>JANHMN010000012.1:57124577-57186880 GCA_030674055.1 Rhabdomys pumilio
AGAGAGAGAGAGAGAGAGAGAGAGAGAGAGAGAGAGAGAGAGAGAGAAATTAGAGGGGGTAGATTTGATCAAAACATTACATGCATGTATAAAATTTTCAAACAATATAAGAAGTATCTTAATATACCTAAAGATTCAGTGCTAATATGGAGAAGAAGGAAAAAAATCTATTGTCAAATTTGTGTTCTACTCTGAATGAGTCTTTATTGTTAAAACGAGAACAGCTGTTTGCCTTAAAGTTAGCTTAACTAAGTAATAAAGAAGACCCAAGTGGGGAACATTTGAATCTCACTGAGAAGAGGAAATAGAATAGAAGTGGGGATGGGTGGATGGAGGGAGCGAACTGGGTGGGGGAGGGGTAGGAGGGGAACATGGGGATTAAGTGGGGTTGAGGAGAAAGGGATAGAATTCAAATTGATGGAAGGACATCTGTGTGACAAGCTAGAAACCTAACACGATTGGAAACTCCTAGCAATCTATAAGGGTGAACCTAGCTAAGACTGCTAGCAATGGGAGATACAGAATCTGAAAACGCCATCTCCTTTAACACAAAAGACTTTCAATGAAAAGATTAGAATATGATCCCAGCCCCCAAACTTTTGACCTACAATTTCTCCTACCTACAAGGAGTGCAGGGGTAAAGAAGGGGCAGAAACTGAGGTAACGACCAACTAATGACTGGCTCAGCTTGAACCACATGCCATGAGAGAGCCCACTCCTGACACTATTAATGATATTCTTCTATACTTGCAGGCAAAAGCCTAGCATAACTGTCATCTGAGAGGCTTCATCCAGCAACTGATGGAAACC
Organism: Rhabdomys pumilio; assembly: GCA_030674055.1. Taxonomy (NCBI): domain Eukaryota; kingdom Metazoa; phylum Chordata; class Mammalia; order Rodentia; family Muridae; genus Rhabdomys; species Rhabdomys pumilio. The sequence goes on from JANHMN010000012.1 coordinate 57,125,388, forward strand.
GATGCAGAGACTCACAGCCAAACATTGGACAGAGCCTGGGGACCCCAGTGGAAGTGGGGAGGAAAGCGTAAAGGATCCAGAGAGGTCCTGGACACCACAGAGAACATACAGAATCAACTAATCTAGGCCCACTGAAACTGAACCTCCAGAGAGGATGCATGGGATGGGTAGACTCAGCCTTCTGCACAGATGTAACAGTTGTGCAACTAGGTCTTCAGTGGGACTCCTAACAGCAGGAACAGGTGATGACTGACTCTGTTGCTTACCTTTGGATCACTTTCCCCTAACCGGCCTGCCTTGTCTAGCCACAATAGAAGACACTCCTAGTCCTACTACAACTTGATATGCCAAGGGCAGTTGATACTTATGGGAAGCCTTCCCCTTTCTGAGGAGAAAGGGAGGACTGGAGCATGGAGAATGTGTAGTGATAAGGAGGGACTAGGAGGAGAAGAGGGAAGGGAAACTAAGATCTGGATGTGAAGTAAATAAATTAGTAAATAAAAAGAATATTTTATTCTTAAATTTAAGTAAATAAGTTTATTTGTGTGATCTATTTACATATTACAAATACCTTATAAGTATTTAAAATAAATCAGCCAGATTTATTAATAAGTGAAGAAAAAGCATTGTGCTTTGAGTTTATTCCTTATATACTATTTTATTTCACTGTATTATTTTTCTAGCTCTCTAGACTACACTGGTTTAGGATTCAACATATAATCCACACTGGCATCAAATTCATTATAATCCTCTAGCTTCAGCATCCAAAGTACTGGGATTAGGTCATGAGCAACCCCATTCCACTCAGTATCCAAAGTAGTGGGATTAAGGCATGAGCAACCATGTTCCACTACTTGAGATTTTTTAAATTCCAAGAAAGCAGAAAGATGTATTTCAATTACTGAAAAAATAAAGGGAAACATTTTAATTTTTAAAAGTATACACACACACACACACACACACGTATATATAAGAGGTGTGCAGTAGTATGACTTAGCAGTATCAAGTAAATCTCAAGGCAAGCTATATATGGACAATATGTGGCCAAACTTTTTATTCAAAATGTATAATAAGATCTATTTGATTAAAATGTGTCTTTACATGACTGTGTCTTTCGGGTCTCAGTATATTGGCTATTATTTTCTAAAAATTGGACATATAGCATAATTAAAGCAAAAAAATTTTTTTTTAAAAATCAGCCCTCAGACAAATGGTGTCATTAATAATTTATCTGCTCCAACTCCTCTGACCTATTTTTGATGTAAGTTGGGTTGGATCCATGTGACAGAAATTCTGATACTCTTGGGTATGTAAAAAGGAAAATAAAAATTCGCAGTATTACTCACAAATAAAAGAAAATGAATTTTATTACAAGTATTTAGCCATAGAAGCAAGCCTTTGTTATATGCTGAGCAACACAGAGTCACCAACCAACTCATGAATGACCTGCACCAGTGCACCTAATGCTTGGTTTTACAGTTAAAGCAAAGCTGCCATTCATGAACCTTTGCTCGTTATTCATTGACCTAATTGTTGACTGTACTCAGGGCAGAGATCTGAATCATGCTCCCCCTTTCTTCTGCTCCTCAAATGGGCACCCAACTAGCACTATTATAACAGAAAAATAAACATAAACTTTCCTCACTAACATCTGCTCTTCCATTTCTGTTCCTCTTTTAGAGGGTACTGTCCAGTGGATTTTCAGCTCGGCTCCTGTCATGCACTGGGGCTGCTGCTGTAATTGCTCTTCTCTCACACGCCTACGCTCTACTTCCAGATCAGAGAAGCACACTGCAGACACTTGCCTGAAACATTATTTTGAGAGCATCTTTGCTATGTGCAGGAAGGATGTGTTCTAGTTTTCTGTTCAATGAAACTTCCCAATAGTACTCTGTTAAATGAAACCTCCCTCTAGTATTCAAAGAAAATTCAACTCATCTCAGAACTGTCTTCCCACTGTTCTTGACGGACCTGCCCATAGAATGTCTCCTCGACTCAGGAGAGCATGCCATTGAACACAAATGCTTTGTGCCCTATGGTTCAGTTTGGTTACAACAGATTCCAGAAGAATGTCTTTCTGTGTGGACTTTAGAAACAGCCATACTTCACAGGTAAGTGCCAAGCTAACCTTTCAGCTTTCTGCTCGAGGATTCTTTTCTCTCATCACTTTGTATTACAACAAAGGGTATCCTGCATCCCCCTCTGGCAGTTAGCATCTACTACAATGAAATGCATCCTTACACATCCCGTTAGAAGGACTGGATAATATAATCAAAGAAACAGATAATATACCTTTTTGCATTTTTTTTTCTGTAGCGGCAATCCACAGATAAAATTTGGGGCAAATATTTCAATATATAACATCCATTTATAAATTACATGTGTTGTACATAACAACAAAATGTTATTATGAAGAAAGTATTGTTATTAATGTACAGATAGAGGAAATTTGAAAAATAATTAAAAATGGATAGAAATAAAACATTTAATAATTTATTTTCATTGCTAAAAGTCACCTGGATTTTGAGACCACTGTCATTAGCAATATAAATATTAAATGACTTTCAAAGTCTTAATCAATTTATAAGCCATATACAAAGATTTTTTTTTACAAAGCACATAAAAGATGATCTGAAAAATGCAAAATGAAGTTCTGATTTTAATTCTTGAGCTCCCTACTAACCTTAAAACAGTAGGGCTTATACACAACTGTTATTTGATGAATATGCTTTTAAATGAGTAAAAATTAGGAGTTTTTAAAAAAAGTTTTCCCAAAGGCTGTTTAGTTATGTAGCTTAGACATTTTAGTAGTTTTCCCCTAGTTGACATATACTTTTATATTTTTCTCTGAATTTTGCAAGACTTATATGAGAGAAGTTATCTCTGTGTCAATCACCTATGCCCCAGGACCTACTCTTGGTACCGATGAGATAATACTGAATTGTAATTTCTATTCTTAGTAGGTTTATCTCTCTATAGGAAAGAATATGACAGAAAAGAAAACATAAACTTTGTGAGAAAACTTCCAATTATTTGAAAACTCTAGAGAAGGAGTGGGCCATTAACAAATTAAGTGTAGAAAAAAGAAAAATAACCACTTTGGGGAACAGAATAATTAAGTTGTCTTGTGAAAAACAGTAGAGGGGGAGGGAGGAGGAAGAGAGAGAGAGAGAGAGAGAGAGAGAGAGAGAGAGAGAGAGAGAGAGATTGAGATTGATTGAGTAAGTATAAGTACAATGGAATTAAGGAAATGGGGGAGATTTTCAATGGGAAGCTAATACGCCAAGCTTTAGTGAGCAAGGGAAGGTAACATGAATTTCTTACAAGAGCTTCAGGATAAGATAGATTGGGCTCCAATACTAATTTCTATAAGTATGATGACTTCAGAAAAGTTACCTACATGCAAAAGGTTCATTTAAACCTTTTTATCATCTGTGTGTACAATCAACTTCAGCTTAATATGATAACCTAATCAAAGTAGGATTATAAACTATATCACTGTGTAACATTGCTTGTAGTAAAGGGCCACTAGTCAAAAGTTTTAGAAGGAGTATAAACAAATTAATAATACCTGTCTAGAAAGCCATACTTTGATATCTCTGTAGTTTAGAAATGATATGACCCTGAAAACTCTTCATGTAAATAAAGGATATTTATTTCTGGGGATCATGAAGCTTCTCACTCAGAGGTATGTTGAAGACAAATGGTATTTGTGATGATTCTTAGTCCTCAGAGTAATATCTGTTGGACCAAAAAAATAGACAGGCCCATGGACGCCACTGAGCAGAGACCCTGGGTATTGAAGTCCGTGATCACTATCCTATGTTTTTATTATCTTAGAATCAGTGTAGCACATGGTAGATTTCTTTAGTCTAGACATTTAGTGCCTGATAGCCACGGTGACTGAACCTGCTTCCTTACCTGTTAATTAGGGATAATGGCTAGCACTGGCTTACTTTAAGAATTACATAGATATATAATTTTGTCATAGTACTCTAGTGGAGCATGAACATCAAACAGCTGTGGAACTGAGTTATTTTTAACATTCACCTTACTATTCCCATGAAGAAACCATAACATTACAAGATGGCTGTTTTACTGGGTTGAAATTGCTTGAGAATATCAGTGAACATATAAGCCTCCTTCAGTGTCCTGGTTAAGATCTATAGTATGTGCTACTTTTGATGCACTTGAGACACCCCAAGTTCTTTTATGTAATCCATGGCATGGAATGCACAGAGGTAACTAAAAGCTTTAATCACTCTTGCTGGAAATTTTAAATTGACCTCAAAATGAGAAACTGGTGAGATAGTCATCTACTCTACTCTTTCTCATCATTTCATACCTTCCAGATTATCAGTCCATTAATCCATGTAAATTGTATTCAAACCTCTACTTCATAACCATCACCCTCACCACCAATCACCCCCACCATTACTAGTGGAGTTGCAACTGTTACCGCATCTCACCATCAGTATGAACAACCCCAACTTGCTCATCCTTCGGACTCAGCAGCTTCTAACTTCTTTACACAGAAAATGACAGAGTCATGATTACGTCCACACGCATCTAAATAACCAAATCTAACCATCTAGTTATTTTATGAATAAAAAAAATTGAATTCAATCTGGTTTGTTCAGATGTCAGCAGAAATGTTCCTGTGAATGTGGCATCCACTGCAGCTGATGAAGTCTTTAAGATCATCAGCGTATTGTAATAATGTGCCTGCGAACAAATTGCAAGAGAAAAATATGTTCACATTAGAGATGAAAATGTACTGAAGTGAAGAGTTCTTTACAACTTAAAAAAAAAAAAACTATATCATCACCTCTGTGTGTAGTGCTCTTGTTATGAAGGCTGTGAGTAGTTTTTGGTTCTACTGTGCCCCAGGAGGTGACAGACTAACTGAACATCTCTAAGAGAAGGTTTTCAGAGAAAATTATAATTTCTCTGAATGATATATGAAGTAGGAGCAGAGAGAAAAAAATGACTGGGACAGGGAAAAAGTGGAGGTGGAGGATGAGAGAGAGGGAAGAGAGGACTAATGCATTACATAATGGCTCTAGGTACTGCAAACCCAGCTACATGTGAACCAAGGAAAGGACAGTGTAAAGTAAGAATTGGAGAAGCGGCATAGCCATCTTGTGAACAAGTGACTCGAACACTGAGAAATGACATTTTTTTATAGGTACGTCTTTATATGTCTTCATGGAGGCGGGAGTATGTGTATGCAGAATGCAAGCTGACATTGGATATCCTCAGTAGCTTTCCACCTTATTTATTGAGACAGGGTCTCTCAACTGAAACCAAAGCTTGCTCAGAGACACCCACACTCTACCTCCAGTGACCTATGATTAGATATAAACTGCCACACCTACCTAGCATTTATATACGTGGTAGAGATTCAAACTCAGATCTTCAGATTAGCATGGCTAGCACTTTATTGATTGAGCCATCTTCTCAGCACCAGTACATCCCCAGACAAATATGTTTCCCATACATTGTAATGTTCCTGTCTTAAGAAAATCTTTCTGTCGGGAATAGGTGGGAGAGGAGATTCTTGGTCCCATGAAGGTTGGACACCATATGTGGGGGAATTTGAGGGTAGGGGGTGGTAGTGGGGGGGGAGATAGGGGAACATTCTCATAAAAGCAGGAGGAAGGGGGATGGGATAGGGAGTACCTGGGTGGGGGGGATGGGGTAAGGGGATAACGTGAATTTTAAATAAAATATCCAATAAAAAATAAAAAGAAAAAGAAAATATTTTTAATATTAACTTATCTTTGTGCCTAATATACAATAAAAACAGTTTTATATATTTATGAAGATCTGAATGTAGAAAATAATACTAACTCAAAACTATAAAAATATATTAATAAATATTTCTCTAATCTTCATTACATTTATCTTCATAGCTCCTCAACTTACCCACCATCGATCCAGTGTCCTTATTAATCTATTGAATTTTATCATTAGCCATATTTATAGGCTCTTCATAAGTTCATAATTTTCTATAACGTTCATTACTATAGTTAAAACATTTTCAAGTTGAGAAGTTCAAGCATTTGAGCATTATTGATTTCATCCACCCTTCCAGGTTATTTATGGGCCCATTTCTCCCTCCTCTTTCTTTTCAACTGACAAAGTTGAAGTAGCAGCTCAGATTCACGTCACCCTTTTAGGCAGTGTTAATTCACTCAACTTTATTTTCTTTTTAGCTCTTTCTAGCCCTTTCAACTTAAAAATTAACATTCAATACCTCATGTGTTTTTCCTTTATTCTTTTTTCTCATTTCCATAATGTGTCCATTTTATGATCCTGCTCGTCGATGGGTCCCCATGGAACAGCCACAGGAAGGTACGTTTCCACCAGTTTCTGACTTATCATGAGACAAGGAATGTGTTAAAGTTTTTTTTTTCCTCTGGCCCCGGAATTCCAGTTGTATTCTACTTCCCCTGTTCTCTGACTTAGATTTTGATAATCCTGTTTCTACATCTATTTATGCATATGTCCTACGAAGCCTAATTGTAAAGGTTTAAGTGAGTGAGACGTTGGGTGTATCAGTTGGAGACATAATTATACTAGGACAATATATGTGCTCTTCTGGACTAGCACTTACAATGTTTGTATCCTATCATAAATTTCTAGGCAATTGAAGTTCCACATGGAATCTCTTAGCCTCTCAAGTTTTCAACACATGACTTTCAAGGGCAGATTGAGCTTTAGATTCATTTTTGCTTGTTGGAGGGAAAAACAGAACACTGAATATATTCTCTAAGTCTGATTGAAGCATTTTTCATACTACTATTTATGCTAAATAGGAACACCTAGGAAGGCAAAATTTATTTGCCTGGAAAGCAACATTACTGCATAATGCCACATACATAAATGTATTTAAACCACATAACATAGTTTGGTTAATAGACATCAACGTGAACAGAGGAAAACAGGTTGCTTGATTTGGAAAAGCTAAAGTATTGTTTTCATATCTAACACCCTGCCATGAACTTCAGCTGGCAGCCATATATGGTTATTATAGAAATCCCAAAACATGAAGTCTTCGTAACCATGTTTTTTGAAAAAGGCTGGATTACCTCAGCATGGAAAGGGTGGGGAGCCCTGCGGATAATGGAGAGAAAATTATAATGTATCAAGGGGTCAAGAACTTGGGCCCTTAGATTGTAAAATGACTGCTTGATCGTCCTTGCTGTCAGGTTGACCCAAAAGCAGAGGTTTCGATGCAATGCTATTTCTTAACAGTGAAAACTAGACACATCAAATCATTAATTACACATCCCTCTTTTCTATCTTATAATATTAATTTTGTTAGAACACATGATGTAAGTTATGTGAAGAGCTTTTGGGCATTTAAGAATAAAGCTTTAGGCATTTAATCTTGAGATGATTATGGCCGTAAATTTCCCACTGGGCCCAGTCCAAATACATATTTTAACATTATATTATACTTGAAAGATACTATCTTAGGGTTACCATTTCTGTGATGAAACACTGTGACCAAAAGCAACTTTTGAATGAAAGGGATCATTTCGCTCACACTTTCATGTAACGGTTCATCATCAGAAGCAGTGAGGACAGAAACTCACACAGGGCAGGAACCTGGAGACAGGAGCTGATGCAGAGGTCCAGGAGGTATGCTGCTTAATGCCTTATTCTCCAAGGCTTTCTCTGCTTGTTTTCTGTGAGAACCCAGGGTGACCAGCCTATGAATGGCACTGCCCACAATAGGCTGAGCCCTCCCACATCAACCACAATTTAAGAAAATACCCCACAGGCTTGCCTATAGCTCAATTTGTGGAGACATTTTTTATTAATTGAGGTGCCCTCTTCTCTGATAACTGGCTTGTGTCAAGCTGATATAAAACTAGCCAGCACAGATTATGTAGTCACAGGAAGCTATACTTAAAAGTATTAGAATTTTTGACATTATTTTAATAATGAGCTCACTGAGTCTGACTTTGCTTTTGTCTAGTGCATATGTACACATGTGTGTGTTTATAGGTGTCTATATGTGATTGTGGCTATGTGTATGTGCGTATGGATGCACAATTATATGAGGAGGTCAAAACTTGATGATGTTGGGTGTCTTCTGTGTTTCTCTATATTATGAAACAAGTTCTCTCACTGAATCTGGAGCTCATGGATTGACAGTACCTGCGAGAGTTTCGGAGCATGTATAATGTATATAATATATACATTATACATGTATATATACATATGTTTTATATATATACCACAAAACTGTTGGTAAAACAAATTAATAGTCCTCACACAATTGACACAAGATATTATTTGTGATAAAAATAGTTGTATTTTTTTAACAGGAAATCTTTTTATAATTGAAACATTTAAAAACAGAGTAAGTATAGTCTCTTCAAAGTCAGTATATAAAGTCTCTAAAGGGGTTTGTGAACATAGCTCATTATCCCAAGTCTGCCTCTAGTTTTCTACAAGAATTTATCTTTTAGGTTTTCTATTTTATTAAATTAATGGCCTCACTTCCAAGACTTCAGAGATAAAATGCTAGGTATTGACCACAATTTTTAGTTATAATTTAAGATCCAGTTTTTAATCTCATGAAGAATATTGTCAGTGTCCAAATACTCATGTACAGCTGGTGGTTGCCATTTTGGACAGCACATAATAGAACATTGTCCTTTCACAGGAAGCTTTTTTGAAGAGTGATGGCTTTTAGTAACATTTGACGTCAATTCAATTTACGTTATTTCATTTTACTTCTAAAAATATAGTACCAACTATTCAGAAAATTAGTTCAAAACGGTAGATAAATGCTAAATTCTGTATTTGTACAAATTTTATAGCAAGAGTATAAATGACAAAGTTATTATTAAGTAATGAAATAATTCTTGTGACTATATAACCTTTTAAATATTGGCTTCATCGATAAGGAACCGTGAATCTGTCTTTCTGGTTCCAGTGGGCATGTTTCTATGCTGGTGCAGCTGACAGCTTCTGATTTAATTTCTAGACTAAGATTAAAATTTGTCATTAACTATTGGAAGTAAGGAGCAGAATTTTCTACTCTGTCTGTTAAATCAATTCTGTTAACCCAATTTACAGATGGAAAACTAAAAATTCATAATTAGCATCAGGCGCAGTGACTCACACCTATAATCTTTGCATCAGGGAGCCTAGTTGGAAGATGGCCAGGTGTTCTCAGGCTAGACTAGGAGTGAGATCCTGTCTCAAAAAACAAAACCAAACAAACAAAAGAGAAACAGTCTAACAAGAAATGGTACTTCCCATGGCAACATTCTGATTTAGCATTTAAATATATTACTTTCATCATATTGAAAACTCAACTGGCCACATTTCATTTAGAAGTAAGCTTTGCTTTCAGATATCCTAAAATTTCAGCATAATGAACTGCGAACTTTGAGATGGCCTAACACAGCTGCCTATTAATTTCAACCAAATTGCAGTGCTTTCTTTTGGCTCCTAGCCATCCCTCTCCCATCACCCAGGTTTGGGTTTTTACAAAACTGTGACAGTATTTGTAAAAATACCCAACCCAGTAAAACCTAGTCTCTCAAGGTGAAAATTAGACTGATGGACCAAAAATTATTCATCTTCCTTTTAAAAATGTACATGACTGTGTTTTCATGGCAAAATTCAATCTATAATATATAACATAACATATAATATAACATTCCACATTGTTTTCTCAAGTCAAGAGAATGACTGTAGGAAAACCTGCTATCCTTAACAACTAAGTAAAGTGGTTTCTATTTACCAGAGTCACTTATTCATTATGGAGCCTGGTGAATACAAGTGAATATGTATCCCTGCCTGTGCATCCTGTAAGATACTTTAAGTAGAAAAGGAATAGTAATTATATTTTCATCAATATAGTCTATGTGGTGTGTCATGAATAGTCTTTTGTTTTATCATGGTGTCCTCTTGGTGTTTCCTGTTCTTTGCCATAGCCAGCCCAGAAAGGTTGACTGATTCATTCTCTCATCCTTCCAACATTTTACAGATCTGTGATTGAAATCTGTTAAATATCTGGGATAAAAAGAACATGCGGTCTTTGGTCATGATAAGAGAACACTCTAAGGTGGACTGAATTTATTGATTAAAATTAATAAAGATAGATTCAAATTATCCCAGAATGTTGAAGAGAAGATTCCTAATTCAACTTCTTGATGAAGGTTAATTCCGTGTTTACTCGTATGTTTCCTATATAGACTATGAACAAGAAGCAGGAGGAGTGGGAGGAGGCTTTGGCCATTTATGTTAGACAGAATATCCTAAGATAGGTCAAAAAAGAAAAAAATTAAAAGGATGTTTTTGTTAAAAGATTTTTTTAGTGTAAGGGCTGATAACTCCCTTCTCTTCTACACTCCCATGAAGTGTGTGTGTGTGTGTGTGTGTGTGTGTGTGTGTGTGTGTGTTTGTCAGAGGTAGTATTCACTCTAATGTACCAGATGTGCCGTGATGTCTGCATGCTCAGATCACCATTTACAGAACGGATAGATGGGCAAGTGCTGTAAGGAAGAGCCCTATAGTTAACTAGTCACTGGATAATTTCTCCACAGTTTTTAAATTTTTTGATATCACATGGCTATTTGAATCGTGACAATCACTGTACATGTGTAAAATAAATTCCTCTGTTGAAACAGATCTGCATGGGCATCAGAAAACTTTTTCTTGAGTGACTCACTAAGGGGTGCAAGGTTCTGTTTTAGAAATTGTTAGTTCATACTACCTGGACTTGAGACCCATATGTGAATCAAAAGATCTTAGCAAAAGAAAACCGATGACCTTTAAAAGAAAGTTCAATTAATAGTGATAGAGACCAGACATTGTGGTGCATAACATTTAATCCCAGCACTCAGGAGGCAGAGGAAGGCAGATTTCTGTGAATTTGAGGCTAGTGAGTTCCAGGCTATCCAGACCTACATAGTGAGACCCTGTCTGCATACAGTGGTAGGAAGAGGAGAGGGACAGAGAGGAGATGCTAGGGAGATAACTCAGTAGCTAAGATCTCTTGTAGATTCCTCAAAACTACATGAAACAAACTGTGCACACATTCGGGCATGCTTCTATAACTCCTGTTTTGTGTAGGATAGTGACAGGAAGGTTATTGGACTTTACTGACCTGCTAGACTATCAAAAACGATAAGCTCTAGTTTCAGCAACCTTGTATCAAAGGAATTAGACAAATGTGGTAGAGCAGGTGACCTGGGGCCCTGCACTGGCCTCCATACTTGCTCTCACACAGACATGTATGACTGCACATGGGCACAAATCACACTCACAACACACGCATGCACGCATGCACACATTCACTCCTACACACTGAACACGGCTGCACCCTCACAAAAGTGATACAAAGTTGTAGTTATAAAAATTGATACTCAACCTTAGTAAGACAGGCTGACACAAATAATGTGTTGATATTTATTTTGTTTTATACCATTCTCATTATCTTTACTTAAATAATTGGAAAAAAGTAATTTAACAGACTTCCTAGGTGAAAATATGGAGCCAAATATACTATATGATTCAATCTTGTCATGTTAAGAATTTGAAATGATTGTCTATAAAAATCCAAATTACCAAATAATTACTATGCACATGATACATTACTCTAAAAAAAAGTTCTCATGCAGACAACGCAATCATGAGAAAATTCTCATACATAACTACTATTATTGAATATTTAGCATGGCAAAAACCACAACCACTATCATCAAGTAATCTTCAATCTCAAAGTTACATAATTTACTTGAAATATGAAAGCTGGTTCAAAATGTGAACCTGTGAAGCTAGCTTTTAAGGTGTCTTTTTATAAACAGCACAGGCAACAGCTCCAATGCCTACAGGCACCAGGTAGGATACATCAATGTGCCCATCAGGCGAGACAGCAACTGAAATCACTATACAGCATACCCTTGTCTAACTAGGAAAGGGCTATTTCGTGAGTCTTTGCTCCCGTGTTTAAATAGAGATGAATCTGAAAAATCTTTCTTAAAAAACCCTATAACATCTGATTCTTCAATGATGCTAATAATTAAATTTTAAGTACAATATCTTTGCAGATGGCATTGTCTGAAGAGCATCAACATGCCTCCCCTGATGATGTGCTCATGACAACGAGAGCAGAAAGATACCCCCTTTTGTAAGTAGGAATGTTAGCAGTCAAAAGGAGTGATTAATGTGCTAAAGACGATGTGGGCTAGCAAAGCAGTGGTGCTGTGACTTGAACTCTCCAATTGGTCTTCATACTCTCATTGTTATAACTATACTGCATATGTCTAGAAGTGAAAGAGAAATACAATTCTGCCATCATACAATGTGTTTCTATTCTCTTGCATAATTCTGTCCCAGCCAATGAAACACCACCAGACTTGCTTTTGAGTCACAGTCATGACTTGGGGGGTGGGGGGGGCTGCATCGAGCACTAGTTCACGTGAGTTGAAATCATAGGATACTTTCCAGTAGGATAAAAGGGTAAATTGGGGGATAAGAATGGGTACTTTGCCTTTTAAATTTCCATATTCTAATTCTGTTAGTTATCAGACTTAGTGCACAGCAGCTTATCTGACAAGAAACTGCCCTTTTGGGCATGCTTTAAACAAGAGATGTCTGATTTCCTCATATGTGGGTCCAGATGGTCCTTTTTGCTCTATGTTGAAACCAGGAGGCAGAAAGGCCATTTCTAAATCAGAAACAATGAAAGTAATGCAGGATGGAGACGGGTAAGATTGGCCAATGTAATGTTCTCAATCAGATTATACTTTAAAGCTAATTCCCTGTTACTGACATGAGCAACTGACAAAGAGTAGAAAGAGGCACGATTTAATAGTGATTTTGCTAGAGGAGCTATTACATGTAACTAGCAGACACTAGATAGATGCTACGGCCAGGCAGACTCTGTGATTAAATATAGAAAAGCAAAGAGAGGGCTAACAGAATGAACCAAACAGGAGGCTAATGTTCTACTTGAAATAGACAATTTCTTTCTTCCAATTTAGAATTAATTCCCCACCAAACTTTTGGACCTTTTATATGAGAATTGCATGCCAATTAAGGCAGAACATGAGAGGGAGAAAAAGTATATATATATATATCAGAGGGTAAGCAGTCCAGACAGGGTGGATCACACTAACTGCAGTATAAATACTTAAACAAAAGTTTCCTAAAATGCTCAATTTACAAAACCTTTCTGTGAGCAGCTTCAAATTGCAACATCCGCTATTTGCATAGGATATTATAGAGCCATTTATTATGGTATTCAACAAAAAGAAAGTACCTCAAAAGACATTTTTCTCATTTGGAAGTACAATTACTTTGTAAGTTAAAATTTGGAAAGCATCCCAGTTTAAAATGATGTTGCTGCACGTTTCACTTTATAGAGGAATCCACTGCAAGTTAACTCAGCTGACAAGGTCATATTTAGACTTCTTTTCCTTTTTCTTTTATATATTATATATGTGATATATAATATATTTCATATATATCCAATTCTATTATTCAAAGCACTGGAAGTTATTATAGAAATCCATTACTCAGATCCAACGTATCCTTGTGATGAACTATTACTTACCAAAACAACCCCCCACTTGACATTTAGGAAACAGAGCAGCATTATTTATAATGGCCTAAAGAATGTAAACCAAGCAGAGTGGCTGAGAGACATGCATGTTGAGTCAAATTGTTCCTCTGTGAAGACAGGGTCTGGTAGGAATGTGACGGGTTAGAGTGTACACCTTGGAAGAGCCTGGCCACATTCACAACTTGCCACTCCTCAATTTACCAAAGGCCGTCAGTCACTTACTAAACTTTCTTGGACCTCTATCTATCCATCTAGAGATAGCAGTATCTACCTCAGAGTCACCAACCTAGGCCCCATTTGTCAACTATCACAAGAATTACCCATAAATGATTTGCCCTTAAAGAAATGAGCAGTTGGTAAGGGACAGACATGGTTTCATAATATAAGAGAAATATATTTTCAATACAAGGCTGAGGACATGACCCACTGATAGAATATATACATGTCCAACATACACAAAGCCCAAGGTTTGACTCTCAGTGTGGTCCTTACATACCAAATAAACATGGTATGCTAGAAAGAAATTAAGCATAAGATCTTTTGTGCTTATACTTGACTTAACCTGCACATCTTTTTTTTTTTTTTTTTTTGTGGGAAGAAAAATAAAATTACAGAGATATAACAATAACTATGTAAACTGATTTGTATTAAAATATTATATAATTACTTTTCTGAATTGAAATCCTTCAATCAACCTTATTTCTCTTTTGGCTATAGGTTCTTGACCAGTTATTCTGGTTTTCAGAATAACTTCATTTGTCCACACCCACTGATGTCACTCCATATCACATCTGACTCATCTATAGTCTCAGAAGAAAGCCCCCAAACTTTAGGTCTACAGTTACAACATTTCTAGGGTGTGAACATGTCTTCCTCAGCAGAAGCTAGGCCCTGATAGCTTGGCACATTGGTTTCACAGATATTGCTGCAGTGATTTAATATTGTAGACAGCCATTTCTTTAGACTGATCATGAATTTTTCAGCATCTATTTTCAAAGAGGTTCTATGTGCTCCCCTTACGCTTCTTTTTGAGTTGCTCTTCTCACTGGACCTCGTGACCTTGCTTCACCTTGGTGCCCCCATGTTGGGAGTCTTATCTGGTGGGACATATTTGGAATCCATACACATAAGTATATCTTCATTCTGCTTGCTCAGTATGAGTCAAGTATTTGCATTCTGTTCTTTCCTGATACTTGAATATTGAGGTTTATTCTTAACCGGTATCTGGCTCCAATGGCTTTAGAAACTGCAACTCTCATTTCCTCTTGTCAAGGAACCTATAATGCAATTCTATCTGGATTTTATTTCCACCTACTCCTCTTTCTTCTCTTTTTCTTAGCCAAATAAATAATAGCCTCATAGAAGGACAGTCTATAAGGTCAGTCTCCATCCTCATCACCTACCCCAGACACCGACTGCTGGTTTGTTTGTTCTTCTATGGCTTCTCCTCCATCTTTATTAGATGATTACATATGGCACACCTTTTAAAAATATGATGTCAAGGTTCGGAAAGGAGAGGCAATGAGGAGAGATGAACAATGCAAACGAATCTATTTTGATTTTCTCTTTACCGCTAAATACAAGACTTAGTCTCCTCTGAGAGATTTATGAGGCTTCCTACCATAAAGGAGGCTGGATTACGGCTATGCTTACTTTATAAAATGAAATTCTGCCATCACAGACAAGGGTTCATGGCTGTAATTATGTCAATGCTCTTCCCAGTCGATGTGTCTTGTACAGCTGAGGCAAACCCCCTCTCTCACAGGCAGGAAGGCCATTTCATAAGAAGTCTAAAAGCTCCCACAACTTTGTGTGACCTTGCATTGAATAACACTGGAAAATTGATTTGGCTCTAGCAATAAAAGACCGTCTGCATTATCTGCATTCTAATTATAATTAATATAACCAGAATAACTGCTGTATTATTTACGATCAGTGCTATGGTGAGCACACTGTAATAATAATCTGCTACATAATTTTTTATTGATCTGATGGCTTTATTGCAGAAAAAAACAAAATGCTACCCGACTGTATAGCTAAAATCGCCTTTCTTGACACTAGTCTTTAGACAGATTTTCATTCAACATTTCTTCAATATCATCAAATTCTTATAGTTTTAATATTTCAGGAAGTAAGATGTTATGGGGGATCTTTCAATTTTCCTTATTGAAAAGAATTGAGTAATGGTATAATTCATCCAGACTGGGTCTTCATCTTTCCATTATTGAATATTATTAATTCCCAGGCACTGTGGTTGTCACCCATTGATTAACAGAACTGGAATGAGTTTGAGAGAGAAGAGACTCTCAGTTAAAGCAGGGTCACCCGTTTACTTGAACAAAGCCTAGTCCAGGTGAAATCTATTGAGTATAAGTGTGGGAAGAGGATGTGTGCATTTTTCTTTGATAGGAAGTTAGGTTTTGGGGATATTAGTGGAGGTGCTTTGTAGAGAGCCCCATCTCTACCAACTAGCTGTGTTCCCTATTCTCTTCTGGTTTCAGTGAGGACAGCTTGTATCAGGTACAGATAAAATTAAAAAGCATTTTCTGTACATGATCTAATAGGAAAAACTTGTAGTAAGTAAATATGAGAATATACACAAGGAATACTTATATTTATCAGAATTATTAAAACTTGGCAATCAAGTTTTTCTGATGTCTAATTGTTGCAAACCTGCAGAAGAACGAGGAATAAAATTGTGAAAATGGGTTATTTCCAGTTGTTTGGCCTTGTGACCCTCAGAAAATTAGAAAAGCACTATACTCATGTATCATAGTTGGTCTTGTCTAAATTGGTTTGTATTTCAGAATAAGACGTTAAGATTCTTGGCTGCTTCCATGGCATTACTGAGGAGACTGTAGTTTTCATGTATCAACTTGAAAAGTCTACTCAAACCACATCTCACAGACTTATATTTTGTGCCTTTTCATCAGTTGCTCTTTAACATCATATGAAGCCACAGAGACAAAGTTCCCTTTGGGCAGATGCAGTAACTGAGGCTTAGACTAAAGCTATGCTCTTCTTCTCTAATACCATATACATAAGAGCTTATTTTGATTTTATTGAGGTGATTGGCATATAAATAGTAAGTCCCTACAAACAAGATTAATATAAAATTTGCATAAAAGTATAAGGATTACAAAATATTCACATCTTCATATACTCAAGAGCTGTCTCCAAAGGTACCTAGTAAGTTTTATTTATTTAAGGTACCCAGTAATGAAGAACGGAAAGCCCGTGTGGATACAAAGCTGTATGGTGCTACATATAAGCTAAAAGTGAAAAAGGGTCCTGAACACATATGAGTTTAATATTAAAGCTTATACTTTCAACTTTGTTTTATTTCTCATATATATCAATTTTCCCAAAATGTTGCTGATAAGTATAAGGTTACATTTATTTTTAAAAGATAAAAGCGATGCTATTTTTTCTTGTCCTTTTGTAACTGAAGGTTACTGTGCTGTTCCAGTAACAGTCATTCCAAATCCCCATGGCCATTACAACGTCTTTACATTTGAGAATTCCTTGTGACAGCTAGGACTATAAAAGAAATCTAAATCTCACTATACTGTTTTTAGTCATTGTCATTTTGAAGACTATGCCTTTCTATGAAGTTCACTTTAATTTAAGTATTTGTGTATAAAGAAGTAGAACTTTGTTTGGTGTTGTCTACCATGCGGACATTTTTCTGTCTCAAATAAATGTGTCTTAATTTATAATGGATTTCAGATAAGCATACACTTAAGTGTTTTGGGTAAGAAAGAGAACTATATGATATTGGAAAGCATGGTAGTAGAAATATGCAAAAGATGTACAGGGAATATTCCTCCGGATGTAAATATTCCTCTTTGCAACCTGTCTTTCACCCAACTTTCTCTTAGCTGCACCATAAAAAAAGTAGATAGAAAATAAAACAAAACAAAACAAAAAACCCATCTCACCATGAAAACTCTGGTGAGTCACAGTGCACACTTTCGTCCACATGTCTTCACTTGCATATGTTCATTGCAATGAGTCATTGGTCTGGTTGGAAGCCTCTGGCTTCGGCTACACTACAAATACTAGATCCCCAGGGGAACTCATCTAGGGTATCCTGTTGTTGCCCTGAGTCACAAGACCCTACAGCTTTGGATCTGCAGGACTGGCCCCTTCACATGCTTGAGCAGGTCATAGATGGGGTAAATATTGGGGTTGGCCAACTTTTATATAAATTTAATTTTTATTTCTTGTTTTATTATTTGGGGGGTTGTGGCAAGAGTGGATATGAAGGGATGTGGAGATGATATATGATGCAAAATTCACCAAGAATTAATAGAAAGTTTTTTTAAGTAGCTAAAATGAGATTAAACAGAGAGGAATATAATAAGACAAGACTTTTAACCACTCCCCTATGGCCATCTCTACTGTGTGAAGGACAGCCTCTAACAGGGCAGAACAACTCTCTTGCTGTGGTGAACACATGACTTCTAAAAGAGATTACCTGAAATGACTCAGCTTTGCCAGGCCAGTGTGGCAACAATAGCAAAGGCAATTCCCAGTGCTTACTGTGTGAGTCTGTTCTTCAGACTGTTGTACTTGCAGGAAGCAAACACGTAAAAAAAAGAAACTTCATTATGCCTGCTCCAAATTCTTATATTTTTATTTATAATGTTGGGTCAGCAACTGTTTACAAATATCAGAAATACTTGATGTAATTTTCTAGAAATTATAGAATAAATAATAAGTCAGGAATGCAAATATGAATTTTAAAACTTTAAGAAAGAGAATCAAAATCATTATTTAAAGTTGCAAAACAAATACATAAATATTAACCTAGGATTGTAAAACTTAGCAATGCTTTTGTGTATTATTGCCTAGAAAATAAATTTCCTATACATCTTTATTCATAATTACAATAAAATACCATTGTGTATGAAAGTATTTTAAGAAGGAACACATACAGATACACCCACATATTCACACTCACAAATACACACACAGAGACACCACACAAATATACACACACACACTCACACACAAATACACATTCACAGAGAGATACACATTTTACATGGCATAAATTTAGCATCCATATATTGACCAGGATTTTATAATATGAACAATTAAAATATTTGTGCCAGTTTCTTCAAAGTGATTTACAAACGTCATATAGTCAATTAAAATTCCATCGAGAACTTTAATTGAGGAATTTTATTTCTTTTATGTATGAAAGACTAGAGAAAATTAGCTAAAATAAATTGAAAATGTAGTAAAAGAATATGTTAAAATATTTCATGAAAATGAAATCAAGAGGCTAAAAGCGTTTGCTGCTCATGCAAGGGACCCATTCGCACAGGCAGCTCATGACTAACTAGGTCTAACCGCATTTCCAGGGTACCACATACTCTGGTCTCCATGAGCACTAGTCGTGCACATGGTGTGCATGCATACATGCAAGCAAAGCACTCATACTCATAAATAAAAATAAATAAGTCTGTAAAAGGTTATAAAACCAAACAACCATGATACAGGAAGGAAGGATGCCAGGTAACAAGCAGCTGGATAACAGTTTAGAATACATATTAATTTACATTCTTGGTATACTTCATTCACTTGGTGAAGATTTTAATTTTCTGAAAATATACAGTTCTTTAGGTTGCAGTTTAAACCACTTAATGACACAGGGCAGGATGGCTTAGAATTGGGCATGCATGATAAAGGTATTTTGGTGTGCTGGCTTATAGATGAGCATGGTGCTTCACTGCCAGCATTGTACCAGCTGGACAGTCTCTTATTTCTTTATCATAACCGACTGTAACAAAGCTGCAGTGCCTGCTGCCTCAGGAGGTTAAGTAAGCATGTGGGTGAAGTACTGTTTGTTTGACAGCAATGCTCCTAATAGTGAGGGGACCCTCTTCATGGCACCACTGAATATTAAATAGTACTACTTGCTATCAAAGATTCAAGGAGTAAAGCAATTAAAATCAATAAAAAACAATAAAGTACTTATTTGATATCCAGATGTGAATGGTGTTTGTAGGGTTCGAGAAAGGTGCTAAAGAAAGGCACAGTGAATTATAGAATGACAGCCTATGAGAAGGAAAATTTCAATAATCACATTTTGTGAAGTAAAAAAGTCAACAAATCTAACAGAACCAGTGAATGTTGGAGGACAAGTTTCATCTCAGTAATGAATTTTCTGGCTAGCAGGGTGTACACGAAAGCAGAAGACACAAAATAAAAATAAAATTATTTCATATCTTCAATAAAAATAATTTAAAGAGCCTATTATTTCATTCCATTAAAATATTCTGTGTTCATTGGAGTTGTGTTGCTTCTAAGATTTACAATGATAGTCATTATAATTAGAAAAAAAGTTTAAAACACCTGTAGGGTATTTGTTATAATTCTAACACCTCTCTGGATGTTTCAACTTTGCATATTGAGACTATGAATTTAAAGAATGCTGCTCTGCTGAGCTTTGATGCTGTAGATAATTCTGATAAAATTATCCATGTCTTGTGGTCAGTATCTTCATTTTGGTCAAACCTCAAGAATAGCATATATAGCTTGATCATGTTAGACATTTTTGTCCTGGGAATACTTTTATTCCTGCTCATCGTGTTAAAACTTGTCTCTAACTACATCAACAGGCTGGCAGCCAAAGTACATGACTCGAAACTGAAAACAGACACCAGACAAAGTTACTAATTTAACAGGGTGGCAAACCAAGGACAGGTAAGATTCTGCACAGAGCCCTACCAACCTAAGACAGAAATGCATTGCTTTGGATAATGCATATTTATCCTGGTAAGGAAGGCATTCTTGTCAGAACCACCTAAGGCAGGCTCAGACTGGTTTATGCAATAAAAAGGGGGAGATGTGGAGAGCTTTTGGGACTGCCTGGCAGGAATCTGACATTGGCCAAGGACAAGGAAGTGAATTGCAGGCAGGAATCTGACCTTAGGCTATAACAAAGAAGTAATTTCAGGCAGGAATCTAAATCCTAGGCCACAACAAAGAAGTAGGCTTCAGACATAAAAATGACTTTGGCTAGGACAGAGAAGTAGGCTCAGATATTTTGGTCATCCTGATTAGCCCTTAGAAATAGTGATCATGGTAGTGATCATGGAACTCTATTTATTTTCCTGGACTATCTGAGTTTGTCTTGCTTGTTCCTTGACTATTTGCATCTATTGTATTTCTAGTTCCTCAACCTAGAGCACGACCTTAATCCTTGCATGTAATTTAAATGGCATAAAAGCAAAAAAGGAGGAGGAGGGATGGAATAAGGAATTAATGGGGGGGATGGGGAAAGGGGATAACATTTGAAATGTAAATAACTAAAATATTAAATAAAAATGTTCTGGGTTCAAATTATTGCATGTATACAATCTGTCAAGGGACAGAGAATTTATGTGACTGCTCATGGTTTTGTGCACAATCCCTGATAGCCTGAACTATCACATGGTAAAACACATACATCATGACATTTAACATACTTGTCTATAGTACAGTATTTACATTGCTATTTTCTTATGTTTTTTTTTTTTTTTAAAGAAACATAAAAACTTTGTGGAAATATGTTCAGTATAACATTTTTATGTCAAAAAGGATACAACGATATAAAGTTTATGGCCAAATGAAGTTTAGCCTATCCATGATGACTTTGTATCTTAATCAGGCATTAACATAACTTCAGTGTAGATAATTGCAATTAGATATTGACAATATGCAGCTACTAACTAAAATTCTATAATACATGAAATTTTGTCAAGCAAGTATACTAAAGCTAAATCCTTTATAGCACAATGGCTATTTTTCCATTTTTCTTTTCTTTTTGAGATTAAAATTTAATTACGTTTCTCCCTTGTGTTTCCTTCATCCAAACTCCTAATATACCTCCTCCTTTCCCTCTTTCAAATTCATATCCTCTTTTCTCATTAAGTGACATTATATACATATATGAGATGTTTTAATTTTTGTTGTTGCTTTGTTTTATAATTTTAGGACACAAAATGTTTTAAAGCTGGAGTTTTGCTTAATGTTTAATTAATCTTGGTATTAAGTATAGTAGTAAACTTGCCATTAAATCACTAGTATCTCTTAGATTAAAAGCAAGATATTTATGTTTTAAGAATTCCTACATATGCACGACATATTGTTTTACAGTCTGCATATATTACAGGACTTATTTTTTAAATAATATACGAAATAATACTTTGAGAGGCATAAGAGAAGTACTATCCCTAAAACAGATCAAATAAAATAATGATCAGTGGGCTTGGTGCTTGACTTGACTACAAACACATTACCATTTTTCCCTAATGCCATTGTGGACTTTCTATCTTCTCACTACTTCCTTATCTTACGCTTGTGTACTCACAAATATGTAGGAAAATGAGTTCGGGCAACCAGAAGTAAGCCCATAAAAAGACTTTCCCTACATTTCTTCTCTAATTGGGAAGTGGCTAGTTAGTTGGATCATATCAAAAAGATACTGAGAAAGTTATCATATCCAGTGTTGGCTAGTGCTTGCAGGGTCTTTGCTTCTGGGGCTACAATTGCACACCCTTCAACAGAGAGGACAATTGTATTTGTAAATATTGCCTGAAGATGCATAAGAGGATTATGGTTAGTGACCCTGTCAAGCTTATCAGAAAACTCGATCCTAAGCTGATGGATCTAACTATAAACACAATGATGAATTCAACCAGAATTTTTACATGGTAATCCTTGTTTATGCAGGCACACATGCACACATAGACAGACTTTCTTGAAAATATCAAGGTGAGATGAAACAGAAGATAATAAAGGCATGTTGTGAATTGTCAGCATTATCAATATGTAGGCTTTTAAAACTAAGTAAGTACTGAACTCTATTGTTATAAAAGCAAATGTAAAATTAAGTGAGCCAAAATATGAATCTAAATCCAAGTGTCTTGAATAATGTGTAATAAGAATTAAGTTATGAAGTTTCTAGAGGCAGAGGAAGAGAATAATGTTAGATTTGTGTGTATGGATTAAAGGCTGCCTTTACTTCAGGGAATCCAATATTACTTTTATTATTATCTTATTTTTACTAAATTTTTCTGTAGACTTTGAAGGAGGTGGTTGGATATTCACTTGTAGTGGGATGATTATGATGCATAAGTCTGCATTTCCATAATTAGCCTACTTTTTACTTTTCTTATTTAGTAGAAAGGACCATATAGATGGTCTTCAAGTTAAATAATAGGTATAAAAACAAGGAGATATTTGAGTAACTTTGTACTTTACATAGACTGAAAAGCAATTCTGTTTCCATGGACAAGTAGACCAATTCATTCAGATTCAAAACAATATTGGTTATTTAAACCCTGCTATGTTATGGGCATACAAAAAACGTTGATAAATTTTTAAATTAAATTTAATTTTAATACAATTTAATATATTTTAATTAAATTAAAGTTAAAAACAATTTTAAACACAAATATAGTCAAGAAATAGATCCATGTCATTTTTGTGTTGTAAATTATACCATAGCATTATTTGGGGCTAGAACAAAGAAACAGCTTATTCTTGTTGAGTATTAATCATAAGCAATTGTTTGCTGTGATTCATATTTTAACTACACGTAAAAGTTTGACAGAAATACCCATAAAACTCTCTCTTCACATTTCAGTGATACTTTTATTTTTTTTATTTGTATACGCGTGTATTTACCATACATAAGGGATACCCATGGAGGCTAGAAGAAAATGCTGAGTACTCTCGGGCTGTCCAGTGTGAGCACTGGAACCCACATTCAGGTCTTCTAGAAGAGCAGTCACAGTTTTTACTCCTGAGTTATTTCTCCAGCCTTTCTGCCTCATATTTCAAGACATAATGTGACTTAAATGCAGTTATTTTCCTAACTATGGCTTCTCTGTGGAGAGTACTCATAATTCTGTAAGAAGGAGCATTAGAAATTGACATGAACAAAGAAAGAAAGCACCCGCATTTTTTTTTCATTAGGAAAGGATAATTCTGGCGCTAAAAGTACTTTTTCCTGCTATAAGAAAATGCAGGTCAGCAAATCTGGGGTATGAAACTGTCAGCTCAGTCATCTTCCCCATGTCTGCCCAACGCAGGCCGCTGCTTTGCAAGGTAGAAAAAGCTAATTTAGTGGCTGGAGCTAAATTAGACTTCTTAATTGACATTTCACTTTCATCTAAAATTAGGCCAGCACATGTTTAAAAATCCCTTTTATTTTGAATGAATTAGAGAGCAGCTTGTAAAGACTGGTAAAGATCAGAGGAGGCTGAGAGGGCAAACTCTGGGGAGCTTCCTCACAATTTGGCAACAGCTACCTCAGCCTTGGAGGAGCTCTCGGACTGGCAAGGCCTTGGAAGCCTAAATCAAGTGACCCGCATATTAAAATATTTTGAGTCCCTCTTCCGTGATCTGTTTCAATGGATCAAGGCCCCATTACACTCTGGAAATCTAAAGACCCCAAAAGATCTTCTGCTTATGTGGGTTACATAATCTTCTTAGGCTCCAAAATTGTAAATAGTAAAAGTTTTGAATATTTAGTTAACCATTTAAAAATAAAAATGTTAAATATGACATTTTGACATAAATGGAACAATTTAATGAAAAACATTAATTTTAACCCCTCAAGTAACAGGAATTGGCACCATATTAAAAATTTAGCAGATCTCTTTAAAGGCTATCTTCAACAGAAAAGAGCTGGGTTTCCACGTGCCCTGCATACAGCCTTGTTTCCTATGATGTTTGGTTAACCTGGCCTCCTAGTGATGCCTAACTGGGAAGAAAAGTACATCACTGACTGCCTCTTCAGGAATTCGAGCTTTGGTTTTTGATATTGCATCAAAATTCAATATGTACTACCTTCTTAAAGATGAATTGTGATGTGGAATCTGACAGTGCATGAAGAAAATTTTGCACATACATTCATATATATACACATACATACACACACACACACACACACACATATATATACTTGTATATATGTATATATATGCATTTACATATATATGCATATATATACATATATATACACATATATACACACACATCTCTCTCTCTCTATCTATCTATCTATCTATAGATATATAGATATCTATATCTATATATATCTATATCTATCTATATATCTAGAGAGAGAGAGAGAGAGAGAGAGAGAGAGAGAGAGAGAGAAGAGCATGGTCCACTTGCCATTTGATTAATATTAACTCAATGAATTATGAGTATTGTCCAAAGATAGCAACATTTAGTTATATACCATCAAAACCATACTCCCTACAATTGGTAATCCCTTATAAAGAATGTGCAGGTTTTAAAAATATTTTGAACGATAGCAGAGAGCATGAATTTTCAAAATCCCGAGCTTGACTTGACAGTTGTTTTCCATATAGCAATGGGCTCACTTCATTATTTCTAAGAAAATAAATATTAATTACTCAAATCTTAGTAATGTGGTTTATTTGGTAGACATTAGGTAAAAATCATGTTTAAAAACTTAAAAAAAAACCCAACAAACAAACAAAAACAACAAAAAATGAGGCTAACCCAACTTTTAATGAAAGCAACAGAGCTGCTGGTTTTGTGCCCCCTCTGGAGTCAGCCGGTACTACAAGGTGAAGCAAAGCTGGGATTTTCCAGGTTATCACAGAGAATGTACAAACTGCATGTACTCAGGCGTCTAGGTTTGATGAGAGTGGAATTTTTGCTGCTTCTTCAGGAACACTCTTGGGTGATGATACTGTTGTTGTTTTAGTTGCTATCACCTGTGAGTCCCTTCTAGGAAATGACATCGAGACATTTTTAATGTTTGGTGCCTTTCTTGGTTCATGCAAATGCTCTAATCACTTTTGCATTACTTTCAGTAGTGCAAATGGGGTCAAAATGAAAAATATACAAGTAACATCTAAATAAAATCATGAAAATAGTTGGCCCCACGTTCTCCTATGAAGGATCTTGGTATGTCCTACTGCCTCCAGTCCCCAGGGATGTGTACACACTTTTAAACTACCTAATGGTGCACAGAGAGCTTCACAGCCAGTTAGTGGTATAGACATACTCTCTCCAAATGGATTTGAATGAATTCTTTTTAATTTTTTTAACTAAAAGTTTATTTCATACAATTTAGTCTCATCATTCTTTCCCCTGCCCAACTGCTTCCGCTTCCTTGCCATCTCCCCATCCATCCAGGCTCATGGTGTTTCCACAGATTCAAACCAAGCAGGGTCCCAGAGCTGAGAGAGGTAAGTGGACAAGAGCTCCCATCTCCAACCGAGAAGCTATCTGTAATTGACACTACTTGGATTTGAAACCTTAATTTCTGCAAACAAGTCTCACGGGGTATCTTATCCACACTTCGAGATAAGTCCAGAGCCCAGCCTAGCAATAGATATCCACTACAAAAAAAGCCTAAGAGTATTTTTGCAGGCTCTTCATTTCATATTACATTGTTTGGCCATTTTTCATTTCATTGGTCTTTTGCTTGTATATTATAGTTTCCAATTGTTTTTCTAAAGTGTGAGCTTGGCCAATGAAGATGTGAAGTAAGGAAATTGATAAGCGACCATCTACCACAATCTTCCAAGAGATTCTATTTGGGAATACTCACATAATACTCACAAAATCACCAGAAATATGATATTATTCATTGCAATATCGTAATACCTAAAAGAACAAGTAAGCATAAACATTCATTTCCATAAACTGAACTTGCTCACATCTGGGTTTGTCCCAAAGTCACTTATACAGATGTGATTTGTTGATTTCACTGATGCTAAGTATCAGCCTATCAATGCAAAGGTTGACAATTCAAATAACACCAGCTCCAAATCGTTGTAACCTACAATACAATTCACTTGCTCTGTAGACTAGGCTGGCTTTGAACTCACAGAGATCTGCCTGCCTCTGCCTCCCAAGTGCTGGGATTAAAGGCATGCACCACTACCACCTGGGTTTTCTATTCCTTCCTTCCCTTCCTTCCTTCCTTCTTTCTTTCCTTCCTTCCTTCCTTCCTTCCTTCCTTCCTTCCTTCCTTCCTTCCTTCCTTCCTTTTCCTTCCTTCCTTCCTTCCTTCCTTCCTTCCTTCCTTCCTTCCTCCTTCCTTCCTTCCTTCCTTCCTTCCTTTCTTCCTTCCTTCCTTCCTTCCTTCCTTCCTTCCTTCCTTCCCCCTCTCTCTTTCTTCTTTCTTTCTTCCTTTCTCTCTCTCTTTCTCTCTCTCTTTCTTTCTTTCTTTCTTTCTTTCTTTCTTTCATTTTTTTCTTTCTGTGTGTGGGGGATATGGATGCAGTTGGGGAGGCAGAAGCAGGTGAATCTCTGTGAGTTTGAGGCTAGTATGGTCTACAAATCAAAGGCCAGGCTAGCCAAAGCTACCCAAAGAAATCCTGGCTTGAAAATCAAGCAACATGATGAGACCAAAACAAATAAACCAACAAACAAACACCAAAACCAACCAAACAACAACAACAACAACAACAAACAAATAAAAAATAAGGAATGAATGTAACAATTGAGTGGATATTATAATAACTTCTCAGATATACCACCATGATTTAAAATGATTTAGAAATGATTTATAATTTAGAAATGATTTTCCCCAGTGATTTATGATCCTGGTCCCCAGTTTGGAGGTATTCTGGACCTTTTGAGATCTGAGGTTTATGGATGGTAATGAAGGCACATGGGTGTGGCCTCTAAGTGGACTGATGCTGATCTCCAGCAGTGAATTAATCTTAAAATTCAGCTACTGTAGAGGGAGGCTAGACAGTATAGTCACTCTTCCTGTATGTTGCCTGTTTAAATTTTTGCTTTGATATTATGATACTATACAGCTAGGAGCCCTCAAGAGAGGCTAATTAGCAGGAATTTTACCCAGATCTTAGACTTTCAACCCGAAAACTGTGAGTTCAACAAACCTCTTTATAAATCACTCTGCGTTTGATATGTGGGTATAGCTGCATAGAACTGATTAACGGAAATGCCAACAGCAAAGAGTTTAGTTTGCAAATGAAAGTGAGCATTTTATAGCCTGTTTTGTTTTTCTGCAATGGTCTCCACTTGCAGGAAAGAGAAGCTTCAGGGGTAAGAGCTACAGGTATCTATCTGTTTGTATAATGATAAGTTTCAGTATGCAGTCAGGAAATATGCTAGTCCTTTACAGTGGTTTTAATAGATTCTCTTCTATGACCTATATCCCCGATAGTTCCAGAGAGTTTGCTAGTTTTCTGATGCAAGGCACTAATTCCTCCTCAATTAGAGAGATCCTGCTAACCAACAGGATGTGAGTGCCACCAACAAGATGTGAGTGCCACCAGCATGTGAGTGCCACCAACAAGATGGGAATGCCACTAGTACACCTTTAGGAATATAACACAGTGATTAATGGATCATGTTGGGCTCAGCCCTAATGGATATAGCAGCAGCAACTCCTGCCCCTAAGTCTCCTACAATATCATGGGAGATGGAGTGAAAAAATAGTAAGAACCAGACCACCAAGAAGTCAGCTGTGTGAATGTGTCTCCAAGAATGAAAGGGAAAGGAAAGGGAAGCTTCACTCATGATACCTAACTTTATGGTGAACTAAACAAGACCTGAATTGTGATAATATCAGTAGACATACTATAGGGAAAAAGGGAATACTCACAGGGCCTACCCCTAGATAAAGAACTATAGGCAACTAGTGAATGCTAAGAGGGGGAGAAATAACCGCCTCTCAGGTATGAGCCTCTTAACTGGTTATCCAATACAAGCCACTTAAATAGACTTCACAGTTGTATTTATGTACACACACACACACACACACACACACACACACACACAAAGTCATCAATGAGAAAAAATAAGGAGAGATACAGAAGTACCAGAGGGAAGGACTTGGAGGAAAGATGGGGAATGGGTTAAGTGATGTAATTCTATTTTAATTAAAATATATTTAATCAAAACAAGATGTCTAGTGTTCACAGAACACTGAGAGTTAAAGAAGTTTATGATTAAATTAGTCGTAACAGTAGTGAAAATGATTATATGATTCAGTAAAATGAAATGTGCTGACAGTTGGAAGATCTGTATTCATAAATAAATCAGTATTTTCAAATAACAAATATTATATATATATATGTATATATGTTAATATATATATACATATATATATTCATAAACAATACAAATAATGAATAACACTAGTTGGGAAATTTTTTTTTCCCATCAAACTCCGCAAAAGAGCCCGACGGGATTCGAACTGGCACGGGAAGAAACGCACCCGACCTCTAGAGGTGGACGCCCAAGCCGCTGCACCACAGTGCGCTCTAGTTGGGAAATTTTAATAGATTCTAATGTCATGGAAAGCAAGATATTACTGACACAGCTTCAAAATCTTCCAGCCTTAGAGTAATAACTACTTTCCAGTTCTGTTCATGAATATGACTAGTCCCAGTGATCAAGAAAACTACCAAAATGGTCCCTCCACATTACAGTCTTATGTGTGGCCAATTTTTTTGCACCTAAATTAAACAAGCCACGTTGATTTCCAATGAGAAAACTCTCCATCCAAGTGACTGTATTAGAAAGGCTTGAGCAAGCTAACTTTCTGATAATACTTGCTTTTAAAAAGCTATCTACGCATCATAGTTATAGACTATAGAAAAATAAAATCCAATAAGATTATGACAAATAGCACAATAAAGTAAAAATAGTAGCTGAATTAGGAAGATTGTATTATCATTATCTGTTTAATTTTAAAATGTTAGGAAATCTTGATGGAATTACTTTATTTCTCTGTGCTTTTTTTCTTTCATCAATGGATTAACACCTGTCTTGTGTGATCAGATAGTATTCTACTGAGGTGGTTTATAACCTGTAAGATGTTTTTATGAACATTAAGAGATACTAAGACAGTAAATGTTTTTTTTTTTAAATAAATGATAAAATGCTTAGGTGAGAATCTCTTGGAAAACACAAGAGTTTGTTCATGTTGCTACTTTATATAGCCAGCACCTCACATAATCCAGACACACAGTAGGTGTCCAGCAAACATTTGTGTGGCAATCTGTGTGGCAAATAAGGGGATTTATAATGTCATGCCTTAGATCGATTCTACTGATAAAACAAAATTTGGTTTTGATGACTTCTCCATATATAGCAAAGAGAAGTTAATGGTTTATTTGAGAATATTTCATTTCTCTGTGTGATTATTCCTTTATCCCTCGGAAGACCATAAACTCCATGAGGACATTGAATTGGTTCTCCATTCCATTCACAATGTCTAGTACTAGAAGAATCTATAAAATCAAGCAAACGAGTTTTAAAGAAAAATAATAAAACATATGCACACAAACAACACTATGCTTCTCATGCCAATAATATGTTGACATGCAGGCCACCAGGCACCTTGTCCTACACCCTAAATTAGCACTGATCCTGACAGGCAACAAAGTGTTCGTTATCCACATGCCTCAAATGCTGATGAGAGCTAACCCGACATTCTTCCTGGAGTGGCTCCCACTGCAGATGGAGTTGAGGAACTCAAGCGACTCTGTAATCATGCACTGGTCTTCTGAGATGGAATCCTAGGCATACCGAACTCTAGCTAGCCTTCAGAATAACAGCGCAAAGAGGGACAGCCTGCAAAATATTCCACAGGAGCGAAAACGAGGAAATAAATGTGTGCCAGTGTTCCTTTTTAAGGAGTTGGTTTAAATATATGAGTATATGGAGAAATCCTTATCTGGTTGCCCTCCTATGCTGGGACCAGAAAGTTAATGATAAATGCTAATTTTACTTTTGAAAAGGGTTTCTTGGACCATCTTTGCAGGCAGTGTTAGGCCCAGTGTCATGGAGACAAAACAGAAATGCAGAAACGCGGTCTTTGAACACTGAGGCTGCTTCTGCTCTGCCAGCTTAGACCGCTAAAGCAGAAGAAAACAGAACAGCCGGAGCTAAGAAAGTTTAATACCTTGGAGCTGATATAGAAGGTATTATTTTGTCTTTCTGACATGGCCTGGTACTATTTTTACCCAGGTTGATGTGGGGTTAGGTTGGGATGTTAGAAAGAAATGGTGATTTATTTTAAGCACTATTCAGGAGATACAGCTCCTGTCCTGCTATTCACTGTTTCTAATGTAAAAGTGACCCACTCCCTTTCTCTTTCCTTTACAATGAACACCCATCAGTATCTCTGTGAAAAGCCCCCAGCAAGGTCTGGGTACTTCCTTCCTCCTGTTTCAGCTGGTCTGTCAGACTCCTTCCTGCCCACCCATATGCCCAGCCTCACAACCTCCTCCATCCTACGGGTTGTTTCTCATTTAAATTAACAGTTGGGTTCTTTTATTTCATGCGAGTACTGGATTCGCCTTATCGCCCTCATTCCTTTGGGGGTTGCCAATTGGTTTTATCCACGGATGTATCGTTTCTCATGCTTCCTTTTTTTTTTCCTTACAAAGAGAAAGAACCTCTCCGTCAACAAGCCTCTCCGGAGTGGAAGATTAAAAACCTAGACATCACCTACCTTGCAGCGCTACTCCCAACTGGGTTGTGTAAAACTCAATTAAACGTGTCCCCATTGAATACTGCATTACAGTACATTAAACAGAAAATTCTTCAAGCGTGATGACAAAGCTTGAAGCCTTGGCTCAGAGCTGCTCCTCGCAGCTCGCTTTAACATTACAGTCTTTATGGCACAAATCTCTCGTTGATAAAACTTTAGTCCAGCCTTGAAAAAATATCATAGAGCCTCACAGGGAATTTGAGAAAAGGGAAAGGTAAAGTTGGTCTCAGCACTTTCCTGGATCCTCTGTGGCAACTATGCTGCCAACAGACCAGGAGAAGACACAGTGCAACAATTGAAGCGGTAAGTCCTTTATTTGAGGCAGGTGAAATTCACAGATCCCGTCCTCTGTCAGGAATGTTATAGGACCCAGAATGCATATTACAGAGACATATGGGTCCTTAGGGTGAGAGATTTATACAGACAGTATTCACAGTCCCTCCTAGAAAAAGCCCGAGGAACGATTCCAGGTCCATGGTAAGCCTTGCAGCTGTTACGAAACACAAATGGCTCTCTTCTCTTTTTATCCCTTGTCCTCTATCACGACATTTATTTATAATCCGTGTTACCAAGAAGCAAAACTTGTAACCAACTTCTTGGAGTTTTCAAGATTATTAAGCAACTCACACAGATTTACTAAGTTTTATCTAAAACTTTCTTCCTCCAAATGCTATACATTTATTTTCAACCTCACTGTCCTGGCATTTTAAAGATCTTCTCCCCCCACTTTTGAATTCTATCATCTCAAAGCATAAACTTTCTTCTTTTCCCAGCTTTACCTATCTCTCTTATTTAGGGGCCAGACTGCTTACCAGTGTCAGGAATAAAGAGCCTATGTTTCTCTAATGACTCTTGTACATTCCTTGTGGATTATCAGTTCTTGTATGTAGTTTCTATGATATTATATTTGCTTTTACATTTAAAATCTGAAATGCTATAGAACACCAGCAAGGATACATTGAAAGTTATTATGGCATATAGGGAAACCCAGTAACTCTTTGAGTAGTCAATACTGAAACAGTACTTCAGTGTGCCGCTAGGGGCGTGGTGATCCGATCCCAAGACCTTACTTTTAATTTTCAGGATCAATATATCTAACTATAAGTATTAAGCCTTAAAGTGCTTGTCTACACACATTTAGTCATATGATGTATGTATGTATGTATGCATGTATGTATAAAAGCAGGTTTAATAATCATCTTCTAATGAGCGTACGATCTTTCCTTATGTCCTTGGTGTCAGGCTGTGCCCTGTGGGTGGAACAAGGTTTCATTCTTCATCATCACCATGTTATATTATTGTTGGCAGTGTTCTAGTACAGACAAAGGGGCGTTGGCTCTGGCTGTCTTACGAGGTTGGGAGCTCAAGTGCTGGAATTGGAAATGTGACACTGTGGAGGCTGACCAGCTTTTCCTCCATGGCCACCATGCTAGAAGGGTTAATGGATACCACTAGGGATCTAACTGGTGACCCTCATGCTTTGTCAAGCAGAGTCATAACATTTAGGTCACTGGCGATGCTGTCTCAGGTCCTTCAACAATTGTATTTAAGTTTCCAGCTTATTCAAGGAAGTTTTCAAATACTGGCTGATTATTTATAGAACAATTTAATATTAAGGACAACCTAGAGAGTTTTGGAAAGAGTTTATCTTCTTTTCCAGCCTTTTGTTATTATCAGGATAAAACAAGACATATTTTCCATTCCAAGGCAGTTTCCTAATGAGTGCTGGTATCTTTTTAACTCTTATCCCTGTTTTCCCCCCAAAAGCTTCAGAAAAGTAATTCATATTGTGTGCAAGTCTTTTCTGTATCTTCTATTAAAATATTACACCCCCTCAAACATATGTGTTCTCTCTTTGTAGCTTGGTAAGTAAATTCCTACATTACACTTCAGTATTTTAATTGGAGAAATTATCTGTATACTCAAATGACTTACATTTTTTTTTGTTCAAAAGACAGCACTTTATAAAATTGTTTTTCTTCAACGATTTGAAATCACACTTTACATGAGCTATTCTTTTTTCAGTTAAAATTTAATGATATTTTGTAATTTATAAGCATCTATAAAATAATTTCCATTAGGCATATTTTCCTGGAAATTGTTATTAGATGTGATTATTTTATTTACTCTTAAAGTAAAAAAAAAAATCACATATTTTTGTAATTTTAAACAAATTGCCCATCCCCTAACACCAGAGGACTTTGGCTGGTCCGAGAACCAGTTCACTCCCTCGTGTCTCGTGTTCTTCCGTTCCAACATTTCTGAGTTTTTGTTTCAACCAACAGAGCAGCAGCAGCAGCTCACCGTCCATGCTGAGTTGAAGGTTAGGGCACAGCAGCGAAATGCTGTTAACCGTGTGATTCTTCATTTCTTAAGACTGCTGTATTTGTTCTCTTTTTTCAACATATGAGCAATTTGGGTGTTGAGAAGTTTATCAAAAATATATTTCTTTAGCAAGGATGCTGCCATAAGACACAGAAAAACAGCATTCTCAGGGTTGTTTGGGGGGATTTAGTTCCTGTAAGGAGTTTCCAGAGATGTCTGATATCATCTGTTTGTGTCCACTTCTAGCCTCTAATTAAGTCTGAGTGTGCCGAATTTCCTTAAGATACATCTCCTCCTGATATATTTTATTCCTGGTCTCAGAATCCTGCTTAGTATTATCCAGTATTTCTCCTTTAAATAATTGTTTTACTTCTTGATCATTCATTTGTCTTCCCCGTGATTTTTCTTCATGGTTTCAACTGCCTATTAGCTGAAATAATAATGCTGATATTTTCCATAGTGTTGGCTGCTTCCATGCAAGGAGTCCAAAGTGCTTTAAGGAGAGCTTTTTTTTTTTCTTTGTGAAAAGCAATTAATAAGACAAAGAGAAATAATGGCCAGAAAAAGAGAAGGAATCATGGGTATTCACACAGCAGTATCATTTAACTTTGATCATATTTTCATATTTGCACACCAATAACATTTAACTTTTATCATATATGCATATTCTCACACTAGTATCACTTAACTTTTATTGTATATGCTCTTTGCACATTAATTTTTTTAACACCCATATTGTGAAACGTTTAAATTTCACTCATCTTTGAACCACCTGGGTAGGTGGTGAAAAAGATGGGTAATAGGGAGGGATTCCTGACAATCTAAGCGGACTGTTTGCTTCAGTTCCTACAGGCTGACTCGGGTCAGCATGGCACAAAGGTTACTCAACTACAGAAGCCAAAGATTATGACTTGTGTCATTCTTTTCCCCCAAGACAATGCTAGAAAATGTGCCTTGATGTGATGCCATAGTATAACAGATTTCTAGATTCTCTCAATAAAAGTTTTTTCTTCTTTTGAGGAAACCATTTCTGCAGATATGAAGAAAAAAGTCAAAATTCCCATTGGAAAACAGCAATCTGATTGCTTGTAAAAGAAGCAGGGGAAATACTAGCCAGCAATAAAAATAATTAATACTGATGCAAAAGACAATGTGCATATGTTCACAAAACATAATTTTGACCAACATCATTTTGGGGCTTTTAATCACAAACATAACACACCACACACACACACACACACACACACACACACACACACACACAGTTTGTATAAGTAGAAATCACATTTTTGTTGTTTAGAATGAAAAAAATTTGTGGCTTGATAGATGTATTTTATATTTTAATTGCATGTTAATGACATCTATTTCATTATATTCTAATATTAACTTAATGGACAAGAGAGACTGTAATTGGCTACATTAGAAACATTTTTCTGAATATGCTCTATTATTTTTGTATAAATAGGCATTCACCTTCCTTTTAGTGTCTCTAAAAATATTCACTTATATAGTAAAGCCTAATGGGTTGAATTATTTATTTATTTAATTGGATAGACATATCACATTACAGTGTGATATGCACGGGAAAAATTAAGCATTCCTTTTTTTTTTAAAATAAGTTTTGGACAAAACCAGGTATAAATATTTACAGGATCCAACGCTAACTCTTTAATGTTAAACAAAATATCTTCCCAGTTTCTTCATCCAGAGAAATATAGAGAACTCTTGCACAGACGTCATGGAAGAAGAAGACATCAACACATTATTTTTCCTAGGGCAAGTACTTCACAAATTTTAGAACTCTCTTTCCCCCTTTAATTTTCTGCATTTGGAAGGCTGCAAGTAAGCCATGTTTGCTTCTGCAGTAGTTCTTTCTAGCACAACAGAAATTTCAGTAGGATAGAAAGTAGTGATGCTACTTTATAGCACAAAACCTCATAAAGGTAGGCAAGTGTTAACAAGGAACTTATCAGCTGAGCTCATCTAGAATATGAATGTATTAACTCTTAAGTTCTTATCTGCTTTGCTGCCCCTCAACCAAATCTATTCTTTCTCCTTTGATCTCAATAAACTAGAGTCAAATGTAAGAGCAAGTGAGTCAAGGAATCTTGTCATGCATTGATTCTTATTAGGATTCAACTATTAATCTTTAACTCTCTCTGTTGCTATGACTATTGCTGCATCCATTGTTCTGTATTCTGGGATGAAAATGTGAATACTTGTTTGGAGGAAGATGTTGTTGACAGAACATTGACTATATCAGAACCTTGTAAATCTTCATTAATATTGTTCTCATCGTGTATTGTTAGCATTGCAACAGAAGCAAAGTCCGTAATGACGCATTTCCTGATACTGAGAGTAGCTGAGATTATTTTATTGACACAGTCTCTAAGAGTGACCTTGAAAATTAAAATCAGGGAGTAACATTCAGTCAAGACCCTGTCCACTTACCCTCCTCTCTCTTCCTCAGACTGTAGGGTGCCATGTGGGACTCATCTGTTTTTTTAAGCATTTCCTGGCTAGGTACAGAGTTCAGTGGTTGTGGGAGGATAGTGACAGGATGAGATTTATTTAAGACTGTCGTGTAATTATCAAATTATTTAAGACTGAGGTAATTACCAAAATATCCACTTAATCACCAGCAATGGGAAGTTTATTGGTATTACAGGATAGGATTCTACATTTAGAACTATCCTGGCAAATTATAGCAAAACATTCCAAATAACTTTTCACTGAAAAAGTCAAGTTTTCAGAGGTCAGAGGCAACCCCAGAAGAGATCATTTTAGTGATAGCAAGAATTTCTTTCATATACTCTTGCTTTTATTTTTAGTTTATTCTTGTAAAAAGAAAAAGATAAAAGAAAACAAAGGAAAAACACAGGAGTGTGTGTGCGTGTGTGTGCATGAGCATGCATGTGTGTGTGTGCGTGTGTGTGTGTGTGTGGTATATGTGATAAACGTATAAACCTGTGAATTAGTTCATCATTAATTTTTGCACCCCAGGCAAAAATGTTAATGAGCACAGGGTTGTGGTATTCACTACAGTGCCTATAAAAATGCCCATTGATAAAAATCATCCATTGATAAAGTTGTTAAGCATCAGTTGAATGTAAGAATGAAAAATTAAAAAGGGATAAATGAATAAAACAGCAGAGACGGGCTGTGATGAGTGGTTTCATTTGTTAACATTGTGCTATAAATACATATTTTTCTTTTAAAGATTTATATTATTTTTAATTATTTGTGCATGTGTTTGTCACAGAGTGCAGGTGTCCATGGGGACCAGGAGAGGGCATCAGATACCTCAGGTCTGGTATTATAGGTAGTTGTGAGCAACCCAACATGGGTGCTGGAAACTAAACTCCCGTCCTCAGTAAGCAACAGATGCTTTATCTACTAAGACATCAGTTCCTCAAAAATAGCTCCAGAAAGCTCTATCAATAATCCTATAGGAAAATTAACATAGTCTTATTGCTTTTACTGAGTATTTATTAGTATTCAGTGATCAAATGTCCAAGACTCTGTTGTCTGCAGTGAGTAGTAGCCACCGGTATAACCTCTGCTTCCACACAGCTCATCCTGTTTCTGTGATGATTTAACATGCTATGGGAACCAAATTCACATATTTGCTTGTGAGCTTAGCCTTGTCCCAGTGGGAGAGGATGCACCTAATCCTGTAGAGACTTTATGTCCCAGAGAAGGGGGATGTCTAGGGGAGCAGTGGGGAGGGGGGGTGGAGGGAGAGGGGGCCCTCTCAGAGGTGAAGGGGAGGGAGGGGAGTATTGAGTGAAAAACTCTGGGTTGGGGAGACTGGGAGGGGGCAACACTTGGAATGTAAATAAATAAAATAATTAATTAAAATACTACACTATTGCACAGAGAGTGAATAGGGCAACTCTATAAAAAAAAGTGTTGTAATGGTAACTTAAAAATAACTTGAAATGGGGGTAAAATATTAGTTAGACCAAGGCACTGTCTGTTAGTACAAATTTTCAAACATGAATATAAGGCAAGAAAATAATCTCTAAATTTATAAGAACGATAGTAAACATAGGAACTAATCATATAATCAGCAACTTCCTCCTGCTTTAAGGGTTATACTCAGTGCAATAAGCTTATTTAGCAGGGAGAATTTTATGATTATCGAATACATTTCTGTTTTTAATTTGTCATGCCATATAACTAGGTTGTTCTTCCCCTAAAATGAGTAGTTTACTTGAGAATTTGTGTAATGAA
Organism: Rhabdomys pumilio; assembly: GCA_030674055.1. Lineage (NCBI taxonomy): Eukaryota > Metazoa > Chordata > Mammalia > Rodentia > Muridae > Rhabdomys > Rhabdomys pumilio. Next base: position 57,163,073 of record JANHMN010000012.1, read on the forward strand.
GTATGAGTCTTGGCCTCCAATGGCTGGAAGCACAAACCTTTTAAAGCTTTCTATCACAGTATAAGCTATATCTGAGGCCTTTATTTAAAGGGGTGAGGATATTTGCTGATTTTTTTGTTTTTATTACTATAGGGCAGATCTGACACCATTAGTTTTCTTCAGTCATAAATATATACCAGTAGGATTTGACAGGCATCACTATAGAGCGGGTTATAGATAAGTTCAGGCATCGTTCCTTCTGCACGGACCTTTCACACGCATCCTGATGGGGCTGCCTGAGTGGAGCACCAAGGGTTGATTTTGGGCTTCTAGGTCACGCTTTCACCTTGACAACAGTTCTTTCATTTCTGGCAGTAACATTTGCTGGGATCCCTAAGGTGCTTTCATTTTTGTAAGTAGCATAAGGGGGAAGAGGGATAGAAGAGGGAGGAGATAAATCTTAATTCATATGCTATAGGACTATCTCTGGCGTCTCTGGCACAAAACTTCAAATCCAATCCAGAAACTGGATGTGTATTAGAAGTCGGCAGATTTAAACCCCATCCACCATGATCAAACTGGATTTATAGAGCATCATAACTCTCCAGACACCATCCAGCAGCTTATTAATTTAATAGACTCCTGTCCATTCACTGATGTTCCTGCCCTGACAGTCTCTCAAGATAAGGCGAAAGCCTTTTGACAGGACAGAGAGCATATATATTCTCTTCTGTTTTCTAGTGGATAGGGTTGTCGACAACTTGAAATGTGTGGCTCAGCAAATTTGTTTTTTCCTTTTTTCCTTCCTTCCTTTTTCTTTCTTTCTTTTTTTTAAAATTCTTTTTCCATTGCAGGGAGGATGAGAGAGCAGAGCCTTCTGAGAGTGTCAGGGGTCATGGGTTTGCAATTCCCCTTAGTACTAATTTAGCATTTTTTTTTGCAAAATAACGAGTGTTGATTTAAAGCCATACAGGCAGGGCCATTTTTACCATGAAAAGAAACAGCATTACAGTTTAATACCTGATATAAATTAATAGGTGCTGGAGAGAAGAGGAAAGGAGCAATAAATGTTGTAGGTAGAGCACGGTGGCATATTCTTTCCCATAATTCCTGTTGGAGGAATGACGGATGAGGAGCTATGTGAAGAAAAACAATACAGCACTCGAGCTGTTGCCTATCTAAAGACAAAGGAGGGAACCTCTTCCGTGTTCTTATTTTCCCTTAATGGCATTCTCATACTGTGACATTGTTGCTTGTCTCTGGAATGCAAATGAACTCACAAGTCTCAGACTGACGGATAGTGCACTAGTAGCCAGGCAAGGTTAACTGTTGTAATCCCACAGAGTACTCACCAGATGTCTTGTGAGAATGTGGGTTTGGGAAGACTGAGGGAGGCCTGACACACCATGGTCCTTGTGAGTTAATAGGATATTTCTGGTTGGTTACCAACTAAACATTAAGTAACAAGGTATTGAAGAAATTTAAGAAGGGATAATTTTGATGATATGGACAAACAACAAACTCGTATCAACTAAGTAACTTGTAACTTGAGCATACTGGAAACAATTAACAGACTGTCTGCCTGGTGAGTAGTGTAAACTTAGTTGAAGCACAGGAGATCCCAAATAGCATGTAGCAGTTATTTGTTTAGTCATCTTACTTCATTTTTGTATATGTGTAAAAGTGACTGTCTAAGTATTTCTTGAGATAGTTACCTTAAAATTCACACCCAGTGCTGTGGAGCTGAGGTAAAGTTTATTGGGTGTTAGAACACCAGTCTCCTGTATCCAGGGTTCTGGTTAATTTCCCTGTAGCATGAAATAAATAAAAACAAATCCACAAATAAATCAAAAAGGTATGTGGTAAAGAGCTTGCTCAGTGCATAAAGTTGGCTTTCCTTACAAAATTGAAGACTTGAGTTCGGATACCCAGCTGCCATATTAAAAAGTAACCAGATATGGAAGGGCAGGGATCTAGCCTTAGTCCTTTGAGAGAAGAGACATGAGTGTTCTCTGACCAGCTAGTCTAGTTTAATCAATGCATGATGAGTTCAGTGGGTAATCCTGTCTCAAGAAAAACACTAGACATCAATCTGTGCATGTACAAGTTCACATACATGCATTATATACACATGCATGCAAACATGCACAACCTATACACAAAAATATCAAAAGTTATTTGTGCAAAGAGTAGGTACTTGATTTTTATTTTATATATATATATATATTTATATATATATATATATATATATATATATATATATATGTCAACAGTCAATGCTATAAGGTAAAGATTTTCTAAAATAAAAATAATTAAAAAATAAAAATCCCAACAAAAGCAACAACCACAATTTAATCTACACCTCTATACTTTAAATATGCCTGTATGAAAAGAGTTTAAATGCAGCTAATCTATACAAAAGGATGAAAGCCATACGTCATCAAACTAAAAACACAGTTCTAAGAGTGAGGTTTCATATGTCCCCAAAGCAATACAAGCTATTTCTATTAGTTGATTGCATTTCAGAAATATTGACAAGACCCTATTGCTGAAGACACCTCATGCTTCACCATATATACTACATGGAGAAATCAAACTGACAATGTTCAGGGAGCTTTACCCTTCTGGCTTGCTTTTATAGTGCTAAAAGTTGCTATACAGGTTACTGACAGAAAAAAATACCAGTAATCAAAAGAAAGCAACTGACTGTGAACCTTGTGAGCTACAGTAGTGAGTGATTACATTGGCAAAATATGTCCATTAGTGCAATATTGACATGAATAATTTCGGAATAATCTAGTTTTGATTAGATTAGATCCCCACAAGAAGAAACTCATGTCTGGTAGCATTAACTGCACCTACAAACTGTAACTGGCTAGGTGGTAGGCCCTAGGGAGAACTCAATGCTATTACTTTTTTAAATGGACACTGTATTATATTGTCCTCTAAATATTTATTTTTATAGCTATAGATTAGTGTAACTCTGAACACTCATCAGAGATGTTTCTTTTGCAGGAGATGGTGATTAGTATATATTCCTAACTGGTCAGCTTATAGAGCATAGAACACTGCAGAGTGGTCAACTATAAATGGAATAACAATGTCACATACCCTGTCCTCAAGGTACCATGGGATCATGGTTGAAGGTAGTGATGACTGTTTCCAAAGAGTGTTTGACAAGCATGGCAAGAATGTTACATTCATGAACAGCAGAAGGAAGCTGTGACCTCATGCACAAGATATGTACCAGGTCAGCCCAGAGAACGTCTGAGTGTGAGTGCTGAGGGGCTCATGAAGTCCCAACCCTAGCTAAGGAGCTATTGTTGGCTTCTGGAGGAAGGAGAGACAGGATTTGGCTCTGGATAATGCCTGTGCTCCAGTGAATGGTACTGCACAGATGCATACTGAAGCATCCAGTGGACATAGTTAATTTTTAAAAAGGACATAAAGTTGGGAGGAGGGACTAGTGGGCTGTATGGTAGAAGTTAAAGAGAAAGGAATAAAAAACAGAGTTGACTAAAAAACATTATACTCACACATGAAACTCTCAACCAACTAATAAGAACTAATAAAAACAAAATGGACAGATAAGAAAACAGCAATACTTGCTCTTGCTCTTGCTCTTTTGCTCTCTTATCCACAACTCCCCTCCCGTCCCTTCTCTCCCTATTCCCCTCCCTCTTCTCCACGTGGTCATGACTGGCCTCTATGTCTTTATTCCTCTCTCTCTCTCTCTCTCTCTCTCTCTCTCTCTCTCTCTCTCTCTCTCCCTACTCTCTGTCTCCCTACCTTTCTCTGTCTCTACTAATTCTTTCGCTCCTCTCTCCATGTCCTAAAGGAAAAAAAAAAAAAGAAAGAAAAAAGGAAGAGAACAGCATCATAGCAGAAGCTATACAGAAGGTCTCACATGTATGTAAAACTAATTCTGACATCGAAAGACTCCAATGTCATTATCATATTTTTATGAGAAAATTCCTTATCTTTAGGGGGACTGGAGAAGCAAACCATGATAATTTGTTAAGAAGTTTTACAGTCCTCATTGCATATACTTAATAAGATTCTATGAAATTAATAATAAAATTGCCATTCCTTAAAGGATGGTATGGATAATAAATCAGTCTAGAAAATCTTTATTGACAATGAATACCAGATAATGATGGCAAACACTAGATTTACAAAAGTAAAAACTGGGCTAGGATCTATTCCAAATGAATTTCAATGAGAAATACACAGAATCATGTAAATAGATTTGCTCTATCTGTTCATATATGATCTTTAAATCCTTGATCCATTCCCTTGGTTGGGCTATTCATGCTTGCTACATCACAAAATGCTATCATGGTTGACCCAATGTTGTCTGACAGTTACAAAGACCTCAGAAAATGAGAATATATCTTCTCCAAGCTACTAATGCATGTCATGACATATAAGGTGACCTTTTGAGTTTAAAAACAGACTTCTAAAATAGGATTGACTTATACACCAAGAGTAACAGAAAAATCCTTTGATGTGGGTATCAGAGCACAGACTTGATAACTTTCTTTCTTTCTTTCTTTCTTTCTTTCTTTCTTTCTTTCTTTCTCTCTTTCTTTCTTTCTTTTCATGAAGAACCAAACCCAAAAGTCATAGTAATTTCTTTGCAGTAAACAGGATCCAGAAAGTATTTAGTATGAGAGAATCAATGTCTTGTCATAGTTGCTGAGCTAAGATTTCAAACAAAGCCCCACCACAAAAAAAGCATTTTTTAAAAAATATAAGCAGATCCTGTTTGTTTTCCATATTCTTCCATACATGCATATACTGCCTGACATAGCACTATGTATGATATGTGTGTGGCTTTCCTAGAACTTCAAAAACCTCCCTATGAAACATTTTCTAGACATGGAAAAAAATGTCTGTGTGCATACTGGATTTTCAATGATTTACATGTTACAAATTGTTGATGCTCTATTCAGTCCTACTAGAAGTTGTTTTTTTTTTTTTTTTTTTTTTTTTTGAAGAAGAATCATAAATACCTTAAATAATAGTTCAATTGTAACGAGTATATATTATGTTGTCCTTATGGATATACAGAGGTGAAAAATAGAGTCAATATATCCGAGGTTCTGTAAACTTGATTGGGACCATGGGGGACATTCAAGGTAGCAATTATCATCTACCTTGAGCAGTAGTTGTCAGCATAAGTAAGTAAAAGAATCAGAATTTTTTTCGGGTAAAACAATATGATGTATAAGAGGGTATAGCAAGCAATAAAGTATTTTAAATAGATGGGCATGTTTGGAGTCTTTAGTAAAAGTGTTAAATGAAGGTAAAAGAAATATATTTAACAGTTTAAAATAAAACAAGGAGGGGTAAATGGAACAAATCATGAATAGATTTGGAGGAAGGAAAGGGAATGGGGAAATGGTGTAAAAGGAGTACAAAGAATAAATGATTCTAAAGCATATAAACAAGATAGTACAGGAAGAAACTAATGGAAGAAGACTCTAAATGCCATTAGTTATTGAATGGATAATGATGGAAGTACTTGTGGCTGGGCTTAGAGAAGGATGACTAGATCAAACTGAATCAGACTAGAAAAACTGGCAACAACTTGACTGTAGGAGAACTGTGAGAAACTCACCCCACTGGAGTTGGAAAGGTGGCTAGTCAGGAGAGGAGACATGAAACTGAGGGTCTCTCAGATGTAGTGCTTCCCAAGAATACTCATGAGAAAAGCAGCAGAGAGGACTTCCTGGTAGGATGACGAATATATACATTTGGTTCTCCCTTTTGCTAAATTGACAATGTAACGAGAAAAGAGAAAATGGCAAGAACAAAAGGGACGAAGAAAGCAGACAGTGAAAGTGGGCGGAACATTGGAAGCTAGAAAATTAATTAAGAGATAAATAGCAGAAGAGAACACAAGTACATAAAGTACATAAAGTACACCCAAGTACATAAAGGAAAAGAGGCTAAGAAGCAAGAGTATTGACTCCATGAACTCCATATAAGATCTGTGAGAAGAGGTTCCTAAGACTGTAAAAGTAAGGACAAGGTGGCAATCCAGAAATGCCCATCATCCAACATGACCAACCAATCCCCATTAAGCAAAGTGCCATTTCCTAAAATGCCATCAGGAGACAGACACGTTGGAGACCTGGCATAGACAGGCTTTGGTTTTAGGGATGGGCTTATCCAAGGGGGTTATTTATAAGCCATGTAGAGGAGGATGAGGAAGACCACTGCCAAACAAACAATAATGACAGTGAACAACTCAGACATTACACAGAGGAAATCATGGAGACATCAAGAGCCAGCACAAGCCTTCCCCAAGCTCAAGCCAGACAAAATCCCATCATGAATGGAGGCACTTACCACTAGCAGAGAACCTATTGACATTGGATAGCAACTGGGAAAGGAAGAATTAGATTTCTTTCATAATGTGACTCTAAGACTGTCGTCACTCCCAAGCATAGTTGGATAACACAAATGACTCAATGAAGGGTGAGAGAACTCACAGTTGGATGAGTAGAGACGTAAGGTTGGAGAAGGCTGATATGGAAGGTCTTGGGGGATGAAAATAATAAAAATAAATTATAGGAAGCTCCCAAATAACTAACAAAAATATTAAGTTTAAAAAGGACTGAATTTTGGGAAGCTGATTACCATGGTTGTCTATTTCCTGTGATCACATGCAAATATCAGCAGGTGTTAAGTCTTGACTCCTTGCTTTTGCACTCAGCCTTGAGTTAATCAGTCTTAAGAAGTGAAACAGACATCTACCTGTGTGCAATAAACAATGTAAGAAAAGCTTCAGCATGAAATACAAGGACAAGAATGGGAAGATAAATGAAAGAAATGAGGCATGACACAAAAATTTCTTTACATCTTCCATATCTTATCATCAGAGGCAAAGGAAATGATAGTTATGTAAAAAGCAACATGTTGAAAAGTGAGCACAGAACTAAAATCTTGTGTTAATTATTAATAAGAAGCTAAAAATTAAAGGACAATGACAGGATAAAATTTGAATACATTTCAGAAAATTGGTCAATGTTTTCAGAGTATTACTAAATGTGTACATCTGTTTCTATACTCTTTCATAAGTATGTATTGAGTAGGTATTCTGTACCATGCATTGTGTAAAAACATATTCCTGTTATTAAAAATCATCATGAGACTATCATTAAAATTTCAAATATGAGACTAGAGACATGGCTCACCAGTTAAGAGCACTGGCAGCTCTTTCAAAGTTCCTGGGTTCAATAGCCAGCATCCACATGGTGTCTCACAACCATCTATAGTAGAATCTGATGCCCTTTTCTGACATGCAGGCATACATGCAGACAGAGCACTCATATACATAAAATACATAAACAAACAAGTCTTAGAAAATATCAGATATGAAGATAAATGAGAGAGAGATGAAACTGGCTATAATGTTCTTCTCAGCTTTATATACTGAAATGTTAATCTCCAATTGCCATGGAGAGGATAGAGACATTTGACAGGACAGTGCTAGTGACTACAAAAGAGTCATAAGAAGTCAGAGAAAAGGCAAGGTAAGCCCAGATCAGTGTGAAATCTCTGTGATAGTGATAATATCTCCAATCAGAAGCACAGTGTTTATGGCACTGGATTAGGAGAGTTGGACAGTAGTGAAATAAGAGGCCATAGATGTATCCAGTGAAAGGTTGCATGTCCCTAGAAATTCAAGACCTCTTTTCTATAAATGAACAAACTAATAATTTTAGGCTTTTCAAGTTGAATTATCATACAATTATTCAACTCTTATGCTATAGTAAAAGGTGGCTGTAGACAATATAAAAGTAAATTTCCATTACCAGTTTCTAATTTTTGTGAAACAAGACACAGAGTCCTTCTCTACCAGTTGATGCTGTGTATTTGAAGAAGTGAAAACCTAAATCTCTGTTTATTATTTTGGAGATTAATTAGAAAAATAAATTCAGAAGGCTAAGCTATATCCATCTATGCAGGTGTCATATTTATTGTATGATAAAATATAACAGAAACCTAATCAGAAATTTTCTACAGTTCTTTTATTAATAGCAGGAGCTGTGGTGTGTCTTTTGTTTTATCTCAAGCAAACCCTCGTAGAGGGTTATTTCTCTATAAGTTGCTTGTGACGGTTAATTTCGTTATCAACTCGACTAGATTAAGAATCTTCTAGAGTCCATACCTTTGGGCACCCTACGAGGGCTCTCTAAAAGATATTTAATGGATGGTCAAGCTATGGTTGGCACTATCCCTTAGTCTACGAATCCAGAGGGAAGAAATGAGAAAGGCAGGGGTGCAACAGCATTCATGGTCCCCAGCTTCCTGACTTTGTATGCACCGAGGCCAACCACCTCACACGCACGCTATCACTTCCCTGACACAATGACTGCATCCTCTCAATTAATCTGTCCTTTCCTAAGTTGGTTTTTTTGTCAGGTATTTGGTCACAGGAATGAGAAAAGGAACTAAGACAACGCTATTCCGAGCATTTCACAAATAGTAACCATCCGTCTGCTGGGTCTAACCAGTAGTAAGTTGGGGCGAACAGCAAATAGCCAGCAGTATTGCCAGGCTGATAAAGGTCATGAAAAGAGAAGGGTAAGAGGTGGATAGAGTGTTTAGAATGATAGATCCGTGTGACACAAACCAGTTGACCTGCGAATAAGGAAAATGGAGTCAGGTAACAAGTAGAGGAAGGAGGCTGGTTTATTACCTGCTAGAAGTGTGTGACTGAAACACCATTTACCTGTCAGGACATAGTTTTTAAATGAATGTGGATAAAAGCTTATTTTGGACACAGTTATCTGGCTAAACTCTCATGTTGATTTTGGATGTAGCTGGACGATCAGCTCGACCATGGCTTGACAATCAAGGGCTCCTGGCATCAGTCAAGTGAATGGTGGCAAACGCATTTACCCATCACGGGTCTCATTTGCGTTGCCTACCCTTACAAAACTGTACTCTGTGAGCATCTCATGCTATGAGCCTCTATGCTCATAGATCCAAACCCTTTAAATGCCCTCACTCATTTCTTGAACTGATACTTAACTTTAAACAAAATAAATCAAAACCAACTTTCACACCCTTCATGAGTCTTGGCTTGCTTATGAGCTACTGACTGAAGTCATTATTTAAATGTTTAAATATACTTGATTAATAAAGGTTTCGGTGAGTTTGTTAGGCCAAGGCTTGCTTTAGATTACTTTGTGTCTTCATTCCAATACCATGTTTTGGAGAATATATGTGTACTTAATTACTTGTGTTTTATTTAGGAAATTATTTTAACAAATAAGTAGTTTTAAGGCAGTCATATTGTATTAAAAGCAGAGAAAATGATTTTTTTTTTTTTGGTGGAGTGAGGATTTTGTGAATTAAACATTCCTTATTCTACAGTCTGAATCTTAAAAGAAGAAAGGGCTGAAACTGTTATCCCAATGGTACAACAGGTTCCCAATACACAGGCAGACATGTGTTTTATCTCCAGTAATGTAATGCAATGCAATGAATGAGTGAGTTAGTGAATTAATGAATGAATGTGAGAACAGGTTAAGACAGAGTGATTTGAATATGTAAGCTCTTTTCTTAAACTCTATGAGGAAAATAAGAAGAGAAGTTTATTTTTAAGAGAAGATACAAGGCTCAAAGTGCAGTTGTTTGCACAAGCACTTGCCTAGCACGTCTTGGGTTTTAGGTTCTGTCTCTAGTATGGAACGTAAGTAGATACAAATAATGTCCACAAATTGCTCCTTTACAGAAATACGTTTGCAATTTCATGCAATTTTATTTCACTCTGTTTCTTGTGCATATGCTTTTAAATGTTACTCTAATTATAGTGGATACAAAAGCACATTTTCTGCTTTTCTTAACTAGAATTATAAGGCAACAATTTCATCTAGTTTGTACGATTTTTTAAAAAAGCTATTTACAATGTCTTATTGTAAAAACTTTTACTCTTAGGAGTTGTCCCCCAGTTCAGCTGACAAAGATACTTCTGGGGGTAGCTTTCAAGATTATCATGTTTGATTGACAAGCTAACATCCTCGTGTGATAGTGATTCACCTCTCCAAAGACCTTGCTCTTCATTTCTCATTTTTATACACATAACACTGATATATCCACAGTTTTTATCATTCCCAATAGTATAACTTAGTTTGTATCCCTCAAGAGACACAAGCTTCTCTCATATATGGATCCAAGTTGGTTTAAAATATTTTTTCTAACACATGTTAGCATATCTCCCTCATTAAGGTAACTAATGATATAATATGGTATTACCACTCTTTCATTGAGAAAACTCACCATGACACTTGTATGAAAACAAATACGTTTTTGTATACATAGCATACATTAATAACAACTATGAATATGTAAACAAACTTAGGTCAACACAATACTCCATTAACACAGTTGTAAAAACAGGAAATGCTCAATAAGAAATGGAACCAGCAGAGGGTCCAATATTTGCTGAATCCTTGGCCATTCTGCCATTTACAACAAAAAGCTCTGTTAGCAATAACTCCATCACTAGTGAGGCCGCTTGTCTTGACCTACAAATCTCTCTGAAGTGACCCTTTGAATCAAAACTGTGACTTTCTAAAGCAGCCATTTTTTTCCAATCACTGATTCTCAGAACGGGCATAATAAACTGCTCATGCCTCAAAACGTATTTCTCATTTTAACAGAACACAACCAGAAAAAGCCTCAGACGATCATGAAACATGTTGGGTTTTCAGCGTCACGTTATCCTGTGGTGCTCTGCAATCAATTACTGCTATACCACCATCATTAATAATTTTCTTAATGAAAATGATTCTGTTGATCTCCGTTGTATTTTAATTATCAGAGTTAAGCATAATTACACTGCAGCTCTGAGCTGGCATGTGGACTCCTTTAGGGCGCAATTTTGTTTTAACACACTGATAATGTAATTTTACATTGTGTCAGTTTGTTTGGTTATTATCCAGTTGTACAATTCCACTGTATTCCAGATAACAGATAATAACCTTAGTACCTCCTATATCCTGAAGTCATTTAAAAAGCAATATTGGAATTCTAAGACTAGCTAACTTAATCGTCTTATGATTTTATAATTCCCACTGCTAAATATTTGGTTCAGGCACTCACTCTCTTTCAAGAATACAGTAAAATGAGATGACATTCATACATTTTTTATTAATTTACTGAGTATTTAAATGCATATTTAAAGATGAACACTGTTTCCTTTTTAAATTAGTTTATTATTTGTATGATATTAGACCCTCTGGGTAAAGTTAAGCACTGGCTGGCAGACAACTTTGAAAATTGACTATCATCATGGACAAAGCTATTGTATCAATGTTCTAACAAACTTCAGCAGATCCTCTGTTTTTAAATGAGTCACTGTTCTGATAATGAAAACTATTTGTTTTTAAAGTTTAATCAGTTTGATTGGGATGCAGAAAGTTTCTTTCCCGAGTTAGATTGTGTTACCATTTCTGTCATTATTTTATCAGTGCCGAGTACAGAGAAGACAATCACCAAACTCTTAACTTATTAATTGTGTCACTAAATGTGTATACAAGGATAACTTGGAACTTGGAAGATGGTCACGGAGTAACATAGATTAATATAGATTGTGTGATCACTGCTGTTTCTGTTCTTGAACATTCTCTCTTCAAAGACAATCCAAAGAAAAAAATAACATCACCGAGAAACATGTATACAATTTGTCAAAGAAAAAAAATAATGTATAATCTTGGCCTAGCCAATGGTGGTTTCGAAAACCATACCAATTTTTTAAATAGTTAGGAAATTAGTCTTGAGGCTGAATACCAGCTTCATATTGCAGGAGTTATTTGTGTGTTTGAGTTCCATGTCTCTGAGTCTCAGCTTTTTTCTCTCTAGAATAGAATAATTTTCCTAGTATTATGTGTATGTTGGAATAATAAATAAGATAGGAAATAATGAGAATAGAGCATGGAGTAGAAATAGTTTGATGTCTGATCACAGCTATTATTAGTACTAACATTATCATCATATTAATAATCATTTTAATATTTATATAAGATCAACATGAGAGAATCAACTCCTACATGTTTTCCTCTGAACTCCACATATTTGTCATAGCATGTGTGTCCCTTACCACTCACACAAATAATATATACAATCAGGTACACAAATAAATATGTAAATTTAAAAAATAGGAAAACATTATGTGTTCTATTAATGGCAAAGTCAATAGTTTCTTAAGGCTTCAGGTCTCTGAGTTTATGACACATTTTTAAAGTTAGATATGTAGATTCAGTGCTACTTAGTGAGAGCTATAGAATTTTTCTCTTAAATAACAGATGCACATGTATTCTTACACATCATTAAGGCCTAGTGCCATTGTCTGTTAACTCATACTTTTTTGACCCTTGGTTGAATAGATGGCAATCAGGAATATTACAGTTGTCTTAACATACACAGGCTGTGTTAGGTGTTTCCCCATAAAAATTCCACCATGAAGCCACTTAAACACTGTACCATGGAAACCTATGAAAACAAGTGTCTAGAGAGGGTAAGTTATTGTCCGTGGCTTTCTGTAGAGTCTTTACAATAATACCATGCTCTCACATATAAAGGAATCTGTAGGAAGGGGAAATGAGGGCTACCTGATAGCTTTACATTTGTTTGATTGATGTTTTGTCTTAGTACAGAGACCTAGTAAGTCAGTTATTTAGAAATAGCTGTAGCTAAAATTAACTTTGAAAGTGAGAAAGAAAAAAATTCCATTCAGAAGCTAAAAGTTTAGCTTTAAATACTCAGAATAGTTATCTAGGATTTTTCATGCATGAAGAGGTAACCATGCCTCCTAGGCATGGAAAGAAAAGAATAGATGAATAGCCATCAATGGTGGGTTTTAGCAGCACTAGCCTGTGCATACTCCTCCAGCAGTGTTCTCTTTAACTCCAGAGTGGTCTGTTGAGTATGTTGCCTCCAGAGATAAGGAAATTAGGATGATCTGGGATCTGTTAAGAATAATGGCGACAAACAGATGACCAACGAATCTGGCCTTTTACTGTCTGGATGACCTAATTACTTTCTGGAGGGGCATGGAATAGTTGAGGCAGGAAAAACACATCAGATTAGGAATGTTACTGTCAAAAACTGTCTTATCTTCTCCTTTGGCTAAACAGAATGATGTCAGCTTGTCAAATAGCTGTAAGTGACAAAATGTGACTTTTAAATACTTATTTTATGGATGCCTAGAAACTAAAAGCTTGATAGTTATATTTATTCTTGGAGTTAGCTGTATTTAACAGTATTTTAAGTAAGTCTGAGTCATCAATAGTAACAGGACGAAGCCCATTTTTATCCTTTAACAAACACTACAAAAATTTTCCCAATTGAACCACTTCTATAAAATGCTATACATACAAAATGTATATTGTATTTGATGATATACTCTGAGATAGTCAAGTCCCGTGGTAATGGTATTGACACAGAATTCGCAAGTAGTGTGGTTAAGTGTTTGGCCAGAAAACAAATAAGGAACACAAACATGTCAGCAGAAAGCTATGTTTTTCCCTTAATGAAAGCTCAAAAGGCTTTGGCACTGATTGTCCATATGTTCAGGTACTTGGACACTGCCACAGGCAATCCTATGCTGTGGCAGCAACTCCAAGGTTGTATGTAAGTTACTACTTTTTATGACTCCACTGGCTCATATCCAGCTAATTCTCTTAGGCTTCTAGCATAATGGAGGGTTGCTAGTGAGTCATAGTGAGTCACTGTTTCTATATTGCTCAAAAGTCATGTTTTCACTAGTGTTACTGTACTTGCAGAAGACTGGAGCTAGCCACCACTTCCTAGCTGCTGATACAAGGAAGGGAAGCCAGAAGCCAGAAGCATGCTGAAGATAAGTCTGGGCAACTGGATCAAGGTGTTCCTAAACTCCAGGATATCCCTGTAGTCTCAACTATACGAGCAGATTACACTCTCTATTATCAACAAAAACACACAATACACACACCATGCACACACATATTGCACAGATACATATACACCACACATACTGTGTACACATAGATACAGCATGACAGAGAGAGTGAGACAGACAGACAGACAGACACGGAGACAGAGACAGAGGCAGAGACAGAGGCAGATGCAGACACAGACACAGAGACAGAGACAGAGAGACAGATGGACAGAGGGACAGAGACAGAGAGAGAGAGAGACAAACACAGAGACAGAGACAGAGACAGAGACAGACACAGACACAGAGACAGAGACAGACACAGACACAGACAGACACAGACACAGACACAGACACAGACACAGACACAGACACAGACTCAGAGACCAACTGAAACAGAGACAGAGACACAGATAGACAGAGGAACAGAGACTGAAAGAGACAGAGACAGAGAGACAGATAGACAAAGTAACAAGGACAGACACAAAGACAGACAGAGACAGAGGCAGACAGAGACTGACAGAGACAGGGATAGAGACATGGAGGTCAGAACCTATAAGACCACAAGACTTATTTTCTTACTTTTCTATGACTCAAATGATACAAGAACTCAGGATACTCTGCCCCCTCTAGAGTCGGTTTGAGTACTCAAAATTAGCTTCAATTCTTCTGTAACCTTAGGAGAGATCTGGGTATCCTTCAATGGTTTCCCAAATTTTGTTACTCAGGAAAGCACTATTATCCAAAGACACTCACTGAAAGAGAACTAAAATACACTTTCACATGACTGCAGTAATCTACCAAACATTAACTACCACCATATATGGTGAGTATTCAAGATAAATTACAACATGCAGCAAGTACTTGGTCATTGGGTATTCTTTAATTTTAGGATACTACAGCATATTTGGAAAGAAATATCATACTTTAAGATATATTCTTTATAAATTTAGGGCATCATGATCTGACTGTTTTGAGGAAACTTATGATGAAATGGTTGGATAGAGAAAGGTAGAGTCATATTGCACAAAGAACATGGGGTTTGGAGTTGCAAGGACCTGGATTAAAATTTGCCTCTATTGTTAGGCTGCATGAATGCAGATAATTACATATTCTCTCTCAACCTTATGCATGTGAAGTGGAGAAAACGTGAAATGTCTTAAGGCTTCATGCAGAGAGGGTAGTTTTTAGTGTGTAGAATTAAACCTTATGCTGAATGAACATTTATTGTTTCATAACCACAATACACAACTTACCTATCTACTTCTCTTATTTATCTTTTGTAAAACAGAGACACATATCTGGTACCTCACAGGAGATGAGAAGAAATGACACTCTACAGGATTTATTGCAGGTCAAGTATAATTCTTATAATTCCTATAAATTTATCAATGGCAAATAGACTTATATATATGATTGGCAGCTATTAATCATTTATTCAATCCATCAATCAATATTTCTTCCTTTCTCTTTCCTTTCCTTTTCTTTCCTTCCCTTCCCCTTCCTTCCTTCTATTTTGTTTGTTTAGAGAGCTTGCCTGGTCAATGGAAGAGAATGAATAAAACATACTCCTTACTCTCAGTAAATAGATTGTAGATAGAATAGCAAAGAGAAATAGCTAACTTCTTTCACCTGCTTTCCTTGAACATAACAATTCATCATAAGAAAGACAATGATAATCAATGGAAGAAATGCCTATAATTTTGTATAAGATTGTTAAAGAGGACTTAAGGAGTGTCCCAGAATAGTGACTATCAATGTACAGAGCTAGTACATGGTTAGACTTGGTATATGTTTTATGAGTTAATTGACTGATTATTAATAATCTTCTGAAGATTACTCAGAACTTGATTATTGACAAAAGGCTCGAAGAACAGACAGCCATAGTACAAAGACAAAATTGTGCCCAGTGCTCAAGTTAAAACACTCAACTGAAATGACTATAGGATTATAAGTGTAACTAAGAATTATATTTCTCAAAATGATTCCAGGTATAAATGCACTGGCTTTGGATCATCTGAGAGGAAGGCTATTTTCATTGTCCTTTCCTATTGTATCCCTACAATGAAGATCAGTTATGATTGGCTAATAGAAATCTAATCCTCACAATTGGTCTGATCCACCAGGAGTTCCTTCATACTTGGATTCTGTATGTAGGGACTTGTAAATTGATCCACTATATTATGACAAGCTATAGTGACAACGTGACACTGCCAAAGGAATTTTCACTTCTCCTTTACTTAAAAGATACAGTCAGAATATCACAGACATTTCAAGTTAGAAAACTGGTGGCTCTGTGACCAGCAAGTATGAAAGGGAATGGAATATAATCAAACCCTGGTGTGTAGGTTGTGTTGTTAGCTCGCAAATTCCCTCTTTCTGGTGTTTCAACTTTCAAAGGCACAGGGTAGTTTGGAGGCAATCCTCTTATAAATGTACAAATTGTAATGATTATAGGAACAAGTTGTAATTGTTTCTCGCAAGTTTTTAAGAGTCTTTGATGTCATGATTAATGTTTCATACGTTAATATATTGATAGAGATGTTTATTCGCTTGCTCCCTTGTATGCTTTCATGGTTTCTAGGTTCAATGAGAAAACAAATCTTTGATCTCAGTAGGTCTGTTTGGTTAAAAAAAAAAAAAAAGCCGAAAGAAATGAAACATGAGAAGCAAAAGGTTTTGCGATATTTACGAAGAAGTAAGACTCAGGAGTTCACTGTGTGAATGCTGAGCTAGCCTGTAACTTAAAGGCAGAGAAAAAGCACACAGGGCTACAACCCCCACACCCCAGCCTGCAAACCACAACACACAAGACCACATTCCTGTCTCAATGAGAATTGTCTCCTGATGTGTCATCACCAAACTGCAGATCCTTTTGTAGCTACAAGATCATGGCTAGGCTGATGTCATACTGAGTGAATCAAAGGCAGCACTGTGCCAGCCGTGGGGCTCCCTCTTCACTGTTAGCCTTCTGCCCTTCACAAAACATCATGGGGCAGAATTTGGGTTTTGCAAAGGTTTCCTTTTCAGCTTTCTTCTCATCCTGTATGATTTCAGGAATCTGAAAACAGGCAAGGTACTACGCCTCCTGAAGCATGCGCCTGGATATAACGTGCTAAATTTCAAAAGGTCCAGGCTTTTTGGTGGCTAGTGCCTAGGAAGGGAATCGGAGATTTCACAATAGGCAGCAGCAATTCAGAAAATTAAGAGTAAAAGCACACCAGCCAAAGCCACTCACACAGGGGCTTAGCAAATATGTGCAACACTAAGTAATTAATGCTGTGACTCTTTGTGTTTATGCTGTACAGAAGTAAAAATCAGAAAGCTTCACGGAAAACACGGACTAGTGAGGCTTGCAGAGAAAACAGGAAGCGAGAGAGGCTTATGTTATTCATGGTCCTCTCCCTTTCCTCTGGAGCAGTTCGAATTACTCAGGTTTCAGTGCCACTAAAGAGACAGGGAAGGAATCCTAAGCTTACCTTTGCTGTACACAATGCAGTTGTTTTTGCTGTCCTCCACTCCTTGCCAAGTCACATCCAGAAGCCACTTTGGACCAGCAGTCAGCACCATGGGGACCTGAGCCTTCGTCTTCTACAGAACGATAACAAACAGATGCCGTTTGCTCTCATTGATTTAAAAACTTGAATAATCACTGCACTAATAATTTCATTAAAAAAAAAACAAAAAACCAAATCTCCTAAATTGTAATCCAAGGCCTCATTCCCTGCTTCCTGGTATCTTTTTAAGATGACAGAAGCTGCAAGGTGCTTCTGCTTTCACGAATCTTGAGTGGTAGAATTATTATCTAGGATTTTCCCTTCTAAATGATACTGGATCAGATCTCCAAGATTAGGCAGACCTCTGGTGGCTCTGAATTGTAAAGAGAATGTAGATGACTCTCACTGCAGTGAACTTGAGACACATTGTACCTCACTATCAACAGGATCTCACGATTTCCTGAAACAGACAGCAAAGAATTTAAAGAATCAGGATCCATTTCAAAGCTCTATCCTGAGCAACGTTTATACTAGAGTCGGTGCTTATTCGGAATGAATAATGAAATGCACCCACCTGCCTTTGCTGCTGTGTGGATATGTGGTCTGACTATAACTGCAGTAATAATTGCTAAGGACTCACCACACCTTGTCTCCAGGAAACAGTAAAAGAGCAACCTCGAATAAATCAAATACAGACAAACAAAATCATCAGCTACCCTTTGCTCAGGCAGGCAGGGAGGCCAGAGCCACCATTCTAACAGAATATACTGGAGATAGGTAAATCTAATTCTCATCAGATTCAACACTTTTGGCAGCCTGGCATCCAAATTCTTTACCTTTAAAGCCCGTTTGATAAATTTACACGACAAGAGATTCACTGGGGAGAAAATCAGGAAGTCTCCCTGAGAAGGCGCTTCCCCCATGAGTCACAGTGAACTGGCTTTCAGACTTATCATTCGACAACCCGTGTTCTGTGTATCAAATATCAGGAAACCACAACACTGAGGACAATACGAGGGTCTCAAGGTAATTTCTGAACTGAATTTTCACCTAGATATGATTCTGCCAAAGAAAGCTCGGTGCATCCTGGGACTTCCTCACATGTTCTGTGCTATCACGAATTTCCCAAATTGACACTCACGAGTATTCGCTGGAGGATTTTCATGTACCCTGGCAACTTCAGACCTCACAGGAATCTGGAAAAATGCATTTCACCCACCTCACAACAGCAAGGACTGTGTACAACATACCAATCCATTTTCACAGCAAAGAGATGTTAAAAACTGTATATAAGACAGGTGCTGACTCCTTTGTTAAAATAAGCCTCATATTAGGCAAGATGACGACTACCATACAATGTGCTAAGAAAATATTCACCTACAAAGGATAAATTTAAGAACAGGTTTGAAATGATAGCCATGTACTGTGCACTATGTATACTTTTAGTGTGTGTGTGTGTGTGTGTGTGTGTGTGTGTGTGTGTGTGTGTAGTATGTAATGGTTTGGGTAGCTAAGAATGTGTAGTGATCCCTATTCAGTCATGTAGGCTTGACCCCTCTTTAAAACCTGTACCATGCTGCAGCTGGCCTCTTTATGGAATTAATAGCCCTCTTAATATACCCCAAAAGACAATCTGCCCCAGTAATCTTTCTGAATATTAAACCTGAGGCCTTCTCATTATATAAAGTCTTCAGGAAATCTTAGTGTAAGATAAATAAGTCAGCTATCCTATACTCTAATCTTCCACTCAAATTACACCACACACACACACACACACACACACACACACACACACACACACGAGAGAAAGAGGGAGGGGGAGGGAGGGAGGGGGGGAGGGAGGGAGGGAGGGAGGGAGGGAGGGAGGGAGGAAGGGAGAGGGAGAGGGAGATTCATTTCTGCTTTTAGTACTAGAAATATGAGTCTTTTTTTTATTAAAGATTCAGGTGAAGATGTTAATTGCTGAAAAACCTGTGAAAAAGATCATGGCATGAGCCCATACACCTGAAAATAGTTTGGGAGTTATTCAGTGGCGGGGAGGGGCGGAATGTCTGTCTTGTATAGTCTCAGGGGATACCAGAGAGGTATCAAAAAGGAAAAATGTACAGTTACTGGGATCATGAGGACAAATGTTGACTAGTATATAAGAAAACAGAGTGTATTTGCTACACTAAGTTCTGGAATTCTGTGTTTACACTCTTGGAAATTCTTTACAACCTCCTCCACATTCTCCTCCTCCATTTATTTATTTATTTATTTATTTATTTATTTATCTATCTATCTATTTATTTATTTTGAGATAGTGTTTCTCTGTGTAGCCCTGGCTATTCAGAAATTCACTGTGTCCAAGCTGGCTTTGAACTCAGAGATCTGCCTGCCTCTGCCTCTAGAGTGCTAGGATTAAAGGTGTGCACCACCACTGTCTTGCTTTTAATTTTTTTCTTAGTGTCAAATTATTGAAAGAAAGAGCTAGCTTTCATCATCACCTTTGTCATGGAGGCCTTCTTTCTTAAAACTAGAAAAGACTTAGAGGGATATTCTTGGGAGTAAGGACTGGAAACAGAGCCAAAAAGATCGTTACACATCAGACAAAATCTTTTGTGATTAATTCTCTAAGTCAGTGGCTCTCAACCCCTGACCTTTTAATACAGTTCCTCATGCTGTGGTGTTTGTTAACCATAAAAGTATTTTCATTGCTACTTCATTACTGTAACTTTGCTACTGTTATGAACCATTGTGCAAATATCTGTTATGCCAGATATCTGATACAAGACCCCTGTTAAAGGGTCTCAAGGCACAGGTTGAGAACCATTGCCTGTGTAAGCAAATATAGCCAATAGAGATGGTTTCATAGATGGAACAGGAAGGGTAATGTGACTTCTGTTATTTATACAGTGTACTCAACTCTTGCTCTGTCTTACTTATAGTTAAACAAATCAAATCTAAGTGATTAAGTCATGTTACCCTGCATATACCGGATAGAAGGCAGTGTCAATGTCTGGGTTGTTGTTTTTGTCCCCACTATGCTCACACGAAGTGAAGCCCAAAGTCCTGAGTTTTCTTGTATTGAAGGGTTTATGAGAAGGAAGGAGGGTTAGGCTCACCCTAGCTGCTACTGCTACTGAAATGATATTAGTAGTTTCTGTCTACTTAATATCAGCTGCATGTAGAATTTTAATACTCCCCTTGCATGATATTCTTTTTCTTTTTCATACTCCAGCATTAGATAAGTATATCTTTATCCCCACCATTTTATCCCTAAACAGGTTAAAACTAGAGGATATGACTTTGTAACTCAGAACAAAAATACTTGATTGATAACATTTTTGAATGATGAGTTAATATTGTATCTCTTAACACCTTGGTAAACATATTCCAGGCCTCAGTCTGGGTGGATATTGATTTAAGAAACTGAATTGAAAGGGAAACACTTTCTTCTACTCCATGTCAGCAAGACCCAGTATAAGAAGTTCTCGCAAAAAGCTATACCCAAGCTGTAACGTAAATAATAAGTAGATAAAAAAATCTCGAGGGACCAGTTATTACAGTTTTGAGGAGGTGAGTCAATTTCTTTCTGAAGAAGTCAACTTTTGTAGAGATTGACTGCCTTCAAAGAAGATTACCAAGTGTGAGAAGGAAGGGAGTTAGCCAGGATTATATGAAATGTACACGCCAGAAAAAAAAAATCTATGAATAGAAAATAACAATAACTTTCACATTGATCATTAGGTACATTTGCTCCTGTTTCTCCTTAGCATGTGAAGTCATCGAAATTCTAGAACTTTAGAAACTTTAAATTTCATTGAATTTAGTTCTCTAGCTTATGGGAAGGATTTAAGGCAAATATGCATTAACACATAAAGTGTACGGTTGACAAGACACACTGGCAAAAAGAGAGTGCTTATAAAAGGCATGGCAGAAAGGAAAATGGTCCCAAAGACAGCAATGCTCCAAGGCCTCAGCACCTGAAAATATGTTACCTTCTTTAGAAAAACATGTCATTAAAATATTTAGGACCACAAGAAGGTAGGTTGCCCTTAATTATGCAAATAGCCCTATTCAAACCGCAGGAGACCCTAGAAGTAGGACCTGTGGAGAAGAGAGTAAATGAGTAGCTTGTGACATGCTGGGCATGGAGGTTCACACTCCCAATCCTGGCACTCAAGGGGCTGAGGCAGGGGGATTGCTGTGAGCCTACAGACCACATAATGTGTTCCAGGCTGGCCTGGGCTATAAGGAGACACTCTGTCACAAGCAATCAAACAAACAAACTCCACACACAGAGAATTCCACCTGCTTTTAAAGATGGGGAAGTGACCTAGACCATGAGCAAAAGAATATGGTAGCTCAGGTGTCGGTTTACAGGAAAGAAGGAAGGAAGGGAGGAAGGGAGGAAGGGAGGAAGGGAGGAAGGGAGGAAGGGAGGGAGGGAGGGAGGGAGGGAGGAAGGAAGGAAGGAAGGAAGGAAGGAAGGAAGGAAGGAAGGAAGGAAGACCAGGAATAGTTGTTTTGACTCAACCCTAAAACACTATTGTTGTGAAATATCTAGCCACCAGGAAATTGACTCTCAGAACCTTCAAAATTGAAAATATTCATGGAACACCTTGAGACTCATATTAAATTTCTGGTCTATAGAATTTTAAAATGATAATTTGGAGATTGAAGCCTGTGTTGATGATTAAAACAAACAAACAAACAAACAAATGGGAAAATCAAGTTAGCAAAAAATACATTCAAATTTACGGATTGGTTCTTTCTTTCTTAAAAGGTCAAAATTCCATTCTCAAATGCTTTCAAAGTTATAAAATAACTTCTTTTCAGAACAACTGATGTCCCTGCTTCAAAGTGACACTGAACACCCAGTGACGTTTGCAAACATCCTCGCTTCTGATTAGGATCTATCCAAACACGTCTGGCATCATCTTTGACTTTGCAGTTGGTATGTGTTAAAAGTCTAGGTGAAGGAGAAGACGATGGACTTGGAAATCTTCATTCATGTTTCTGGTAAGTTGTCGTTCTGGAAATTCAAGCAAGTATTCTAAACTTCAGAATACATGTCTGTAAAATGTGTATTTTACCCAAATATTTTAAAATGGAGCATAACGCTCAGTATCCTAAGTGGCATGCCAGTCGTTTACTAAAAATCTGAATGAACAAACAAACTGAAATGTCAAAAATATTTACTGAGGATTTCTTGTGTTTACAGCGATTAGCATAGAAGTTAGGGACAGAATTTCCTTATTATCCAATTTAAGCATTGTGATAGTGCTATCATTCAACAACAATAATAATATTCAGTTATGTTATTTTCAAAAATATTAGCCCATACTTTCTGTCTTTATATGTTGAAAGACTCTTTTAGAACTTAGATCGCCATGTGATTTTACTTGACCACTAAAGGTGAATAGCGAGTGGATTGGGTGGTAGAAACCTGGAAGCTCCTCTCTTGTGAGGCTGAGGCAGAATGACTGACTGGCGAAAGACAGTCTGGCTTACATCATGAGATCTTGTCTGGAAAACAATATCAAAACAAACAAATGAAAAGCAAACAGAGAAGAGGAGAGCAAGTAGAAGAGGAGCAGGAGAAAGAAGAGTGGGAGGAGGGAGGTAGTGGAGGAGCAGGAGGAGGACCAGGATTAGGAGGAGGACTGATGATTTTCTTGTAGAACAGAGTCTGTAAATTCAGTAAACATCTCCCACCATGCCTTTTCTTGGCTCGAGTTTTCCAGTAGGCACATGTGAGAGGAACCATGAAGACTGTTGGTCACGTAGCATGAGAAAGAAAGGAACTTTCTAATATTTTTAATCTTTGTGAAGTTTAGTTTATACTAATTTAATTTCCTTTATTTTAGTTTCTATCTTGAAATACCTAAAGATACAGAGCTTTGTTAGTTAACATTTATGCTTTATCTGTAGCTTTCTGCAATAATTCAAGGCAAATAAAAGGAGTCTTTAATTTCAGTTAAACTGGATTAAAAAAAAAACTGTATAGTTTTTGAAACTCTACATTGTAAGTTGAGAAAAAAAACTCTGAACTTTTAGACACAGTTTGAACCTAGAGTTCCACGTTTAGACAGCCCACAACTAGACAAACTTGACAAGGACAAAATGGGTCCTAAGTGTCACTTCTTAGAAATAATTAGAATCATCTAATGTGGATAAAAGAGGTCAGACTGGCATCCACTGCTCACTAACCTTTGGAGTTACTGGACCGACAAAGGAGGTAGCCTTCAATAAATGTTTATATTCGAGCCAAAAGGTTAATGGAGATAAAAGTAGAGAGCCCAAAGGTAAAGAATAGAGGAGAATTCTAACCCAAGAAACGGATGACATAAGGCTGTCTCGGGGATTCCAAATTTTGCTTGAGAATTTTGTTGAGTGTTTCCATAATAAGAG
>JANHMN010000012.1:57186890-57219136 GCA_030674055.1 Rhabdomys pumilio
GCTGCACCCCTGCAGAAAAACCCTACAGCTGCTGCACCCCTGCAGAAGGACTACAGCTGCTACACTGCGTGTGAGAAGACAATTATGGTGTCTTATAACATTGCCATTAGATGAAGGTTGATAGCAATGGAAATGATCTTGGTACTCTTCCCATAGCTATGTTATACATAAAACGATGCAAAGCGTGTTTTACATTACTCTATTCTCTTACTAATAGATATCACTCAGTGTTCCCTCAGTAGTAAAAGTATAGTTGAGATAGGCATAGAAAAATTTCAGAATTACTACAGATATCAAATTCATATCAGTTAGGGGCCCATGTGAAAACACACACACACACACACACACACACACACACACACACACACACATGGACTTTGCACTTTGTATTTTATTTGGTGTTTAGAAATTGAATGCCACCCCCACCATTAACATTTCAACTAAATTGTTCTTATATCTAATTTAAAAAGAAAAGATACTGTGTGTGACTTCCTCTTTTACAATCACACATTTTTTTTTTCATAGTAAAAATTTCAGTCAGTGGATTCAAGTAATTTTCCACATTGGAATTTGGTTCCATTCAGTCTTACAATAAATTGAACACTCAGTCACTATCCTCTTATGGTGTGATCTATCTAGTGACCATTGAACACTATCCTCTTACTGTGTGATCTATCTAGTGACCATGAGTTTGAATTTTAAGAAGCAACGATGTGTTCAATGGGAGTAGACAGATTAAAGTCCTTCATGCAGAGTTCTAATTCCAGGTTGTTCAGGATTATGTGTTTTGTCGTTTCAGACATGTCCTATAGCACCCCACCCACAAAATTATCTACTTAACCAGACTTAATTTCTAATCAATAAAATAGTGTCTTTAAGTAAATAGATATAATTTAAAGGCAAAACTTCTGAGTGTTTGTACTTGATGGTATTGACATAAGACTTGTGTGTGTGTGTGTGTGTGTGTGTGTGTGTGTGTGTGTGTCTGTGTCTGTGTCTGTGTGCCTGCATGTATGTTTGTGTAGAAGGAACATCTGTATGTGGACGACATGGTATAGTCATTTAAAGGTATGACCACACACTAAGATGAATTACGTTACCTACATTTATTACTTGGCAAATAACAAAACTCAACTTTGCAAAAGTTCTAATCTCAAAATTTGTACTACCTGAAAAAAATTGTTATGCTCTATGTAATTTGCAAATATGAGCAAAAAAACCCAAAAATAAAAAAAGAAAACACACACACACACACAAAAAAAAAAACAACTAAAGTTACTCTGAGATAAGATGGCACGTTAAGACAGCAAATGAGAAAGACATTATTGGAAGGCTCTAACAGCCACTGCAGGATTCAGCAGGCAAGCATAGAGGTATGCATGGGGATTCTGTGAAGGTATCATTGCAATTTATTTTTTCTTGAGTGTGGCCCTATACAATATCTGCTAAGGGTTCCAGGAGAGTGTAGTTCCAGAGAAGTTCTAAGAAGCATTTTCAAGTTGCCTGTGGGATGTGGGATATTAACCACACTCAGAGACAAAAAAACAAAACAAAAACAACAGCAACAACAACAAAAGCAAAAACAGTGTAGAATACAATGATGAAATTCTTGCCACTATATCCATACTAAGACAGTTTTATCTGTATGAAGCAACAGTTTAAATAATTGTTATCTCTTGAGGTATATTTCGTTTGCTTTATCTTAACACGAGCCACTGCTTAAATATAGAAAGTTCAATACAAAAAAAACAATGATCTTGTTCAAAGAGAAACAAATAATTCTATATGTGCATGTTATTTAAAGCAAATTCTACTTCCAAATAAGACTAACCATTCCATGATAAATAGAAAAACAATGTGAGCTGAAATTACCCACTCTGAAGATAGGAATTTTTCACTTTCCAAATGGAAAGAATCAGTAAATTAATAACACCCAAAACTCTCCAGATATTTATTTGACTTTCATTTTCAAAAAGAATAGACTCATTTCTCTTTCTCCTTGCCAGCTCCACTCCCACAGCCTCATCTGTTCTTCGCATGCATTTGGCTCTAAGCAGGAGCGACTCTCCAAGCTGGCAACCATTAACTCCCACCTTTTTATTTCATGCGGTTCTGAGAGTCAGAGTGTTTAAGGAGTGTTGTTTTGCTCCTGGCAGAGTTTCTGGGCCTGCACCTAATGCAATGTGCAGAAGAGTGTCAGAGCTGAAACTCTAAGAAGAAAAAAAAAATAAAAAATTAAAACAAATTGCTCTCCAGTAGCCTTCCTTTTAGAAGACCATCACACAAAACCGTGGCAGGGGTCAGGAACATGTGAGCCTTGGTACCGACTATGTGACCTGAAAGTCAGTCACTTAGCCTCTGAAGGTCTCATCTTCTTTCTGTGTAAGATGATCTCATAGGTCCTTCCGGCTTGTTAGAACTGTCATTATGAGACATTTGCTGGAGAAGTTGCTTTCAAGCCAAACTCATGTTATGAGTTTGCCCGGGACGATACGCATGGAAACCCAACCTAACCAAGCTTCTGCTTACTTAAGAAAATGTATTTTTCTCTGGCAAATAAACAAATAAACACACACACACACACTCACACACACACACACACTCTTAATTAAATGTTACATATTTTAACCTGCTCAGAGAAAGCAATGTCTTAAAGGTGTTATTCTGAAGAACAGAAGTATATATATTAGACATATATTATATATTGGTCTATCTATCTATCTATCTATCTATCTATCTATATATATATATATAATATATATTACATATATATATCATACATTATATAATATACATAATATATATTATATATTTTTTTAAACCTAATATATATATGGTTTAAAAAAAACCCATGGTGTCACTTCTGTTAAGTCATCTTTCTCTGAGAGTCATCCAATGGCGCTGTGTACTCGAGAAAATGCAAAGCTACCTTGGGATACTGAGAGGTGCCCATCCTTCAGGAATTAATCTACTACAAGATGTAATGAATGTATTGGCATCATCATCATCATCATCACCACCATCATCATCACCATTATTATTATTGTGGTTACTTTGGCCAACCTTGAGTTCTATTAAATTAACTTATTCTTTCACAGTTTTACACACACACACACACACACACACACCACACACAATTCTAATTGCTCTCAGCCTCACTCCCTCCCTTCTCTGTCCCCCTCCTCCATGTCTCTACTATTCTCTTACCCGAATCATGTCTATTCATTTTGTTTGTGTCCCTCTCTGTTTCACCAAGGCCACCTGGGTGGCCTTGGGATTAGTACTATACATTTTAGTCTGGTGAGCACTCCAGCACATAGACAACTGATAATAATTGTCGCTCCCGCCCCTCTTACCAGGCGTCACCAGTATCCCATGCTCAGCAGTATGCTAAGGTCCTATAAACGCCCAGCCTCATACATGAGTGAGTGTTGAAGAGTCTGTCTCCTCAAACCCACTGACAGCTCTTGCAGGTGCTCTGAGTTCTGGATTGCACTGGCTGAATCTGTCTAAAGGATTCTATTTTGCTGCCTTCCTCCCTGTCATCAGGCTTTTACCTTCTCTTGGTCTCCTCTTCTCCAATGTTCCATGAGCCTTGGGGAAGGTAATACAAATGATTCTTGTCTAGGCCTGAGCCCTCACCTGTGACTTATTCTCCACACTTGGGGCAGTCATGAGGGAGAGAAGGGTCTTAATGTTAATAATAGCAAAGCTGCAATAAGCAGACATGTTTTTCTTTTATTTATTCATTTTGCTTGTGTGTATCTTTATATCTATTATCTTAAACTAATAAGATAATAGATAAAGACTTATATTTAGAACTTAAAAATCCCTGTAGTGACTTGGAGTGCCAGGGAGGGTTGGTACCCAAGGGGGACATGCCACTTCTCAGAGGTTAGAAGGGGGAGGAGTGGAAGAAGGGGCCGTGTGAGGAGGGGACTGAGAGGAAAGAAGGGTTTTAATCGGGATGTAAAGTGAATAAATAACTTAGTAAATAGAAAAAAATACTGATGTCATAATTAAGTTGATAAAAATGTCTGTGGTAAAATAAGCATAGAAATAAGAAAATTGAGTCTCTTCCATGGCGAAAACGTGGAAATATTAAACTTAGTTCTAGCTATTAGATTGATAACATTATGTTTCGGGAAGGTATATTCTCCCTACAAAATCATTGTCAAGATATTTAAATTCAGGTGCAGAAGCATTCAGTGTTAGAGTAGGTGATCAAAGTTTATGTAAATCCTATGATAATTTGTTCACAGGAATATTACACATAATATTATAAAATATTATGTGCAATATTTTAGATCTAAAAGGCTTTGGTGACTAGATTGTTCTTTGGTATTTTGACCTAACCAACACATGCAGAAAGCTTACTGTAAACCTGTTCTTTACAGGGCAAGTGTCCACCTCACAGAGACAGGTTCCCGTGCTTCCCCTCTTGAAGACTTGAAGGGGCAGCACAGTTAGAAAGCATGAGGACTCCATGCTTCCTGTGCCCAGAGACTCCAGTCAGCAGGTATGCTCCTGCTTGGGGAGGTGAGGGAGTGTGCGACAAAGCCAGTCAGCTCAGACTTCCTTAGTACTGCACCTGGAAAACTTTTTGTAATACGATATTTTTTTTTTTGTTGCTACTTTTCAGTGGTGTATTTTTTACAATGGAAAACAAAGAATAAACATGAATGTAAAAGTGTTTAATGTCTTCGTAAGACATGTTTCTTTATTAGTGTCCATTGTATGATATTTAAACTCCAGTAAGTCTACTTCAATTCTCTATCCTATATTTTACCTCCCTCTACCCTCCCTCCCGCCTTTCTCTCCTCCCTCTTGAGTGCTGGGAATAGAGGCATGCTTCATTTTACCAATCTTCAACATATCATTTCGTTTAAGGAGTAAATGTTGTGAATAAAAACATCAATGCCTATGGTGGGTACTGAGTTGAACTTTTGTTAAACTGAAAAACTAAAACCCTTATTAAAATTTAATTTGTGGATACAAATATCGATGCTTTGTGTCTGCCAGATTCATGTGAGTTATCCTGAAGTTTGAAAGAAATTGGTTTGTGTTTGTCTAATGTGGTTTGTGCAATGTCAGTAATAGAGCCTTGTGTATAAATTCAATCCAATTATTAACAGGCAAGGACATCTACCTTTGTCCTTCTCTTTGTTGTTTCTGTTTTCAGAAAGTTACTGTTCAGTTGTTTGAATAACAATTTCTGGTTTTAATGGAAATGATTTGGAGTCACTATATGTGTAGTGACATTTACTAATTATCTCTACACAGAGACCTCCAACAATGGAGAGTCAGATGACTTACACTTCTCTAGGTGCTCACAATATATTAACGACAATACTTAACTAGCACTCGCATAGATTACTTAAATCAATATTAATAATCAGAATAATTATATTTAAGCTTATGATTGATACACTTGGAAACTGTGATGCTTATTCCACGATCCCTGACAGAGTAGCCACAGATGAGAAATGATTGCCAGACGATGTTAGGGACAGAGTGGAGCTTAATGACTGGTATGGGGCTGTCCTTACTGTTCAGCTAAAAACATTCAAGTTACTTGTGCGTAGAAAGGAAAGGCCATAAAACATGCCTTATATTTTTATAGTTACTTCTCAATCCTCGTCTTAATGGTCTGGACTCCATCTATGTATCTTCACATTTATTAAATGCCAGCCTATTGCTTCTCAGCCTTTTGCTAAGACCAAGTATATTAATTTATGACTCTTTATTCTGCCAGAGGTTTTTTTTCCCTACATGATCCGAGATCCTGCCAAGATGGCAATCGATATTAACCGCTACAATAGTCTTATGAATATGTATATTATATGTGTATGTTCATTAGTTAATTTAATGCACTTTACTAATTAATGGTTAAAAGCTGGCGAATGATTGAGTGAACACCATATGCACATCACTTTAGGAAGTGTGTGGCTTCAAAGAAATGACTAAAATTAATTAAATTAATTAATTGATTACTATATGGGGCTGGAGAGTTGGCTCAACGGTCAAGAGCTGTGCCAAGAATCCAGGCTCAGTGTCTGCACCTAAAATAGCTGGCTCACAACTGTCCATAGTTGTGGACGATAGTTGCCCACAACTGTCTCCAGTTCAGTGGGATCTGGTGCCCTCTTCTGGTCCCCACAGGTACTACGCACGCAAGTGAAGCCCATACATACATGGAGGCAATCACATATACACATAAAATTAAAATTTCAATTACAAAAGTATTTTTAGTTCAGGATTATTTTGATAAGAAAACAAGTACATGTAATATATACAAACAGTGTTGGGTATGTTAGTCCCTGTAAACATTTAGCTTATGCTTCTACTTTTCCTTAAAGAAAGTTGATTTCTTAGACTTGCGGAATTCCCAGCAAAATAATTTTGGCTGGCTCAAAAAGTGACGCATTTCCCTAAAGTATGATTTATTCT
Source organism: Rhabdomys pumilio (assembly GCA_030674055.1). NCBI lineage: Eukaryota > Metazoa > Chordata > Mammalia > Rodentia > Muridae > Rhabdomys > Rhabdomys pumilio. The sequence continues at coordinate 57,193,341 of JANHMN010000012.1, forward strand.
GTTACATTTACTAAGCAGAAGCTATGTGCTAAAATTTTAGGCACTACATTGTGTCTAAACTGATTTTTTTTTTACAATCCCGTAAAAATACCACTAAACTTATTTTATAAAGGTAAATATGCAGAGTCTAAAAAGATAAATAGCCTACCCACTCACTGATCAATAGACTCTTCCTTAGCCATGAACCGTCTTGTGCTTTTCTCTTAGAGATCTATGAAAAGTTGATTTTCTTCGTGATGAGGAGACACTGAGGAACTTCTCAGGAAGTGTGCTGAATTGAGTTCTTCCTCTCCATGGAAGCTAGCTTTAATGATCTTCCTCAAGCCATGGCTAGCAGTTTCTCTTTTACATTATGCACGATGCCTTGTTTCACTTTGTAGAAGCTAATTGCATGGCGCCTCATTAATAACCATCGGGGTTTCCTGAGCTGTGAAATTTGTAGCCTTTGTGGTGAATTATTTCTCACATTTGCACAGTTTGGGGTCTTGTAAGTCTAGTTGAGATGCTTAAAACCACTATCAGGCACAACGTAAAAAGAGCAGACTGAACATGCTCTCTTAGTGATATAAAATATTGAAAAACAGATAATAGCCTTTCATATTGTATGTTCATGACTGTAGGCATTTTTAGACTCATAGAGATGATTACATCTTATGCTGGATAAAAAAAATAACCTATATAAGCATTTCCAACCATAAGTAAAGTCATGAGATCCAGAACAATTTCATGGTTAATATTCTGAACTGCTCTGGTTGCACAATAATACACATGAATAAGAAACTTCCCCTGGTATATAATTGTTGCTTAACAAACATAGGGCAGCTTCACATGATTTCTGATGAGGCATTAGAATTACAACGTGAGTGAAGAATAGTCCTAGCAGCCTTTGGCAGTGCAAAAGCCTCCCTGTCTTTAGAGTTTTGGATCCACTTTCCTGGGTTTATTTAGCATGCCTTTTAGATGAGACTGACTATGATCACAGGTAGACTGGACTAAAACCCAAGTACACTCCTGCTGGACAGATTTGTAAAGTCAAAATCTCAAAAGTCAAAAGGAAGGCTTGGCGAGAAACATGGGGTAGAAATAAAGCTGACATGTTCATTTGACTACAGAAGTTTGAAAACAAAATATTCAATAATAATCTAGATATTATTCACTGAATGCCCATGACAGCATGTTTCTAGAATGTAGTAAAACTGATGAAGCCGATAAGGAGTCATCTTGGTTCATATCCTTGAGGACTTCATGAAGCCACAACACTATAACCGTACAGCCAGCTTGTTTGGGTTTGAACCCAACTTTCCAACATGGCTGCCGGTCTGTCTTGTGGATGTGGTCAGGCAAGTGTCATTCTCCAAGGATCCGTTCTTTTCCTAATGTCATAAGGCCTCATGGGACTGTGGTAAATGTTAAATTGAACAAGAGTAATACAAAGTGTTTCTTATGTTAATGATGTGCTCTAGTGTGAGAAAATGGAGCAAATATTGGAAAAACTAATTAAATTTCTGCCAGAAACATTGTGTCTGCCTTGGTACACAAGAGGAGCAAGGCCGGCTTGGACGATTCAACAACCTGTCACAATAGAAGATCTGGAACCTATTGAATTTATATCACCTAATATCAACAAAATAATGCATAGTAGAATAAATGTGTAAGAGTTTACACACTTGATCCTTTATCACTTTACCATATTAGTTAGTAGCCGAACATACTCGTCACAGCGTGTTAATGAGTTTAATGACAACTCTATGCTAGTTGAATAATAACTCACTTTATAAAAAAAATTTACTTAATACAGAAACTTTTTCTGTTTAACATAGTCTAAATTCCATAGCTATTTTTAACCAAAGCACAAACCATAAAATGTGTTATTAATAAGAGGAAGTATCTAATATACAGTACATGATTATACTATATAGCATTTATGTCAGATTTAATATATCCATTTCCTCTAACATTTAATCATCTTATGCTAAAATCTTCCAATATTCTTCAATTAGACTTTTAAAATTCACAGAACACAACCATAACATAGTCACCATACAATGTCATTGCCCGCCCCCTTACTTTTGCCTAAAATTTTATTAGTTATCATGTGACTTAAAATCTTACTTGGGCTGCATTAGGAAAGTAGCTGGAAAAGAATTCTTGGCATTGAATTTGTAGTTCAGCTGCTTCTCCACTTTGAACTCTGACTTCCACTTTGAACATGAGTTCCTTATATAGTAAGCCCAATTTGAAGATGTGATTTTGTATTGTACTGCATGCCAACATAATGTCTTAAATACGATTATCTTAAGCACATGAACTTAATGTTTTTCTTGTCTCCTCTGTCACATGGAACAGAACGAAAGCCAAGACCAAATCAAAGCACAGTCTCCCATAGTTAAGGAGACGGTGACTTCTCCGATAGAGAGTCACTGCTTCATGTAACATCTACAGTTTTTTAAGGAATCTGTGGACTCCCTAAACTTGAGCGTCTTTCTAACTGTCTGTAAGTGGTTATATTCCCTAAGTCATAATGGATGAGGTTCCAGAGCAAATTATAAAGTAAAGAACCAGGACTCCTCGATGGTGTGGCCTGCTTCTGACACTAGGATTTCCTTCTTTTTCTTTGTGTGGAAAAATCAGAAAGCAAACTTGTCTAGGGTGCTCAATCAGTCCTTTCAAACTTTGCTTTTTTTCTTGATGTTAAATGCAAATTAATGGCATACTTCAACATTTACAAAATTAAATAAACACAGTGGTGGTAAATAGAAATGGCATAAAAAGCTTCACTTTGTAGGAACAAAGATGGAATCCCTCCAGTAAATATTTCTATTGACTCTTTCATGGAAACTTCCACACACCTGAGATCTGGATTAGAGACTATGTCTCCAGTTCACACTTACATACATAGAGCTCCCTAATTCAGTTTTGTATGAAAAAAATGTAACAAAAAAATTCATATTGAGAAAACTTTTTTTTTTGCCACATTACATATGCAGGGCAAAATTGTGTGTGTGTGTGTGTGTGTGTGTGTGTGTGTGTGTTTTGTGTTTGTGAGTTCAAGAGCATATGTGTAAGTGACATTTGCTGGTAAAATGTCTCATACCAACTAAGACTGTGTACCTTGAGTAAAGCATTGAGGTTGAGCATTTATTTGCAAGTTGGGCTTGCTAACTCAAATTCTCTTTTCTAATACTCAAGAATTTTAGTGTATTAGTGGAAGCCGTATTTCCAAATGAGATCCTTGCTTTCAGTAGCATAGAAAACACCTTCTCAAGATAGCCACACAATGGATGTATTTCAAATGTCGATAAGGACACGTGTAGAAGAACTCCCTTTTTCTCAATCACACTGTTCAATAACATATGAAAAAAGTTTGATGATAATTTTGCACTAGACTAATTTAAGCAAAGTTAATGTAAGCCTGAGGATAAGGCTGGATGATAGTTAAATCTGACCCATGACAAATGATAGCATCTTCATTTATAATGTAGAACGCTAAATGTGGAGTATAAATAAACTGAAGAATTTCTAAAATCCCTCTCACTTAACCATTGTGAACAGACTAAACACATGGAACTAAACCACATTATCTGGTAGCTTTTTTTCCTGTCTTAAAGTAAAGACTGAGAGTTGGAGGATAAAGGGCATGGTGGGAAACTGGAGATAAAACCAAGGGTCCAGCTTGGGACTGGTACAGACAGCCCGTCTTCCAATAAGACTCAACAAACGGCTCCGATCAGAATCTAAGTGATGGGAAACAGCCTGTAGCTTCGAGATAGCTGCCTCACACCATTTCTGAGCTAAGCCAGCACAGGTAACATCATGAATGCATAATTATAATTATGCATTAAAGTATGCATAATGATCTGAAAATCCGTAAACAAAGGAGAAGCATTAGAAATTCTCAGCTCTTTTCAGGATACTGTTACACCACATAAAACATGACTGAGATTTTTAAAGGAGGAGTGGATTACTGAAACTTTTAAATAAAATGTGCAAACTTCAGAAAATTACTAATAAATTGGAATTCCATTAAAAGTCCCCTTTGAGGAGATCTGTAAAAGAAGTTATGTGAAAGACATGCAACTATGTCAAGACAAAGGATGAAACTACTTTTGAACACTTACATTTAAAATATATAGGCTTAGAGACTCAGGTAATAATTAGAGATATTGTGTACCTCTGATAGTTATAGAATAATGCATGTCCTTGCGGTTAGCCGCTTGAGGAAAAATAATGATCTGCTCTGAGAAACCATATTGCTGATCATTAATGCCAAACAGTGATCTTATTTTTCATACAATCAGTTTCTAAAGATTTAATCACAGGAGTCTTACCCCATATCTCCAGTTGTGATGCAGATTCATTTCCTTTCAACTTTCTAACGCCAAGCTGGACTTGTGGCTGGAGGTTAAAATCCCTTCCCACCTTAAGAAAATGATTATGGCGTCTAACTTCTATTTTTGATGTAACTTTGCCTTCTATTTCTTGAGTAAAATAAACGTGATATGCTGGAACCCTAATCTGTTCTCACGGTACTATTTTTATTGCTAAGTCATGGAATGTGTCCAAGTTCTGGTCATTCCTTACTTAAATTTAAGTCTTAACCTGAGTGCTCTCATCTAGAGAGACTAGGTAAGCCTGGAAACAAATGGCCACTACAAGGAGGGAGTCCACAAACAGGGGACAAGTGTCAGATACTCAGGATACTTGGGAGGGCATAGACTCTTACTAGGCAAATCAGACATCCTGGGACCTCCTTCCATATGTTTCCTAGCCCTACGTACCAGCAAAACCCCAAGAAACCACTAAGTATTCTTCTCTTTCAATGCAGTTCCTTTGTTATTCTTAATATCAGGTTTTTCGCTTTCTTATATAAAGCTTTTGCATTTTTGGTTAGAATCTATTAGCTTTTGATACAAATGTTTCATCATTTACTTTAATAATGGTTCTTATTGTTTGAAACCATCTGCTCCAGTGATCTTTTATGTTTTCCATGTCTAGTCTTCCATTCTCTTCCTCACATTCAATCACCTTTATTTTCCCTCTTTTCCCCTCTGTCTTATATCTCTCTCCTCTCCTCTCCTCTCCTCTCCTCTCCTCTCCTCTCCTCTCCTCTCCTCTCCTCTCCTCTCCTCTCCTCTCCTCTCCTCTCCTCTCCTCTCCTCCCCTCCCCTCCCCTCCCCTCCCCTCCCCTCTCCTCCCCTCCCCTCTTGTCCCCTTCCCTTCTCTCCTCCCCTTCCCTTCTCTCCTCCCCTTCCCTTCTCTCCTCCCCTCCCCTCCCCTCCTCTTCTCTTCTCTTCTATTCTCTTCTCTCTCTTCTGTCTTTCTCTATGAATCTCTCTCCCACTTTCTCTTCCTTCTGTTCTACCCTAACACTGACTTTTCCCTCCCCCTCTATAGCTTTCCCTCTCCATCTTTCTGTCCCCCTCATTCTCCTCCTTTCTCCAAGTCCTACTCAGCAACAGTACTCATTCAGCTGCCATTTGTCTGTGCTGATATACTTTTAAAAGAAACACAGTTGAAAACACATTTTATACACACATAATTTTTTAATACATATGTTGTTGGATTTGTGAAAAAAACCGAAAGCTATCTTATTCAAATCAGGGCATGAACAGATAATGGCCAGGACATACATGGTACAAGAAAACTGTGGTCATATTCATGAGAAGGAAGGAATTGTGAGGCTGTCTTAGGATTTTAGGTTGTGGATGATTCAGCAGGAAAATGAAAGCAATCAATAGCTAAGCCTAAGAGTTAAGAGAACTGATTCCAACACTGGTTTGGTCTGTGAAGAAGTTTTGATTCCAACACTGGTTTGAACTCTGAAAAAGTTTTGAGATGGTGATGGTGGCCTGGTGTGTCAAAGCACTGTGTTCAAGGTTCCCCCCAGAAATTTAGAAGATGAGGAATTTAGAAGATTCATTGTCTACTGTTTTTGTTTGCTTGTTTTATTTTGTTTTTATCTTTGAGACAGGGAGTCGTATAGACCGTGTTGGTCTCATTTGTTAGGTAGTTCGAGAATAACCCTGAAATTCTAATAGTTTTGTTTAGAACACTGGAATGCTGGGATTACAGACTTTTGCCACAATGCACAATTTAGTAGTGGCGGGAATTACACTCAGAGCTGAACATATGTTGGGTGTACCTTCTGCCTAGCACACCACCGTCCTATGCTGGGCATGCATTCTGCCTAGCACACCATAGTCCTAGCCACAATGGATACTGTTTTAAAACTTCACACTATTTCTCCAGTAAAATGAAAATAATCTTCTTTCAGTGTTTGGGACACATGATGTCCCAAAACCATTTGACAATATCCTGGTTTACATGCTAAGATGTTTCAAATTGATGATTTCATTGCATAGTGACCCAGGAGGAAGAAAGCGGGGGGGGGGGGGGGGGGGGGATGAAAAAATTCTCAGATTTTCCAATAATCTGCCAAGTTTAGCTACACTATCTGTCACTTGAAAATAAAAACCTTCACATTGTAACCAAATATTTATGGATTGTTTTGATGAAAAATTTGGTTTTATTCTTCAGTATTGGTTGGCATGACATTATTATGTTATGACTATGCTGGAGCTACCCTTTACTTAACCAGAAAAGAAAATACTGTGAAATGATTAAATGCAAGAAATCATACTTTTAAACAAACACTCTAAGTTCATTGGAGATTGCACATTTAGAACACAAATACATTTGTCACTTTTACCAAGTGCTTCACAAAACAGAGGCTGCAGAACCCCTGGGCTCTTCAATTTTTATGGGTATTTAGTTTTCAATTTGATGTCTTCATTTAGAATCTACCGTAGCACACATGAAAATAAATGCACATCGTATACCACATGAAACAGCAAATTGTCTGTTCTGGTGACAAATTCTCATTCGAAATACAGTACATAAAATATCTTTGTTTATTTAACTTAGTGTTTCTCAATGTTCAGCTTATAATCCTCTGGGAAAAGTTGAAACTATTAATGATTTTCCTTTAAAACCCATTGCTTGGACTGAGCAAACAACTGACAGACTTCCAGCCATGTGAACAGCCACCTCTCAAAGTAAGAAGGAAGGAAGTCATTAATATTTTAATATAGCTGTAAATTACGTATAAATTCCTGTGTCCAAGAGTAAGGGCCATATTTTAAGGGAATGGGGGAAGAATGTTTCCTTATTCACTTCTGGCCATAGGGAATAACTTTATGTGATTTATCATTTGATTCTTCCATCTCTATTCTTCTCTCTTAGGTCCCCAAATTGTTCTCCATGATCTTTGGAGTTTGTGCTTCGACACTTCTACAAAAGATAGTGATTAAGAAAAAAAATGTGGAATCTTACAGAGCACTCATAGAACAAGGCAGTTGCTCAGTCTTCCGTTTTTTCTGTTCTGTGCTGCTGCCCTGTCCTGTCCTCTCCTGTCCTGTTCTGTTCTGTCATGTCCTGTACTCTCCAGTCCTGTCCTTCCCTGCATTGTCCTGTGCTGTCCTGTCCTTTCCTGTCTTGTCTTGCATTGTCCTTTCCTCTCTCCTTCCTCCTACTTTACCCTCCTTTAAAAAAAAAAAAAACATTCTCCCTTTATGTAGCTCACATTATCCTGGAACTCATGGCCCCGATGCCTCATTTTTAACAGTGCTGGGATTATAGGAAAGCATCAACTCATCCACCTGACTGCCATGTTTTTCTTATTTACCATAAGACATGTATACATGTATTCAGTGGATTAGTTTTCAGAAAAAAAAATAGAATTGAATTGATATTGATGAATGAAGGACTGCCATACTAATGTATCTATAATTATAAGTTACTTTTTTCCTTTCAAAACTTTTTTCATCTTTTCTCTAAACATGAAAACATATTGTATCAAAAAAGTTTCTTGTATATTTGTTCATTTTAGCCATAAGTATGTCTAGTAGCACTTTTGGGTAAAAATGAGACACTGGTGATATGTACAGGATATTTTTTTATATATACAATAAGCAAAAGTAAGTCAGAAGTTTTCTGTAAATAATGTATAAACACTGTGCCCACCAGAGGCTGACACCCTGACTTTTGAGACGCTGTGAATGGGCTTCTAGTTAGCAGGGTACAACATGGAACTTGAATGAACCCGAAGAACTGTGGACTTCTTGCTTCAGAGAGTAAATTCTGAGAGTGCTATAGTGTGATAGCTTGCCATGTCTCATGGCCTCACTGCATACCACTTGTCTCTAATTGGCAGCAGCTGCTCCAGACAGACCTGGTCTGGCAAACAGACTGAATGCATTTCTCTGCCCTTAGGAAATGTGCCTCTCCAGGTGAGGTTTGGGGCCATGTGTGGAGCAGTGTGTCAATGTTTGCTTGTTATTTAGACAGTGTTAGAAATGAAGGATTTCAACACATCGAGCAACACTAGTCCTTCTTTTGTATATTCTGAAAACATGTACTTTTTGTATATGATTTTTTATTTCTGAATGAAAGTCATTGAATATATGGTATAAGCCTACATGGTTTTGAAACTTTAATGTAATTTGCGATAAAACTGAAGTTATTATCAGTTTTTCATGGTATTACAAACCAGGTTTTATATGTGATATTCTGGCTGACCCTACTCATTCTTACTAAAAGCTTAAGCAAAGATAAAAATAACATAAAAATAACGAATAAATAAATAAATAAATAAATAAATAAATAAATAAATAAAAATACCGACCTTCATATATTTTCCCGTCTCGAGAAGCCTGCCCAGTCACACCATGATTCCAGTTCAGTAATTTCCCTAAGCCCAGACCAGCACTGATGTCATTTCAATGTTTTACTCTCTTTGCCATATTATAAAAGTGAATCTTATTCTGTTTTTAATCATAAGCCTTATCCAGCAATCAAGGCAGGTATATAATAAGCTAAGCTACTCTGTAAATCTAAACATTCGCCACAAATGGGAAAGATACAGTCTGTGCTCCCTGATTGTTACTAAGGCGACTATCTAAAATGAAAATCTGATTAACCCTTTTGCTGCTTGGAACTACCCATGTACCACATTAGCTGACTTCTCCGAACTTATCTTTCCCTTTTCCCCCTCAAGAAATTCATAATTGCATTGCTCCAAAGTAGCTGTGCCCTGGTTATGCTACTGAGGCTGAGAAGGCTGTGACGGGTGGTTGTCCCATATGGACAGATGAGTGGGGTGGCTTGTGTGGAAACTGACATCACAACAGACGTTAAAAAGAAGGGCACAGATTTCTCACTTATTTTAAGCATGAGCCCGATGAGATCCTTGACAACGTTTAAAGATTTCTATTCAGTAAATATCAGATTACCACAGTGTTTTTCTTTCTCTTGGGAAATAATTTGACAGTAAAAGCTGTATGTTTCACAAACATATTTTGCTCAACTATTTTTGAATGACATTAGCAACTGTTAAAGTTTGCTAGGCAGAATAATATTTCGAAGCCTCATGCAGAATTTTAGCCAAGAATAAATATCCATCAGGCACTGTCTATTCTGTACAACTAAACAAAAAGGGAGTTCAATGGCCAGGAGGGAGAACACACATTTCCATATAATTTTGACATTGGGATGCTATTCACTACTAATTCATTAATAGTTAGATTTATATAACAAATTTTATAATAAAATTACAATAAGAAATCTCTGCACTTTTGCAGAATTAGCATTCAGGTTCCCTTAAAACTTCACTGTCTCTACTGTACGCCTTTGCCAAACCTAACACACCGTTTTTGTTTGCTTAAATGGGGCTTAGTCTGTCTCTTTCTCTCCCTAGGCAGGCCATTCAGGCCCTTCATTCTGGATTCCCTCCCTCTTCCTCTCTTCAAATCCTTTGCTGTCTTCAGACTTCGTGCAGCTTCCATTGCCCAGAGGAAGCTTTTCCCAATTAACTTCCCTCCCTTAGTTTATGCTTTTACGTCCCCTCAGAATATAATTGTACCATGCTGTTTTCTACTTGTTGATACGTTGCTTGTAATTGCTTCTGTCCTATTCTGTGTGGCTGCATGTATCGGGTTTACTCTATTTCATCTGGTCACTATTGCTCCATATGCTGCTACCTTCCTGGGATGGCTTTTACTATTTTATCATTTCAGATGAAGATGCTCTATGCCAAGGAGCTTTAGATTTTTCTTTTTAATTAAAAAAATGATCAGTATGCTTGTGTGTGTGTGTGTGTGTGCCCACTCGCAAGCGGATGTGCACACACACACACACACACACACACACACACACCTACAAGTTCCACGGTATGTGTATGATGTGTGTATGTGGAGGTTAGAAGGCAAATTTATAGAGTTGGCTTTCATCATGAATCTTTATGTTGGTTCCAGGGATGAATTTCAGGTCACCAGAGTTGTGTGGCAAGCATGTTTACCTGGCTGTGCAACCTTTGTACTTATCATACTAAATGATACACAAAGAGCAATACTACAGACAAATGACTCTTAAATCTGTATCATTGGTTGATGGCAAGTCCGAACCTTCACCTTTCCCTCCTGCACAAGTCACCCTGGAGAGCCACAGTTTTTTTTTCTTTCTTTACTACCATGTCAGATGTAACATGTCTAAACTGAAATTCAGCTTCTTCAGACAAAGCAATCCAAAACATTCCAGCTTTTCTCTCCCATTTACCTACTGAATTTACTTATCAAAATATTTTTTTTCTTTGTATTCCTAACAGTTGTAACCTGCAAGGACATTCAGTTCTTGCCCATGACTCTACATTAAAAAACAAAACAAAACAAAACAAAACTCAAGAATGTTTCCTGCACAAGTCATTTACACGTAGGACTGTGTATTTGCTCAGCACACACACACACAGTATGTCTCTATTATCAGAATTAGTAATAAATCCAATGTGTTCCCAAGTATTAAAAATCACAGAATATGCAATAGCAACTAATGAGAATTACAATTAAAATATTTAATTAACTACATATTTAAAATATATTCACAGCAAATAATTAAGATGATGTTTAGGCAATTATTTAAGGTTAAGGTCTAAATAAATACAGTTGGTTATAGACTCAGGATGTCGCTGGAAAGTGAACACAGATGCTCTATTGGAAAACTGAGTAGGGCACTTTGCCATCCCAGCTACCTGACAGGAAGTCCTGAGCATTGTAAGATGGCAAAAATAGATGTCTGCTGCCACACATAGGTGGGTGGACACTAGAACTTAGCTCTAACAATCCCTGTCTCCATGAAAACATTGGAATAATGGTTCTTAAAAGCATTTTCATTTTGTAGATGTGTATAGATCTCAACACAATTCATTAATTGGAGGATGACAGATATCGATGTCTGAGAGTGGAAGGTAGAAGTGTTCTAGGAACTGAGGTCCTCCTCTGTGGCCTCCCTTATTTCAGTCAGTCAGGAGATACCACTCATTACTTTAAAGACATTTGCATACCAGCCATAAACTGAGTTTCACGTTAAAAGGTTCAGGATTTCTTAGTGGAATTTCATGTATCAATCAATGAGAGGAATGGAGAATCTTATAGAAGAGTTTAGAGTTTAGAACTCTAAACTCATGCTAATAAGTCAATAAAATAGTCTACAGAAAAAATTTCTGATGGCTGGCTAAGGGGAAAAGGGTGACCATCCATAAAAAAACTGAAAAGACAATGTAGAAACCTTAAAATCAAAGAGTGGGGAGCTCTGTTAGTTTTAAATGGCACTTAGTGTAGGGTGAGGAAGGAAATGGCTAACTCAGTCCAAGAACTGTACATCTCTGGAAGGTGACGATATGTAGGCATATATTTTGTGGGATATTTTATTTGTTTACATTTCAGATGTCATCCCCTTTCCCCATTTCCCCTCCCTAGAAACCCCCTATCCCATACCCCTCCTCCTTTTCACTTTTATACCATTTTAATTACAAGCAAGTATTAAGGTCAGTTCTAGGTTGAGGCATATTATTAAAGATAGAATGAGCATAAAATTCAGATGCATCAAGAAGGGAGACTCTGGCATACAATACATAAAAGAGAATCACGTGGCCACCACTGAAGCCAGAGCATAGAGATGGACTGAAAATACCCAGATCTTGGAGGATCTTCTCAACCGTGCAAAGAGCTTCGAGATTTACTTTATGTGAAATCAAGCCTCTGGATAGTCTGGGGTACAAGGCTTTGACTTATATGTTAGCATGCCATTCTGGCTGCCATGTGATCATTGTCCTCAAGGAGAGATGAATAAACCAAGGGAAACTAGCTAAGAAGCTATTGGTGAGAAATGGTGAGCCAGGGTAAGAACTACAGTTGTTAATGGGGGGAGATAAGAGATGAAGGTAAAGTTTGCTGTCTCATGGGATGTAACATCACTGAATGAGGAAATGAATCACGGCAAACTTGTATCTGTGGCATATGAACAGCTGTATGAACAGTGGTGAAGTTCATCAGGGAGACTCAGAAGAACAATGTGAGAGAGTATGGCCTGGAGCTCTTTCTTATGGTGTGAAGTTGCTTAGAGGAGAGACTGGCTGGGAAGCCAACCTGGAATCTACTGGTGCTAGTTAAGGCCTTGGAGAAGAGTAGACTCTTGATTGAGTTATGTCCTTTGCTGGTATTCAAAGATTAGCGTCCCAGGCAAGTAGACATGCAGTGTATCCAGCACTGTGGCCTATGCTCTGGAAAAGGAGAAGAATGGTCCACAAGGGTAGGACAGTGGAGGAAATGAAAGGAGGCTTGTGTCAGCCTTGCAAGTAATCTAACATAGAAGCACATTCCCACCTGTTTTTATTTACATCTTATTTTTCATCTGATGAGAAACCTGTTTAACAGATTTTTTACACAGTTAACAAGGAACACAGCTGGCTTTGCAAAAGGTCATGAGGTCCATGTTGTCAAGAGTGTGAGCTTATACAGTGACACATGTTACTGCAGAATACTTTAGGGAAAAACTTTGGTGGGGACAGTCATTCATGCTTGGAGCTCATCTAGTAGAAAAAAAGATAATTTATAATCTGGTAAAAAAAATCACTGGCACTCCCCTTTTGTTGTTGTTTTTGTTTTGTTTTTTTTTTTGAAAATTACAAATTTTCAAAGATGCCTTCCCCCCCAGTTGATGAGTATTGAAACGTTTTTGGATATATTTGCCACTGTCAATCAATAGCCTCTGTAGAGCTGTTATTCTGTTTTCAGGCTAAATTGTTGGTATGTTGGGCAAACTGACATTGTCCTGTATCCTACTAACTCAGTGACCAAACAGTTGTGTTCTCCCACACAATACATATGAAAATTGGTTTAATTTTACATTCATACAACACTACAATGAGGTACCTGATGCCAAGTCTTATTTTATGTGAGGCAACCAGAGGAGTGGCACCTTTTGGTATGGAATCCCGTTGCTATTGCCTAACACTGTAAAAAATTTGGCAGCAATGAGCCGCCATATGGAGAGATGACGCTTCCTGCTCTACTATGCAAAAATCACGAAATGGATCACAGCAATTCTCTGCTTCTACTGGGAAAGTTCCCTCTGGTCCTTATAATAACTCTTTTGAGGATAATTTCCCAGAAAACTTTTCAGCATGAATTTCTGAATCAGGAAGACTGTCAGACAGGAGGTAAACTGAATGAGAAGTATCTGGTCTTATCCTTGGGGAGAAGTTACTGGAGAAAGAGATGGATACCTCTAAATTTTGTGGTTTCAAAAAATATTTTCATCAACATGTCTGTCATCTGTCATTACATAATCGAATATTTTCATCAAAATATAGCTTAAAGAAGTCTACATAACATGTCTAGTACAGATGTATTCCAATGTCAACTACACTGTAAAAATTGGCAGAAGAAAGTACATCCTGTCACAGACCAACAAATGAATAGGATGCATACGCATATTTATGCACAAATTCCCCTCTCCCTCTCTCTCCATATATACATATATCATACATAAGTCATATACTGATGTGACTTTTATCAAAATACAATATTTGTGAAACAAGTACTCAGGAGTAGAATTGATAAATCTTAAATCTAGAAAATAAATTTTTTTATAGCTTATATTTATACTGAGCAATATCTTCCTTCCTATAGTTTGAATCTACCAAGCAAACCAGTCATTTTCTTGCAAAAGGTCTTGAAGTTACTCAGTATAATACATTATGTCTCCCAGTAGAGATCCACAGAATGTGCACCGAGATCACCACATGTTTGGACTTGTTTCACCTGTCTTCCCGGTGTGATTGGCACCTTTTCTACCCCGCTACACAAACCATTCTCCCAGGGTTCCCAGCCTACAACTACTGAGTCAAGCATATTAAAGTGAGAGGAGTTAGAATGAAGCCAACTTACAAAAGCCAGGGGCCAGTAAACCCACAGGCCCAGCACATAAGATCCTCTACAGTTTGGATAACAGGTTTTTCCTCTCCTTTTAACTGGTTCAAGTGTATTCTCATGCCCTGAGTCAGTCTCATCCTCATTTACTTTAACCAATGTTCTTATAAAATAGAGCAACCCATAATCCAGGCAACATCACCAATCAAGGAACCTGCTAGAAATCTTCAGACCCATCTGTGCATTTGCATCATGTTGGCTTCAATATTCAACTTCCTATATATAAGAAATCTAAGTAGAAACAAAAGTTAACGAAGGGATCTATGGACCCTTCCAAACCTGGATTACACAATTACCTCCTCTCAGATATATTTGGCTGTCATTTTAAAGTTGAGGAAGACTGAGAACATAAGGCTACAGGACACAGGAAAATAGGTGGATAGAACGAAGTAAGTAAAGCCTAAAAGATATAGTCACTGTTATATCTAAACTTGCCCATGCATAGACATGTCTAAAGCCAGCTAATTAGAGGACAAGGCCAAGGAACAGGTGATCAGTTCTCCAGAGTCCCCTTATAGACTTTCCTGGGCAATAATGGTACTAGGAGCTGCCATCTGTGGGCCCCGCCATGTGCCAGCTACTGGGCTCAGTGTTTTCATATGTTATCTTGTTAATTCCTTTGGCTTAGACATCTTTGGGGTATGTTCAGAGGAATAAAAAGACTGCTGGCTATTCCCCAGAGCCCTGCAGTATGGAGCATGGCTTCAGGTGACAATTGTGAGAAATGATTTCTTGCTGACTGCCAAGTGTAAGTTCAGGGAAATGGCTGAGAACTGAGAGGCCAGGGAAAGATGGCTCACCCACAGAACTCAGGGGTGTTTGCCACTGAGCTCGGCTGGACTAAATGCTGCAGGCCGATTAAGTATGTAGCACACACTAAATAAAGCATAAAAGACAACTAAATTTACTCTCATTTATAAGTATTCATAGTGAAAATGAAATTATTTTTTAAAGAGATTCTGAAAAGAAAAAAAATCACTGTAACTAATCATATGAAAGTTCCAAGTATTCGCTCATCAGCCAACATTTTTGAGAGCATGCTATTAAAATTGAATATACATGTTACTAATAAGCTACATTAACACAATACACTTAGCAAAAGTAGCGGTCGGTGACGTAGACAACTGACTGAAATATTTCAAAACCAGGGAATAAGTAATCATGCCTTAAAATGTTTTGTCAGTTATATCATAGAACAGTCATTTCTTATAAAATTTATTATAAATTTGGTTTTAAAAAGCATAAAATAAAAATAAACTAATAAGTTCAAGACAATAGAAGCTTCAAAAATAAAAGGGGCAATACTTGTCAGACCCTATGACGCGAATTTTAGGTGAGAAGTAAACAAAGTGTTTTCATTTGCGAATAATATTTGTTTTCTGGATTTATAAATGTGGGAGAAAAGAGGTAAGAAAGAAAGAAATGTTACAAAAATGTCGAAGTTTCTCATATTCTAAAACCCTGTCACCTGGAGAGTGAAGCCAATCGCACGCCGTTGAAGTCATCCCTGTAAACAGAAATCATCTCTGACGTCTTTTTGATCAGGTCTAACTTTGTGTTTTGGGAGCATCTGCCCTCTCTCTACAGCCTGGAAATCAACAGAATATACTATCTTAAATACTTGAGCAAAAGTCAGTAAAAGATACAGTAAGCAAACATTGTGGCCGGCTCAGCAGTGATTACCAACTCATGCTCCAAATTCACTATAAAATGAAAATCAATATTTCCACAAGTTCCTGCAACATAAAAGATAACCTTCATTGATTTTTCTAGACTTAGGCCTCTCTGATAAAATCTAATATAAATTTTCAACCATGAGGATTTGGATCAGAGCAGGGGCGATAAGTCTTGCACATCTCTTAAGAGGTGGAGAATTTTTTTTTTTTAAAGTGCAAGTTCATACTATTTATAATTTGCCCTGTGCAAGTGAAAGTCTTTTCCACCCATGCTATCAGGAATCTCTTCTAATTTTTATTACTGTGAGGCTAAAGCCTGTTCCAGATAATTTGGAAATTTCAGGGGACTTGTGATAGGGCTGATGGTGCAGCCCTGGATGACTTGAGAAAGGAGCTAACGGGTAATAGCCTCCATGGCTGCACTGATTAAATGTTGCCATAGATGAAAGGCCTGCCATCGCCGCAATAAATTAACCAATCACACAAATCCCAAGTCAGTGCTAATCCTTCCTTGATACTCTGATCCTCTGATCAGCTCAAGGAGGTAAAGAAACTGGCTTGTGACGCTCTGTGCTCTAACCCCTGGATTTCATGTACACAAGGAGCTAATGATATCTTGCTGACCAGTTCAATGGGATGAACTTCACTCACAACCCTTAGGGAACACCACTGCCTAAAGAAAAAAAGAAAAAGAAAGAAAGGAAAAAAAGAGAAAAAACTGAGAAGCTGATGGAAGGTTTCGTGTTTTTACTGGGAAACGGCAGGCAAACTACCCAACATTTGTTGCCTGGAGTAACCGCTCATGCAGGACCAGTGTAAGCCATGTTTGTATCCTTTAGGTGTGGATAATGAGTCATAAAAGGACACGAATCAAACAGGACAGGGAATACTAAAGCAAGGAAACCGGGGACAGTGGCATTTCAAGAAAGTCATGTGGTCTTTTTTATTTGTTATTGTGTCTTGGTTCAATTTTGAGGCAGCTCCCAAAAGAATATTCTAGACTTTCAGTAAGCTCCACGCTTTGGCTCTCCGAGTTCGATTACAGTTGCTGTACTCCCTAGCGATGTTGGTGTGATGAGAATCTGATTTCAGAATGGGTTCGTTTAATCAATTAGCTGAAGGTTTGACCACATGCAGTTTCTCCCTGTTAATTATGTAAGGTCTGTCTCTGCAACAGGCTTCCTGAAATTGAGTCTGTGAAGGATGCATTAGTGCACTTCATAATTGAGGATTTTTTTTCTTGTATATAGTAATTGGTTGTTGGAAGGAAGAAAACTCCAAGGTTTTTTCCCTTGGGTTTTACATATAACAACTTTTTGAAAGGACTTTATTATCTTTCTTGGTCAATCTCAAGAAATTAAAACTATTTTTTTTAAATAAGGGAACTGTAAAACAAGGAAGGAGATATTTTTAAGTATTCAACATTTTGGAAATAGGACTAGTGTTGTTTTAATATGAGAAGCTGAGGTACTGAAGGACGGCTTTGTGAACTTATTTGAATGATTTTGGTTTTTGAAGGGAAGTGAAAGGCAGAAAAGATTGCTTTTCCAAAACAACTTTTAAAAGTCATCTACGTAGTGTGTAAAATTTAAACACATTGGTGAAATGTTGCGAAGTGAAGCTGACCGTCTGTACGGCTAATTTAGCAAGTGAATAGTCCCAGCCTCAAATATTCTAGGTGACACAGATCAAAAGTTCTTTATAAACATTACAGACATAATTTAGATCCGTTTTCCTTCTTTTCTTTTTTTTTTTTTTTACAAAACTTTGTGTGATTTCTTGCCATTTCTTCTTTTTTTTTATTTACATGATAATCAGGTAGTGACCTTCCCATAGGCGGTCCTTCTTGCTGCTGGAGTAGATAGAACAGCCTGGGTGGAAGGGGCAGGTCTCCAGAGAGTTAATTAGTCTGGATGCTAGAAGAACACAGCTTACTCCCTGCAAGGCATTCTGGGCTAACACCGCAAAATAACATAGCTATTTCCGACAAAAAGAAAGGAGGGAGGGAGAGAGAGAGAGAGAGAGAGAGAGAGAGAGAGAGAGAGAGAGAGGGAGAGAGAGAGAGAGAAGGGAGGGGGGGGGAGGAGAAAAGAGGGAGGGGCAGGCAGAGGGAGGAACTCCCCCTACTCCCTGAGAACAACAGATGCTGTAGCAGTCCAGAGAGGCACTAAATGAAGTTTTATGCTATAGAACAACAGGCCTGGAAAAACCCTAAGTGATAATCCCTTGTACCATTGAATCCTTTTGAGTCCTCAGCTGATGTCTCACACCTGCAGGATCTATTGAGATTTAATATTTATCCTCATTAATAGTCTTATATAATGTAGTTATAGTGCAGCATGCTATTAGGAATTAGATTCACTATCGTTCCCAAAAGAATGGCACTATTCACGGGCAAAAATTAACTAGGAAACCACTTAAAGCATGCTGCGCGGCATAGACATTTTCTTGCTAACTTTCGAAGAGAAAATTTCAAGTATATTTCAATGTGATCCCTTTATTACTAAATTAACATAGGCTGATAACATCATTATCGTTATGCTAATATTTATCTGCATTGAATAAGATGAAAAACAGGAAAGAGAAATTGAAATGACCCAAACTTAGGAAAACATAATCATTCTCCTTGCTCTTCAATGGCCATTCCTGCTTAGTAAGGAGGTATTTTGTTTTTCTGTCATGCGCATGAGATGCACATGACATGTCTGAGACAGTCACAGGTGAGGGGCTCAGGTCTGCTCTCTCTGTATTGATACACACATATTCAGAACCCACCATTCCTGTAATCCTTAACTTTAGACAGATAGACATGTTAGACATTACTTTGTCCAAAATTATGGGCATCTCTAATATGAATGGAAATAAGCAGAAAATTAAAACAGCATTTAAAACTGGCTGTGCTCATTTTTCCTATTCCAATGGTTTCTTTCTGCTTTAGATGATGCTAAATAGAACCAGGTATACAACACGTATTGCCACTCATTTTCATCAACGTTTAAGCGTGTTTTAATAAGAACTTCTTGCTATTATGTTTTACACACATGCTAAATTATGGCTGTCTTATGTGCTGTCACTGGCAATGGGAACACTAATAGGTAAGCCTGGAAGATAAAAACAGCCTGGCGCATAACTTCAAAGATGTTTTGTGGTAGAACTTGATTGTGTGAGTGTGTGTGTGTGTGTGTGTGTGTGTGTGTGTGTGTGTGTGTATCTGTGTATAATATTAGGAGTTGAGCCCAGGGTCTCATGGATGCTAGGCAAGTATTCTATGCTAAGTACAATGTTAAATCTCCAACCCTCATTTTACTTTTTATTTTGAGACAGCCATTTGCTAACTTGTCTTACATGACCTTGAACTCTTCAGCCATCCTGCTGAATCAGCCTCCTAAGTAGCTGATCTGCACCACCAATGCAAGAAATTCCTCAGCAGTGGAATGGTACATATCTATGATCTCAGAACTCCGGAGGCCAAGGTGAGAGGATTGTAAGTTCAAGACTAGCTTGGCCACATGGAAAGCCTAGCCTCAAAGCAAAACCCATAACAACAACAACAATAACAAGACAAAAATTATCATTTATAATGCTAACTTAATGGCTTTGAATTTTGGAATTAAAAACTATGTGGGTTTTTTTTGTTGTTGTTGTTGCTTTTGTTTTTTAAGAAAGATCATATGACTAGAGAATGTGTCTTCTTTCTTTAGGGTCTTACTCAGATTCCTCTTTTGTTCAACCGAGATTATGGAGGCTTTGATCCTCTCCTCCCAAATGTTTTGTATACTCAAGAATCTCAAAATCATGAAAAAGCAGCAAAATAAGAAAAACAACTAACCAAGCAAACATAAAAACAGAACAAGATCTGCTACTCAAAGACTCCCTTTCTTCTTGTGAGTTCTTCTTTATAAAGACTGGGAGGCAATTATATTCTAAAGGAGATAGTTTACTTAACTGTTATGAGTTGTTTATTACAAGGATATGAAACTTTTCAGCACAAATTAATGACACTTGTTCAACTATATTCATAGCAGCTTTGTTAATAATAGCCAGAATCTAAAAACAATCTGGCTGTCCCTCAACTGGAGCATAAAGAAAAATGTGATACACTTATACACTTATACTCAGCTGTTAAAAGTGACATCATGATATTTTATGAAAAATGGGTATATAAGTAGAAACAATTATCCTTAGTGAGGTGACCCAGACCCAGAAAGACAAACAGGGTAGGTATGTACTTACTTATACATAGATAGTCGATGTAAGGTAAAGGGTAATTATGTTATGTCCACAGACCTAGAGAAGTTAAGTAACAGATAGAGTTTAATGACAGATGCTAGGATCTCCCTGGGAAGCAGAAATAGAATAGATACCTCAGGTAGAGTGGGAGTGGGTAGGGATGAGAACTGAAGGGATCAGGAGGGTGGGGGATGTCAGGAGAGATAACTGGAGAGATGACTAGAATAGGTGGCGTAAAAAAGGCAAAGAAAAAAGCTAGTGCACAGAAACTCCATGGAATCTATGAGGGAGACACTAGCAAAGACTGTTAGTAATGGGGACCAGGAGTCTGAACTGGCCATTCTCTGTAACCAGGCAACATCTCAAGTAGAGGAACTGGGACACCAACCCAACCACAATCCTGCAACCTCCATTTGTCATGTGTGTGTTGGGATGTGCTGAGACCAGAGCCTAGCATAATCATCACTGGAGAGACATCATTCAGTAACTGATGAGAGCAGATGCAGAGTCCCATAGCCAAACATTAGTGGGTGGGGCTTGGAGAGTACACAGGAGACAAAGGGATTGCAGGAGCAAGAGGGATCAACAAATCATGAGAAGAACATGGGCCATAGAATCAATTGACTGGGACTCAAGTGGGCTCACAGAAATCAGGGAGCCTGCATGGGTCTGACTTAGGTCTTTTGAGTACATGTTATAGTTGTGTAGCTTGTGGGACTCTTGTGGGACTATTACCTGACAAGGGGGGGCTGTCTCTGACTCTTTTGCCTGTCTTTGGGACCCTTTCCTCCTACTTGATTGCCTTGTCAAGCTTTGATGTGATGGTATGTGCCTGGTCTTATCTTACTGTAGCATGCTATGATGAGTTTGGTTGATGTTCCTGGGAGGCCTGCTCTTTTTTAAGGAGCATTGTGGTGCAGCGAGAGATTGGAGGGCGAGGAGAGAGAGGAAAGTTCAGTGGGCATCTAATACACGAGAGAAGAAAATATAAAAATAAATAAATAAAAAGAGAAAAAAAGACAAAGAATGCAGCAAGTTTTAGGATCCATGCTAAACTTGCAAATATTTTCATGGGAACTGCTTTTCCCCAAAGCATGGAGAATGACAGTTTCTGTGTTGTTTGAGTAAACAGTTTACCAGTAGACAAATGAGGCCACATTACACAGACATAAATGGTCTTTGTCCCTTTCTCCACTCTCTCTGACCCTCTTTGTTTCCCCCTCCTCCTTTTTTATGACAAACAGGAAAAGAAAAACAGCATGAAAGAAAACTTATAGTCATTTGAAAATCACTTGTTTACTTATTTGTTTTTTCTCTCATCTCTTGAAGACCAGCTCTCACTCATTTTTGTCTGGAAAGGACAGAAAATGGCCAGACATGTCCCGTCTCTGACATGAACAAGTCTTTACCAATTACACAGATGTATTAACTACAAAACACCAATGCACTTTACTTGTTTTGGTCAATTTATTGTTTAATTGGTCATTTCTATTTTATAATAATTATTTCATTTACATTTGTTTATTTGTGTGTGGCTGCATGTGTGTGTGTGTGTGTGTGTGTGGTATTGTGGGTCTCTCTGTTCATGCGTGCATGTGTTTGTGTGTATGTATGCATATCTCCTTAGGCATACTCAAGCAAATGGGTGCCACAGTGCACATGTAGAGGTCAGGGAGCAACTTACAGGAGCCATTTCTCTCCTTCTGACATGTGGGTGACTGGGATCGAACTCAAATCCTTAAACACGGTAGCAAGAATTCTTATCTTATTGCTTTTACTTGTCTTTTAAATGAAAACAAAAGAGCTAATTCAGTTTTATTTGGTTCCTTTTTTATTAGTATAGGATGCTATAAAATGAACCTTGATTCTCAATGATAATGTACCAATAACAATATATTAGCATGTGCTTGCCTTGGGGGTCTTATTGTGATAAATGTCAAGGTAAAAGGTTGTAAGAAGTTGTATGTACAATCCCATGGCTTGATCTTGTAAACCACATGTCTGAGCTATGACGATGAGGAGAGAAATCTGGCAAAATAAACAACAAACAAAACAACATTCAGTTTCCCAGTATTGATTTTTCTTTTTTTTTTATCTCAGAAAATTGAATTCTTAAGTTTTTCATGATTTTATGCCATTATACTCTTAGATAAAACATAATATAGGGTTTTCTTTTATGTTTGTGTAGTGTTTCCCCCTCAATTATGAAATTTTTCTATTTGTTTACTTTTTTTTACATTTTTTATTGGATATTTTATTTACATTTCAGATGCCATCCCCTTTCCCCATTTCCCCTCCCTAGAAAACCCCTATCCCATGCCCCCCTTTCCTTTTTGTTTTTATACATTTTTTTAAATGTTAATCGAAGGCTTTATAAGATTAGTAATGCTCAATCAGAAGTGTAACCCAATACCCAACCTAGATATATCAACTATCTTTGACTGGTGGAGACACATGAACATCTGCCTCCATGTCCTTCCCCTCTATCTCTCTTTCTCTCTCTCATACAGACAGCTGTCTTAGGCTTCATGGAAAGCATGAATTCTCTTCCTTGCCTTTATGGTTGACCCTGCCTTACTCCACATTGTTGGCATTTGTTCCCAAAGCATTCCTTATCTCCATCATTCACCCGTGTCACCTACTCTTTCTGATCAGATTTTACTTTTCCTAGCTAATTTCATTCTTCAGTGTTCTTAAAATCATCCCAAGGTGGATTTCCCAACTCCTGAAATGTTTAAGCGTTCTTTTTCATTCTTCCTTGGTTGAGAATTGCCGTTTATTGCTGGCTAGCATCTCACCCAATTGCTTTTTAATATAGCTCCCAAGTCTTTGGGAATAGTCCCTCCACTGAACACTTACTAGTAATATTTGTCATTCCAGTGCCTAAACAGAAGCAACTTAAGATTGGAAGAATTTATTTTGTCTTGCAATTTTAGGGGATGTGGTCAGTTATGGGAAAGCACAGTAACGAGTGTATGAGGCTTCTGGTTACGTCATTTCCACAACCAGAAAGCAGAAAGTGATGAATGCTGCTGTTCTGTTCACTTCAAAGTGTTTTCTCCTTTTGTTCATACAATGTCCTACTACAGACCATAGCACCAGACACAATTCAAGTGAGTCTCTCGCTTTGTTACTTCTCTGTGAAAAACCTTCTCTTACAGATGTCCCCAGAGGTGTGCCTCTATCTGGTAGGTGATCCGCAAGAGAAGGTGTTTCTAAAGTGATTCAAAATTCAGTCAAATTGCCTTAGAATATCAACCATCACAAACATATTATTGTATGCACCCAGGGGTTCTCCTTTACTCTATGACCCAAGCCAGACAAATAGGATACATTTTCCCTAGATCAAAACCCTTCACATACAAAAGCCCAGAGCCTGTTAAAGGTCATTATTGGTACATACTCTAGATGTACCTGATGAGACTGTACAACTGCCCCTGGTATGAGATACGTCTCATCTTCAAACTATGTTGATTCTTGCATTTTCTAAACTTGGTAGTCCGACCTTCTGATCCTGTAGTTTCCCTGTGTCCGCTCCAAAAACAATTCTCTTTTTGTATAAGTAACCAGAAAGTACTTCCATCATTAATTTTTATAAAAGAGACAATTTCTTTTCTGAAAAATCTCCTTATTCTGAGTGTATACTTGAGTATCTGAATCTTATATCAGGAAGAGTCCTTGAGGTCAGAGACTCAACCATAATCATTTAAGCACACAGATGTTTACACATGATGGACTCCAGACACTCAACCACATCCATGTAAGTACATAGATGTATATACATGATGGACTCCAATGTGGCTTCTACTGAATCAGTGGCAGTCTTCATGACTGGATCATGTACAACATCAGTGCTGGAGATTCTTGTTATTAAATAGACATTAAGGAAGCAGAGGCAATAAAATGATTAGAGGTTTGGAAGTCAGACCTATTTTCAATCCAGATTGTATACTTTAATGTGTTAAACCCGTTATGAAGAGGTTCTGAAAAATCCAGTTTCCTTGCCTGTAAACACAAGCACATCACCTCTACAGAGTTCTGGAAAGAGGAAACAGAACGCCACATCTGGCTTTTCAAGCTAAAGTATTTAACTATCCTGTTAAAGTTTTTAATAAAACTTACTTTTTAAAACAGAACAGAGACTCTACATCATAGACCTGAGATATTTAAAATAATACTTATTCAAAGTATGCTCAATTTTATATATTCCATTAATGATGTTAGAATACTAAAGAAAATTACACCCTATTCTTGGAAAGAAGCATTTCATTAAAGTGTGTTGCCTCATTCTATCAGTATGAAGTCTTTGAACAATTAATGTTGAAACAAGGGCACAATGTTGATCACAATTATGGGAGACCTGAGCCATGGGCCTAATGCATTGTGTGGACATAAAGGGACATAAGTGGAGCTGCATGGGGGAAAAGATGGGCTGACTCAGTAGGAGTAACTCCAGTATTTTATTCGAAGGATGCCTTTAAAGATCTTCCTGCATTCTTTGTCAATGAACAAGGTAATCAAAATTTAAAGTTCTGACTACAATAACCCTGGAACCCCAGGAGGACATTCAGTGAAATATGAGCGCAGTTTTAATACCTAGAAGCCCTGCTGCATTATGGTAAGGTCATTTGAGGAGCACTGTTGAGACTCCAGGCCATAACGACTCCATATGGAGCTGAGAGCAGCTAAGTAATAAACTCTCCCGCGACGATGGTTTCCTTGCTCTTTGCCATACTAATGTAGACTGACAGTTGCTAGTCTTTCAGGGATGGATTTTTAAAATTTAAAATACCACGGTGGGTTTTTTTTGGGGGGGGGCAATTGTAATTAAGATCTACAAATCAGAAAACACTGGCTCAGCCAACTGAAATGTGTGTGTGTGTGTGTGTGTGTGTGTGTGTGTGTGTGTGTGTGTGTGTGAGGGGGGAGCAAGTGAGTAAAATAGTCAATTTAAAGTCTTCTGTCAGTTATTTCCTTTTCACCCCCACCTCTTTGGAACAGAACACTCATTGAAGAGAAACTGGCATTAGGTTGTGTGGTAATAAGATGACTCTAAATGAGGCATCTGAGGACAGAAACATTAGAAATTGGGGACAGCTGCGGACAGCAGATTTGGGACACGGGTATCATGTATGTAACAAATCTTTATTAATAACTACATTAAATCCCATATTTTTCATTTATAACTGCTGCATAATTTCCTGTTAACACTTCATGTAAATTCCAGATAAGGTAATAATTTTTTTTTCCAGAATTCTATTTCTGTTTCATTACATGTTCTATACTCTGCCCCACAGGTCAGTTGCATGATTGAAGTATTATGCCTCATTAAAATTCCACTAGTTAAAACATGGAGACAGAATTTGGGTAATTCTTTTCTCCATTACTAAAATTAACCATTCCAGTACATTCCTGAGCTGCCTGAATCTCATAATTTATGTATACACATAGGCTCACATCGACATCATTAATCAGTTCATACACACACACACACACACACACACACACACACACACACACAGAGAGAGAGAGAGAGAGAGAGAGAGAGAGAGAGAGAGAGAGAGAGAGA
>JANHMN010000012.1:57219146-57235120 GCA_030674055.1 Rhabdomys pumilio
AGAGAGAGAGAGAGAGAGAGAGAGAGAGAGAGAGAGAGAGAGAGAGATGATGCATATGTCAAAAAGATATATGCTGGTCAAGGGGTCTCTCTGTCCTAAACAGAAAGCTCTTATCTTTCCTTTGCTCCAGTGGCTGAAAAATCCTTGCCCCAATACCTCCCAGTTCAGTATTTCTAGCTAGCAGCTGCTATCAGAAACCTAAATAACAAAAATATGCAAACTCGCACACTAATTCCCTTTGGAGATAGATCTTGGCTGCAGCCCTGTCATAAATCAGAGAATTTCGATATGAAATGAGGCAAGCAGCTCTAATCATTTCTGCATTTCAAATTGGATCACTGGCTCAATCACTGGGCTTTTTTAAACTGCTTGCCTAAGAGCAAATGTGAGGCGGGAGATAATTCTGAAGACATCTCTTCTTTTGTGGCCGCAGAACTCTTTTAACTGTTTCAAGACTGAAGGCCACATTTCAGCGATAATAGCACAAATCTGGTGGCTGAGATATGGATCCTTCAAGACATCTTCCTCCTCTTTCAACTCACAGAATTCCATCAATATCTGCATATATTATATATATTAATATATGTGTGTGCATATGGGTTTGTGTGCCTAAAAAAGGAAAGTGAGAAAAAATATGAGAAACATCTGACATATATCCAGTCTATTTCTCCTTAGAATTTCCTGTCTTTGACACAGGACATATTTCCATTGCTCTATGGGATAGTTAACATTTTTAAACTGGGGAAATGGATTTCTATTATGACAAAAATTGTGCCAATGTGAGGTTAGTTGAGGTTTTAAGGATGGCCTGTCCATTCGACTGTCCTTCAAGACTTGGGATGAGAAACAGGAAGGTCTCGTAACTCTCCACGATGAGTTCTGGATTCTTGCGTTTGATTTTCATTTTGTCATGTCTTGGTTGGATAACCCCTCTAAAATAATGAATCATAGATGCTGGGGATTGAGAGGGGAGGGCAGCCTCTCAGGCAATTACTGAGAGGAAAGCATATTCTTGACCTTTTAGTATCTTTGTCTTGAGTTTCCCTTTTCTCCTTACCCAGATCATACCAAATTCTTGTTACAGCTTCCTGTGCCCACTCTAGGATGTTGAAATGGAATTTTACTCTAAGTTCCAAGGGAGTTGGGGTGGAGGTGGCAATACCTTAATATGTAATAGCTTAACATGAAGGGATGAGATATAAAAGCTAAGCATTCTATGTTTGGAGAACAGAAGGAAACTGTGGATTGTGTTTTCCACTAAATATTAACAAACAAAATATCTCTATCTTTTATTTATCATTTTTATGTTCAGTTTTTGTCTCTTAATGGCTGATACTATATGTCACTTCTGGGGACTCGACACCCAATTTAACATTTCTTTGTTATTAATTTTGTGTTTTGGGAGGTGGTTGATATCATGCTGATACAGGTGTTGGAGGACTTTAATAACAATACTCATATATTTATGATAATCAAATAAATGACGCTATTACTGGTATTATATGCACAGCTTTATAAATTTTTCTTCCACTTGCCTTTGTGAACTGACTGAATTTTACGACAAGCCTTTAGACACATTAATATCATTTCTAGAGCCCTGAAGGAAAGATAAAAATCAAAAACCCTTAAATAAGACTTACAATGTTACAGTTTAGCATCTAGAACATTTCTGGGCATTTCTGTATAAAAGTGGATTAAAGTGAAAATATTAATTTAGCTTTAATGACTCAAAGCATTAAATTTTTCCAAGTATGTTGTTTAAAAGTTATGTTTTCAGTATTAATCATGTAATTTCAATAGTTCTAGGAAAGAAGTTTTACATTTTTAAGAAGTAGACCTATTTTTTTTGTTTGCTTTTTGTTTTTTGTTTTTCGAGACAGGGTTTCTCTGTATAGCCTTGGCTGTCCTGGCACTCTGTAGACCAGGCTGGCCTCGAACTCAGAAATCTGCCTGCCTCTGCCTCCCAAGTGCTGGGATTAAAGGTGTGCACCACCACCGCCCGGCTAGACCTATTTTCAATTATAAAACATTTAACAGGAAGTTATGTGTATAAGTGCTTAAGAAATCTAGGTTGTAAAGCAATATTAGTTTTTAATATTTAGATATTATTCATTTTTATGTTGGTATAGTTTTCTCATTATCATATAATTAATTTAAAGATGATTCTACAAGCTTCCAAAAAGTTCTGAATTTTTAACCTCATGAATATGTAAAATGTTTTATTTACAACCTAGTTTGTGATCTTAACAGAAGGGAAAAAAGCGATATCAATACACATATTCACAGCCTATATTTATGTCTGTATCAGATAAAATTTAGCTAAGGCTTCCCTCTCTTGACAGAGTTAATCTGAAAAAATGAAACTATTTAAAAGAACAGCTGTAGTTGTTGGTCCATTAACTTATCCATGACAACTGATAAATACTTACAATAATCTTGTGTTATTCTTCTATCTCCTCCTAGTTTTATTTCTAGGAGAGGTACTAAACTATCAACACTCTATCAGTACTCTTTCAGGTCCGAGTTGCTTATTTCTAATATGTATCACGTGTGGGGTCATGTGATTTAGTGTGTGCTAATGAGAAGAAAATTCTACTGCCATTGGGGGTATATGTGTGTCTATATGTGCACATACACATTTTTCTCAGATGTTTGTATGAAATTCCTGTGGTAATGTTCTATGTACTATATGTTCTGGACATTTTCATTATGGAATCTTTAAAGTTTTCTATAAAAGGCTTCTATTCATATTAAAACCCCAATTAAACAACATTGTCTTTATTTGTGCCCTCCAAACCTTAAGTAAGCCACTATACCATCTTAAGATGAAAATAAATGTTCCCTGAGTCAATACACAGTTTTGTGACACTCCCATGCAGTACTTACATAGTAAGTGCCAATACTTATATGGCTCAGTTACTATTAATACTATGCTTTCACTATAAACAGCAAAGTATTTAGGATATGACAATTCAGAATCATCTGTCCCTTGCATGTGCTAAATAAAAACAAAATTTGGACCAGTAAACAAACAAACAAACAAACAAGCAAACAGAAACAACAACAACAAAACAACAAAAAAGAAAATAAATGTATCATATATAGTATATGTATGGCTTAAAACAGAAACATTGAAAATACAAAATAAGCCTGGAGATTGATCATAGGCTGTGTAATATATGATGCTTACACTCTAAATATTATGATTATCATTCCTTCCAAATTTTCTATAAATAAAAAAAAGAAATAAAAATTGTGTAGGGCTAGAAGGGATTACTGGAAGGGTCTTGGCTTCAAGGATCTTGGCTGCACAGCATCTAGGGAGTATTAACGAAAATGGAATAAAATTGTGACCTTTCAGCAACATGAATAAACCTTCACTAACATCATTAGAAATAGTTCTCGAGCAGGAATCCCTGGGTGTCACTCTAGCTCAGCAAAAAAATGAAGGGAAAGTAGAATAAAGAAGTCAGCAGGAGAGATCTACTCCACACCTATTTCAGAAAAAAAGAGAGAGAGAGAGAAGGATGGACTAGTGCATGGAGGGCTATTTACTGAAGCAAGAGAGACTTATCAGTGGCTATACCACTGAAGAACATGGCAAACCGCTCCTTCAACAACTGGAAACTGCCAACATGGCCGCCAGCAGCATCATTTATCTTGAAGGACTCAATCATGTGTACGTCTCATGCAGACAAACACTAGCCAATTTTTTTTTCATATTTAGGAGATGTAATTTGGCTGTGCGTCTTCTACTCTTATGTCTCTCACAGTGCTGCCTCCTCTAATTATTAGATACAGTCATTGGGTCACATCGAAGACAGTAACGTAGAGACGTAGAGACGTTTTCTGGGAAAAAGGGTTCCATGAGAAAGGAAGGGGAATGAGAGTGGGACCATAGGGGTGAGAATAACAACTACGTTGTATATATGAAAATTTAACAATTTAAAAGTAATAATAGTAATAAAAACAAATATGACAATAACAAAGAGATGGATTATTGGGGGAATATATACAAAACTATCAAAAAAAAAAAGGCTATGAAAAGTTAAGACAGAAACTGTATGTTTTGGAGGGAAAACTCTCAGCCCATATATTGTAATTATATTGCAATTGTCTCTTAGACCTTCTACCTGCACTAAATTGATTTGTCTACCTTAAATAGATCCCACATATTCATTTACTTTAGGTAGCCTTGTTTGCTACACACACACACACACACACACACACACGTACGTATTTTCTGGATATAGGTAAAATACAACTGTACAGTAGAAGTGATGTCAAGGTGATGTCTTTGTTAAAGCTTAAGAAAATTATTGTTATAAAGACCTAACTTCTAGTTAAACTCAAATAAAAATTATTAACATACCAATTCGGACAGTCCCTCAACCTATGAGCAGATAGCAGTCCATTATTCTCTACTGGAACAAAGGTTTCTTATACAGCTGTTGATTGTAAATTAACCAAGGGATCTGAGAACATAGTAGAGTGTGCTCCTCTGGATCCAGATTCTAGAAACTACTGCAGTTTCCCTTGCTGCCATCAGGCTTATGCTCTTCAGTTGACTACCCAAGTTCACCACTGTGAAAGAATTTTTTTTTTTATCTCCTAAATGTTTCAAAATAAAATAGGATTAAGTGTCCTTTAATCACATTTAGCTATGTGTGTTATGGTCCAGGCTTTCTTCTGTCTCTGTCTGTGACCATCTTCTCAACAGGTCAGTGAGGAGGGAGCCCAAGCCTACCCATCATGAGCTGTCACCTAAACTTGCCCCCCAACTGGCCTGACATACATCCTCACTCTAGGAATTTAGTAAAAGACTATCTTAAAAGCCATCCTGCCTGTGTGGAGGCAGTGTGGTTAATCTTTGACAAAAGAGCATTCACATGTCAACAAAACAAATATCGAATGGAAGGCCCCACTGTGGAAGAACAAAGTAGGCCATTCAAGCTGCCAATAGGAAAGGCATTTAGGAAAGATGGAAAGCGTGATTCCGGCAACATCGTCTCCACCACGACTGAAGTCTGACCCAAATCCACAGCTCCTCCAGCAACCCTAAAATGAGGCTGAGGATGTGGAAGGATCCACGTGTGAGCCTAGGTGCCATGTATGGTGAAGCCGTTCCAATAAGGGGGTGGGAAGATATATCAAAGCACCATTTTATTTTAATGTGATGGTTTCATAAGACGGACACTTTGAAAATTATTGTGAAAGAAATACGGAAAGAATAAAACTAATGCTTGTATCTTTTGCACTCATTTTCTAGCATATGTACAATAAAAAAAAATCGTTCCTAACAACAGTGCAGCACTTGGCAGTCACAGATTTTACTCCATCAGAAACTCAGCTCGTTATCTGGCAAATATGCAAATCTCTGCTCTATGTATGTAAGCAGATTAATTCTCAGAACCAATAATATATAATGTATTTTTCAATCCTTTTTTTTCTGGCTTCTGTGTCATCAATGTTTTATATTTAAAGTTTAATGAGCGTTTCAATTTTGTTTAACTGAATTTACTCTAACAAAGTCCTATAGTCTAATAACAAAATCTAAAAGGTAGGAGGTCAACCAACAAACCTATGTATTTATGATCTATATTTTCCATCATATAATCCACTAATATCCTAGTTGCGAGTTCTCAAAAGGAGCAAGTTTCTCACTGAGGAATATATAGCAATGTCTTCAGATGTTTTCACTTGTCACTATTTTAGGGGTTTGCTAATAGCATCTAGTCAGAGGAACACGAGGATGCCACCAAACTTTCCATATTGCACCGGACAGCACTCACACAAAGAATGATGTGGTTCTAAAAGCAATATTGCTAAAACTGAAAGGCATACTTTAAAAGTGACTATTCATCATGGCTGTGGCTTACCATCAACCTCTCTGTATATAGTCTACGTGGAAACCTGAAGACAGACTTGTAAGCAATCTCTTTTAAGGTACCCAGCACCTTCTAGTAGCTTTGCCATGAAAGGAGCAGTCAGTGTTTTCACAATATTGTGATTTTTTTGTTGGACTTAAGACAGAAAAATATTTTAAATTTATTCTCTGCAGAAGGCATTTTGATCACTGTGATGCTAAAATTAACACAGTAAAATGTCCACAGCTCTAAAGTTGAAATATAGTCTTTTTGTTTGTGTCTAAAAGAGGTTTTTTTTCATTTTATCTTTACTGCAGTGTCATCTATGTTTTTATTTCACATAGAAGGCATTCATCTCTCAGACACCTAAGCTTGGAGCATCTGTTTCTGTATTATACAGAACTTCATTTCATCTGGTAAAGTCTTCACAAGATTACAAAATCCAGGAAAACAAGGATAGTTTCCTTATTTAATTTGACTATTCAGCAAACAAACAAAAAAACTCCCTCAATCCTATGGACACGGACACACACACATACACATATATCTATTATTATTCACCATAGAGGTTTTGATTTTCTTCTTGAGAAACATCGTGTTGATAAGGCTTAGTTTATGATTTAAAGAATTCTCTACATTTCAAATTCTATGACAACTAATACAAACCAGTTGGTGATTTAAGATGCGACAGAGTGAAGTGCTGTCCTTCTGGATCAGCTTGCATTGATTTCTTGTCAAAATTATGGGTGGTACTATTTACTTAACGGTACTTCTCCTTTCAAAAAGGGGCTATTTGCTTCACATTGAAGTTAAGGAGAAAGGGTATAGTCCCCAAGGTTTTCAGAGACATGTGTTCCTTATCATAAACACTGCCCTACCTTGAAAGACACTAACGTAGAGTCCAAATCACTACTCTAGTATCTCAAGTGTTGTTTACATCTGACTGATCATCCCTACTCAGGGAGAGATACAGACTGTCAGATATGGGTATTTTCCAAGACATTGTCCAGACCCGTTTCTCTGGGTCTTTATTGGAGAGTTTATCAGGTCTCAGATGATAAGTGTTGCTAT
Organism: Rhabdomys pumilio; assembly: GCA_030674055.1. Classification (NCBI taxonomy): domain Eukaryota; kingdom Metazoa; phylum Chordata; class Mammalia; order Rodentia; family Muridae; genus Rhabdomys; species Rhabdomys pumilio. The sequence continues at coordinate 57,226,085 of JANHMN010000012.1, forward strand.
TATTTGCCAAGTTGGAATTTTTGTAACATTCTTTAATATTCTGTTGTTAATACATCCAACACAAACACATGAAGACTTATCTTATTCTGTAAGAAGAAACACTTGTTGGCCTGTGACATACTACAGAATAGAGGGACGTGAGAAATCTGTTTACTTATCTCTATTTAAACTGTGCTACCTTATGGTCCCGACAGTAGAAAACTATCCAAAGTACTCCAATTCCAAGTAACCTTTCTTTGGCCAATCAAAGCCTAGAGTTGTGAGGATGAAAGAATAAACTTTCCTAAACATTTTGGTTTTGCTTTTGTTAAGAGACCTAAGATCAAATATACTCTGTTATAGCATTGAGAAAAAATAAAGTATAACCATTAATACTACTTCTACAAAGTTAATTTTAAAGACACCTAAACTAGACAATTATGGTATTTTTACTTAGAGTGAACACCAACCAGAAGTATAATTTAGAATTTTCCAATATTTGAAAGTAGTGACCCTTTTCCATTATATAAAACTAAACTACAACACAGTTACTTGAAATATATATATATATATATATAAATACTAAACAAAAAATATTATTCATGTTATTTAATGGGATTTAAAAATATTCTAAGAATGTTACATTTGTTAGCTTCTCAGAGATATTTTAGAAATAGAAAATTAGAAAGCAGAAAATTTCCCTACATCTTTATGAATACAGAAATCTACAAAAATTACATGTCATAATGTCTTCACTCCCCTGGATGAAGAGAGCAATGACAGAACATAGGTAGGGTCCAAGTTCTGATTATGATATAGGTGTTAGGAGAACTATAGCCTCTCACCCCAGAGTTGTTTTTCCAAGCAGGTTCCATGTCAGGGCCTGTTCTCCAGCCATTGGGGAGCCTCTCTCATCTATAATTCATTGTCCTTGGTTCTGCTCACATTAGCACCTCCATCCTCCTTCTATTGCTCCTCTCATAAAACCCAAGAAAAGGACCTTCAGAATTCAATAATCCAAATGAATGAATGAATGAATGAATATATAATAAAATTTATTACCCTTTGCTAGCCTATCTAAAGGAAGAGTGTGAACGAACATGGTAGTGCAGCGACACAGACTGCAGGGACCTATACAGAAGGGAGTCTTTCATAATTTCCCCCTAAATTTTCTGCTTTATGTTGCCTGATATTTCCTATAAAGCGTTTTAAACTATTTGTTTTCGTAAAGCTTGTTAGGTGTCTCTGGATCTATGACTTCCATATGCATGAGTTCCAATGAGCATCGATTAAAATGTAAAAGAATCCCATCTGTGGTGACCATAAATTGATACTTTTGTCAAATTCCAAAACCAAAACAACAATAATTACTGACAAAGCACTTATACTGTATTAGTATATAAGAAATCTACACATCACTCTAAAGTGTACAGCAGAATGTGAATGCACTATATGTAAGATTACACTACTGTATCCATAGATAATGAACACCTACAGGCATTCATATCTTTAGAGGATCTTTAACCATTTTGTAAGACAGCGAAGAATGATGAGATAAGCAAGTGATACATATGACCAAAATATGCTGAAATCATATGCATATCTCAGGGGATGAGAAAAAGTCCAACACTGACTGAAAATTAAGTTCTGCATAAGAATGGGGGATTTAGATTTATTGAGGCGAAAGATGGCACATCACTGAATTCTTACTTTAGTTTTTCTACTTGATGTACAAATTTAAGAAACTCAATCCAGCTCTCTGCAAATTCCATAGTTTAAGTTTTCCAGATGTTTGCTAACCAAGGAAAAGGGACATAATATGCAGTTATAGTATTTATAGTTTCGGGAAAATAGAAAGACACACAGAAGATAGAAAGCCATAAACCAGTAACCTCAACATATTTTTACATGCATAGTGTGTATTATAAAAGTATTTTCAACACTGGTACCATTGGTATTTGAGCTGATACTATTCCCTGTTGTACAAAGCTGCCTCATACATCATAGGACATTTATTGGTCATTCTAACCTCCACCAACCTGATGTTACTTACTGAGTGACATAATTATTGTCTTCCACCCATCTCTCTAGTCCCTCATTTCACAGATGTGACCACCAAATTGTCTCCAGACATTGTGAAATGCCCCTTGAGAGAGAAAAAAAATTGCTCCTAATTGCAAACCACTACATTAGTTACATTTTGATAATGAAGAACTATGAAAATAGTCTTTTGTTTGAAAACCATGATTTGCTTTCACCAGGTAGCATACCAGACTCATAGGTAGCTAGATTCACATAGATATGGCTCCTAGAACCCGATTCTTTACTTTTGTGTATAAATCACTAGAAAGAAGCCTAGATTAGGAGAAGTTGCACGATCTCATGCAACAAATGGTCTCACATCAGCCTGCACGCTAACTTTGCTATTAAGCAAAAACAGACACATTTTCAAATATTGATTCCAACTAATGCCTGATCCTAACAGGCATGATCTTATCATGGCGCTGCTATAATAGAAGGAGTGTCAGAGTTAAACAGAGTGGGCTGGAGTAAGATCACAATCTTCCTCACGATGATGCGATGGTATCACAGAATGAGAATTGTACTCCAAGTAATTATCATTAATAGATCCTGGCTCTGCAAAGAGCAGACGTGATGGGGTCTAAACAAAATCGAGGGAGATAAAATAAGGTTGGCCAGGACTATAGTTTAAGGTACCACGTGTTCTTGATACGCTCTTTCAAAGTTTTAAATCCTGGCTTTTAAGTGGAGAGGGAAGTACAGAATAGTATCAGTACAATAAAAAATGGAAGAGGAAAACGTTCCTGTATTAAAGAGGTAGCCAGGTCACTTGTCTTTTGACCCATTATATCCATATAGGTCACTTCTATTTTTCAGTATAATTGGTGATTATAAAAGGTAAGTTCTAAAGAAGTTTAATGCATTTGTTAATTGTAGTTTGCCAGGCAGCAACAGATATGTTAGTCACCATCACAAGAAACAGGAAAGATCTTTTTATAGCAAGTACTTTTACAAGCTTCCATATATTTGCACAATACTTTGTAATTTATCTTAATGTAGAAATGGCCCAAAGGGACTTTTCCAGATTTTACACTTCAGAAAGGCACTTTTCACTGAATCTATATGGCATAGTCATGTACCCTAGGTGCCCCAAAGCTCTCAGTGAATATAAAAAAATATAAAAAAAGCCATTTAAAACTTAATGATAATTCAATAGACACAATGTCATTAACACACTTCATCTATTAGAAGGTCTGTTTAATTCATTCTTGCTTATTAAAATTGTTATTCTTTTTATATTCCTGCAATAAATGCACTCAAAATGATATCAGTGAACTTGGAATCGTTAATAGACTACAAATTCTTCTCCTAAAAAGTTGTTCTGTGTGAGTTGGCCACTACTCATTTTTCTTTCATAGAATAATGTGCTTAAATTCTCACCATTACAGAATATTTAACAAAAACCACAAGAGAATTAGTTAATGGGCATGATCAATAAACGCATGCATGGGATTATTACAAAAGGTCTTATAATTTTTATTCATTCTGTCCAAATTTTTGAGACAGAAAAAATGCCAAATAATATTTTAGTTTGTGTTTCTCTTTCCCAATGAGTGATTGATTATAGTTGCTGAAATCTTTTGGATAACTACCAAGGATAAATGCATTGCTGAAATCAGTCCTATATACAGGCCCCTAAACACTACAATTTGTTACTGTGATAAAGAAAAACAGAACTCAGCACCCTTGTATCTTGTCATAAATTTGCTCAGTCATTGATTTTCACTTTATTCAAGTGCTTCTATCATCAAGGTTAAATACAATAAAAAATAAATTCAGTTGGATTTAAATACGCCATCCTTACCTATGGTGATTATGTGTACTCGCAAGTCTGGGCTGCAAGAATTACTCTGGATTAGAGCATTTGCTTATTATGTACACCTTGGGCTCCATTGGCAGCAACATAAATACACAAGTACTTACATTTAAAATTATTTTTTTCAGTAAATAATTTCATATTTAAACAATTGGTGGAAATTTACAAAGGCAGGGTAAAATGTATCTCTTCACTGTTCAGTTTTCTGCTTGGACCTTCTACATTGCTTTTCTTTCATAATACATCAATATATAGCTATGTACTAAAAAGCTAAGATGTTCACATAGGCTAACAGCAGTTGTTATCATCACATGTCCTCATATGTCTTGACATGGCTTATCATTAACTTTGAAGGGCACAAGATATGTAAAGTCATAGAAGATTAGATCCCAGTCTTCTAGAGGGTGATCACAAATGGGTAGTGGAAGGTATAAAGGGCTTCTGGGTCACAAGAACCATTATACATTTATGTAAGTCCAATTGGTGAACCTGGAAGAATGCAGGTGTGGTGCTGAACTTCGTTGGAGTTAGCCATTGTCTTGGTTCAATGAAAGATGGAAATACTGATAAGGCTACATCTGAATGTCTCCCAGCAAATATAACAATACATTCAGCTCATTTTCTTTCCCGTTTCAATTTGGCAACAATGGATTAGACAAAGAAAGGAAACTACAATCTAGAAAGAAAATCATCAGTTTGTGAAGTAGTAGGTGGAAAAACTGTTCTTTCATGTACTAAAGGGTTTTATGAAAAAAAAATTGCCACAGTGACTCCTCAGGCTTAGTCGGTTGCCAACAGGCTCATCGCTAGTCTTCATCTCTGTAACACACACCCACGATATGCTCTTTTCTTCAGCCTGCTAATCAGGGCAGTGGTACCTGATAGTGGATGATTGACTAAAGAAATCAAGATTGAACTTATTCCCTGAGGCATATTGTACCTTAGATCAAAGAGTGCACACATGGCATCCTGAGAGCGCAATCGCCCCTGCTTCCAGCTCTCAACTCTCTGACACGGGAACCAAAGACAATGATCTTTATAAATCAGTGATGCTGTCTCTAAAGAGGGAGTAAAAGACTGGGATGATTCCCTTTGTTTTATTTTATTTTTATTTTTTCAGTTTAAGGCTGCTTTTTACTTAATGACCTGATTTTCTATGTTCCAGTTTCAGGGGCAAATTAAGAACAGCCACATTGAATGCTAAACACTTACAGCCAAGGCATACTTTTTGAACAACAGTAAAATCTGACCTACAAATTTTTATTTGCTCTTGAAAACAATGCAGGTTATCCTGAGAATACAACAGAAATACCAATAAAAATGAATATGTTTTAAATCACAGTACTTTTTATACTTACATCTTTCAAAATACCTTTTGTCCCCGCTTCAGCTATTTCAGATGTCATTACATTTCATTTAACATGTAGTGAGAAGAAAATGCTGGAAGAATAGCCTCCAGGTTCATAAATAAGAACACACAGAATAACTACACACTTGGTCCTTATTTAGGATCAGATTTTAATGAAATAATGAGCAGCACAAATATCAATGAAAGCTACTAAATGTTTCTAAGACTGGAAGAGTGAAAACAGTATTCTCTTTATCGGTTTGCTAGTATATACAACCGTATTCAAAGTACAGTATTCCTACTAAAGCACTATAAAGAAACACAGCTCCAAGACAAGCAACTCTGGCAAGCAGCTTTTGCATATGGCAATTTGCTTTATTCCCATGCTGCATGGTAGAAGGACCACTTTGTTGTCAACATAGCAGTGACATTGCTTGCTTTCCTTGTGAAGTAGCCATTGAATCTAATACTTTGCCACTTCATGCTCACTAGGGATTTTTTCTCTTTCTTTCTTTTTCTTTCTTTCTTTTGTTTTCCTTTTCTTTTTGTTATTTAATTATATCTTCTCCAATTAGTCAACGTGGCTTGTGCTGATTTGGAAATGAGTCACATCTGCAGAATGGAAGCAAATTACTTAGAAACTTTTAAGTGTTCCTTGCATTATGAATACTCTGTATTGTCTGATGCTAAGCGAGAAAATCATCTTTGATTACAATGCATTTAAAGAAAAATTGTGGAAGAAACAATACAGTAAAATGAGGTAAAAGAAGATTAGATTGTAGTAATTGATTAGCTAAAATTTACTCTACTCTTTCTGGTTTCCCCTGATTTTGTTCCTTTTGACTTTAAGATAAGTGCCTACAGGCTGGAAAAAGATAACTCTGAGAACTATCAGGAAGAGACACTAAACTCGGTAGACGGCCTGCTCCTCCTGATGCTGTCACCAGCTGATACAGATGTGCTTCTCATTTCAAGGTCCCCAGCACGTCAGGGGACACAACAATCCCAGTGGGTACCCATTTGTGCTCTACAGCTTGAGTGATATTGAAGATCTGTAGCAAATTCCAAGCCCACTTTACATCACTAATAGAACTAAAAACATTTTATTTTATTAGTCAAATGAAAAATACTAAAGATGAGACGCTGATGGTCATGAACTGCTGGAGAAGAGGCATAAGAGGAAGAAATAAAAATAGAAAACCAGCTATAGTTGACCTTCAACATCTACAGGAGATATGTTCAAGGAACCTCCATAGACACACAAATCCACATTTGCTTATGTACCTTAAATAAAATGGCATAGTAAATGAATGTAACCTGTACAAATACTTGCCTAACTGCTAAATTACTTGTGACACTTTCTTCAAAGAAAAATGTTATCTAAACAATTATGTAGTATTATTTAAGCAATAGTGACAAGAAAATGAAAAGCTTGGGCACATTCAGTACAGTTGCAATTTTTTTCCCCAAATATTAATGATTCTCTGTCATTTGGATGTTGTAGTATATGGAAGTTATGTGTTCAACATGTGGAATGTGAAAGAGGACTGTGTTATAGCATTCTTTGTGTTGCTTTCTTTGCAGTTTCTAACATTTCTTTTCTCTCCAGCTAATCTGTCATATTAATCTGAGTCTTTGAAAAATGCTCTAAGTTGTCATGACTATGACTTCGAACAACCTTTTATGTTTTAGAGTTTGTGTATGTATGCACATGTGCACATCCGTATGAGTGTGTGTGGGGAGGGGGCAGAAGAGGAAGTAAGATTCTTTGTAGCTGAAGTTACAGATGTTTTTCAGATGCCCAGTGTGGTTGGGTACTGGGAACAAAACTTTATTCCTCCACAAAAAAAGCAAGCTTTCTTAACAGCTGAACGATCTCTCTATCACCTAGAAACACCTTTTTGTCCAACATGTTTATGTGTCTAATTTCTCTACATTTGCTTAAGAATACCTTTTAGTGCACACACTATATTTTGTGATAACTTAGAAGTATTTCCTAGGTCTGTAATCTATAATAATCTAATTATAGAAAACATATCAGAAATATTGCTGTTCATTTTATTGTTAACTTGTGGCAGAAAATAATGAAACATTTATATATTTTTTTAACAACTGAGGTATTTTTCTGAGACTATTTTATTTAAGAAAGTATAAAAACAGTAAAATACAATTATTAACATAGTACATTTTACATGCTGTCTTAAAAATATTCATTATGTATGTGTGTGCATGCTTTCATCCTTGTGGTTCCTTTAAAGCAATAGATAAAAGTGATGGATAGAATTCAGATATATTTAATAACCATACAAGACGTAATTCTGTTTGATGAGAATTCAGACCTCTGTGCCCCTACATTTCAGCAGAGTTCCTGACTTACAGGACATAATAAATACCAAGTCAAGCTTTCCTTTATGAGTCTTATCACAATTATCTAACATAGAGAAAAAGAATAGATTTTATTCATTTAACTGCTGGTCACTGCAGCAAGAAATGACTACAAAAATAATTATGAAAAAGGCACATAATAGTTTCACTCACCTATGATCTCACTGCCCCAAATGATACAAGTAGCATAACATTGTGCATGCACAGAGAGTAATGTATGTGAGTTTGGGGCTTGGGGTGGGGATGGGGCGGTCAGAGAGGGGGTGGTCACGGAGGGGTAATTAGGTTGTTAGCATAGTCAGATATATCTGTGTTCTTTTTACTCAGACCCTGGTGTAACTAATGGTGAAGGTTTAGTTAACCCTCATTTTAATAGATCTTAAATAACTATGTTGAAGGAAACATAAGTAACTACATTAGGAATGCAGAGAATAAATAGTATTGTTCATGCAGATTTATCCTCCTAGAACTTTCACAGCAAAAGAAAGTTGGGCTTTGGAAGGACAGCAGTGGATTTGTCTTTCCTTCTGTCTTTCTCTTGTTTTACAGACAGATGGTATTTTAACCAAAAAGAGCCTGAATTAATGAAAGTAAAACTCATCAATGTCTATTTGAGTTGAAGCCAGAGAAGCTGTCCCTGGCAGCCTTAGCATAGGGTATAATGGTTTTCACCCTCACTTGAGCACTGGGAACTTCATGGTATGTCACTCCATGAGGTAACTATCTATCACTTGTCCTTTTTGCACCTTTACTTTTATTTATAAACCAGATCTATAACAGAGTGAATGCAAGAGAGTGATCCCAGTATCTATATTCCTAAAGATGCTTGAAGATAAGAGCATGCTAATTTAATATCACTTTCCATTAATTTCTCCTAGAAATGCTGTTATTACATTCTATAAAAAATACTTATTTTGATGCTGGAGCATTATATGTGTATTTTTTTCACTTCTTGTTAAAGGGCTGGTTTCTTTTAGCTAGCCAGCAAACAGCCGCTCTCCCTCTAGAGCTCACTGGAATTCTCTAAGCTGTATGAATTATTTTTGAAACATTTAATGTGTCCTTTTTAAATTCAGAGCAAAAAAAAAAAAAGTCTACATTTGTCCTCTTTCAAAAATCCCAATAAATAACAAAGGTACATTTAGGCTCCAAAAAAGATTAACTGAACCATATGGGTGTCCAAAAGCCTGCCAAAATGGAATCAGCATTATAAATGATAGCATCATATTTCATTTAGCTATAAAATGAGAACCTACAGTACATAAAACACACTGATCACTTATTCAGAGTCCATGATAGCAATGGCTGAAAACTTTCTCTGCAGATTAAAAGTGACCTCACATGTCCCTGGATCCCTGGAAGGGGAGGTGTGCGGAGAAAGAGAGAGAGAGAGAGAGAGAGAGAGAGAGAGAGAGAGAGAGAGAGA
>JANHMN010000012.1:57235130-57323439 GCA_030674055.1 Rhabdomys pumilio
AGAGAGAGAGAGAGAGAGAGAGAGAGAGAGAGAGAGAGAGAGAGAGAAGCAGGAGGAAGAGGGAGACAGACAATCACACAGACACAGAGACAGAGAGAGTTCTATTTTTGTCATTTGGCCTAGATTAACTAATCAAAGATTATGTAGAAAATGACTTAAAACAGCACCTTGAACCTTGGCCCCTCTGACAGTCACAGAATTTTTACCATCAAAATATTTTATTAGAAAAGCTTCAAGAAGCAGCACAAGGTTTGGCTTGGAACACTTGGGATCCCATTAAAGGCCTCTGCTGTATTCCATTCCTTGTCTAGTCCAAAACAGCACACTCTACCCCCACAGAGTCTCTCTAAAGCCTTCCAGAATCCTCTTTTCCCTTATCACACTGATACAGACCGGCATCATCCTCAGAGCCTTCTGACAGAGGCTTCAACAATTGGGAGAAAGGGGGAGCATAGAATTGCTCATTGTTTCCTCGCAAAAAACCCTGCCATGGGGCGCAGATTAACGCCAAAAAATAGATGGCAGCAACCAAGGAGGAACATTTTTTCAGAATGCCTCCATGTGATTAATGAAGTAATAGCAGGAACCACTGTTTGACTTTCATCCGGTGCTTGCCCTCCTTAGCCCCTTCTCCTGGATATCAACAGATGGGGCACTGCATGTCTCTTCCCTTCAGTGGGTGTCAATGGATGTCTTTCTTTTTTAAGTCCTAAAAGAATGTAACACTTCAATATAAGTAAAACCCACCCAGGTTCCTTTGTTGAAATGTTCAGTAAAAAACAAAACAAAACAAAACAAATTTCTTTGCCATTTCTGAACTTACTCAGAATGCAAATACTACTAATTTGTTATTGTTGTTATACCTAAAGAAGATGAATTCTGTATGCACTAAGGTTATGCCAATCATATTGGCTTACATGGGGACATCACTGAATAGATTAACTAGATCATTATTCCACATGTGCCTGTGTTGCTCCAGGTTCCAAAGAAGAAGTCCCCATACCTAGGACTTAAATCAAAGTAACAGCGACTTGATTAGCTAATTCAGACCAAATGACAAACACCACCCCCCAACACACACACACACAGAGAGAGAGAGTGAGAGAGAGAGAGAGAGAGAGAGAGAGAGAGAGAGAGCAAGTTGAGATGACAGATATAAAGAATGAAAGACAGATAGACAAAGAGATAGAGATGGAGGGACAGAGAGATAGAGACAAAGTCAGAGAGACAGAGAATGAACAGAGGAGGGATCCCTGTCCAGATGCTTCTACATAGAGTATTGATGAGCAAGTGCCATATGTTTGACTTCTTAATCAACCTATGAGATGCCTCTGCTCTCTTGTTATGCTTTAGAAAGCATTTCTCAAGTTAGTGATTGGGGATATCTAACAACTGGAAAAACTAATTTACCTTGTAGAGCTTGTTATTGACGGAGATTTATATTTTAAAATCTTAATTTTTCTTACTAGTTATGGAGTTATAGAGCTCAGTACAGAAAAAGGCAAATATTGTCATCATGGTTCAGATAGAAACACGTGCTTTCTAAAATATAACTTCCTACTAAAAGAAAACCCAACAAAGTCAAGGTAACTCAGAAGAGTGCTTTGGGCTTGACTTGAGCTTGATGGTTCAACATTGTTCTTTATAATATTGCTTATTTCTATCCTCGGATTTGCCTTCATTGTCTACTTAGATTCTGAATGTGGTGTATTTTCAAAGTTGTATATTGAAAGCCTCATATAAGTCACAGTAGCCAATTAATAAACTTGATGACCATGTGTTTGCAAATTAATGTCAGTTCATACACATAGAAATGCGTTCATAGGATGAGAGATAAAGCTGCTGGCTAACTCTCTGCAGACAGAAGAGAAAAGTGGAGAGGGCTGAGTGTACTTCCTGAAGAATTAAAGGGATGAAGAATCAATTCTCTAGTCACAGCTATAATAAAAAGTAATGCAGATTCATATCGCATCACAAGTTGTATAGATTTCAAAGTGACTAAATGCATTTAACTTTATATCATTTTAAAGAAACTGTATGATGTAACTCTGGTGTGATAACTCTATTTTATAAAGGAGAAAACTGAGAGGGGATAGGATTACATCCAATTGAACACAACTTTGAGTAATAACAGGCAAGACTAGAATCGGGCTATTCTAACCTCATCATGATTCTAACCTCATCATGAGCTCTTTCCCATACATTCTGTCAAATGTTTGATGAATACAGTATGTTAGAATATGCTTCTCAAATAACCAAAGACGATATGACCAAGAGAACTACTTTGGATTTCTAATTCCAATAACATTCTGTGTAAAATATGCTCTCTCTAAAGACTATATATATATATATATATATATATATATATATATATATATATTTATAGTGTGTGTGTGTGTGTGTGTGTGTGCCACACACATGCCAGTTCTTTTGTAAATCAGAAGAGGATGGTGGATTTTCCAGAACTGGAGTTACACAGAGTTGTGAGCTGCTCGTGTTGGTGCTGGGAACTGAACTTGGACCTTCTGGAAGAGCAGCCGGTGTTCTGAAATTTAGAACCACCTTCCCAACTCCTGCATTTTAGCTTAGTTTGTTTTACCTGCAGAATTCGTATCTAAAGAAAGGAGCTACTGTTCATTTTCTGTGGGAATATCATATTTACCTATACAAATAAGAAGGAACTCTTTCCATTTTCAAAAGTGTTTTCAACGAAAAAATGTTTGATTTTGGTTATGATACCTGTAAGACATAATCTCTTTTCTTCTGTTTAAATTAATTAAATTTTCTTTTGTTGTCTCCTACTGCTCCCATTATTTGAAACTTCTTCTCTAGACAGAGGTCAAGTAAGTACTTATGCAAATTGCCTTCCATAGAGGACAGCCTCTGAGATGTCCATTGATGCCTTCTTTTTAGTTGCAAGCTCTGGTTTAACTCACTCCCTTTCAGTGTGGCTAGACCTAAGAAACAGACTTTAGCAAAATGATGAGCCATCCATCTTAAGGTTAGGTTACAAATGCCCTGAGCTTCTGCCTTGGACCCTTTCCTTGCTCTGTTACTTTTCTGCCCTTGTAAATACAGTGGCAGTATTGTGAGGGGTTCTGTAGACATGCTCACACACTAGCTCAGACACTGAATAAGAAGCCACCCCAGTGAGCTGGTAGCAAAATCCTCCACTATTTTCTCCTTCAAATGACACCCAAGAACTGGCCACTTGTCACTCTGATTGCAGGCTTTGTAAGAGTCATCATGCCAGTGACACAGGGTAATCAGAAATAGTATTGGAGAAAAAGAAGAATAAGGGAAATAAACAAATGCATAAACCACAGGTCTGAACACACGTTCTTACGTATTTTATTTAAGTTTTTATTATTTGTGAATTGCCAATGCATGTTGGCATATATATGAATATATATATATATTCACTATATATATACATATATATACATATATCATTCATAAACAGGATAACTATATATTAGAAGTAGTTCATTGATCTACTAATATAATGAAGTGACTCAGTCAATAAGCATCTTAAAACTAGGAAGAGTAAACTATTTTAATGTTATGTTTAACTCTCAATCACACCCACAGTCTTGAGTTTAACTCTTACTTCCTCTAAATAAAGTGATATATAATGGCTCTCAGAATATAAAAAAATATTAGAAATAATAAAGCACAATTGAGTTAATCTGGGCCAATAATTTCTGTGAGAAAAACGGAATTCAGTGAAAGTAAAAAAATGTAAGCTCAAAACTTAACTTAAAAAAACTTAGGGATAGTAGGATAAGGCCGCAGGAGAGGGCACAGCTAAGCTGATGGCCAGAGTTCATTCCACCAGAGCCACATGACTGAGAGAACAGACTCCCTAAGATGGTTCTCCTGTCTCCTGACAAGTACTTCCATTGCACACATGTGGACACAATAAATAAAATATAGTATGGAAACTACAAGGACATACAAAGTTTGAATAAATGAAACGTTAACCTCCAAAACAGATTTTTATTTTTTGCAAATTTCTAAAAGTACTCGATTAAAATCTATGTTATTTTTATCTTACTATAAGTGTACCAAAGATGTTTGCCTCTTGGACATCATGCATTATCACCACAGTCTTTTACAGGAGTGGTGTGGACAGAGTCACAAACTCACCTGTGTCGGATTAGCTTTATATGGTAAAGACATATATAGACAGTCCATACCAGTAGACAGACACAGCTAAACTGTAATACCTGGTTCAGGCCACCTTGGGATTTCCTAGTGGTCATTAGATAAAAAGAAGAGCCTAATGTGTTAAAAGATTTAGATGGAATTATTCTTGTAATAATATCAATTTTGAAAACTAACGGAAGGACTACAGAATGCTTTTCTATTTCCCTACAGGTACCATCTTGAAATTGCTGAGCATATCATACTAAGTTAAGACCACTGCTGAATCCTTGTGACTCAGAGGTACATTGATTGTCACCATTGCAGAAGACAGGTGAATGATCATTGCTAAACTGTTTTAAAATATGTAAAATAAAAATCCTTTCAAAACATGAAGTAGAAAAATCTGCAAAAGCATTCTAGCTATATAAAGGGTAGAACACAGTTTTATCCAACTTTTCATATAAACATTCTTCAAAAGATCTCTTTACTTTTTGCATCAAAATCCACATTTTTTCATAATCTACATTCTTTAATTTATGTCATGAAGATAACAGAGTGTACTTTGCAAACCATTTCCTCAACATGTAGAAAGATAAAAGTCTTTCTCTAGGTAGTCAGGACTTCGTAGATTTACCTCTTTAAAATCCAGACTTACATAATGATGACACTTGTGACATCTGTAATGAGAACATTCATCTATGTAGCCCCAGTGCATGTAACAGAAGAACACTGCACATGACAGTTGCCAATGTAAGCCAGCCTTCATCCCTCATGCCTGAACTCTAGGAGGTAGTGTTTGCCATCCACCTCAGCCTCAGACATGTATTCCCATTGCAGTCTCTTTGACCATATTATCATGATGTGAACAGCTTATCCTTTGAGAAATTAATAATCACAACAGGAAAACACATGCATCTCAGTGACCTTATGAGATTATCTTCAGTAAAAATTCTTGGGTTTCAGAAAAATACAAGTAATTTTAAATGAAGAGGAAAAAGGAATTTTTGTAAATATTGAGTCATGAATCATTCCATAAGCAAAAAAACATGTTAAAATTTCAGGTTGTGAAGCCAGTTGTGTTGGTATATCCTTATAACCCCGACATTAGGAAAACAGAAGCAGGAAGAATGTAAAACAAGAATTTAAAAGTTAATTAGGGCACATGATGAGTTTGAGTTTTACCTGAGCTATATGAGGTAGTGTGTGTGTGTGTGTGTGTGTGTGTGTGTGTGTGTGTGTGTAAAACCACAAACTATAAATAAATAATGAGGAATTGTGTCAATGGATTCTCATATTTCAAAATCCTCAGTCCAAACTTGCAGAACTTGGAAAGACTATCACCAGAAGGAAATCATGTCAAAAGGAAAGAAAGATAAACACAGAGTTCAGCTACACATAAAAACTGTATTTCAGAGACCGGTAACAGTTATCAGAGAGGGCACAATTTGTGCTTCTAGTCTGAGGTTACTACCTCTGAAGACAATCTAATTCCACTTGTTGTCAACATCAGAATGGTGCCTTCATCGTACAGACCTGGTTCTTCCATAGCTAGACATATGATTAATCTAGTTTTATACAGGATTCTAAAACGATTCTTTGATATTTTAGTTTCTTACTTTCAGACATATATTTTATAAACTATCTTTAATTTCTGGGACTCCTATATCCCTTTTCTCTTTTGATCACTTTGCACTTTTCTCTTAAAAACAAATCAAACCAAACCAAACCAAAAAAAAAAAAAAAAAAAAAAAAAAAAGCCCTGCGAAAGCTAGTTTGGAAATATGTCATTACCCAAGGCTCTGACACATTAATTGTCCTCCTTCACGTCTTCCTGGGAAGCTTCCCTGTCCACTCAGTTTCCATTACTCCCTGCATAGCAGATACAGAGAAGGGAAGCCAGGATCTTGCCCTCCCTACGAGACAAACCTATAACCTCCATCAATAATGTATCTCCCCAATGGTTCCCAAGAGAAAGACGGTACAATTAAAAAGGTCACAAGTCAGTGCTCTAATAGAACCTAAGGGCACCCTTGAATGAAACTGGCTCAAGCCCAATTAGTGGAATCAGTACATTTGTCTTCTCTTGGAACAACCCTGCTCTTATGGTTCCCATCAATTCGGTATAAATCTGACTGATCTTATCCAAGAAGTTAATAGAAAATGGCTCACAGTGGGAGACTGCCACCTCAGTTTCCAAGCAGAGACAGATGGAATTTCCCAGATGGTTTGTCACTGGAAAGTGAGAATGCTGGATGTGACTTCACAGAGAGCATGGTGGAACAGAACACCTTCTTGGCCTGTACCCATGTCATAGTGAGGGATAAGACTAATTCTGTTGTAAATAGATTTTAATTGCCTCCGCGGCACGGCAGCTCCTCCCTCCCATCTCAAAGGGTTGAAGTTCATCTACCTCTCAGGAAATCACCAGGAGCATATTTCACTAGTGTTTGCAAAGTTAAGAAACAGGTGTAGCTGCCCTGTTCCAGTGAAACTTCTTGGAAAGAAGATCTACACAAGTAAAATTGGCAAAAGAGTGCATCTACTGTGGTAACGACTGCTAAGTTGGGCAGATAAGGCAGGCCTATAGCACATGTAGAAATAAATATATGTACTAGTCCTGAATAAGAAGGGATCTTGATGCCTTGATTCTAAGAAAAAAAAGAAAGAAAGGATCACTTATTTAAACCTTATTTTTCCCCTATATCTAAGCTGGCCATTGGCAATACAAGGACATAGGGATAAAAAATTAGATAAAGAGCTTGGTGATAGAGCAAGTAAACAATGTGGCAGGACCCTAATCCCAACAAAGAGCAAGCAAAGTGGAAATCCTCAGAAGGGGCTATCTATTCCAGAATGAAGAATTCATGGAAAGTTTACATCAGATGCAACCTTGAACAGAGCAAGGAAATTACTTCAGTGAAGAAGAAGGGAAGGAGAGGAAACAAAGGGTTTCAACCTTGTTAAGAAAGAAGAGCCAGATGCTTAGGTATAGGAGGATACAGTATCTGCCCCACCAGGAACCCTGAGGCAGTTCACAGGATTGAAAGTCTCTGCTGAAAAAACAGTCAACATGGCAAAGGTAAAAACCATGAAGGCCTGCTTAGACTTTACCTGTTTAGTTTTCTTTGTGCACTTTAAGATCTGAAGCATAGATGTAAGGGATCCTGTGATTCAGGGCTTACTGTGGTCTAGGTTTTAAAAGATGAGAAAGACAGAAGGCAGAAAGGGCAACTGAAAGAACAATGTGATAAAGCAGAGGCATGTGAGGGAGGTAGAAGCTAAAGCCTTGTAATAAGATCAGGAAGACAGAGATGGGAATAAGGACAGAGGATGTGAAAAGAACACTGGAGATGGAGAACTGACTCTAACGTGGCAGACAGGATGGGGTGTGGTTCCTGATACAAAATAAAAAGGAGAGGAATAGGCTACTGTGGGTGAGCAAGCATTTGAGATTCCAGAAAAGGAGCAATGCAAAAAAAGATGAAGTAAGGAACTCCCTCGTAGAGACAGGGAGGGGGTTGTAAAGCTAAGATCAGAGGTGACTGAAGGCTGGAAGCCAGGAAGAGGGGCAGGTAAACTATCTAAAAAGACAGACCTGAACATGGCTCATGACTATTGGATTGAAAGGATTTAGTGGGGAAGGCTAGCAGGAAAGGCACATGGAGTAGTGGAGACATGCTATCTTCGAGAACGCTCAAAAAGCTAAGGTTAGAGATTTTTGTTTAAATGTCATTTGTAAATTAGTCACTGAAGCTTTACAAGTGGCTATGCTCCCTGAGGCACTGGATACAGAGGCAGAAGGGAAGAAAGGCCAGAAGTGTTTTGGGAAACATGCACAGTTAAATTAAAAAGAACCAAGGCTTCGAGAGAAGCAGGAATGTATAGCAATACTGAGCTCTGATACAAATAAATAGTAAAAAGGAAGTTATCACTCACAATGTCAACACCAGCCCCTTAACCCTAAAAAAGCATTTATTGAATGCTTATTATGTGCTGATGGTAGAAGTCCAAAAGGAATAATAAAGATTCAACAGATCTCAGTTCTCTAGATCAAAACTTTAATTGAATACTGCTTATAAACTTAGTCTGCTATCTCTTTTTAGATTTATTGATTTTATTACGTATGTGTATATGCGTTTTGCATGCATATGTGTCTGTATACCATGTGGGTGCCTAGTGCTCACAGCAGTCAGAAGATGATGTGTCTCTTGGGACTTCAGCTTCACACTGTTGTCAGCCCCCATGTGGGTGCTAGGAACTAAACACAGGTCTGTTGCAAGGGTAGTGGGCACTCTTAACCTCTGAGGCGACTCTCCATCCACCCTTAATCACTTTACCTTAAAGGGTGCCTGTGTATAGATTTTCCAAAAGCTTACTCTGAGAGTGACTCAAGGGGAAGTTACCTCAAAAAAACTCCATCAGGAATGTGTAAAGCATGGCAGGATGAGAAAAGAGGCCCTTAAAAGACACATTGTTAAACTGAATGGAGAACAATTTTATGGACAAATTTTAGGGAATAGTGTGGATGAGAGCTCACATTTCATAGAGAAATGAGAAACATGGGATTTATTTTCAGTCAACTTGTGTTTATTACTCATTTAAACCTGTCATTCAGAACATGAAATCTCTAAGGATTTCAGTTTGCCTTGTCTGAGTGGACCTTGCTACTGGGCTGCAGAGTGTCCACAGATAGATAAACAAAGACAAACTAGAAAACAGAGCCAACACAGGTGTTTCCAGTAAGCAACCACTTTAGCTACAGCAATGAGTGCTGGAGAGATACAGGAATGGATATGTTTACAACAGTGTATGATGGAACAAAACTGGAGAATACTAGCAAAGAATGTGGTCAAAAGTCAATGTCAGGAAAGAGATGGAACTAGAAGAGAAGGAACTAGAGGAGAAGGAACTAGAAGAGAAGAGGCATCTGCCAAATGGGATCATAATGGCATGGGTCAAAAATTGCTAATTTATTTCTGTACCAAATTTCTATGATAATGACTACTCTGAAACTTTTATGAAATTTAATGTAAGCTTGGTTTTATTATTAGGTCAATACCAGGAACCCTTCAAATATGCATTGCCTGTTTGAAGAATTTAATGTCACAAATGAAAACCAAACAATTTTCTATTCTGATTGAGCAGAATGAAATGAGATTTTCTATCAATTTTCATTTTTTAATTCTTCAGGCCATGATGAGTTTAATATTATATGGCAATATGGGACTTTGTATATGTGTTCTATTTAATTAAGGGTGTACAGATCATCATTCCAGAAGTTGGCTGAATCCACTCAAATAGCTAGCTGCGGAGAGTGGGTGCATTCACAAGCAAGACAGTGCAAATGCCACTGAAATTCTAGACATCCCACCTTTTAAATTAGCATTGGTCATTGATGATATTAGTTACTGCCATGTGCTAATATTGATGAGAGATTTAGCTTATCACAAAGTTCATTGTACTTGGAAGGATATAAAAATTATCAAAGGCATAATATACACACACTTTCCCTTTTCAGGGGAGATATTAGTTGGACTTTAAAGTGATTTAAAAGACTACTTTGCTGCTACTCCTTTATATTCTCAATCAATAAAGTCATAAGATTTTCAATACCATCAATATAAGAAACTACAACCATGCTGTGTGTTACTGAGCAAGTGAAGTGGAAGCGTTGGAATGCTAAGCAGCTCCTGAGGGGCACAATGTCACAAACCAAAAACCCTCAGAAGGGGCACAATGTCACAAACCAGAGAGGAAACTCTCAAGATGTCTCAAAGGTTCAAGATGACTTCTGAAACCCTGAAATTGTTAATTTTATGTGTTAACTCAGAGGATGTTTTAAACTAGAATTGATGTTTAAATTAACAAACTCTGAACACCCCATAATGCAGATAGGTTACATTCAATAACTTGACAGTCTAAATATAAGAAGTAGATTGACTACTCCAGGCACAGAGAAACATCAGCCTTTGGATCTCAACTGTACCAAAGACTCTTCTGGATATCAGTTTTGCAACCGACAATAGCAATTTTGGACTTACAAAGTCCCCTTCTTGCCTGAGCCAAATCCTTATAACAAATGTCTATACCCAGACACATCCTATTCTGTTTATATGCAGAATTATAATCACTTGGCAAAGAGTTAAATTTAAGCATGTAATGTCTCCAAACACCACAGCGTTACATATTTAGTTCAGGGCAGGCTCTGTGAAGCTCTTAATGTGTTGTATTGCAATAGATCCATTTGTATAGGTGACAGGTAAGCACCAGGAGAGAATCTGTGCTGGTAATTCATGATAGCTTCTTCAGTCTCACAAAATACTTAGAAGCCAATTAATATTATTCCTACATTATAGACAACATTTCTGAGATTGCAACTCGGGTTTTACTATAAAATGATTTCTCAGAAACTAATGATTTAGCCTACTGAAGTGTACATCTTTCCCTCTGCGATACTTTATTACAAAGATAAGTACTGTTTTCTCTCATGTAAAGTATACCTGCCCCAATATGTGCATTTACAGTGCTGTTGCTGCTATTATCAAACTCTTACAGCATGAAGCATCTACCAAGATAAGAAGCTATTGGTAAGAGAAAATATATTTATGTACTCAGTCCTTTATATTATTCCAAGAATAACCTCTTGTCTAATCAGTCTTTGTGAGTTTTTTTTTTTTTTTCTATACAGAGGTGTATGTTTCTTGGAATATCCTATATATATACAAATGCCTGGTCTGGAAAGGCTTACCACAGAAGGTAGAATATTATTAATGCACTTCAAGATGGAGACTTGAAAGATATAAAAAGGATTTGACATCTGGCATGGTGACTCAATTAATTACTGTGTTGGATTAATTAGTGTGCTGAATCTTCTGAGCCAACATCGTGAGTATTAGGAGAGTACCATTATATTGGCTGGCAAACAAGTAGTTTAAACGGGTGTTCTAATTCAAATTTGATTCGAAGTTATGGAATGAAGGGTTAGTAAGCTATATTTGATAAGAAAAAAATTAACTTCATGTTACAAAAGCATATTGAAGTACTGTCCAAATTCTAAAGATGCAACAAAATTGCGTAAATATTTGACTAATTACAAACTGTTAAGTGATCTAAGTACCATAACCAATATTTTGTCCAAGGTGAAGCAAACAAAATTTTCTTTTACTTTTTAATCATGCTCGAAATATTCTATAAATATTCTACAAAGAGGCAGCATGGGAAGACTTAGACATTCTTAAAAATTAAAAAAACAAACAAAAAATTCTGGAATCAATAGCCAGAAATTTTGTCTTCTCAGCTACAAAAGCCAAAATTGAAATACAGACTTATTAGGATGGGCAAATGAACTAATCAATCCTCAAATTATATGTTCTTATCTAAGTAAGAATTTACTATGGACTGGTGCTTGCTAAGCAGTGATCAGCAAGCCAATACAGTAGGACAGGTTACATATAACGACATAAATTGGATTACATTCTGGAAGAGAAAATTTTTTCAAGGGAAATTATTTAAATATTTTATTGATACTTCAGTAAAATATCTAAAATTTATAATTAGAAAGGTGTTGCTTATAAATAGAC
Source organism: Rhabdomys pumilio (assembly GCA_030674055.1). Lineage (NCBI taxonomy): Eukaryota > Metazoa > Chordata > Mammalia > Rodentia > Muridae > Rhabdomys > Rhabdomys pumilio. Next base: position 57,246,860 of record JANHMN010000012.1, read on the forward strand.
TTTTAGATTCTTAAAAGCATAAACTGAATTAGTAAGTCATTTCTGTAGAAAATTATTAGCAACAACTGATCTAATACCACCGAAGACTTGTTTGCCTTACATAGTTGCAAAAATATTAAACCCTTCTAATATAAACTTCGTTGTTTAAAAATATTCAATATGGCCATCATAGCTTTTGGAATAATTAAATTTGTTAAAGCCACAACATGTTGTCCTATAGGGAGGAATAAACAGGTATACCTTCACAAATAGATTTATTTTTCATATATCACAATTCTACAGATGATAAAATGTCAGGAAACTACCATCCTGTATGAATGTGTATGAAATGTTTGTGTGTGTGTGTGTGTGTGTGTGTGTGTGCGTGCGTGTGTGTGTGTATGTGTGTGTGCGTGTGTGTGTGTGTGTGTGTGTGTGTGTGTGTGTAAAGATTAATAGAATGTTTCATTTTAATATCGATGTGAGTTTTATATAATAAATGGGAAAAATCTCACTAGTTCATAAATGAACTACGGGTCTCGTTTCAATGGTAGAAACTATTGGTGGGATGTCCAAGAAATGATGAAATGTTCTGGTGGCAGTTTTAAGTATGATTGCTATCTTAGTTCTCAGTTGTCAGTTAAGCAGTGCTGGAGAGCAAGTAGAGACATCTAGATGAGGTGGGAAGTCTACCTCTTGACTTTTCAGTGGTTCGAGAAATCAATTATCCATTTCGAAACAAACATGTGACTTTTCTGATCTCAGAACTTTTATAAAAATGTGAACATAATTTATAATTCTGGTCATGGGCCCTTGCTCTCATAGTTACAGGCAGTATTACGGAAGGCTAAGCAAAACTACGTACTTCTTATTCTTTATGTAGACCTACAATTTGTGTCTTCTAAAAAAAATAGAGATCAATGCACATAGTATTGAGTGTGAACAGACTCAGTCTGGCTAAGCAGATACAGCAGGGAGTTCATAAGTTAACTCACTAGTCAACCATTTGACATGATTAAGCTGTTTCCTTTGGGATTATCTGTTGTAGAAATCAGAGACCAACCATTGGAAAATGTTTTGGAATCCATAAAGTCAACAAAAATACAAACCATTTCTTCCTGAAATTTAACTGGGAAGTAAACAGAGATAAAGATTGGCAAATAAGAGTGATTGAACATCTTAGAAGGTCCACATACCAAGGAATTATTGTTCAAGTCCATCTTCCCAGCAAAAGGGCCCCAGGTTGTTCCCACTGGAAGCTGCTGCCGACTCTGAATCTTCCTTTCCCCATCTCTCTGAAAGACTTCTAGCTCTCCTGCAGATGTGAGAGTACAGGTGATTAGAACTCTTACATACACATCCTAACAACAGCACCTGTTCTGCATTTACTCTACACATTCAATGTTTTCAGAATTCAAATAAAGAGAATTAATTACACTTCTTTGAGAAACAACAGTCCTTCAAAGATCACATGTTTTTATAATGCATTCAAACTCAGTCCAGTTCTTTTCTGCACTTTCCACACTCAGCATCCACTGAGGTCATCCCTAAAAAGCAACATTTTCTTAAAAAGCATTGATCTAATGCCAAAACAGGAAAAAGACCTTGGAGAATAAATGATTAGTGAAATTCTTGCTTCTATTCAAAACATTTGAAGAACAATTATCTGGAGAGTTTCTGATAGCAGTTGGCAATCTTCTGAAATTATTAATAGTTTCAACAGATAAAATAAGTACATATGCAACAAAAATGGTGCTACTACTTCTCTCATAAAAACTGTTGTACTTCTCTCTCCTCTCTCTCTCTCTCTCTCTCTCTCTCTCTCTCTCTCTCTCTCTCTCTCTCTCTCTCTCCAAGACTATATTCTTCCTACATCATAGAAACATTTTGAAGTCACTAAAGAAAATAAATAAATAAATAAATAATTTGTTATTTGGTAAATTACTATAAAAATGTATATAAAATTAAAATGACTTAAACATGGTTTCAGATGAATAGGAAGTCTCAATACAAAATTGGTGATTCAATCAATATTTTTAACCCTTCAAGTACAATCGTGTCATATGACAAGCCTAATCTTTTGACACTTTATAATACTATGCCATTGGTAGAGTTTACTCTCTCGTGTTGGCATTTGGCCTGTTCAACAGCATACTAAAAATGAGGGATTATTAAATAAAGAGAACTCCAGGTAGAAAGCCATGTAGATTAGGAAACGGAAGCAATCCAAGTGGAACTCAGTACACTCCATGGCAATAGTCTCTAGTTGCCACACATATGTGTGGGGAGCATGACATGCAGGATAGTTTCATCTACAGGTTTTGAAAAGCAGCACTATCAAATGGAGCTCAGTGATATTGCTTGCCTAGTTTTTTATATCTGCATCACTCTCTTTATAAATATCAGTATCATCTTTTGTGTTTTTATCATTGCCATTTCCTAAATCATAATAAAAGCCTACAAACCTTCTCTATACTAAAATATAACACAATGCTTGAAATGTTTCCAGTATGAGATATAAATCCATCTGTGTCTCCAAAAGAGAGCTGAGAATACTTTCACCTTTTTATCCTTAGGGGACTGTATGTACATGGCCCCTTCTCTTCATACCCTCCCGTGGGCTACTGCTTTAAGAATGAAAGAACTCATCACATCAAAGTAGATAGATATCCCTCAGTACATTTCATGAGAGCAGAGCAGAACCAAGAATGATCTGCAGTGGGGAAAATGAATCCAGACTTCAAAGACAATTTTATAAAAGAACACCTTGATGGCGAATAACATTAGAGCCTACATGGTAAACTCTGGAGCTGATTCAGAAGATGGATACGTAATAGTATTTTTTGGCATGTGGAATAATAGACCCACTTCTGAGATTTATCTCTGAAAGAATTTTAAACGCTTGTACAATACTTTTTGACTAATACATTGGAATCAGCAGCTTACCCTGGAAAATTTGTCAAAGACAAAGCAAAGCTAGTAACCTGTTTTCAAGTTGAGGACTTCACCAATTGAGTCATGCCCAGGAGCTCCTCTTGTAATCTATTTTAATGTCAAAAAATTGTGCAGAAAATGTCTTGCAATTTATGCATATCAATTTGTTTAAACCTTTAAGGATAACTTTTATATTTACAGGTCTTAGAAAATATCTAATTTTTCTCACTTAAGAATTCTAAAATATTTTCAACTGTTAACATTTAAATGATGCCTTCATCTAAATACTAAGAATTTTTCATTCGTACGTAAGGAGGATGTCCAAATAAATTTGCTTATGTTTATACATTTTAAAAAGCCACACCATTCTTAAGTGACACCAGAGGAATCATGAACATCTTTGAAGCCCTCCTTGAAAAGTAATTCATCCTGTCTTTCTGCTTTTGACATATTTCATTTAGAAAGGGTTCAGCCTCAATCAAACAGTGACTCTTATCTACACCTGTGGATTAACAATCAGGACTGTCTTTAATGGAATAAGAACTAGAAACTTAGGCCAGATCATAAAGTAATATCCAAATACCTCCTAAGTTGTCAGACGTCTCTGACTACGTATTCAGATTTTAAACAGAGCAAAAATATTTTGTGAGCTCTTAAATGCCCTGTAGCTGTTTAAACTCTTAACTCAACCTCCTCTTCCACTTCATTAGACAAGCAGGCAAATACCAGTCTCCTTTATTGCTAACTGAGAAGCTATTTTGAAGTTTGGGGGAACTCTTTGTTGTTGCAAAATAGGTTGACATAAATCAATTATTTGTAATTGTGTTTATAAAAAGCCACAGCATAGCACAAGGTATTAATATGTATTTGGTACCAAGAAACAACAGAAATATGATATTGATGACTGGAAATTATATTTACCTTACATGTTACTTAAGAGTATCATATTTTAATTATTTTTAAATACCAATAAGCATTAATATGTGACTAATATGTGAAATATTATTTCACTAAATGCAAGATGCTTTTTTATTCCAATTTGTCCAATAATCAGCTGATCGATCCTTAAAGAGTTTTTCTTAAAATAGTAACTAGCCCTCACTTCTTAAGATGTTTTCTAACTCTTATGGTGCATGTTAACGGAACTCAGTTTCCCATGCTTTATCAGGCTCCTGTGTGATAGATCCCAGTATTATTGTCATAAAATGAATGTTTCACTTGAAGTGCAGAAGAAAAGCTAAATAAATTGCATACTTGATCTGGGGCTTATTTATTTATTTATTTATTCATTTATTCACAAATATTATTTGATATCTATTAAGCCCTAGACAAAAAGCAAGGCCTCAACACAGAGCAGCAAACAACATAAACCTGGATCTGGAACATGGTGCCAGGTTATGGAGTCTGCATGGGTTGGGTAATAAAATGACTGAACTGACTTGCTATCTATATTTTAATAGAAGAAAATGTTAAGAATGAAACTCAGGTTTTCAATTTGCGAGCACGGACTTTTTGGCCATGTGCCTTTTGAGAAGCTGAGGGATTGCGTAACGATTTGGTGGAAGAAGGATCAAACTCTTTATGAAAATAATGACTGGTGAGGAGGTGAAGTTCATGTCTCTGGAGAGAAGGGATTAGTGTGGAATGAAAGGCTTAAGAAGGGTTCTGTACTGGATGGTGAAAGAGTAATGGGAATATCACGGCAGCCGTGGGAAGTTATTTAACACTTTGAATTTCAGTTGTCATATACAAAAAAAATAATAAAAAATAAAAGCAATATTTACTGTTATGCAAAGAACCTAAAAATATTTAATACTTCACCAAATGATTACCCAATGTCCACCAGTGTCTGTAGTCACATCTTTCTTTGTTTCCTCTATCCAAACCACTTCATATTTTAGTTATCTTCCTTCTCGTATCTTCCAGATTTGCCTTTCTTATCAGAAGATTTCAGGTTTTTGTCAACTCTGACTAAGTGACAGACCAGCTTCCATCCCTGCCAGGATAAGCTTATTAAAATTCCACTAATCTTTTGTAGAAGATCTTGCAGTCACTCTCTTTTGACCTCTGAAAGGGAGTGTCTCTGCCCAGACCGCACTTCTTCCATGAGGCTGTCCATAGCCTCTTCCTAGTGAAGAGTTCTGCTTTGCTGAGGACTTTGTTCTTCCCAGAGAGAGGACTGTCTTCCTTATCATCCCTTCTTCCTCATCTCCTGCTCAGAGCCTACCCTGTTCTGGGAATTGTTACTGATACGCAGTAAACACCCGCCATGCTTTTGTCTTAGACCCTATTAATGTTGCATGATCAAGCACCAAAGCTGTTTTACTTCATGATGTTTCTTTGAACTCAAAAGCTGAATTATTCCCTCATATTCCTACTGCATTCAGTCTTTTTAATTATTCCCGTGCGCTTTCTTCTTCTTTATAATTTCTTTTACCTCAACAAAAATATGAACGATGGATCTGCAGAGTTTTAAAATATCCATCTCTGGGTAGACAATGCTTTTTGGTGTGAGGTACTTACAAAAGTGAAATTGAACAAAATTAATTATGTACCAATTTTCCTAATATGATAGGTGTCAATTGTAGGACAGTCAAAGTTGACTTTCATATCAGAAAGAATTGTCTTAGTGTCTTCTCTTTATTTTACAACGTTCACGTGTTCCCTTTGATCAGCGTCCTACTCCTTTCAGGGCCACACCTCATGCGAAAAGTTAGAGATAACAGTAGAGTGATGCCTTTATTTTTCTGTCTCCTTTATATTTTTGTAGCTATTCTTCAAAACAAAGCCTTTATTTTTTTTTTTAACATACTGTGTAGGTTCACAGAAAGTATCCAAGACACTTAGGACACTCTAATCAATTTTGGTAAAAGATAATATTGTTAGTACTGTGGGCTGCTTCTCTTATCTTCTTGATAATGCAGACTTTTAAAAGTCTGTGATTACTCAAAGGCTTATGATAGCTCCACTTAAGAAATAAAAAAGAAGCTAAGTCTAACCACTACTAAACACCCCACAGCTTTCAAAATACCAACTCAGTCTTAGGGCTAAATAAAATAATTTGACCCATGGAAAAAAATAATTTCAGTCACCAGAAATGACCTCAAATCTTTTTTGATGAAGGGGCTTTCAATTGCTCCCTCCGTTAAAAAGGCTCTCTTAAAATGCCTCTTTAGAAACAAAAGTCTATGAAAATAGTAGTATACAAAAGAAGAGAAATATGTGGACTTTTAACATCATTATTCACAATCAGCTGAATTCAGCTCCAACTAAATCCTACATTAAGTTGGTAACATAAGCATATATGATATTTTACTTAACATATCTTAACTGTGGGCTCAGCTTTCATAAAGGGTGGAGGTTTCAAGTAAAGAAGATGACAGAAGATCCTATTTCATTTGCTGAAAATAAACTCTGGATTGGTTTAAACTTAGTTTTAAATATATAACCAAATTTCAAAGCAGAGCACATGAATTGGTTTGTAATGTTTATCAGGCCCCACGAGAGCAGAAGGCTATAGCTTCAGAACCCATATTTATATTTGCTTCATGGTTGGAAAACATTATACATCATGGTATCAAACATGGGCAGCCCTGAAGTCATGCTGAGTTCAAAAAGCGCTCAAAGATTCTGAGACATTTTCAAAGTCAGCCAAGGTGGCCAAAGTATGGCAATGCTCTTTGCTATTTTATGGTTTAACCATTTGACAGCTGCCTGCCAGACACACAGGAAGGGTAGGACATTTCCCTGTCGGCTATCTAGAAAACCAAATCACAGTCTTGCCACCGACCAGTTTCCTGAAGCACTAATAACTGCATGTCCCATCTTCTGTCTAAGACAAACAACTCCATTTCTTTTCTGCTATATTGATGCATCTCTAAGCATTGTTTGACTCAGAAAATAATAGCTGTTCGATGATGGCAACAAATTGCCATATAAGGATAGCTTTTCTAATTCCCTGTCTCAATTTTTGAGTCATACAGTCACAACACACACTAAACTACTGTTTTGAACATAAACTTGAAATACGACATTCCCTATTCAAGTGCTCCAGTCAAAGTCTGATAAATCAGCCTGGCCAAGCAGTGATCTTATCCCTTCTGACTCTTTAATAAATCGAACCTTGTAAGTTCCTACTGTTGGAAGTTGTCACTAAATGAAATTGTGACCTTATCCGGCACATGAACTTATCCTGCTGACAACGACATTTATTGTGAGGATAAGAAAGAGAGGGGGGGATAAAAAAAAGAAAGAATAAAGAAAAAATGAGATATTTGATAATTCTGATCTTAGCCATATGTAACTCTAACAGATGGGATCTTTTTGATGTTCCATTAATGATTGGCCAAAGATGAGTCTGTGTAGAGAAAAATGCCCACCCGTGGTAAGAACGGAGTGCCACAGACGGTATTAAAGTGCATGAGGAGGTTCTAGGTGGCAGAAGCCAATCAGTAGCTATGAGTCTATCACAGAGAACTCTGAATTAGCTTGTAATTGCATCACAAAAGATAGCATAATGGTGGCGGTGAAGGAGAAACATCTCTTTGTAGAGGCTGCACTTGGTGCCTGAAAATTCTTTAAAGACACTGGCATTTTCTAAAATTCCACAACAACTCAAACCACTGTGTTTCTCAAGGATGCAAACTGTTTCCTGGGGCTAAGTAAGGCTCCTAGAAAGTCATAAGGAGGTGTCAATGTGTGCATGATTGTTTAGGGAACAAATTATCGAAGAATGCTCTGAAATGTTTTATGTGTTACAAACTTGAGTCATTTTCACCGCATTAGTTTGAGTGCCTTTGAGAATTAATTCTAAAGCAAGGTTTCTATGAGAAGATTCACTGAAAACTACCATTTGTTTTTCTCATCTTTCTGAAAGGGGAAGAGATAAACTACGGGCCCAGGAAATGTGATGGCTGACGCTGTAGATCACTGGTCACCCTCCTAGTGCTGCGACAACAGTTCCTCATGTTGCTGTGAGTCCCAACCACAAAATTATTTTGTTGCTACTTTATAATTGTAACTTTATGATGTTTATAGATTATGAATAATCTACTATGCAAGATACTTAATATGCTACTTCTATGAAAGGACTTGTTTGACCCCTCCTCCCCCCAAAAATGATCATGGCCCACTGGCTGAAACCTGCTGATCTAGATTAACAACTGTAGGTGTTTTTATAAACACCATGATGCAAAATTACTAGAGAGCATTCATCTACACGTTCCCAGTTCATGTCTAAAGTACGTGAGGGTCGGGGGAAGGAATTGTCTTACCTCTATGGACTATGTATATGAAAAAAGACATGGGGTAAAATACCCATGGCAGGTATCTGTAAACATGTGCCTTGTGTGTCTCACTCTGAAACAACTCTGGAAAACTGAATGGAAGGAGGAGCTGCTGCACTTTGAGCCTTTTTAGTTGCTGGGAGGGAGGCAAGATTCCTTTGCTCAGAAATCTGTCGTAGTGGACTTCCCTGCTGCCAGGAGCCTGCTCTGACCTTCCAGACAGCACTCGGTGTCACAGCCTGACCTAACAGCACTTCCTGTTCTGAATCTTGAGAACCAGTGGGAGGTTATCTTCGGGAGCTCTGTGCTTAAGGGCAATCACTGTAGAAGTAAAGCAGCTTGGCTGGTAGACACAGGAAGCAACCATGGGAGCACCAGTCTAGGAGAAGCCACAGTGGGGGACACAGGAGTCAAGACTTACCAGGGCTAACAGAAGCCTGACTTCTCCAGGAGGAGAAACTCCAAAGGAAACTTTGGAGAAAAATCAGCCATAGGTGCTGTCTGACGCAAAGTTAGAAAGGAAGACATTTTAGCAACACTTGAGAGGGAAGGTCAACAAGCCTGGCTGATGATTCATGGCTGTAAACTTTAGTCATCCTTATTTTTTTGTTTAGTTACCATGCAATCTGTCAAAATTACCTCTTGCTTTCTCCTAGGCTACTGTCATTAGTTTCTACTTAGTTACTTCACTTACATTAGGACTTGTGACAAGTTTCAGATGATTTTGAATGACCAAAATGATCTATTTGTTGAATTGCTTTATACTATTTTTCTGGTAGCCAACAGTAACCCAAGATCTAGTCGGTCTTCAACCTGGTAGCGTGGTTTAGATGGAGATGAGAAGGATTTCACTGACAACCTTGAATAGATAAACATCCTTAGGTACCAACTGGAATGTGTTGAGTTTTGCCTGGAAGGAAACGTCAGGGTGAGTTTCCTTTTAGGAGAAGTGTGACCTGGGTGATCACATTATAGAACCAGAGGGGATTAGACAGATGAGCAAATGAATGAAGAATCTATCTGACAGCTTTTAGTCTAGTGAAGCAAATGAGAAGTAATGGCACCCACTCACACAGGTATTCTACTAAAAAATTTTAGATTTTCAGTTAGAGAATATTTTGATTTGATAACAAACGTAACTAGATGATTAGTTTAAAGGGTTTATAACTTATAAAATACTAAAAATATCACATGCCACTAATTAATATTGACCCTATGACTTCACAAGCCAAACCTAACACTAGAATACTATATAGACTGTAATGGACTGTGAATCTTTGCATGGAGCTTGGAAACATCAGTTCTACCCAGAAAAAAGTACTAAAGCATAATAATATCACTCAGCTCTTGTCAGTATGTGGTATCTCTGGCAAACACATTACATATTTATTTTGTCTGACAATCCCTTAGTCTCTGGAAGATACGATTCATAAAGCATTATACTGACATAAAGATACTTACTTCCAAAGTTTGAGCATTGTATTGTTAAAAATTATTCTTAGTTTCATATAGTATTTCCAAAAATTATAAACTAAATCTCAATTGACAAGACAATGTGTGTGTGTGTGTGTGTGTGTGTGTGTGGGTGTGTGTGTGTGTGTATCACATAATAATGACAAAAAAATTAAGAAAAACCAGACTCCTTGGTGCTACTTTTGGGTGTTGATAGTCAGACTTACTGTTCCCTAAAGGCCTCACTGTCCAGTATATTTTTCGTTTGTTTGTTTGTTTGTTTGTTTGTTTTTCGAGACAGGGTTTCTCTGTGTAGCCCTGGTTGTCCTGGAACTTACTCTGTAGACCAGGCTGGCTTCGAACTCAGAAATCCGCCTGCCTCTGCCTCCCAAGTGCTGGGATTAAAGGCGTGCGCCACCACCGCCCGGCTAGTATATTTCTTAAAAACAATGATCATCTTCATTATGTTTAAATCTTCCATCATGTGCTTCTCACTCACCACCGTCTAAAAAACCTTCCCTGATTCACTCCACCTCTATGTCAAAAGTCCACAGGGCAGGACCCTTCTACCCTGTTAACACTTATATCATGTTTCACTGGTTTCTCTGTTACAATGGGGACTCTACAATGCTTTGTATTGGGTAAGGCTGTAGGCGTTACACAGACAGAACGATACAATTTTTATTATCATATTTGTCAGGATGCGGTTCAAACTAAGGTAAATTTGAAGTTATAAAATCAGTGTTATTCTGAATTCCAACCCTGGCTTTCCACTTTCTCATGTTTCATTATTTTCCTTAAAATAACTGAAAGCTCAGGCTCATGTGAGCCATGAGAATAAAGCCAATATAAAATTAGCTGCCACTTCATTTGGAAGGCAGAATATTTGTGCCTACAGGACAGTCCACAGAAGGATTGGTAAGAAAAATTAAAAGTATACCCTGGGGAAGTATTGCAGGAGACTGGGAAACTTGTGTGAACATTAGGGGTTCACAATAAAACCTTCTAAATCCTTGTCCCAAAATTTCAAGAAAGAAGGGTAGGATTCAAATGGGGAAGTTCCACACCAAAGTGTATTCTTCAGATAAAAGATTTACTTTGATTTAGTCTGTCTCTGTCTCTCTGTCTCTCTCTGTCTCTCTCTCTGTCTCTCTCTCTGTCTGTCTCTCTCTCTCTGTGTCTGTCTCTCTCTGTTTCTCTATTCTTCCCACTGTAGCTTGGGCTGACCTAGAACTCACTATGTATCCCAGGTTAGCTTCAGGTCATGGCAATCCTCTTCAGGCTCTCAGAGCACTGGAATTACAGGCATGAGGCTTCACACGCAGAAAACCAATAAGTTATTAAATAAGCTAACTAAAACTTGGTTGATTAAATATATCATGTTACTAGAGAATAAGAAATGATATGACTCATTATTCCCAATAATCCAAAATGCAACAGACATTAGAATATTCCTAATGGTTCTCAAGAATGTTAGTTCTGTTGATAACACTTCCTCCAGAAATGGTTCTCAGATGTGAAATTGTATAAAGCTACTTAAAGCTACTAAATTCACAGTTCTTACCTGCTTTAAATTATAAATATATAATACATTTAACATCTCTAGTGAATTTAAATATATATGCTATTCTTTTTTCTAAATTTGTTATTATGGAATTGGACCTGAACCCAAGGTCTCTGTACCTTAGGCAAGCTCGCTAACACTGAACTACGTATCCAATGCTATATCTCATTTCTTCTTTCTCTTTTCTCTCCTCTTGCTTTCCTTGTTTTTTTTTTTTTAATCTCTTTAGTATAAAGATTGGATATGCTTACCAGATTTTAGGTGAGTAAGAAATAAAGAAAGGTAATGAAGAATGCAAACAACTGTAGATACTACTTTTGAACATAGCGTTAACAAATTCAACATCTGCTCTCAGATCCAAGGTTGGGTTCTTTTCTAGACATAGAAGGAACTATAGCTGAAACTATCATTTTTTTTTCTGGAGATGTCTATTTATAATATACATGTTTTCTCTTCACATGATTTAAGTACATCATATATTTTCTTCTACATGAAGAATTAATTCCAGAATGATTTTACTCATAAAACAAAATTCAACTGAATTTTAATTCAATAAATATTTACTTATTCAAAATTATGTATAAAACACTCTAAATGCCAGATCCAATGTTGGATCTTGGTTGTAGAAACTAGAATGTTCTATCAATCATTTTCATATGTGGTTTATTCTAATAATGGCAAAATACTCATTGCTTGGTGTAATAAGTTAATGGTGAGGGTATAAAATAGTTTTTTTCAGTAATGGGTTATCAAAGAAAAGGATAGAGAAGAATCAGAGCAGCCCCACTAGCTTCCTTCTTCTTAAAAATCAGAAACATTGAGTCACAGAAAGACTAGGTGAGAAGAAGGAAAGGGTTAATGGGTGGAGAAATTTGTAAGAGCTTTTCATAGTGCTTCAAATAGAGAATTCTATCCAGCCACTTTTCTCTCAGTCTGATGAGCTCACTCAGAAATAATGATACAATGTTTGATATTTTAATCAAATACTCATAAATAAACATAATTATTTTAAAAATATAGACAATACAAGAAGTAAACTTTGCTTCCTTTAAGAAATTCTTCACAGTTTTACATCATTACAAGTGATACAATGATGATCATATATCATAATACTCAAACAGTTAAGTGCATACTAAATAAGAAAGATATCTTTAAAACACCATGTAAATGGATAAATGTTGCCTGCCCATATTAAACGCTTCAATATGTGTCAGAAGCTAGAAAACAGAGTAATGCATACCTGTTAAACATGATAAATTTTGGCTTATAAAGGAAAAGTGAGTAAAGATAGCTCATCATAAGTTCTTAAAGCAGAAAACAGCGTTCTGCAAAGTGACTTTGGTTACTTTTTAAATAATAAGTATTGTTCATCTAGAAGAGCTAAGGAATAAATAAGTATAGTGATATAGAAATCATTTCCATACTTCTTAGAGTCAAAATAATACTTTGTTGAGGTTTGGTCTGTTTTGTGTATCTTAATGCTAAATACTGGCCCTGAGGTCTGGTTGCCCCCAGGGAGTAAGAGATACTACCATACATCAAGTGATGCTGTGTAACCTTGGTCCTTAATTTAAAATGATTGGTTGAACAGAGATGCCAACAGTCTATAGCTGGGCAGAAGAGAGGTAGGCAAGGTTTTAGTTCCCAGGCTTGGGGTCTGAGGCAGGATCACAGGAGGCTGAGAGAAGGAGAGGAGGTGGAGAAAGTATAAGGTGCCATGGGTAACGGATCAAATCAGAACTGTCCAGCAGGGCTGGCTAGTAGATTAAGATCATCTCAAGAAGAACATGGCAAGTCATATCTCTGGGTTATTGGCAGAGAAGTAGACATAATATCATAGAGATACACCTTAAAGGGTTATTACAAATATAAAAGCTCTGTGTCTTTTATCTGGGATCTAAATGATCAAAGGCAAGATTGAAACCCCCAATAGAGATTAAATATTTATTACAACAGCATTATAAAAATGTTAATCTTAAGTACATTGTATTCCATTTTTAATCAAAATTAATACATGAGTTTCCTTCAACTCTGTACTTTCTGATTAATGAAATTATACTGTAGTGAGCATGCTATTGCATATTATGTATGTAAATACAACCATAAAACATCCAAAAAGATATATGTAACATTTAGTAAATTTCTTTATTGCTTTGTGGGGGTACAAAAAAATGTTTGAATTTACAAGGAACAGATGAAGTTCTAAGAGGCTGTGTATTACTGACAAGGAGCCCAGTGCCTCAAACATATGAGAACTAGTAAATTCTTTCTCATGCCAGTCTCAGGAAATAGGCAAAGCCTCTCTCTGTTCCATGTGCAAACTTTCACAGGGTATGTAGATAACACTGAATGCATCTTCCTCCTCCCAGATGTCTACTGCCTGGGACCACCTTCCCTAAAGAGACTTCCAACTGAGACAAGCAAACCCCTCCTTCTTTGTGGTACACAATAAAAGTGTTGAGGTTTCAGATTGTTGAATAGATGGTGTGGCCCACTGCTAATCTGACCCTACCTTTTGTGTATGTTTGTCTGGTTTCTGTTCTTTCTTCATTTTTCCATGGCTTCAGTCTGGTTTGCAGATGAAGCCCCATCGGATTCGTGAGATCCCATAGATCATTAAATGGGTGGATTATGTATACTTCTGTGCTTCAACAGTGGGGCAGGATGAGGGGACTTTTGATGACCACTATAAACAATTACCCATTTTGCATCTGTGATATGCAGTTACTTTATTATGGTTGTTTAAATAAGAAAAATGTACTCCCTGCCCTAGACCCATGGATTTGAACACTTGATTCTAGTTTGTAGAGTTGTTTGGAGGTGGGGGTGGTGGAGAGAAGTTATGGGAACTTTATGAGGTATAGTCTTGCTGGAGAAAGTATGTCACTGTAGTAGCTTTTAGGGTTTTAGTCTGTTCCAATTTTTGTTTCTCTCTATTTCCTGGCTTAGTAGCACTGAAAATAATTCATAGAGTAAAGGTCCAACATAGTAGGTTTCAGAAAGGAAAGAAGACCTGTGTTAGCTACTGGGCTACAAATTATTGCTGGGGCATTGGGGTAATATATTTGGCTTCATTTGGCCTATGTCTTGAGAATTTGTCTGAGACTAAATTAAAAAGTAATGGACTTGTCTCTTTGATAGAATAGATTTCAAGACAGCATAACTGTGAGTCTGAAGAATGGTTACTATTGACAACTCTTATACAGATCTAAGATTAAAATGAACACAAGAAAGGAACAAAGAAGTAAAAAAGTGTGCAATTTGGAGTGTAAAAGAAAAACACTAGGAAGCTTAATATTACAATAAAATCATGTGGAATAACTGCCAAGATTAGAACCATTAAAGAGAATCCATCTGCCTTATATTTCAAAGGAAGGAAACATGTTTCAATTTGTTAAAGGGAAAAGACTAAGGGGTTTTCTTGATAATTGCTTAAGCCCCCCAAAATCTGCAAGGGTCTATCCCAAACTGTCAATTGATTTTGCAGTGTCATCTACCAACATGGTTCTGGCTTTACAGGCACAGAGCTCTACTATAGAAGGAACTGTGAATTATTCCTGTGATGTTTTAGAAAGATGTTGAGGACAGGCAGCTTGTGTCAGGATCAGAGTGTCTACAAGGAGACTGAAAAGGTTACTGGATGAGCATGTGATGGTGAGGCTTGTGTGGTTGTTGAGACTCCAAGGAATTAAGGATGCTAATCTGAGATATCTGCCAAACAGAGCAACATTAAGAGAATAGAACCAGTCCAAGAAAGAAAGGGGCAAAGCTTGAGTTGAGGAGTCACTTGAGATATTTCAAACTGAAGCCTCAGACAGTGGACATGGAGGGACAGGATTTTATGTTTACCTTGATGAATTACAATCTTGCTTTGGCTCAATATTTCTCACTGTCTCACATTCTCCCCTTTTTGGATGCTAACACATATTTTGTGCCACTATGTAATGAAAGGGTGTGAGTGTGTGTGTGTGTGTGTGTGTCTGTGTGTGTGTGTGTGTGTATGATGTACTACATTCTATTGATCTATATCCTTCTATCTATCATCTATCATCTATCTATCATCTATCTATCATCTATCTATCTCTATCTATCTATCTATCTATCTATCTATCATCTATCTATCATCTATCTTTCATCTATCTATAATCTATCTATCTATCTATCTATCTATCTACCTATTTTACATAGGTCACACTTATAAAAATCACTTAAGTCTCATAGAAGATTTTGAGTTTGGAGTAGTGTTGAGACTGATTAAGACTATGAGGATCTTTGTAGTTGAACTAAACTCACTTTACATCATGAGAAGCCATGAGCTTATGTTGTTCGTGGAACTAACTGTGGTGGTTTAAATAAGAAATATCTCTCCATCGGTTGATGTATTTGGACACTTGATCTGCATTTTGGTTTGTTACTTATGGAGGCTATAGAGCTTTTAGGAAGTGTAGCTCTGTGGAAAGAAGTATATTATATCACTAGATATTATATCAGGCTTTTAGTATCTATAACCTTACATTACACCCTATTCCCTCTTTCTGCTTCCTGTGTGTAGATAATATGTGACAAGTCAGCCTTGTGATGCTGCTATGATGGCAGAAGGGCTAGCCATCCCTGCCATTGTGGACTTTATCCCTAGAGCCATAAAACTGAATAAGCGCTTTCTTCCTTAAATTGTCTTTGGTTATGGTATTTCGCCTCATCAACAGAAAAGTAACAAATACGTTAACCATGAACATCAATTTTATCTTCCACTTCCTCTGAAGCAATCTCTGTAGAACATGTAAGAGACTGATGCAAGGCTGTACTACAGAAAATTCTCAGCACAAGTAATACATTTTACTTGCCATCTTACAAATAATTAAATGAAAAAAAGCATATAGGCAAAAGTTTCTTTCATTTAACACTTAGGCTTCATATTGTTAACTGGAAAAACTAGAACCCGAGACATTTTTATTCCACAGAAATAAAGGAATATACAGAAACAATCCTGAAATCTCAAGATAACAGGAATAGGTCCTGGTGCTGATTCTACCAACACAGGTAGCGCAGAGTTTTAGTCCACAGAAACCTTCTACTGGTATTTCTTCTTGCCTCATAGCTAAGCCAAGCAAAGGAATGTGGCTGGGAAGGTCAACATCAAAGATGGGTCACCCACTCCATTTCTAGATTATCAGGATTAACTGCTCCACTGACATTATCTTGACATTATAGTCTTCCAGAAAGGAAAAAAAAAAGGATTATGTTTACTCGCTAGTTGAAAGATTAAAGTTGTACAGTCCTATTTAAAACAATAGAAAATAGTTATGCAACCTAACTGGTTATTGTTTTAACACTCCTTCTCAAGTACTCTCAGTTATAAAATAAAATAAAACTTAAAGCATTAGATAAGTATACACAATACACAGACATTACATTTGAGCTCTTTCTTTATCACTTAGGTTTCACTGTCACAGTAGATACAGGGAAAGTGTCTGGGAAATAAACTAGGAGTATGTGTTAAGCAGTCAAATGACAGCAAAAACATCTTAGTTATAAAAATATTTTTTCAATTCATGAGACCAATCATCGTATTTTTCTAAGTTATTTAATGTAATGTACATTCACTTACCTTTTCTAAGTTATTTATCCAATGTAATGTACACACCACTGTTTTCTTAACTCAATAGAATCCCAACTCAAATTACGACAACTAAATATAGTAAGAGATAGAATTGATCAAGATCCAAAAGGAGGAACAGTCATCTTACATGAGACATGACTATAAGAATGCAAGTAAAGTCAGTTGCTAATGTGGTGAATGACATTTATCAGCATGTAAAGATATTTCTGTTGTAAATTCAAAGACAGTACAATTTTTCATTCTGAAAATGTACATTATTCTAAATATAAAGTCATCTCTTTCCCCATTTCTCTTAAAACATTAATGATTATGTGACCATTTAAACAAAAAAGTAAGTTTAGTCCATAGCTAAAATCCTGTAGAGATGCAAATATTTCATTATTAAAATGGTACTAATATCTTTGTTCAATTTAAAAACTTAATCTTCTAAGCTAAGAATTTTAAACCAAAACAGCACTTTAGGGAAAAAATCATATTTTAAAAGGAAAACGTGATTTATATATTGTTTTATTCTCAAGTCCAATGGGTGAGTGTATCAAGATTGAGAACAGTTGTATTTACTGTTGCTTTTACTAAACAATAATAATTGAAGAAAGAGTGTGTTTCCATGGATCAGCTGCATACAAACATGAGGCACTCAGGTCTGTCTAAACTCACTTATTGACTCATTTATTAAACAAATATACAATGCACATCACTTATGCATCGAAACCTATAAGGATATGTTTGTGAGATCATTTTTCTTAAACAGTTTTGCTTGAGTGATGATTATTAAATCAATATTCCAACCCATGCTTGTGTTTATTATAAGGCAACAGTTTCTACCATGTCAACCTTTATACCCTGTTCTCCAGAACATAGAATTGGCTGAATATATATAATACATATTATATATATATATGCATATATGTATACATATATATATGCATATATATATATATCCAAATGCATATAGATGGATATATTAAATATAATATACATAAACATATAATATATAATATATTAATCAATATATATTATTGATCACACTTATAGATATATGTAGTCACTTTCTGCTTTGCTATATGAAATATAATAAAGCTGGTAAAATCCGAGCTGAAGATTGTATAAAAGAGCTTAAAGCAAAAGAATATTATAAAGTGTATTGGAAATGAGACTACTTAATAGAATAAATTCTAAAGCACTTAAGAGAAATTAATTTGCATACATACAATGCAATTACAAAGAAAGAAGAGGCCAGTATCATTAGAGCAGGTTGAAAGAAGACTCCAATTACAAATCACAGCAATCCCCACTTGACCTCACTTAGAATATTGTTAGCCATTAATGTAATCTACTGTTCCAATTGAAACTGATAAATTCTTTTTTATTCAGAATGGGTCTGACATTGATACAACCACTGACCATGTCCTAAATAGTTCAGTCTGAGAGATTTTCCTGTTCCCACATTTTAGAATACTTAATGAAAAACAACTTACTTTAGTTTTGTTTTTTTTTGTTTTTTTTTTTTTTTTTTTTTGCTATTTGTGAACCTAATCGATCTAGGTTTTACAACTTACTATAAAAATGTGGAAACAAAGATTAAAGAGGGGAGTCCTACAAAACACTTTTCGATAGCCATCCATCTTACGTATGACTATTCACATTCTCCATGCGCATTTACTCAAGCATCAAATAACCTCCCACGTCACTGCATGCCTGTGCATGCATGAGTGTGTGCTCTGGACCAGTGTTCATGGTATTGTCTGGTCTATTTTCAGTTACATGCTTCATGAGAAATAAAAGCACAATCATGTAAAATCAGTGTTCTCTTCAGGAATAATACTATATTTGGAGAAAAATATGGATGTAATATTCCATATATGCAGAGAAACTTAGTGTGGGAGGACAAAACAGGAGAGAAGGAATGAGAGGCAAAAAGGAAGAAAAGAGGGAGAAAGGCTGGAGAACATAAAGGGAATGATATTTGCAAAAATATAGAGAGAGGCTTTAATTATACCAGATAAGGGTCTGGTGAGACACTGTCAGCAAGCCTGATGACGTAGCTTCATGCCTGGAACACACAAACACACACACACATACACACACACACACACACACACACACACACACACACACACACACGCTCTTCTGCAAGTTGTCCTCTGATTTCAGCACGCACGTCAGAGTTAAGTTCACAAGCGCCCTCAACATTGAATGAATGAATGAATGAATGAATGAATAAATTGATTTAAAATTACACACAAATTACCCAAGGTGAACACAGGTGTACTAAATTAAGAAAATGATTCAAAGCTTAAACATAAAAATCAAAGGATCTTTGTAGTCTTGTAGAAACTTAATTTGTCTGAATGCCTGTATAAAATAGTGAATTTTTTGTTTTGTTTTGTTTTTTTGTTTTTTGAGAAAGTGTTTCTCTCTGTAGTCCTGGCTGTCCTGGGACTCACTCTATAGACCAGGCTGGCCTTGAACTCAGAAATCCATCTGCCTCTGCCTCCCAAATACTGGAATCAAAGGTGTGCACCACCACTGCTCAGCAAATCGTGAATCTTTTAAAGGAAAAATAGTAATGAATTGTTATCATGTTTGCTGAATTCATGATTCTATCCTGTGTGACAATTTTAGATCATGAGAAAGCAGAATGGACAAACCCAGACATTCAGTTATCTTCTCTTGAAAGAAACCAAAGTTATGATCTTCAGAAAGTTTCAGTCCTAAAAGTTATCTCTTAACTGCAAACTAAGTAGTCTCATGCTATTAGGACTTTTTATTGATCGTGGCATGGTGACACATGCCTGTAATCCCAGCACTTGTAAAGAGAAGTCAGTATGTTATGAAGATCAAGGCCAAGGTCTTCAGCTACACACAGAGAGGTATGTAGCTTGGAGCCTGACTCAAAAGAGATTGATTTTTGATAGTTTAAACTATTGATTTCAATGGATGCATTGTGACTATATGAACAAATGTCTAGCTTCCTGGGTATACTGCCAGTCTAGCTTCCTGGGTATATTACTAGTCTAGTTTTCTATGTATATTACTAGTTCTAAAAATTTTTATAACTTACTATGTATGCAAATTCATAAAACACACACTACTTAAATAGAAGAAATCAAAATTAGAACAATTCTGGAGTGTTTCTTACAAGTATATGTGAATCTACAGTTGTTTCAATTAATATTTTAGTTGAGAATATGAAGGTGTGAGGCCTAGAGGTACAACTCAGTTGTTAGAATTCTTGCCTAGAGTATGGGAGGCTGGTAGATTTCTCCCTGAACCCCACATACCACTAGTACCATATAAGAGCAAGGAGGATGGTACATCCTTCTAGAAGAGGATGATGAGACCAAAGGTTTGAGCCCACAATGGGTACATAAGACATTTTTTTTCAAAGTTAAAAATAAAGAAAACAACAAAACTAAGTTATAAGTCTGAAATATCTCATAAGGTAGTAATTTATTGTTATAAACATAACCAGTGGAATGAATTTAAGCCATCATGCTGTAGATAATATAATCAATCAATAACCAATGAAAATAGGAAGTCTATCTCCTCAAATTTTATACAAAGGTGAGGGAAGAAATTACCTTGACTATCCAAATGTGTAACTCACTAATTAAAGAATTTTAAAACGAACAGAATTCTTTTAATTTTATTTGTATAATTTTAACTATAGTATTTTGCTCACGATCAACAAATCCAAATTAATCAGAGCAGCTGACAGACAATAATTACTTTGTATAAAATAACCTACTACATGAATACTAAACAGTAAAGGGTTCCTTCTTTGGAGTTTGTATTAATTCCTTATGAATTTGATAAAAATTATTTATCATTATTTCTTATGTTTTGCATTTTTCAATATACATAGATTTATCAATTGACACTTTTTTAAAAAAACATCAATTTACTCCAGTGGAAGGTGATTTTACATGACATATGTGCGTTTTCTTATCTGTATCTTTATTTGTGAGAATATGGGCTATATCCCATTGCACAGATATAACTATATTGTAAAATACGAAACTACCCATCTGAAGTTGATTTTATCTGCTATACTATTTTAAATGGAAATGTACTACAGTGCAGATGTTACTTCCTAGTGAAAGATGCTGAAATCTCCATTTACTTACCTGGTATATATATGGCCTTAGGTGGACATCCACAAGTGATTTAAATTTAATTGCTTATTTTCAGTTTCCTCAGAAAGAGCTGCCTTTAAGCAAGATGTAAAAGCATTTAAATGGGCATGTTCACCTAAAACTGTTCAGTAAGACAAGTGTTTCTCCCAATTTGGAGTTCCTCTTTGATCCAGATTATTCAAGATAATTCATTAAAAGTCATAGAGAGAGGAGGAATTGAAATAGACTGTTTGTTAGATGAACATGGATTTGAATTGGAGTTTTACTACTTAACAATGATGTGACAGTTAAGTACACTAAAACTACAATCCCTTGTGTATATTACATTAATCAGGGAAATAATTCCTACGTAGTGGATGCTTGCAGTCATTAAATAGTGTGATATGGTTGCGATGTCTAGCATACATAAACACTTAAAGAAAAAAAATAAAAGAAAGACCTACTAAGCATAAACCTTTGTATGGCTTCCCTAGAGAGGGAATAACAGAAGTTTTGTTTCCTACCCACCTTGGTTTATAACTTAATACCCAGATGTATAATTTTTAGACAAGGGATAGTGTATTAACTCTGGAGTAAAAAAAGTTGAATCCTATCAGTCATTCTGCAATAACAAAAGTACACACACTGGCAACTGCTTAAAACCAATTTAGTCATCTGTAACAGCACTCTGATGACAATGTTGTAAGATGTCAAAGATTCGGTCCAAAAGTGCCCCGTCTGTTTAATGACATGACGTGGAAACAAAAGGGAGAAATGTTTACAATTACAATTCTGTGAATGTAGGATACTGGAGCTGACTCCTTAATTTCAGTTCTATTCATAATTCCTTTTTATGAGGTTAGGAAGCTCAACACTACACATCTACAGACAGGATGAGAAGTTAACTTGCTGAAAAGATTCCTGGCATGTTATAACCACATTTAGAAAACATACAAACAAACAAACAAACAAACATTAACTTCCATGTTACTTAAATAGTTAGACTTTCTCTCACTTCAGCAGAAAGCTCAAAAGAGTCAGGAAAGATAGGAGAGATTGATTTTATCTCATGATTTTAGAGATCTTGGCTCATGGTTGGCCTCTTGTTTCCATAGGTTTTAAGGAAAATTATTGTGGATGAAGCACAGTATGAGAAAAGCTGCTCACCTGGAGATTTCAAAAAAAACAATGAAGAATAACACGAATAAGCAAGAGCTAAGCTTCACCCTCTAAAGATGAACTAAAAAACCTGTTGATTTCTAGCCAAGGCCCGCTTTCCACAGTTCTACCACCTTCCAACCTACTAAAAACCAGAATCTAATTAATACTCAGTGTTGATTAGATTAGAATGCATATGTTCCAATTGTCTCTGAAATGTCCTTTAGGTAGTTACTGGAGGTATATTCTATAAATCATTTAGGTAACATCTCCTCTTCCAATCAACTTGTATAACCTCTTTTACATAAATAAGTATTTCAAGAAAGAACTCCAAACTAAACTTTGTTAGGAATTAAGTCTATAAAGCTTGTGTGTGTTAAAAGGAGGTTCAGTAGGTAAAACACTTGTCTTAAGAGTTTGGATCCCCAGAACCTGTGTAAACTTTGGTTGGTATGGTGTCCCCTGTAACTCCAGCCTGAAAAGGAGGAGACAGGATCACCAGAGCAAACTGTTTAACAAGATAAGGCATATTTAAGAACTCTGTGTTTATTGAGAACTCCTGCCTCTATGAATAAGGTAGAAGAGTCTTAGAAGTTGTTTCCAAATATCAACTTCAGGCCTCCATATGCACAGAAATGCACAAGCGACCTACACACACACACAAGGAAAACGTGCTTACACATGCCCACCACACTTGAAAAACACAACCAAAACATGCATATACACGTGTATACCACACATGAAAAAAAAACAGAAAAACATACAAAACTTGAGTGTTTAGACAAAGTATATTTAGTTTTGAGTAATTAATTTAAAACAGAACTTGTTGATTACCAATTATTTACATACCATCATCTATAGCTACAGCTATCACTTTGTAGAAAATATTATGAAACATCAACTTTATCATTTAGGTGATTACAAATAAAAAGTCATGTTATCTTTATTCAGCAGATGCCAAAGGTTAGTGGGAACACACTACTTCACAAAACTATCACAGAATCTGTGTAGAGGCAGTTATAAAGGTTATGTCCACAACTGAAGGTTTTTGAATAAATGCATTGTACCATGTGAAAATAGTCTTTGACCTTGAAATAAAAATAAAAGATTAAGAGACAAAGTAGAGAGACAAAAAGATGTATAATCTGAGAAGAGAGATAAAGAATCCAACTTTTAAATTTAAACTTTTTACATGTTTAAAATCACTTTAAAGGTGACTTAAAACCTTTTAAAACACTGAGGAAAAGTTAATATAGCAAATAATTATCCTCAGATCATTAAAATACATACTGCAGACTGCTTCTCTTTTAAAATGGCTTAAAGGCAAAATTCTTCGGGCAGTTTGAGGAAACACAGTGTAACATAATAAATAAATGGACAGCCAAGAAATACAGAAAAAAAAGTTATAAATTTTCTTCTAGGTACAAGTAGAAGATTTAACACTTGTAAAATGATACAACTATTTCGTGATCCGGCTGTACTGATATTGGTCAACTTTGTGTTTGGGGTCCTAAGAGTACCTCTAACACCAACATAATTATAACTTTGCCATAAAAAAAGAGGTATGTAATAAATCCAGGCCTCTTTCCTCTAGCTTCACAAAGGTGCATGTAAATTGTTGGAGGTCATTTTTATGGGTTCGTTTACTATCTATCATAGTCATGACTACACATAAAAACTGTCCTGTAGACAATAAATACGTCTCAGGCAAGGCCTTACTCTTATCCATGACGTGTCGTTACTGCAGTGGAGCTCTGGCTCCAACGTACACTACAGAAGCACATTCTGAGCAGAAAATATTTAGAGAGATTATTGGAGTGATGTTTACAAATCCAAATTTCCACAGTTAGGTGGGATTGCTGGTTACTTGCAGGAATCAGGAGGCTCAGTCAGTGTTATTTCTCTTTCGTGCCTTAACACTAAGCAACACCTTGTACTTTCCCATCGTCTCTTAACAGATGATCAAATTTGCGACATAGTAACTTTTGGAAAAAAAAAAAACTATTTCCAAAACACAGCAGCTAGGAAAGTAATTCTCTAATAGAATTATGAAACAAAAAGAAGAACTCAGAAGAAAATGTGAACCATTTTTCACTTTAATTTAAAACTGAGGCTAACATTTTAAAACATTGTAAAAACACATTGTGCTACTAAAACTTAAAAGTATTGAAAGTATTTTAAAAGAGATGGAAACAATAATTCAATGGTGTCCAAAACTTCACAACTAGCACCCAGGGGCAACAAAAGTGCTGTAGTCTTCTATTGAAACAAAGGAAGCAGGAAGAGATAAGCCAAGAGATAATCTAATAAAGGGTTTGCTAGACATGCCGGGTATTTAGTTGTTTTTTTTTTTTTTTTTATCTTCAAGATAAGCATATTAGGTAACCATGATTATATCTAATTAAATTTGAAGAAAGAAAAGTTTAAGAAAATTAATATACATGTTTACAGTATGACAAAAAAGCCATGGCTTAACTTTTAAAGGAGTATATATTCAGCATTTCAATCAAAACCATTCAGAACTCAACATATTTGTTTGCTGTACTATTTACATGAGGAAGAGCTGACACGTCCATGACCAAAATGTGTGCTTTCAACACAAAAGCCAGGTTCCCATGGCTTTATCTTGACTTTCATTTTATATGGAGAAGGGAACAAGCCATGCCTCCTTTGGAAATTGACATAGCTAAAAATGAGTACCTATCTTACTAGACTGAGATCTGATCAAAGGAAGAATTGGTGATGTGCACTTTAATGGAAACTAAATAGAGAATAAAATAAGAATTAAAGCAAAAATCCCTAAATTACCATACACTATGTCAACCACAGTAAGACTTCAACTATAGTCTCTTATAGTCTTCCAACCTGATATTTTGGTATGTTATTATATTTGCATTTTCAGGGGGTATAATACAGTTGATGGGCCCTAACAGTGTGACCTGGTGTCACACAAGTAGAATTAAATAAACTTTTGAGATCTCTGCCAGAATTTTGACTTTAGGAACTTATGAATAGGCTCCATTATTTCACTAGGAAATAAAATAATAACAAAGTAGCTAAGTAAATAATTATGTTGGACACACTGAACTCAAGATAGGGTTTTTTTTTTTAACTGGGTCAGACTGCTGGGAGATACCTATCCTGTTGGACCCAGCCCAAGGCTCTCCCACAGGTTCCAAAGCGAGCCATGGTCATAGTGTTCTTTCCTGATACCAACTCTTCCCTGACAACCCCCATGCTTTAATTCATGTCTTCCTAGCACTAATCATGCTTATGGTATGTGATCTTCTGGCCATCTAGTTCAGTGTTCACAACTGCAAATGGCACTTAAAGCCAACAATATGTCTAGTGTTCATAAATGTGTCTTTCGAACCACCTTGAGGAATTTTCATTGTTTGTAACATGAACAGAGACTCCATTATCTTGGTGCAAATAAGATTAGTTCCTAACAGAAATCTGCTTTCTTTATGAACATTATGAAAGGGCCTCCGACCTTCAACTTGAGGAGTACAGCATTGGGAAAAAAGATAAAATTCCACAGTAAACTGTGAAAAATTGAAAGGCGACATGGGGGAGAATGAAAACTTGGCAAACACCAAGACTTGCTTATAAATGACTTCTTTTCAAATAATCACCAACATCCTCCCAACCATTCTTCACTGAGACCAAAGGAAACTAGGACTATGAGTAAAATTAACATAAAGATTAAAATAACTGTATTCATTATTTAATAGTACAATTAACATGGTAAATTCTCAGTGTGACCCCAATGCCATACTAAATTTAGAAACGTACAGAAATTAGGTGACATTGTCCTTTTGAACTTGTATAGTATGTAAGTTAATCAAGATCGTATGTATAAATTTAAACTTAAACTATCAAATGATTTCAAGTGGCCTCATTGTTCTAACTGAAACCAGAGATCATTAAAACTTAGAAATATTCTTTAATTCTTTGAAACTCAGAGGTCTTGGCCGAGACCTATTGCCTCTTCAGACAAGTTTCCCAAGCCAATTAAAATATTCAACAACTCTGTGCAAAACTTCATAGTACAAAATTCTTTAATATATATTTATTAAGAAAGATGCAATTCTTAAGTTTGAAGGCAATCATAGAAAGTCAGAAATAATGGCACCAAGTGGCCATGTGTAAAGTCTATGAGTGCAGCTCCCAATATTCTGATAGTCAGATTGTAATGTGAGCTTAGCTACCCCAAGGCTGAGTCTCTGAAGCCAGCGTGAGAAGGAGGTGTAGTCATCAGGTAGACAGAGTCTCAGTCATTTTCAGAGAACTTCATTGTCCTCAGCCTGAAACGGACTTCACAATTTTTTGATGTGATGAAAAGGAACCCAGAAAATGTCAAAAAGAATGACATTTCATCCAGACAAACCAAGATGGAGACTTACACAGAGGTTAGCTTGCTTTCAAGGCAAACAAAACACTCAATTCATGTGATGGCAAAAATGCTGGACCTGTGTCTGTTATACGCATTATGGGAATGTTATTTTTAAAGCATGGACTCTGTTGTTTTCTCCTCTGATGTCTGGATTTTGCTGAGGCTGTCATAATTCATATTCAGGATTAAGATTAATTTTCAGCCATTGGCTCACAAAGTCTGCATCAACAGGCCTACCCATAGTAGCATGAAAAAATATATATGTCACAACAGTGATTCTATATATATGCTATCACAGAAATCCAAAAGAACCTTTGGGAAACAGAGACCTTGCTTTATGACCTATGAAGGCTGTAAGGAAATCTGGATCCAACATAAAGTAATTTATTTAATGGGAAGGAGGCCAATAGCCAACCCACTTGGAATGTTCAGACTCTATTCTCCAAAGAAACTTTTTCATATGTTTGATACAGAACCTTATTTGAACGTTATGGTGAACATCCTAAGAGCCAAATGTCATATCTTATCAGATACTTTGTAATAAGAGAAAGCTATTTTACGATCCAAATGTAACTAGTCCCTTAAAACTTGCTGTTCCTATAGATACAACTTTCTTTGGTCATTTGATGAAGGCACTCTCCTGAATCCCAGAACTCTTTTCTCCAAACCAAAAAAGTCATCATATGCAAATTGTAAATATTGTCCAGTCTTCCAGTACCCTTATTCAGAAAGAATCTATCTTTCCATTGTTCTTAAGTCAAGCACAAAATTCTTGAACACTTTGCATTCGGTCTGGCTAATTCCCAGTCTCTCCCTCTCTCCATTTCAATCTCATATAATTTCAACTGTATGTTTCCTATACTAAGGGCCCTGAACAGGGTGTCTTCTGCCAAATGTTCTCCCTTTTAAAATGAGTTCCTATTCAAACTGGTGCCATTTAATCCTAGGTTGCTCATCTTAATGTTTAAATAAGGAAGTTCCTCAATGCTCTAAGTTCTTTCTTCAGCGCTTACCTTATAATTGAGAAAGCAAATGCAAACAGCAGGAAAGGAGGGAGAAACAGAAAAAAAACATAGGGATTGATACTAGATCACACACAGTCTGCCCCATTACTCTACAGCTTTTTATGAGCTATCAGTCTTAGGCAAGTTGAATTGGAAGCTGACTCAGCTTCTAAATTCTTGCATCTTTGTATAGCAGATGCATGAGAAAGCTGTTAGTTTAGTCTATTCTAGATTGCCCTCCTGTATGTCTTGCCTTACAAATTCTTATATTTATGTTCTAACAAACTGAATGTAGCTCTCATCTCTTTGGTGAGCCAACCCTGATAAATTTTAAAATGCCACTCAATACAGGCAGTCTATGCTGTCTATGATGTCACAGCTTTTACTGAAATCGATCGACATAGTTTTTGTCTTTTGACCAGTTTGGTGAAATGATTTAATGCAAGTTGTTAGGTAGGTAAGAAAAATTAATCTATGACTTGAGCCCAGAATTTCATATGCTTTGTACTCTCACCATAGAGTTTTTACATGGACACACTCGTGTACTTTCAGTGTGGAGAAACATCTTCAATGTTCACTTATTTCTCCTACAAATGAAATCAAATGTGTTAACTATATTCACATGTCAGTATCCTGAAACATTACAAGATTTTGTGATAAAACACAATGGTGGTGGTTCTAATTAGTGGCGAGACCCCCCACCTCTCTTAATGACTCACAATATTAGTATTATAACCACATTCTCTGACTCTTCTCTCACATGCCTCGGTGTCACTAGTGTTCTCTTTAGTTCTCTTCTCCAACTCCAGAAAACAAGCCAGCATAAATAAGTTATGTCCAGCACCATGTGCTCAATTATGTCACTTAGTGGGCACAAGTATGTAAGCAAATGTAAAAGGCCCAGACACCACACATTAATCAACAGGAATTTGTCAGCACCATTGTATCTTTTTATTCCTCAGAAAGTTGAAGGAAATGAATTTTGTATGCAGATAAGCATTTGTTCATTAACACCAGGGGAAAATTGCTGGGAGGGCAAAATATTAACATTTCTATTATCATTTTAAAACAGGTAAAAGTGATTTCATTTACAAGAACTAAGAATCACATCTGTGACTCTAGGGTAATGAAATTCAAAAATTAACGCCACTTGAACTTGTCATGTTGTTCACATATGAAATTCTAGAGTAAAAATAACTGATTTGTTAAAATGATTCAGCCCAGACCTTCTAACAAGATTCAAAGAAAAATTTCAGATAAGCATGGAGTTATGTTAATATATAAAACAAGGCCTTCTAGCCTTTTACCTAATTATCTTGTTTAGAATATGAATTTTTATTTTGAAATCATCAACAGAAATTAATTCGGACAATTGTTATAATCGCCAGCAGTGAGGAAGCTCTTCAGAATCCGACTTTTCTAAGAACAATTAATATTTGAAGTATTTCTAGAAGCTAGCAAAAGTTTAGGAAATTAGTAGCTGTATCTTGTGTGATTTCTTATCAAATTAGGATTGCATGCTCTTCCAAAATTTTCTGCAATACTTTTAGAAAGTACTGTGAGTTGAATCGTGCTTTGCTGAAAAGTGTAAGATCGTCCTGAAAACATGATTTTATTTAGAAGTAGGTCATTGCATGTGTAATTCATTGTTCTAAGACGAGATCATGCAAGTAGACTTAGAGTCTACTTGAGTTCAGTGCTCCTCAGAAGATGGTCACCAGAGAGGCATGGAGAGAAAACACGCTGAGAAAGCCAGGCACTGAAACTCTGCAAATGGAAGAGCTCCAAAGATCACAGGGACATCACTGGAACCCATGAAGGTGCAAAGACAGATTCCTTCAACAATTTCAGGTTAGAGGCAGTCAAGCCTTGCCAATGTCCCCATAACTTTCTTTGGTTTCCAGGCTTGAGGAGTGAATTACTGTACTTAAAAGTGCCTGGTTTGTGGAACTAAGGGCCACAGCCTCATAGAACTAATACAAAAGAGATGTTGGGCCGAGTGGCACATATCTGTTATTCCAACACCTGAGAGATAGAGACAGATGGATCAGGAGCTCAAGGCCAGTTTCTGCTGCATAGTGAGCTAGAGCATAGTCTGAGTTATGTGAGGCTTTTCTCAAAGAGCACACGAGACAAAGGGAGTAAGGAAGTAGGAATGAAAGTAGAGAGAGAAGGAGAGAGAGGCTTGGGAGGAGGAGGAAGAGAGAGAGACAGAGACAGGGAAGGAGGGAGGGAGGGAGGGGAAGAGAGGTGGAGGGACAGAGAATGAGAGAGATTAATACAAAGTTTGACTCAGCTTGATTCAGCCTCATTTCCAGTCTTCCTGTAACTGATTAAGCAGTTGACCAGAACACAGGTATAGCTCTAGTAACCTTCTCCAAACCTCTACAGCTCAGACTTTCACCTCTATAAAAATGTGTTTCTACAGTCTGGTTATTTTTTTAAAGGAATTTTAGCCAAATGGCATCATCTGATTCAATATATAAATTAACACAAGGCACGTAAAACATTATATAAAAATTAGTGAGGATTCATTATATTTGAACAGGAGTGCAACACGTTAGGATGTGAGGCTAACTTGCTATTTAGACTAACATTTGACTGATTACAGTACTTCAGCAATGGTATAGCACCTAGCATGTACTATTGCCTTCATACGTGGTTACTGGTTCTGGGGAGCTGAATTTTGACACATATTTACTGACCCTAGCTCCCACTTGCCATCTCCTCCATGCAAGCTTATTCTTGTGCTAAATCTCTAATCTTCAATGTAACTCTACTTGGAGACAAAAATCTTAAGGAGGAAATGTTAAGTGTGGTCATATGGATAAGGCCTCAATCCCATAGCATTAATGCCCTTGTAAGAAGACAGAAAGAACATCTGTGATGGTTTGTATAAGCTTGGCCCAGGGAGTGGCACAATTAATAGGTGTGGCCTTGTTGGAGTAGGTGTGGTCTTGTTGGAGTAGGTGTGCCACTGTGGGCATGGGCCTTAAGACCCTTGTCCTAGCTTCCTGGAAGCAAGTCTTCTGTCTGTTTTCAGATGAGGATGTAGAACTCTCAGTCCCTCCTGTATCATGCCTGCCTGGATGCTGCCATACTCCCATTTTGATGATAATAGACTGGACCTCTGAACCTGTAAGCCAGACCCAATTAAATATTGCCTTTTTGAAAGGTGCCTTGGTCATGGTGTCTGTTCAAAGAAGTAAAATCCTAAGAGAACATCTATCTGTCTATTTCTCTGTCTATATCTCTATCAGATCTCTCATCTACTTACCCACTTATCTGTCTGCCTGCCTGTCTGTCTGTCTCTCATCATTTACCTATCTACTTTTCCCTGTACTCAATAATGTAGTAAGTCCAGACACCAACTTTTCATAAACCTACTTACAATTCTAAAGGCATTCTTTTCATGGAACCTGCCAATTTTCTATCCAGAAAAGACTGCTTTTCTGTAAAGTAACCACTACATACTTATGGAAAGGATTCTCAATCTGAATCAGATTTTGATAAGGTTTAAAATTATACATAATATATAACATATATATATATATGTTTTATATATATATATATATGTAAATGATAAAAGTTTGATATTGCTGAATACTTGTGATAACAATAGCCTTTACAAGGAAAGTCTCCAAAGGGCGGTTGACAAGTATTGACCCACCTGCTTATAATAGCTGATGAAAGTTTTCCCATCTTATAAGCTATATTTATTAATATGGTGACCCAACGTTCAACCATAATTAAGAATTTTGGCAAGCATGTTTTGCTTATGAATCTCATTTAACTACACAATTTTAAACCACATATATTCTGTGAATGAAAAATTAAGTCTCCATGCTGTCTCTACTAACTAGCTTGCCTCATCATCTCTATATGCTCCCTTGGTGAGCTGTTTCTTCCTGAGCAAGTGTGTTTATGTTGCCCTCACTTGGGTAGGACTTGAAGGAATTCCAAAGAAAGAAAGCCAGGCATAGAGTCCAGGGAGGATATTTGGACAGTAATAACCCATGCACACGTCTGGGCTTCATCCTTTAAAACAATGTGTGCAGTGCAGTGTTACTCAGCAGACCAACTAGCACCTATGATACTTAGACCCCAGAATTCAGGTCAGCAATATACAGAGATCATAACAACCAGGTAAACACTGTTGTCATAATACATGAGGCAATACAAATTCTCCTGATGTTAACACTTGAGCTGACCCAAACTTCACATACTAAAGTCTAACTATCCCATTACATATATAGTATTTAAAGATACATATTTTAGATGATACATTCATTACATTTTTATTATGGTGACAAAATACGGATAGAAGGAATTTAAGAGAAATTCATCTTCTCTTCCAATCCTGGGGCACTTAATCCATCATAGAAGGAAAGATATAGGGGGAAATGGCTTATGGCTATAGAGGAGTGAGGTACTTGCTCACTCACAACAAAGGATGTAGGAAGGAGCACAGGCTTTCCCTGAGGCAGGTGTAATCTTCAACGTCTACCTCCAGTTATCTACCCTCCTCATCTCCACCTTTTAATTATCAAATTCTAAATCTTTCACAAGCATTAAAACCCTCTGTCTGTTAAAAATTAAGTATTTAAACATGAGAGACCATGGGAAAAATTTCACATCCTCAAAAGGTAGGCAATTAAGGTAAAACAAAGTCTTAATGTTGGATGATAATCCAATATCCCTTTTGTCTTTATAAGAAAAAAAAATGGAAAGAAGTCTAGGCAAAAGGAAGACCTTGGGATGACATACAAGGAAGATGCCCATTACAAATTAAATAGAGAGGCTTCAGAATGAACCCCAAACCACCTCATCTAAATCTCAACTCTCAACCCTTCCTCCAAAACCTTAAGAAAATAATGTATTGCTGTTAGAAGTCTCCCGTGCAGCTTGTGGTAGGTGTTAGCTAGGACTGCAGCTGTCAGCTGTGCATGTTGCTTCTAAAGGACTACAGCCTAGACTTTCCCATGCATTGTCAACACCCAAGTTCCCTTCTGAGACTCAGCACCTAGAACTTTCTGTGCAGTTCCTTGAAGTTAGCCAAGTTAGATCAAAGTAAACACCCCTGCTCACGATAACAGTTCACCAAATAAAGTGAGCACGCAGAGAGCAGATATAGCCTTTAAGATGGGGAACGTCTTCAGCAGCTGCTATGACCAAACAAGCCAGAACTTGTCTACCCTGAATTGGAGATTTTCTTTCTGTTGCCTGGCAAACTAATATTTTTCACTGGTTTATGCTGTTTTTAATCTGTCCTACAATATAATATAAAAATATACTCAAAACTTTCATTTGTCGGACAGAGAAATGTTTTCCAAAGCTTCAGGGTTTAATTAGAGCTCAGAAATGGAAGGAAAATGCTTGAATCTCGTGGTATATTTTGTGCCTGCATGTAAAATGTTGTAACATGTGACAGTTCAGTCTGCCTCTAATTCCTGCTGAATCGCTTTCCACAGTGCCACGGTGAAATTTCTGTTGTTATCAGACACATTATAACATTTTCAAATTCATCTGCCTTTAATGATTTTTGCATGGAATTTGCCTAACTCACTTTTCACAGAGACTTCTTGATTGAGCACCAAGCTAGATGTTCCAGACGTAGCACTCAGAAACCAAAAGTTCGAACCTGTCCACTCTGTTCTACCCTTTCCGACACTATCACTCTTTGTTCTTACTAGAAAAAAAATCAAGAGCACACTGTCGCTTTGTTACATTTTCCTCAAATTGTTGCTTCTCTTCTAGTATGAAGAGTGACACCTCTCTTACCCCAGAGTGGGCAAGCACCCTTAGAAAATCTGGAGGTTCTTTTGATACATGAAGAAAAGTCTAGAAAGATGGACCAGTTAAGAGCACCTCTGCTAGGGCTCAGTCACCAACATCAACATGGTGGTTCACAAACATCCGCAAATCCAGCTTCTGGAAAATTGATGACCTTGGCTGAATCCCATGGGCATCAAGCTCACAAGCAATCCACCACCACACATAAAATAAAGTTTTCAACACTCTTAAAAAAAAAAAAAGAAAAACCCTTGAATTTTCACAAAATAAACATGGAGAATAGCACCCTCTGCAGATACCATACAGCTACACTTGCTGAATCGTTCCCTAGAAATACCTCTCTCATTGTCTTTTCTAGGTGGATCTATTTTGAGAAAAAAAGGTTAATTTTTTTTTTTAGTTAATACTTTTGTGCCACTGGTATTCTTAAGACATTGTTGTACAGAATTTACAAAATTGGCTGCAATCTTCCTAATACTCCTATGAAATGCATGCTGCTATTGCTACTACATTAAGCATAAACAAATTACTACATGGAAGTTGAGCCACTTGTACAAATTTAGTCTATGTGACTAAATTTTGTCCTAAAATGATTCAAAATCCCCAAGTACAGATTTAATTTCACAAGTAAATTAGTGTTTTATCAAAATACGTTGTCACTTTGGTGCGGACTTTCTCCATTTTAATTTATCTCATTGTTGATCGCTATCCTCCCTGTTTTTAAAAGACTCAGTATAAAACTCTTGAATGTAAGTAAGAAATTGAAAAATAGAGCAAGCTTGCCAAGCAGTCTCTGGCTTTAGACAGAGAACAGAACCATACAGTTTTTAAAAAAAAATGTGAAAACCAACTGTGTTTCACAGTTAGATTTTTTTCATTTCCATCTGATTTGAATATTTTTCTGTACCTAACACTTTTCCTGGATTTCTCTGATGTAAAAAAATAAAACATGGCAGTGTAAGTTATTCCAAAATCCCTTCTTACATTCTTATTTTTCCTTATATTTCATGTCCTTATCACACACAGGAACTTTTGATTGGTGTTAGATGTGGTCTCTGCATGAGTTAAATATGGACAGAAATGAAACATTTTGAAGAGCAGATCTGGTGATACGAGTAAGAAGGCTGACAAGGTTTGGAAAAACAAACAAAACAAAACAAAACAAACAATGTATGAACATTTAAAATGAAATCCAGTTAGCAGTCATGAGAAAATCCAACTTTGGAAGTAATAGTACCACCATGCTGACTTTGATATGCTATATTAATTTATGAAGACATGTCAGAGTTCTAAAAGAACATGACTCCATGCATCCCATGCTACGCCCATGTTCATGAAAGTTACAAAATCAATTTAATCTCAGGAAGGACATGGAAATCACATCACTCAATTGCTGTGCACTCACTACATGAAAATTGAGTCACATGATTCTTATTCCTATTGATCTGATATTGACCTGCCCCCCCCCAAATCAACTGTAGTTTTTTCAAAGAAAGCATGTGATGGAATGAATGAATGAAAAAAAATCTCCCCTTCCAAATGATCAAATGAGCATATTATTTTCACAAAGCATTGATATTCATAAAATATTCATCAGGTGGCTGACACAGAATGGAAGCCTCAACTTTATCATATATTTAAATATGTTTCGAACTACATTCACACTTTCTAAGGCTTGTCTTCTTCCTAGCTTAACCAAGTGTATATTAGAAAGAGCTATGCAGTGGCCTCACCAGATTTGGTAATGTAATTAAGAAGCAAAAATGACCTGCACGAATCATAGATGGAAATGATATAGAAAATCAACAGTCAATTTTACTATATACCTCGGTTTGAATGAAAACACATAAGAGAATACAAGTCACAAATAGGTTTTGATGACTTGGCAGAGTTTTATCACTGGGTTAAATTTGATGTCAGTTGATGAGGAAAGTTGTGATTGAAGTTTTTCCTGTGGAAGAAGAAAAGTCACAGTATTTTGATAAGCTATGAAGATGAACTTCCCTCCTTGTGTCATCAGCAAGATGAAAAAAACAAAAAATGCACCATTTATAAGACACACCTCAATCATTATCTCCTGGTGAGACACTTGTTTTAAACACGCATGGACCTTTTTCCTCCCTCTCCACAAATTCTACAGCTCTCTGAGAGGCTCCTTCTCCCTTAGAGCCGTGAAAGAGACTTGACACTTGTGTAGCCAAAGTTTCTAGGCAACCACAGAAGGGCACTCATGCACCCTCTGGGTCACAGCCAGTTCTGAAGTACAGAAGGCAGCAGACGAACAGCATATGTCTCTTTGATCACAGATATCATCTAAAACTGATGTGGAGAGAAAATCCTGTTCTGCACCAAAGGCTTTACAGACTCTTTCTGACTTCACCCTCCAAGCAAAGAAATGGAACCTTGCTCAAATTATGAACAGACCATTCCTTGATGCTAAAATTGAACAGTCTACCTGTATATGTGCAAGGGTATATCTGAATGTGTGTGAAACACTTAGGAATGTTTCTGTCAGTGCTAGACCCAGGACAAACAAACCAAAGCATGAAAAAAAATGCCAGAGATTTTTTGGGAGGTATTTATTCCTTCTTTCTGTGAATGTTGATCAAGTAATAACTACGAATACAGAAGATCCTACTGAGGACTATTCTATTTATGCATACTTTCTGCTATTTGCAGACTTACATCTCCTTATAACCCCCACAATTATGAAGTATAAAGTAATGCTTGTGTATTTGGGATCTCAAAAAAGGTTTATGTTTAATACGTCTTTAGATTTTATGACTATTTTACATATTTATTTAGGTTAGCACTCACAGTAACTCTAATTTAGTTTGGATCAAAACTAAAACAATGCAGAAAACAAAGAGTTCAGCTACTTACACAGGGAACAATGTGAAGAAAGAGACGGCCAGGGCATGGTCAGCTGTATACCCAAGCAAATTCCGTAGAACTCTGCTGCTGTTTTTTTTACATTATTTTTGTGTAAAGGAGGCATAGCAACCATCACACCATATCAATGTCAAAGCTATACACTTACAACAATACATACAAATGATTTGCTAATATGTCAATTTGCTGGTACGTTCTGCACATAGCAAACTAACTAAATTCCCATTTTCATTCTCAATGTTGTGGCTCCTCTAAGGCCAGGATCTGTAGAGCATTTTACCAATGTAGAAGCAGGCATCACCAGCAGGAAGGCAGGAAGGCACAGTAATTGCCCGATGCAATAGAGCAGAGAAGAAATTACTCTTTCAGAGGATTTACTTCAAAGCTGAGGGGCTGTAATTCTTGATGTCTAAAAAGGGATAACCTTAGTATCAGCCCTAGCTGGGTCATTGCATGCTGGGATCTCAGCACTGGTGATGGGGGCAGGGCATGCAAGAGAAAAGGAGACAGTCTGATTGTGGAGTGTTATTCTGTGATAAATGAGCAAAACAAATAAGGGGGTTTGGTGCCCTGGATTTTGTGCCCTGTGCCTAGCATTCAACATTTCCACAAATACAGTTTTATTTATTTTTTAAATTTTAGAAATTACTCAGTTTCAGAGCTTAATAACTCTCCCCTCTTTTCCAGTAGTTCACTGTGTGTGTGTGCGCATGTGCCTGTTTATGTGTGTTTGTCTGTGTATGTGTATATGTGTGTGCGTGTGTGTGTGCCTCTAAGTTATTTCTTTTTTTTTTTTTATAAATCTGAGTGTTAGAATTTAGACACACACAAGTTGGCAAGTCTATCATCTTGAATCCTAATGCTGCCGGCTACAGCACAAGTTTGACACATATGCAAAATGTTAGTGATTGTTTTCACAAGGTCATTTCTCACATGACTCAAGCTGGCATGCAGATTCCTCAAAAATGTTTTATATATCTCCATTATCAGCTGAGTTCAATCTATGATGTTAGACCCCTACAAGTGTTTTTGTCATTTAAAATGGTCCACAAATGTTGTCAAGTTGCTAAATAAACTTTTAAACAATTTATTCATATAATAAAATATCTTCTTGTCAATTATTTAAACTTCAAAGTCCACTTCAAACACCACCTATCCTAATAAAAAGTTTCTCTGTATATCTTCTCCACATAGAAATAAATTTGCCCCAGAATATTAATGCAACATTTTATGCTTCATTAACAAAGCATATTTATTGAAATAAGTGTGTATCTATCACAGATCTATCTTTTCATCTAGATTTAAGGCTGTGCAAAGAAAGTTCCTATGTCATGTGTTAATATGAATGATTGTGGGAAGCTTAGGAAGTCTTGAGGGAATATGTAAAGAGTGGATGAAATTCTGAATCAATGCATAGTGCTGACACAGCACGGCTGTATCAAGCACCAATGCCTAGGAACCACAGCAAAGTCTTACTGAGTCCAAAACCGTCAATTAAGAATGATTGACCAGCATGTGCAGAACAAGTGTCTAGGAGTGATTGACAGTGAGTACAATTCCCTCCAGGTGTTTACAACCTGAGACTTCCAGTGACCTCTTACAGAGATGAGCTAACTACTCCCTACTGTGCTGTACACAGTAAGGACATTGAGGGTTCAGGCTGTGGCACAAGTTGGTACCACTCCATCAAACTACATAATCTGTCTGACACGAGCTTTTCTGTGTATCTGCATCTGGGTGTCTGTCCTTTGTCATTCCTTTAGTCAGGTTCCAGGATCAAACCATGCTGGGTGAAGCATGTAGTTGTGTTTTTGCATGTAGTTAACATGATCTGCATAATGCTAACATGTTCTCCAATTCATCACTACATTATTTTCTGTCTGTGATAAAGCATACACTCAAAACCAACAATGTATGTTAATGTGTTAATATACACTGTTAACATAATCACATACAGTGTATACATAATTAACATGCAGTGTATGTAATAGAGAAGCAGAACAGGACACATTCAAAACATCAGAAAGTTATAAAAATCTCCTGCCACATGTTTTAGTGTGATCTTGTTTTTCCCTGTTCTTCAGTAAAAGATAATTTTCACCATTACTTGAAGAACTTAGAATTATAGTTGAATGTCCTCACTGTATTTATTGAATAGTTACTAGTTTCTGGACAATCAATGAAGAACTCTGTGTATGCTATCTTATCTTTTACCAGCAAAAAACATGGTGATGAAAACTGGATGTGGACTTTGCCTACTCACTGACTGATTATACACCATTGCATAATGAATTAAACATATGTGTTTGGGAACGGGTTTGAATGTTAGATTGGAGCCTCAGTTTCTTCACTTGTAAAATGGGCTGACAACTGTACACATAAGTCATGAGCTAAAAGGGATTGATTTTCTTTAGAGGAAAGTGTGTGGTACAGAGTAAATATTTGATCTTACTCACATCCTTAGCTTGTGTATCACTGTGATCACACGTCTCAGGAACAACTTAAAGGAGTGTGGTAGTGCTAAATGTCACCCTAACTGAGAGATGTTCCTGTGGGCATGACTGTGGAGTATCATCTTGATCATGTTGACTGCTAGGAGAAGACCCACTGTAATTGTGTGTAGACCGACCACTCTCTAGACATGGGATCCTGGGCCGTATAAAAGGAGAGAAAGCAAACTGAGCATTCTCTTCTTGCTGCAGACAGGATGTGACCTAAAGTTTTAGCTCTTGACCTCTGGGCTGCAACCTAGAACTGTGAACTATAACAACCCCTTTCTATCTTTTTTATTGGGGGAGGGGTGTTTTCCAGGTGTTTTATCACAGTACCAGGAAAAGAAACTAAGACAAGTAGGAGATATTTATATTTTCACCCCTGTTTCCTAGGGCTCAGTCCTTCTTGCCAGGGACTGTATGGCTGCACAGTTTAGTGGACAGTGGCTGCAACATGTGGTGGGATATGTCTACAACACAATGAAGCATGGAGCTGGAAACTGAAACAAGAATCAAAGGTTGGGTTACAATCTTTAAGGGCTCACCTCTTGTAACTTCTTTCTGCCAGCTAACCCCTGTTACCCAACAATGCCACAGCACGTAGACAGCACGACCATCTGTGAACCAACCATTTAGAACAGTGCTTCTCCACCTTCCGAATGCTGCAACTCTTTAACACAGTTCCCCGTGTTGTGATGACCGCCAACCACAACACTCTTTCTGTTGCTAATTCATAACTGTAATTTTGGAACTGTCATGAATCATAATGTAAATTCTGTGTTTTCCAATGGTTTTAGGTAACCCATGTGAAAGAGTCGTTTTGTAATCTACAGGTTGAAAGGCACTGATTAAGAACATGGACATGAGCGACTATTCTGGATAAAATCAGAATATTGGCTGCTTTTTATTATTCTTTTCCTTGGTTCCTAAAATGAAGTTGGTCTGAAGCAGCAAAAACCAAAACACCTACCATTTTTTGCTTGTGAACTTAGATGCTCAAATAACCAGGAACAGTTTTATCATGAAGTGACTTACACATTTCTTTAAAGTTGTGGTATATTTCAATATTGAAGGTACTCAGGAGGATTCTGTTTTCAGAGGAGAGAGGGGAAAACAACTTGACCTTACTAGTTCATCAGATTTATTTTAAATGCAAGCACCATCCCACTAAGTTCTTAGCTTTGTTTTCTCATAGAAATTACATTTCAAAAAAGCCTGTTACATCCCAAACTATCTTCTTCTAGAATAACTCGTCTTATTTTGCCTCTGCTCCTGTCACAGGGATGTGGTTATCATAACACAAGGGAATCTGCATGATTTCAAGGCATGACTCGCTTCCAGGAAGACAAGACATATTCTCCATTTTTCATGCATAAGAAATATATATAAAACTACAAAAATGTTTGGACACTTGAGGAGACTAACTCAACAGAGAGTAAGTGTTTTATCAAATCTACAAGTGAAATTAAATTTTAACTCAAATAAATAACTGTACCATGAATGACAAGTTGCTATCCATCCAAGCTGAAATGGTGAAATATAATTCTTTGTTAATAGCTCCAGTAAGAATGGGGAAATCTCTTCAATCCTTGCTGTATGAACAAGCAGATGATTCGCAGGTGTGTAGATTTGTTTTGTAAGTAGGGATGGAATAGGTAACAAATATATGAGCACAGTCATGGTCTTTCTTCAAATTTATTTTTTCCACATACATCCTTAGTTCATTACGAAAGAGGTGTCTTCAAGATGACGGTGATGTTGTCAATGTTCGGGGTGCATATGACTAAATTAATTGAGATCAGATCAACTCAAAATTAAAATCTTCAGGGTAAAGCATTTGACCAATTATGTGGTTATTTTTACATATTTACATTAATCAAGTAAACACTGTCTAATTCTAGAAGAGGGGAGAACAAAGATGAAGGTTACAGGAGAGTTGTTTGCTTAGCCAGGAGGTCCTACTTGTTCTCTCCACACACAAAATGCAACTGTGTATGGTTAATGATTAGATAAGTATCTGACTTCGGACACTTTAAACACAGAATTTTTATTTCTATTATCCCATAATACAACCACAAAAAAGAAATGGTTGTCTTTCCCTAAGTTTTCAAGGAGCAATATGTATATTAATTAATTATATATATATATATATATATATATATATATATATATATATAAAATTATATATATAAGAACAGATTCTCTGGTCGTGGTGATGGTGTGGTGGTGGTAGTGTGTGTGTGTGTGTGTGTGTCTGTGTGTGTGTGTGTGTGTGTGTGTGTGTCTGTGTGTGTGTCTGTGTGTGTGTGTATTGGGACAGAGAGTGTCATGGATAATTTGAGAAACAAGGCTAGGATGAGATATCCCATTCTTTTTTTTTCAGCAGTGACTGAAAAGAAATGAACATATAATTCAAGCCAAAAAAAAAAAAAAAAAAAAAAACCTATACATGAGAACGTCCTAGCTCTCAGCCATATAGAAATATGTGTGGGGAATTTAGATTTTTTTCTTAACTCAAGAGCCTCTTGTCCAAGAGTAAAATGCAGCCCACATGAGAGTGGCAACCAGGAGACAACAAGGAAGCAGAACCTGAACCCAAAGGTTTTATTTTTTTCCTTCTATATTGATCATACAAAGTTCTGTTGCTTTAAAAAAAATCTAAATAATACAAGAATGTAAGCACAGAGACTGAGGGTCTTATCCGAGAATCTCAACAAAACAGAATCTTTTTAAATAGCCAAAATTTAAGGAATCATGTAAATGTTGCTTTTTGTTTTTATCTCCATTCTAGCTGTCTTAGGCCTAGTCCTGAAAGCTTCTAGCCTCAATACAATCTTCCAGCCTCCATCTGCTAACCTAGGGCTAGAATGCTGCAGCCTCTAACAGTTACTGCTCAATAACCTAACCATTTCTACTTCTTTCTAAATTCTTACTGGCTGGCTCAACTCAGCTCTTCAGACTCAAAGCTCCTCTCCAAGATGACGTTTTTCAACTGGCTTCTCTTGGCTTCTCACTGAATTGTTCTGCTTCAAAAAACTGTCTCTGAATTCCAGAAACTGAACTACACTGATACGTGAGCTAAACTCCACTGCATTCATTAACTATCCCCACCTCACTCACTCTGCATTGCTCTCTTAGGAAGCTCTTTCTTTCCTTCTATTCTCATGGGCTTATCCTATCTCTGACTCATTCTGTGAAATCTTTCTCTAATTCATCACTTTGTCTGTTCCTCAATTAGATGTCACTTTCAAACACAGCTGCTTCCATCTACAAACTAAATTTACCTTTCTTGTTTAGAATTAAAAGTGAGTACTAAGGGTATTTCTGTATTCCAGCTAGAAGGATTAGAGCGGTGTACTGAGGATGTATTTCAGACAGAGTCATTAAAGATGTGTACCAAGGGCATGCCTATATTCCA
Source organism: Rhabdomys pumilio (assembly GCA_030674055.1). Taxonomy (NCBI): domain Eukaryota; kingdom Metazoa; phylum Chordata; class Mammalia; order Rodentia; family Muridae; genus Rhabdomys; species Rhabdomys pumilio. The sequence goes on from JANHMN010000012.1 coordinate 57,288,965, forward strand.
GATAGAGGAATTAAAGGTGTGTTTGTATTCCAGCCAGATCACAAAGACCTAGATGGTCTTCGGATGTGATCCCTTGTCAGGGCAGCCATGTTGTTGGATGTAAATTCCTCTACAGATTGAATGAATAGCAGAGTCCACTTGGAAATTCTAATTGTATTATTCATTCTCATAACATAGCTGTGAAGCACAAATAGCAAATAGTAAGTGAGGTCTAAACACTGCCTAACATACATGACACAACGAATATTCCATTCTCCTGCTTGTGTTTTATCGTTTTCCCTTGCATTGAAGCAGCGTTAATGGTAAGTATGTCCAGCCAGTATAAAACCATTGTTTGAGAAACGTTGAATTTACTAGAACCTTTGATATTACCATTCCTTCCAAATTAAAACTAATAAAATTGGTACTAGTGGCTCAGGAGTTTTCAAAACTGTTTATTGTTTTGTTTGGTTTGGTTTTTTTGTTTTGTTTTTTATTTTACTTTTTTGCCATCCAAAAATCAGGAGGTTTTGTTAGTGACAACCTCACTTCTCTTAACACTTCCCTTCTGGAGACTCTGGTTTTCTCAGTTTTAGAGGATAATGCAGTAATCCCTTGTCCAAACATTTATTCAAACATCACAGTCATGATTGGCTTAAAACCTTAATATTCTCTGTGTCTTTAACAGTGAGAAGGTAAAGAGCTATCTTCAGGGCAATAATTCATGTGACTATTGAGTAAGAACAACTATGTCTAGTCCTTAAGCTCTGAAACTGTATCTATAAATAAACAAAAAGCCAAAACTTTGATTGTGCTAAGCTCTGAGTCTAGTGAAAAAGACAATCAACAATCAAATATTCACAGAAATAGTCATACATTGCAATGTTGTCATGTACTGTGAGACAAGCCAACAGTAGGAAGCAACTCCATGAGAGAGGGACCTTTAGGGAGGTCATGGAAGCCCTCTTAGAGAGGTGATAACTGATTCATCTGAGGCTCAGAAAATAGATGGGATAGAAGTATGCTTCAGATAGGAGAATGTGTACTGGAGCAAGAATAGGCATTGTTCAAGGTAAGGCTTCTGAGAACACAAAGCAGAGTTGGGTATTATAGACTACAATAGGAAGAAGCCATAGAGTCTACACAATCACAATGCACTTTATGAATCCACACCCAGTAGGGCAGCACAAGAGATTGATGCTAGACACGTATAATCTATATATGCAAGTCATAGAATATAATTTATCAGTTGAAATCCCCATTAAAAACACAGCCATATATTTTATCAGGCTTATTAAAAATAGCAACTCATTCTAGGCTCACTTCAACTCTTAGTGGTTACAATCTAGAAATCTACATTTTTAACTATTTCCAAGGTGACTCTTACGAATGCTATACATCAAGTGTTCCTGATTACGACAGTATCACTGACTGGAGCCTGCTATCTATTCTATGCTTAGAAAATGATTCAAATAAGTCAATCTATCTTAAAATAAGAGATAAGTTACATACCAAAAAAAGCTTCAAATGGTACAAATAAATTGAATACTTTTAAAACCATAAATTCCATGTCCAACATAAGCGTATAACTCTTCAAAATGCTGTTTCATAAATACAAACTTGAGAAAGGAAATAGACATGATGAGGAACGATAAAACAGTGTGTCCATCTATCTTAAGATTTTAATGGCACAATTTGGAGAGAGAATTCTGTCTGGCATGGGTGTGCCTTTTACAAAATAATCTGGAAAGCCACTAACAGCTCACTCATTGTCCCCATTCTGCATTTTTATGTTGAGGACATTAGCTATTGGACATAATAATGAGCATAAGATCAGAAGAAAAAAATAAAATGATTTTTCTCCCAGCAAACTTTTTATACAGACCTTTTAAAAAGAGGCATCATTTTGGATCAGATATCCATTATCAATTTGGACAGAGAGTGTCTGAACCACTACTATCTGCAGATGATTCATGAGTGCAGGTATTTCACTACCTGAAGATTTTAGAGGAACCATAAATATAAGAAAAGGCAGAAACTAGGATTCATAAAGAGCCCTGAGAACTATCTGGGATGGGAAATTATGTCCAATATAAAGAAAAATGTAATTTCTCAAAGCTGACTTTCCTGGTTCCTTCTATTGCCAGAGGGTCACTTTCTTATTTCCAAGGTATTTTCCATATTGGGTCTTAGATTTTACAACTGGAAATATTAAATCCTACTGATTGGCATAAATTTGCTCTTTAAATAAATAAAATCTATGATTATGCAAAATTAAAAACAACAGCAAAGGACAAGCTACAACACTAGCAGGCTTGAAAAAATTTACAAAGCTCTAATTTAACAAAAGAAACTTGATGCAACTTCTGCATTTACAAAGCTTTTTCAAAGTATAAAAATTTTTCACAATATTCACATGACATAAACACATACCATCCAAACTATTTTTTTTTTTTTGTATATGACATGTGAGCTAAAGTAAAAATCTCCAAGTGCTATCTTCACTCTAAGCATTCTTATGGAGAAATCAACCTACTGTCATTTTTAAATGAAATAATTTTTCTTCTTTTGCCTTTACTGTCTTATGTCAATGATATGGCAATTTGATTGATTAATAAATAGAGAAATAAACAGTATCCTCTTCTTACATTTATAAAGTTAATCATGCATATTAAATCACTGAGAATTTTGAGAGCTTATTTTTCTTTCAGCAATTCTTGCAACATATCTACACTTAAATACAAACAGAAATTGTGAAGGCTCCCTAACCAAAGACCACTTAAAACTATTGTAAAGAAGATACTTGTGAGACATAATTGGCTTCTAATTTTATTTGGAATTGAATAGCAAAACTAGGGGAAGCACTGCATTGTTCCAACTAAATCCATTGTTTAATGAAAGTTTATTGTGTGACAGACATAATGTTTAACACTTTACAAAAGAGGACTGCAGGAAATCTCTGTGGGGTACTTATTTTATTTTTTTAATAGAAGTTGAACTACAAACTCAACCAATTTATGTGCCAACCCTGATATTTAAACCTATCACCATCTGATTTCAACATCCAAATTATCCATTTTAACTTTATACATGTTCATTTTCAAAAACATCCATAATTTAGCTCAATGGGATTCCATGCATCTTCAAGTCATTATTAAGAGTGTACATTTGTCCTATTGATACTAACATTTTGGAAACAATTCTACTCAGAATGATATTGAAAAAGCTGATAGATCAGCTCAGGGAAGACATTACTTAACAAAGGCCTCTACAGTCAAAATAAAACAACAATAAAATAAGACAATAGAGAGACTAACAATATGCTAATCTGATTAGAAGCAAGCCTATTGGAAGAAAATTCTTGACGATCATGGTGTTCCAATTAGAGTTCATCTCGCATAAGTTCGAGCACTGATAAACTCATACCCACTTCCCTATCATAAAACAGGGGGTTTTCTTGCTGTTATTGCTCTTGATCTTGGTGTGCTGATAGCAAGTGTTATGAAAATAGTCTTAAAGAGACGGTGAGTTATAGATCGCCAGTTACTTATTAGTTTTGACAGGTATTGTCATAACCAACTTGTGAAAGGCTGAAGTCATCAGCAAGAACAGTGAAGATCCAGATGAAACTAGGTTCCTGTGGGATGAGAAGAAGGTCTGAGGAGGAGGAGAGACCCAAGGGAGAGGCTAACAAGATGCTAATCTGGATAGAAGCAAGTCTTTTGGAAGACAATTCTTTTTCTCAAGCCTCAGTATTTTAAGGTATTAGCTACAGGTTGGAATCACTGCTTTTATTGTCTACAAAGTTGTCTTAAATAGCAAGCAGCTGCCTATGACATTAACCATGAGTATCCAAACCCTGAAAAAAGTGTAGAATTTCTAATGCAGACTACAAGTTTTCAGTCATTCCTCATCTTCTGTCCTTGGTGACCGAGATTGTGCAACATGAAAGGATGAACATTCTTGAAGCTTCCAGAGATAAAGTCGGCTTCTCATACCCTGAACAGGTGCCCAAGTCTGCATTTCATTTTTCTTTACTGACTTGCTCTCATACTGTGATGGGATCATATAGTTTAAACAACCAACACATTTGTGAGAGAGTCCTGTTATGTTAGTCCACAAGAGATAAGCAGATATACCAATCTGCTTCGATTGTGCCATTCCACCCAGCTTTCTTTGTGCAGAATCAGGAATAGAGGAATCAGACACAGAGAAAATAACATTTGTACATTTTAACCATAATCAGTCACTATTTCCTGACTAAATGATGTTTGACATCATTTTATTTAGTTCAACCCATTCAGGTGAAACAATTATTGGAAACAAATAAACAAAGAAATGAACAACAAAACAAACAAAAACAAAACAAAACCCTAAGCATAGTCTACTGCCCAAATATATAGCAAACTATCTCAACTACCTAGGCACAGGTAGTGTTAATAGTAAACTTTTTAAAGAGGTAACTCCAGACTATCTTAATAAACTGAGTTTTCGTATAGGAACAAAGGGAGACTTGTCTATAACGTACTCTAGAGCCAACTATTTAGGCAGAGGGGGCTGTAGCCACAACTTCTACTATGGCTAGGGGAGGAAGAGTAAGGTTATGTAAAAGTTAAATACACTTCAATAGTAAATGGTGACAAATGACATTGCAGAACTGGGCTGGACTATATATCAGTTATTGCTTTGGAATCAGAAGGAAGGATCTCTCTCTTTCTCTCTCTCTCTCTCTCTTTCTCTCTCTCTCTCTCTCTGTGTGTGTGTGTGTGTGTGGTGTGTGGTGTGTGTGTGCGTATGTGTGGTGTGTGGTGTGTGTGTGTGTGTGTGTGTGTGTGTGTGTGCGTGTGTGTGGTGTGTGGTGTGTGTGTGTGTGTGTGTGTGTGGTGTGGGGTGTGTGTGTGTGTGTGTGTGTGTGTGTGTGTGTGTGTGTGGTGTTCCAGATGAGTATAGAATGGCTGAGGGGGGAAAGTTTGCCAACAGCAATAGCATATTGCATATTAATCCTTCTAAATTATTTTAACTATGTCCCGTATGAAAGTTTTTTTGGTTTATTTTCTGCATACAAATGTACTAAAAAGTATTCCTCACTAAAAAATTCACCATTATCTTTATTGTAACAATGACAATAATATTCAAATAAAGAAAATCTATAGGACACCTTAAACGAACTCCTTTCCTACCTTATCCTACCCTCAGCTAAGACTAAAAATAAAAAGTGAGAAGAGTAGAGAGAAAAGGGATAATGTAAAGTTCAGCCATCAGAATTGGCTTCATTACCATCCTTAATGAAGCACACGGGAGCCATTTATTGACTCCTCAACTATTAAGATGGAACATTATTACTGCTTTAATAGTATTTCCATTTTCATTTAGGAAATAACTAATCAAGGGATCAATGTACCAAAGACTTTATTTTCTTTCCCTTGGGTCACTTTGAGTACATATTTTAAAATGCACACACACACAAAAAGCCTAAGAGCAATTCCCTCTGGCGCCGTATCTCGTGAACAATTTAGAGAAATAACAAGAAGAGTACAAGGTCAACAGCCACCAACAAGAAGACTGCTATGGAGCAAAGAAACTCAGTGAGTGGAAAGGTTTCCTTTCTGGGAGAGCACAGGATCCCTTCCAGGGCAGGAAGCTTCCACTGGAAGACGCAAAGCATCTCCACCCTGACCTGCTGTCAACTTTCAAAACATTTCTATTTCTCAGACTCACTTAGAATGCAAACTACTGTTTTTCAGGTAGTTCTTACAGCTCTGCTTCCTTTGAGGTAGTGACATGTAGCCACAGAACCCAATCAGATAACACCTATTTACATATTTATAAAGCACCCTGTAAAATCTCCTATCAATTGTTGCTGCTAGATACAGGGCTTTCGGAGGATCTTGTGGGCCAGGCGCTCTACTGCACTGCTCCCTTCAGGAATCCAGATATATCACAGAATGTGATTTCAATGTAAATGGGGCCCATCACACAATCACACCACTTCACAAACTCTTTTCTGCTGGGGTAGCTTAAATCTAAACACACTCAAGCAGCTTGCTGCACCGAAGCAAGATTTCTTCTACATTTAAAAAAAAATTTTTTTTTTTTTAAAAATCCAAAACCCCAACACAACAATGCCAGGGGAAAAAAATCTGAACGTTTTCTGCAGAAAGATGGGCCGTCTCCAAATCCTTGTGCCCTATCAGACAAATTAAAGTAAATCAAGCATGAAATGAAGCCGAAGAGCCCCGAGATAAGGCTCCTTTAAGTCGTTTACAGATTAGGATAGAAGAGGTGCATCTGGTCTCTGGCAGCGAAGGAGGCCAGTTTCTCAGCTCACAATAGCAGTCCGTGTATAGGATTACCTTACCTTGTCACTGACAAGGGAGTAGGCACTCGCAAGATGTCCCTAACTAGCTTTGCTGGTTAAGGGCTCTTATTGAAGTACTAATTGCTGCAATGGAAGCAATATATTTATGATAAAACAAAACAATACCCTTCTCTTTCCAGGAAAAAAGAAAATCCTACAGACTGATTTATGAACTGGTCGGAAGCAGATAAACTGGGGAGGCTGGGCGCGGGGGTCTGCTACCAGCAGATGAGCCTCTTCTCTTATCAGGCAGGATTCTGCAGCTAGAGACAGAAGCTGATAATTCTCCAACAGGAATTAGTGACGGGGCCAGGAAACCGTGTTACTGGTTAGACTGGGCCTCTAGCAGCTGCCAAAAGTCCCCCTTGTTATCAGATGGGTTTTGTTGCTATGAAAGGTAAAGTATTCTCTAGGAGAAACTGGATGCTCTCTCAAAAGGCTCCATGATTCATGATTAAAATATAGGAGGAGGGTGTAGGGTTTTCTTGGAAGCATCTGGGATTTTGCAGCACATCCCGAAGACCTTGTAGTTCTTTGGCACTTTGAGCAGCCTGGAAACTCCCCTCTGTTTCTTTCCTTGACAAAGAACTTTTTCTTCCCCAGTAAGAATAATTTATGCCTTGCTTCTATCTAAGGGATTCCTGAATTCTTCACCCCTGAAGACACTGCCACCAGCTGAACCAAAGCAGCAGTTTCAGAGAGTCTCAGGATTCTATCTTTACCCTGTGTTTTGATTAGTGGGGTGCTGGGAGTGAGGAAGGGCTTACTCTTCTGTTCTCCCAGTCTTTGGTCACCTCACTGCTCAGGAATGATGCAGCACCAGGAAAGACCATGGAATCTGACACTGAAGCTAAGTATAACTCTTTTGATCAAGTCAGTTTACAGGGCTCGATGTCAGAAGTCTTTGCAGTACACTTGAGCTTAACATGTTTTGTTTCATTTTGCCATTGAACCTCACCTCCAATATGTTAAGAGGTAATTCCACCAAAATTACGGCAAATAAATTGAGGTTTAGCTGGATTGAATGCCTCACATCAAAACATTTACTGATGACAGACATATACTGAGGGTATCACCGACCTACATGGTCCCTCCCAGCCTCTGAGACTACGTAACCAACATCCTCAGCTTGGGATCAAATCACTTATGAGGTTTTCAGGTTTTTGGATGCAGGAGAAAGGCATTCATCTCCAACTTCAGAAAACCCTTTGGCCATCATCTGTGGGGACACGTGGACATATCTGAGGACATGGATACTAACGTGGAAGATATGTATCTTTTTTCTATCTGTGTAAAATTACCTCTCATTGTGCCACTTGAAAGAATCAATTTCAACCTTATTAATGTTTTATTTGTATTAAAATTAGCAAAGTCGTTTGTTAACTAGTGTTCCTTATAAAGAAATAAATTTAGTCACTGCAATCTCTCTTAACTATGTTCCTCAGCTGGTATTTGTTCTGCCTGCGTAGACAAGGAAGATGGCAAGCAATCAGGATCAGACAATGGAAGAGCAAAAGTTTAAAGCACAATGTAATTTTGTTGCATTTAGTTTTCCTTTCATTTGAAAAAAGTTTAACTAAAAATTTTTTGTCTTAAATTTAGAGGCAAATAGTATAAAACACTGGAGAAGTAAGTCTTCCTAGCAAAGTTTATGAAGAGAAATCTGCTGAAATGTACATATCCACGACATTTCTAAGAATGTAATTATTTTCAGTGAAGTAGGTAAAGGATAACCCTTCCCTCAGCAGAGAATTGATATATTTACAAATCTGTGACCAAGTGATGATATCTAACAAGTGCTTACTGCTTGCTGCTCCAAAATAATAAACTATCGTAAATTATACCAAAAGATAAGAGATATGCTTTATTTCTTCATCTATTAACATTGTGAGGAGATGACATTTGTTCATATTTACAACACTTCTTTACACGACTTTGGAAAATAAACATATTTTTTCTTATTTCATTGTGTATTACTTGGTAACACATTTATTCCTGCTTTTAAAAATGCCAGTCCATTAAAAAGTTAGAATATGTTCTTCCTCCATAAAATTTCTGTCAAAGACACGGTAAAAGATTTTCCACACATTTGATGCCATATTTTACAATTATTGTAATTTGAATCTTTCAAATTTCCTATGCACTAGGCATAAAGTTCATTTATAGTGAGACATTTTATGGCATTTTGTGTATGAATTAGCTATATATCTCATTGATTACCTTTGATTAATTATTAATAAAGCAATACCAATTTTTCTAGTATAGCAATAAGAGTTGAATTAAAGTGGAAACTTGGCTCCTTTTACATGATTTTAAGTAAGGCAATGTAGCACTGGATAATTTATCATGAAGTAAAATTTAATATTGCATTAGACTTTACCGGCCCTATTAGAAAATCTGAAGAACACAAAAGGACTGTGCTGATGTGCACTTGGGGCTTAAGGGTCATTTTCCTGGTGTGAAGAAATTCTTCTGAGACAGTATTACCATTTTCACCAATATGATGAAGGAGTGAAATCAACAAACAACTCCAGCATTACAAACACATCCGATGTCAAAACTGAAGGTTTTGAACTTTCTGTTGCTAGAGTATTTCTAATTAAGAAATTAATTAAGTAATTAAGAGTTGCCACTGGTTCTAGAAGCATTTAAGTCCAGCGAACTCCCTCTGCCTGCACTTAGAGTATGGAATGTTTGCTGTTCTAACGATTCTCCTTCTGAGGCTGAAAACTTGGTGTCCCAGTGAACATAACTAATGTTCGTGTTAGGATTCACACCCAAGAACGTGTAGTTCCCAAACCCTGCCTTTTTCTGTGGCTCTTGACCTTTCCATATACATAAGTTAGATTGACATTTTTCATACAGTCAAATATGTTTATTTCCAAAACATAATAGGTAAACTGTGGTTATTATTAATGTTTTTCTAATTGTTATTAATATTATTGTTACTTTTATTATTTAGAATTTTAAGTATAAATTTTCTAGTTCACCAATAAGAACCATCTCCACAACAAATTATGGTAACTACTCAAGTTTTGAACTTGGTTTTTCTTAATTGTCCACTTTCATAGTAACTCAATTACGATTGCCAAGAGTTACTGCAAGACGACAAAGATCTATTTATAACTAGAATTAAAAGATGATGTTAAAGAAAAGATGCTTTACAGGTTCAGGTGCTGAGCTCAGTGACTGGTCTCAGAGAGCTCACACTGCCGCAGAGCCCTGATTCTGGATGATTCTGGAGGCCACTTCACTGGTTGAACTCACAGTGTTTTAACTTAGGCCACCAATTGGAAATATCTCACAGCTCATACCAAAAAGGACTATATGACTGCTTTGGTTAACATCCAATTTAAGACATCCCTCGAAGTTCAGATGGATGCCATCACTTCTGTGATTTCTTTGAAGAGTGGCTTAAGTGCAGGAAGTGTAACTTCCAAACATCACTAGGAAGCTCCAAATTATAAAAGGAACGTGGAGTCAAGTCTGCTCTACTTGTTCATAATGATAGTGGCATTTGTCTATCTTAAAACCTTGTCCACGTCTCCCCTGTTCCTGCAGCTGCTTATCAACTCTTAGTCAACCATATTCACTGAGCAATCTTGTGTTCCCCTAGACTAAATAAAGACAAGATGATAATATCCTCTTCTGTCTTCCTGCCTGCAATTAAGAGGAATGAAATGGGCAGTGCTCTTGGCAGGAACTCTCAGGGAGTTGTGGAAGAAAAATGTCTAAGAACCACTCCCTTGGATTTAATCCTAGGGGAGTTATCTCTAAGAAAGCCTTGCTGGCTTGTTATTTGAGAAACCACAGATTAGCAACAGTTTTCAGATTCGGGCAGCTTCAACCACCTTTCTGCAGGAGAATACTATTCATGAAGTCACCAGGTTTCATTAAATGAACCACAAGGCAAACAGCTAAACAATTTGAAATGAAGCATTACAAAAGTGAATTAGATCTTTCTTAAAAGCCAGTTGTCATTGTTCCACAGGCCTGTGTGTTAATAAATACTACCTTTCATTAGGTTTACTCTATAAATAAAGTTGAGCAAGTCAAGTTTCATGACACACTCTTGGTAAATCATTAATACTATTATCATATGACCCTCTGTGCAGATATCCAAGTATGGCTCACTGATATCTGGACTTGTCTCTGTGTGTAGAAAGCCAGGCCAGTCTTTTTCTGTAGCATTTATCTGCCTCATTCCCATGGCCTTTATCTTGTATTTTTCCATAGACTATTTTCCCAAAATGTCAAAATTGTTTGGAATTTTTTTCTTATCTGCAAGTTAAGAATTTTATTATTGCTTGCCATCATATGATCTGTAAACTAAATGTTCTCAGATCTATGATCTGGGTCAGGATAAAGGTGTTCTAGTCAGTTATTTCTGGATCATTCCTTATCAACACTTCTTCCAAAATTTTATTAAAGCTCTTTTATACTTTCTTCTTATTTTTCTCTTTGAACTTTTTTTTCCTACACAGTGGAAATGGCGAAGCTCAGCGGTGCATACTTGTAAGCCCAGCACGGAGGCGAAGGCTGAAGTGGGACAGTTACAAGTTCAAGGCCAGACTTAGTTAAATAACAAGATGCAATTTAAGTAAAGAAGGAAACAAAAGAAAGAAGGAAGAGAAATAGAGGATGACAATGAGGAGAGAAGGAGAGGAGAAAAGGCAGAAAGGAGTTAGAGAAAGTGGGAGGAAGAGGGTGAAGGGAAGAGAAAGAGAAAAAGATGTTCTCAGGAGAATATATTAACACTACCTGACACTACCTAGAAGATTTGTGTGTATAATAATTAGAGAAGCTGAAACTTTCCTTTGCCTATAACCTGTTACTCATTCCAAAACCATCACTTTTGAGATAAACTGAGAGGAGCCTCCCGGAAACTGGACTCTATTCTGTGACTAGAGGTATATGGTTCATCAACATAACACTATACCCTTTGAATTCCATCTTAAGGGAAAAAAAGCTATCTGGTGGCATAAATGATACCAAGATGCTCATCTGACAATTGATATGGCCTCGTGGATGATGGGTCCTATCTGATAATCAGCTATGGAGTATGAAGCCACAGACAACTGTGCACTCACTCACCTAACCAAAGTATGGTCTAGACCGTATCTCCTTGCTTGTTGATGAGAATGTCATGTGGAGAGGACTCAAAAGCGTTGCTGAAGTCTGGGTAGATTACATCTATTACTTTGCCCTTATCTACAAGGCCTGTCACTCTATCATAGAAGGAAATTAAATTGACCTGGCACAATTTGCTCTTCACAAAACCATGTTGGTTGCTACCCACTAACTTTTGCTCTCCTAGATGATTGCAAATTGATTGTTTGACGATTTGCTGCAGTATCTACCTTGGTATCAAAGTTAAGCTGACTGCTCTATAATTACCAGAATCTTCTTTTCTTCTTTCCTTTTTTAGGGATCCACTTTTCCTATAAATGGTGACTTACTCCTGCCCTCCTTATGTTCTACCATGTATTAATTAGTTGGCTCTCTAGTTTGAACTTCAATGTGATTAGCATATATGATCTTAATTTCTACATTCTGACGCATCTGCTTTTCAAAAATCATCTTCTTCTCTAATCCAGTCTCATTTTTCATGTTTTCAAATGGGTACATCTATTTCTATCACATCATAAATCATTATCTAATAACTCAAGCCCTAAAACAAAATCATGTCCTCACAAGGACTCCCTGAGTCAATCCATCATTCTTCTTCCCAGAGCACTCATTCAGTGTTGGGAAGCCAACTAACTTCAGACGTGAACCATTCTGCCTTTTAGTGTTAACATCCACTTACCTAAAGCTTACTGCCTGTCATGTGATTCTTTTAATTCTTAATGAAAATAACATGCATGATTTTAAGTACATTTTTGATGTACAGTGACAAAAAAGGAACAGATGTAGTGTTCTTTTGAATTAAATTTTCACATTAATTTTGCTTGCTTAATGTGTTTTTGACTTCCAATTTCTTACTAATAAGGTTTTGTTTTCACAAAATAAACTATAAATAAGAAACATGAAGATAGCTTAATTAACTGCATCAATGTGTTGATATGTATGACTATTTGGTATTGCATCAGCCCTGAAAATATATACATAAAAGTAACATTTCATGCACTAAACAGATTGTATTTGTATATTCATGAGTATCCACACTCACATACATGTACACACACATAACACCACCACCATCACCACCACAACCACCACTAATTAAAAGAAAAGAGATCATAAATTTGAGTAAGAATAATGAGGGGGATATGTGGGAAGGTTTGGAGGGAGGAAAGGAAAAGAAGGATCGATGTAATTATAATCTCAAAAGCAATATGTTGAGTTTTGTCTAAAAGGGACACATTAGAAGTACTTCAGTTGCTCTCAAAGTTCAAATTAACTTCTACCTACAAAAAATGTGATTATTGTATAATTTGTCCTTATTAGTGAATAAAATAAAAGCTTACATACAGTAAAAAATGAGAAATGGAATGAAGGAAGTACAGGGGCTTCAGAGAGAGAGGAGAGAGAGAAAGAGAAGAGAGAGAGAGAAAGAGAGAGAGAGAGAGAGAGAGAGAGAGAGAGAGAGAGTGAGAGAGAGAGATATCTAAACTATAGGAAATAATATATTCCAATCATGAGCAGTTAAAAGAACCAAACACTAACTTTCAATAGAACTGATAACTTCACAATTCATAGTCGTAAAATCTCTGAAAATGGGTAGACCTTAAGATAAGTAGATGTTCACTACTTCCGGTTGTTAGTCAAATGTAATTTACAAAACCCTGCCTATGTTTATATAATACATTATTCAACAATATATAAGTAAACCAATCTTTTACACAACCTTTTGTCAAGATTATGTACTTTTTGAATTCATTTTTATTGTTTTCTCCTACTTTTGAGATTATAATATAATTGGATCATTTTTCTCTTTACTTCCTCCCTAAAAGCCCTCCCATATAACCCCACTTGCTCATTTTTAAATTCATTAATGGCTGTTAAATTCATACATGCATATCTATATACATATTTTTACACATATTACCTGGATTACACAAAAATGTGTTGAAACTTGACAAAATATTTTCTTTAAAGACTTATAAATCATGATATTGCTGAAACTTGCAGTTAATTATTAATATTTAAAGAAAAATAAATTCATCATGTTTGAACTCCACAACTATAGGATCTTCCTTCACAGGATACATTTTGTAGAAGATGAGCAAATAGAAACACTCAGGCAGATTGTCTTAGTGACATGAAATGTCACTGTAGCCTTCAAGTCCAGACATGCTCTCTTGTCAGTGAATCACTTTCTCTTACATTTTTGCCCATTGTTCTTGAAAGTTTCTAGAAGTCAGCATGTTTTCATTAAGTTTTGATGTCAAGTATCTTTCAGTTTTGTCAATCTTCAGACTAGCTACAATGTATTAGAAGGATATAAACACATATCTACATAGGTTTTACGTCAATTCCCTAAATTATTATTTCAATGAACATATTAGCGGAAGCAAGAAAAACATCCTAAGTATTGATCAAATCTTTTGTGAACCAGAAATAATCCCCCCAAATTCTCATGTTTTTTTGTTTATAGAATATTTACAATTTATAATATTCTGCCTGATATAAAAACATTAAGCATGTAGACTAAATTACACACACACACATATATATATATATATATATATATATATATATATATATATATATAGAATTATATACTATAATTGCTTAAAACCTAAAATTCTGTTATTTAATTCATATTAGATTTAGAAAAATTCATTTTTTCCCTAAAATAACCATCAAAAAATTTAGCTATGTTATTTAGAATAATTTCTTATGTGTTTGGCTTATACTGACACTCAACTAAAATATGTTTTGTTCTCATGTTTGAGTAGGATCTGTCCTTACCTTGTTTAATAAAAGTAGTTTACCAATAATTTCTAAAAAGTCATATGCTTCTTATCCTGATATCAACATGCTATTTAGCAATCAAAATACTACATGTTTAATAGGTTCAGAAAGGGTGGTATATGGAAAAGTCACTAAGTTATTGCAATTATAAATACATCATATACCAAATGTGTTGCCTATAGCGACAATGTGCAGAAGACAGTTTACGAAGAATTGGAAAGTGTGGGTGTCAGACAGACCGCTGCATGTATTCTCTGCTGAAATAATGGAAACAATAGCTGTTCCATTAAAATACATAATAAATGTATCCAAGACAATTTGTGCAATCTGTAAATTTGGAATTACAAATGATTCCATTTTCTACCCAATTGGTAACATTTTCCACATAAAATTGCCTTCTGATTACTCTGCATCCTCAGGGCCAGTCCTGTAAGTACAGACTCCACTTCCCTAGTCATGGTTCCAAACTCCTCCTTCTTCACTCTATTTCTGAATGTTCTTTTTAAAGCCTGTTACCACTGTCATTTGTAAAAATAAGCGTGAGACCCTTTAGAACCAACTGGGTTAGTATTCTCAGAACATGAAAGCTTGAAACAAATGACTATTTCAGAGTAAAGTTTAACTTGAGGCACAACCATAGGACATGAAAATTAAGAGACAGAAAAGAGGGAGTAGTTGAGAGACCAGGGTGTGTGATCACGAAACCAGCATCCCCCTTCCTTGAAAAACTCGCCCTTCTATCTTTTGCTACTCCAGTCTATTGCACCCATTGTCTCAACTCCCACCATGAGTGAGTTCAATTTACACAGACCTCATCTTGTAAAATAAGTTGTCTTAGAATGGGAGCATTAGCTACTTACATTTTCCTTTTTGCTTCAGGAGTCTAGCAAAGATCCCGTATGCTCACATCACCTTATCTGTACTGTGTTTCAAAGGACGGTAGGTGACATGTATGCTACAGGCAGTTCTGACAGCAAGAGAGAAGATCTGTGACTGGGAACCCCAGGGAGAGGGAGAGAGGAAAACCAAGTAAAGTCCTAATGCATATTAGGCCTATTTTAATATTCCCTGGAGTTAACCATATGCTAATAAATAGGAAGATATTTTTCCTATCATTTAGTGTTCCACAATTCAAGTCTTAGTTAAAGACTCAGTGAGTATCTAGAATTATCTAGAAATTAGGTTTCATTCTTATTACTATAAATCAGCAACCCTCCCACACGTTAGATATTTCTAGGTTGGCCTAAGAGGCTTCCAATTCTTGCAGCTACTTTCATCCAGGTTGGAATCCAAAAACCATTGTCACTTCTAAGTGTCTACCCTTCCACAAAGGACTCATTCTTTTAATATCCCACTGTTACATTTTCTGATGGTGTTCAGCATCTCTAGAAATCACATTTTTGTATATAAAACAATTGCTAATAAAATTAATGTCCAATATAATAGTGAGTCAAAAACTTCTATGAGACTAAACTGCTCACTGTGCAGTCTCAGGATAAATGTCTTGTAGAAGAACATGTTTTTAATTTGCTTTTAATAGAATATAAGCAGATTTTTCCTAACATTTTTTTTGCCATGGAAATCTTTAAAGTAAAATAATCAGATTTCTAAGATTCTTCTTCAAAGGAGGAAGGATCAAACACTTCAAGATTTTGTGTGTCAGCTGACTCCAGCTACACTACTTTTTTTGGCAAACATTGCTTCTACAAAGGGGACATGATGGAGGTCTCAAGAAAAAAAGGATGAAGGTCAGTAAAGTTAAGTCAGTTAAACACACACATGCACACACACACACACACACACACACACACACACACACACAAGCACATGCACACCAGAATACTGTGAACGTTTGGGAAAGAAATCCAGAGAGCCTCCTTATCTACTGCAATGGTAGGTGCTCACTGCTATGTAACTTTATGTTATATTTGAATTTACATTGTAATATAACCAGTGCTTAATATCACAGCACCTGTAAAGACTCACCAATATTTACTTATCTCAGTCTCATAGCAGACACTACCTATCTAATTAAAATCCTTACTCAGTTATCCAATTATAGCAATTATTAATCAAAACCATTTTAATGAAGGTTTATTGTTTACCAGGAACTTTAAACATACTATTTATTATATTTATCACACTGTCAACTCTAGTCAATAGACACAATTGCTGTATTAGATTAAGCAAATCAATGCACAAATAATAAAGTCTCACAGTATCCTTTCACTTTGATGGTGCAGGGATATTGTTATCTTTGTTGTGCTTGACAGTTTGTAGGGCTGTATGTATAGGGAAATCTCCCTTACATATGTGATTTTTCAAAACATAATATAGGCTATCTTTCTTAAGTAAGTAATGCAAATGCGGAGTTTTTCACAAAGTAAAATTTTAGGTTCACATACTTCAGAAAAATCAACAGTATTTCTTTAAGTATCAGAGACAAGGTGGGATTGGAGTCACGTCTCCATTTTGTAATTTAAGGACAATGCACTATCAAAATGTTGTTGAAGAAATACATAATCCATTCGAAGACAATCTGCATAGGAAGACTCTAGGTTCCTAAGAGCCTAGCAAAAGATGCATTCGTGGAAACCAGAGCTTTCAGAGGATTTATAATGATTACCCTCTGGTGTGGAGCACACAGGGACAGAGTAAAATAGCAAACAGTTGATTTTCTTTGTTTCAACTGTGTTTGTTAAATTGATTTATACCCCCCATAATGATCACTGCCAATGTTTGTAGGCTTGGAAGGAATGGAGCTACCATAGCCATTATTTCAACAGGAGAACCCTGAATGAATTGAACAAGACTTGAAAAACATTTGCCGCTCACCTTGGAATGTAGAAAGTGTGAAGGCCTGAATTCTATTTCTAAAAAAAAATACTTTATGCTAATTGAAATTTAAATATTTAAATTCTGCATGCTTAAATACTGTAAATGCATTCTTTTTACTGAAATGCACAGATTATTGTACATAAACGATGACAACTAAATCTTTACCAAAATGTGTCTTTTTCTATGAGAGAGAAAGAGAGAGAGAGAGAGAGAGAGAGAGAGAGAGAGGTAGAGAGAGAGGTAGAGAGAGAGAGGTAGAGAGAGAGACAGAGAGAGAGTGAGAGGGAGACTTGTTATTCAATCTTGTCTTTATGGCACTGAGAGTTAAGAAGAAAACAAAAATCTTCAAAGCTTGTTTGTTTGTAAGCACCCAAACTCCACGGTTTGAGATGTATAGCTCTTCTATCTTTCTTCACCATTAATTACAAGAGAACTCATCTTTCTTTTGTGGAGTCTGAAGTTTGTTGTTATTATTGTTAGATGAGTTACATTCAAACTCCAACAGCAACAAGGAAAAGGAGGAAGCCGACATTGAAATTCATCTCACAGTTCAGAATTTACTTAACGGCCAGCCTGTGCACTGTGATAAACGGAATGATGATCCGGCAACATGTCTTTATCCATGGTTTGCTTTAATTAACGCTGGCTTGTTTGTTGAAAAGATGATTAATATGCCAATGGAAATTGCATAATTGAATACCACAACACTGGCACAATCAGAAAGACACATGCAGTTTTTTGATTAACATTTATTATTATTATTATTGTGCTTTTTAATGTACTCCTCTCACTATGAAATGATGCCGTCTTTGACCAAGAGGTGAAAGGAAATAGGGCTGAGGGCAGGGTACTCCGCGAGCAAGAGGAAAATACGAGGTGGCTTAATCAGAACGAAACTGTTCTAATGGTCTTCAGAATTTCAAAAGATAGCAACCTCCGAATAAAGGCATGTGCCTCCCAAGCACATAAAAGGGCTATTCTTGGTGAGGGCAGGAAACTGAACAGACAAACATCTCTCAAGCCAAAAAGAAATTTTTATGGGTTCAAGAATAATGACTTAGATTTTATAAATCTTTAACATAGATGACTTTGTAAACATACCATTTCTTCTAATTTTCTTCTAATATTGAAATTTGTATATGTATCTTAAAATGCAGTCTTTAGAAATTGTTGGTTTTGACTAGTTATGTATCAGACAGTGTTCTCAGCAAGCAATCTTTAAAATCGTAAGTATTGTGAATGCATTATTTTACAACAAAGTTTCATTTAGTTTTTATTTCATTTATTTAAAGAAAATATTTTTCCTGACTTGTGCCCACAGGCCTGACTGTAATATTTAATATTATGGATTAAAATGTAAGTGGACAGTGGGAGGAACTACAGGTGTAGACGGACAGTGAACTATTATCAGGGTATATTGTATGAGAAGAGAATCTATATTCAATACAAGGAAAAATAAAAATAGGATAAATGCTAAGTGAGGAAGCATAATTACCTTCAGAATGTTCACTTTAGGGATATACTTTTTAAATTATACACTAAGATAAATTTGGACTCTATTTTCAGAGTTAGGTCAGCACAATTTATTTAAGTTGAAAATTAATAATCAACACACATATGTCTAAAATGTCGATTTCTGTTATTTACACATGTGAAGGCTGAGATAAGAGTTTGGGTCTAACAGAGTTATTTACAACTCTGGTCCCACTTCACATCACTTTTAGGGCTGAGCAATTTTAGTGGTTCTGAACCATTGTTAACATAGAAATAACATCATTCAGAATTTTTCTATGATTAGAATGTTAAGCTTTATAGAAAGTCTGTATTACAAATTCCAATGAAAAATAGAAGAGACATTTAACAAGGTTTGAACTTGCTAGGTGACTATATCATTTAATAGTTTGTTTTATATTACTTCTTTGAGAATTATATGCAAGGTATTTTTATCATATTCACCCTCAAATCCTCCCCCAACTCCTCTTTAACTTTTCTACACCTCAACTTTATGTTCTCTTTTTAAAAATAACTCCATGGGCCTGCTTTTTGCTGTTCATGTAAATCTGAGTGTGACGGCATCTACTGGACCACATCCTATATACCAGGGGCCACACACTGAAAGAAAACTGACTCTTCCCTTCCATATAGCTATCAGTTGACAATACTTCCCCAGATATGGGCGGACTTCACACCTGACTACCTTCACACTCCAAGCTGGGGCTTTATTTGGCTTTGTCTTGTGTAGTTTTTATGTATGCTATAACAAGAGCTACACAAAAACCAGATGAAACAATTAGTTCTCGTCTCCCTTGTTAAAATCTTCAGATGTTTGACTTATGCTCAAAACCTATGTGTCAGAATGTGACAGAGGAATTCAAATGTTGACATTCTTTTTCAGCGTGAAGAAAAAATTTTTAATATATAACCTTTGTTTATAATAAATAATAATTCCATTATCCATCTTACTCAATTATTTAGTGAGTTTCTTCTTAATAGAGAATAATTGCAACATATTTTTTATCTGATATGTTTACTGTACATGTTCTTATTGTTGGAGTTATGGCTCTAGGGCAACACATTTGTGCTCTGGGCTCTGCCTAGATTTATCCTCTCCACTGTAAACTCATGTTTAGTGTCCTGTAGGAAAGGATCTCCTTGAATTATACAATGGGAGCTACATTAGGTTGGAACCAAATGCTTGTTTTTAGATAGCTTATAATTGTTGCTGACAGTTTTGAAGTTAATGATAAAGTGATATTAAGAATGTATTCTCCATTGGAGAATGAAGGTGAATATAATACTCCAAGGTCAGGAGAAGGCCCAGGCTTCCTTAATCTGTCCAGTGGAGGAAGACATTACAGGTCCATAATGCACAACGTGTTCATATACAGCCTCTGATCCTCCAATTCCATGTCTAAGATGATGCTCACAACCTTTATGATTCTGTCTTTCCTCTTTTGAAAAATGTCAAGAACGGAGCTTAAACTCTGACAGGAACTTTCAATTCCCATTATTTTGATCCTGACGTTATAACATCAGTGTCCCTGAATTTCAGTAAAGTACACGATTGCTTAGAATAAATAAAATATATCCAAACCTCCTGTGCAGGTTGAGAGTGCCATGCGAAGAGCCTCTTTAAAAGGGAGAAGAGAGCTAGTGATTCCTCGCTCTTGCTTCCTTCCTACTCTTTGGAACTAGAAGTAGTTGGTGGGTTGTGAACTGCTATTAATGCCCTTGAGAATTTGTGGGAGGAAAATGTGTGTTTGAAGAAGGTGCAACTACAAAACGGTGAACATGGCTGCCTCACAACCATCGCTTATTCACTCTATGATTCATATGTACAACAAAAGAACAACTTTCTTATAAAAGCTGCTGTTCAAGGATTTTATTCTTTTGCATCTGAAACAATGAATATTAACATAATCCTAAGGTGAATGGTAGATGTTAGTAGATCACAATGTATAAATGAAAGCCGTCAGTTGTAACATAGGAGCCATATCTTAGGGAAGGATGGGCATACCCAGGAAGAGGCAGTACAAAGAATGTATTAATGTTTCTGTAAGTCTTGACATATGTATATGTGGGGTTTACATAAATTAATATATGTAATATTTAAATATATTTAAGTGTATTACATATATTAATTATGTATATTTAATCCAATAGTTTAATAAGATTGATGTAATAAACGACACAAAGATCAATTGGCACAGAGACAGTTACTGACAACCATAGATATGTGTAGTTGGCCATTATCTTAAAGGTAATGCTAATAATATACAGAATTATTTCATCTGTTCAATTGTGTGTGTGTTTGTGTGTGTGTGTGTTTGTGTGTGTGTGTGTGTGTGTGTGTGTGTGTGTGTGTGTGTGTGTGTGTTGGTATATGTGTGTATTTCTACTGTGTGCCAGACACTGAGCTCAAGGCTTAGTCAGATCTGACCCACCATCTGTGCTCTTTCCCAGCCTTTCACTGGAGGACATCCATACTCATTCCCGAACAAATGTTCTATTGCTGCTTTTGCCCAATGCTGGAGTTTTATTCTCAATGAGTCCTTTGCAGAAGCCACTGTTCACTACTGTTCTTCACTGTTTTAAAAAACAATGAAGCTTACATTACGTGATTTAAATGTATGATATAACACATCACATTTTTCTTTAAAGATCCACTTGGAAGATGAGTTAATGAACTATGGAAACACACACACACACACACACACACACACACACACACACACAAGGTGAAGCTAATTGACAAGCCATCACAAGTTCATCATACACACAGATATGTCCTAATTGAGAAGACTGACATGGTCTCAAAGCTCATGAAGTTAATTCTAAAATAATGCAATTAAGTCTCTAAGTTTGATCACAGCTTTGCTAAGCCTGTCTCACATAATCCAGTTTCTCATATACCTTAATCAGAAAGAAAAAATCCATAATATAAAGGCAAACAAAACATATTCATTTGAAGTAAAGGAACTGTCATCTTGGTAGAGACATCAGCCTCTTGTGAGCTGTATGGTGTATGGTTAAACCTTGGCATATGAAGCTTCTCCACATTGCTAATTTATCCTCAATCAGTTAAACATATTCTTATGCTGTAGAAACATCGCTTATACCTTTGTGTATTGTGTTTCCTATGAAAAATCACTTTAGCCCTCCAGAATTCTAGAATAAAGTAAGGACCAGAGTTCTTATACCAGACAGAAACAGACATAAATGGGGAAAGAGAGGGCACAACTTGTTTTTAGAAGGATTTACAAGCTGATTTCACAGATCAATCATTGATAACACATATATTGAAAAGCAATCCATGCCACATTCCATATAACAAGACTAAAATATTAGGTTGAGAGATCAGGTAGGGTAGTAACCAAAATATAGAGCCCATTTTATAAGGCTTGAATGACTTCTTGGAGATAGCAACCTCCTAAATTCTAGACATAAGTCAGAAAGCAGGAAAAGATCCATTACTGGGGGAAAAAAACCTGTTTTCTCATCCCAGACTGCATTTCCTGTGAATCTCCCAGAGCTCAGTCTGTGGACTGTGTGTTACTGAACTTTCTCTAGTATCTGTAGTGACTGTGCCTAGCCAAATACACTGTTGGAATAAGTCATGACTTGCCACTAATGCCTCAATTTATTTTTACAAAAAGCAGCTTATACCCCTCCCTGGCTTACCTCCTGTTGCTGACACAGTCTCATGCCAGTCAACTTGGCTAGATCCTCTTACCGCGATCCTTTCTTCAATACTGGAGATCTATTGGATGCTACTCTCTCCAGAATCCACAATTTTTTTTCCTTTACTCAATACTCTTATCCAGTGTCATTGTCCTCAAAACCTCAACAGTGCCAGAATGCCTCTACAACTGTCTCTTTCCAGTCCCTGCTTTTACTGTTTTGTTCCAGTTTCTGCTATGCAGAGTCTGGGTTTCTTCTGCCTTTTCACAGAAACAATGGTAATGACTGTGATGCCCAAAGGTTCATCTAACCTTTACAACATTTATTTTATATTTTTGTGTATATTTTTGTGCCTGAATGAATTTACATGCATCACATGTGTGCAGAAGCTCACAAAGGCCAGCGGGCACTGGATTTCCAGGAACTGGGGTTATGCATAGTTGTGAGCTGAATGATACGCTGAATGTATAAGCTGTGGTCCTCTAATGCTGCATTATCCTAGGTCTCTGTGGATATAATCTATCAACAATTAAAATTTGATCATTCTGTGAAGCCAGGACCCTCTAAGATTAAACTTGCCAATGTATGAAGCCTCTAGGGAGGCATTTTCTATCTTAACCTGGGCTTTAGGTCATAAAGAATATATGCTTTCTTCCACAGTTAATCCTTGGTCCATCAGGCTACACTTATCTGAGTTTAGTGGTAGAACTGATGCTATTGTATCTCTTAAAACTCTAGCCCATTTTGATAAACAGAACTGAAACCAAGGCAGCCTTTTGGCATTCTTAGGTAGACACAGATGGAAGTATAAAAAGTATTTTGAAAATTCATGTTCTGAAAATACACATAGTGCTCATAGATGAACTATCCTTAAAATGAACTCAAACATGGTTGGAAAGACATGAGTACATGTCAGTTAAAATGTATTAAAAAAATAAACCAATTACTGGGATGGAATGCGGTTTAAAAGTGAGTAAAAAGAGATAAATATCTATTTGTTAAAATATACAATGGAAGTTCCTATCTTCAGCTTGAGTTCCACAAGGTGAGGCTAGAGAGATGGAAGAATTCCGTCATCTGCATAGGTGAAGACTGAATTTGTTTTCTTGAACTGATAAAATGGATCTGTGCATTTGGGAAAAATGATAGAAAAAATAATAGGCACTTTTGGACGGAATGTGTGTAACTACAGAACATTACAGTACAAAAATATATATATATATATCACCAAAGGAAAAAGAAATAGTTGATTAACAATTACATTCCTATCTTTCCAAGCAAGAAAAGAAGCCAAAAGAGGAATGGAACAGTGTCTTCAAGACCTGTGACGTCACTGACAACAAATATTTGAATGCAGCCAGTTGGTGATTCTACATAAAGAATCAAAATATGTTTTATGCTTAATAGAGCTGAAGTTCTCTCACAAAAAAAAGCATTCCAAAGAAGACTAATAATTTATCTCAAAAATGAAAATTGGAAGTAAGAGGTAAGAAGCAATAGGACCCATGGGTGCGGGGGGAGAGCCATAAAGCATAAGAGGGCATTGAAACACCTATTTCCATATAACACAAATCAGGAGTACTTGATGAAACTGGAAAATAATTGATATAAAATATCTGAAAATAAAAGAGAAGGGAAATTCCTTGGATACCATGGGAGATTACATTATTTTAAAGTCTTTAGAGATTTTGAAGAAAGACTTTCAATATCTGATTACTGAAGTAATAATTCTCTATGAAAGTGATTTGTTTTACTCAACACCGTGACCTAATGGTACAAAAAGTAAAATTTCAGTGACTGATACAAGTTTGAAAAATGTATGCCTACAATGAGTTATTTAGACACACCCTTTTGCCAAACTTGGTAAGTGAAACAAGAAAACAATAGATGATCTAATGACAAGATAAAAACACTACACTAGAGTCTGCACTAAACAGTTAGAGAATACAGATAATTTCAGTGTTCATGAATGTTGAAAATTGCCTGTCTACTCAGAGCCAATACACGGGCTCTGAGGACGAATCTTTCCCATGATCTATAACAGCAAATTTGTTCATGATGATGTGCTAAGTCTGAATCTCTTCTTGTTCCAGGACTACTTTTCCAACTCACACAAAATGATATGCTAGTCAGGTCTCCACAGGATTAAAACCAATGTAAAGTCTACTGAAGGCTTCATTGGGAGCAGAAACTACTTGCTTACCTACCTACTTACTACCAATTCTTACAACATAATGACAATGGTACTTTAGTGGTTGATACTGAGTTCTATTTCCCCCAACTTCATATGTTGAAAGCCAGAATCCTCACTGGGACGGTGTTAGATAGACTGTAGGCCTCCATAGCAGTAATTAAGTTTAAATAGGTTTAGTGACTTAGCATAGGCATTGAACAAAATGGGTTAGAGTATCATAAGACATGGAAACCAGAGTGTCTGCTTTAAGGAAAGGCCATGTGCATACCTCCCTTAGAAGCTGGTCACTTACAACCAGGTAAAGAGCCCTCATCACACTGCCCTAGCATTGATCTGAGGCTTTCAGTATTAAGAACTATGAGGAAATGAATTTCTGTGGTTTAAGCCCCTCAGTCTAAGGCATTTTATCACAGTAAGTCTGGCACTAATATAGTGGTAAGCAAATAATGAAAATTAAAGTGAGTAACAAAGTCCATGTGTTTAGTAGTATTTTTAGTACTATATTTAGTACTAATTTAGAAACTGAAATGGTGAAATCTCAGGAGCAGGAAACCACACTTATTTTGCTGCTAGTTGTCTTTGTAAACTACACTGTTTTGAAAGCAATACTTTAGTGGCATTATTAAGGAAGCCTCCATTACATGCACTATTACATATAAAAATATTTTTCCCAGCTGTACCCTTTACAATCTTTGAAAAAAAATCCCCCAACCTTGACTGAGTCTAGTCTAGGACCACACTAGTTGTATGAGCACAATACATTCTAATTGATAAAAAAATTAAGGTTTATTGGCTACTAAATGTTTAATTAAATCATTCTACAGCATACAGGCTGTAGTAACACACACACACACACACACACACACACACACACCAGGAATCAGAGCAATGCTGGGACCAGTAACCGAGAGTCTCATTGTAGAAAGAGAGCTGAGTAAGTGACAGTGGGCAGATGCAGGCAAGAGATGAAATGCTTCTGAAATGAAGAAGAGTGGTGAATTACGGCAGGTATTGGAGCTGTCTGGGTAAATATCAGTTTCTATAAGATACTACCTAACTCAGACAACAAAGTGAGTTATTCAGTGGCTCTTCACAAATCAAGATGCAGAACTTAAAACTTACGTTAGCCAATAGAGGTAAGATCAGTTCTTGTCCCTACAGGCAAAGCCTCAGACAAGCAATGCAGTGCCTCCATCACCCACTCACCAACATTTACTACCACAGTAACCATACTAGCATCTAACTGGTCGCTAATTCCATTGCACAGAGCCCCCTGTATAGTTCCAAGGACTCACCAGTGACTCAGTGACTCAGCTCAGTGACTCGGCAACCACAGTGATACAATGATACGATGTAATAAGAGAAAATCTGCAACTGAGCGTGACTAATCTAATACAGGTAGCTGAGACACATATGCAGAAGGTAGGATACATTTTGTGCAGCATCTCTGTTCATTTCTAGCACTGACACTGCAAAACAAAAAGAAGCCCAAAGTCCTCTTTGGTAGGCTTTGGGTAGGCACTTATGGTATTTGTTAACATCTTTCAAAACCTACCTCTGGGCTAGAGGAAAATAATGTTTTATATTTTCTCAAACAAATTAGGTTTCAATTGATTTCATTTTGCACTTTTTCACTCTCTGTTTCCAGTCACAGTGGAGTGAATCAAGGGTTCTTCTCTCTCATGAGGGCCAATTCCTAACCACAATACTTACACAATTTTTGCATTAAATATTTCACTAGTTCCATTTCATATTTCACATTTCACTAGTTTCAGTTCACATTTCAATTAAGTTTCCTGTATTTAAAATAAACTATGTATACATCACCACGGGATATAAATTGTTTTGAGAAATAATGCATGTTTGACAGTTACCTTCTGTACGGATGATAAAACAGTAGGAGCAAATGGGTTTTATCATGTGGGTGATAGGGATAAAATCTGGAAGAGCAGCCTGTGATCATAACCACTGAGCAACCACACTCAGCCCCATCAATCTGAATTTTAAAGTTCAATCTAAGAATACAAAATTCGGGTCAATGGAAATTTAATCAAAGATTAAGTATCAGAGTTTTACCATTTGCATATCAGCTAATGACATGACACAAATTAGGATTCTGTTTCTCTAGAAGAATCAATAAAAAAAGGGAAACAAAGTTTTTTGTCAAGGCACTCATATATATACATATCTATATATTCACAAATTATTGCTGGTATGTTATAGAGAACAATTTGAACAAGTGAAAGAGTTTTGTGCATCTTTGAGTTCTTTGTTCCCATTGAACATCATTTTGTGGGCAAAACTAAAAGGATACTTGTGGTCAGTTCAAAGAGCAGCTCACTCCAAGGCCTTCGTTCCTGAACAGAATCCAAGGAAGAACCAGTCTCTCAGACACTGACTTACATGGCCACCCTCAGAAATGCTCCAACCAGTACAGGGAGAAGATGCGCATTGCCAACTAATTGTCAAAAAGATTTCTAGGTAGAAAAATACATTGGGTTAAGTGTTTTGTTCAGTATGTATTTATTGTCTATTTTGACTCTAATAATTGTGGCGGAGGCACAACAGATGAAAGTTCCATATCCTGCTACACTTTCATCTTGGGGAGAATGTTGAAAATCACCACAGTAAATAACCTCAAAGATAGAAAGTGCGGGGAGAGAGAGGACATCTTAAGGGACAAAGAATGTTGTTGTTAGGGTGAAAATCAAATGACTCTGAGAAAAAGAATTTCAAGTTACATTTGCTGATTAAAATAGAAGCGTATGCCATGATCAAGAACAATTATTTATGACAAATGCTGGTCCATGTGACCCTTTGGCGTAGGTACATGCCTAGCTAGCTTTCCTGAGGTTTTAGAAAATAGCAAACTCATCAGTGCTGTTCCCTGACTTTCTGACCTCCGCCCTTATGTCTAGCGTTGGGCACACATTTATGGTGCCTCATTTTCGGCACCAGTTTTTCCATTTGTCATTTCGAGGCTCATCATTGGAAACTTCCTTTGAAAAATGAATTCCAAATCTAAACATGAAAATTAAAAACAAATTGTAAGAGAAGAAAGGGGCCTCTAAATCAAGAGGCAAACAGGTAAAACCTCTCTAAAATTTAACAATGGCTAAATTTTATTTTCTTCTCCCACCTGCCTGAAATCTAGCCTCTAATGACAAATGCAATGTTTAAAATATTTTTTCTATTCACTTGACAAGTTCTTTGTCATGCATATCCAAGGCTATCTTATATCCAGCCATTTTCTCACTCAAGCTAGAAACATTTTAGCCCTAACTAGCTTCCCAGAGATTACCAATTTTCTTAAGTTGCAGCATCATAACTGGACACTTGACACTTCTTCAGCAAATTATAAGCAAGAAGCAACAAAGATGCTCTATTCTCTGCTAACAATCAGTGATTTCTGTTAGCTGTGCACATTCCATGACTTGAGAATTGGTGGCGTTTATTTATGTGTACAGGGGACTAGGAGGAAACACTAGAGTCTCTCTTAATTTCTAGGTCAAACATAACTTCTAACTAACCATTGGTCCAGGGTCAAAACAATGGGAAGCAGAAAGCTGCTTTACTGGAGGTTAGGGGTTCTCCTTGAAAAGGTTGAATCATGGTTATAAAATTAGAGTACGGAGAATTAAAATGATTATGCTCTAAAAATGACTTAGTAGAAGTGACAGGGTTGTTTTTAACCTAAATATTTTTTAAGTACCAAATTTGTCACTCTTCTAAGTTATATGTTACAAACTGTAAAATCGCTTTATTGCAGCCATAAAAGAAATGAAGCACTTTTAGCCAATGCTTTTCAGTAAATCAGGAACTTTGTATTAAATCCACATTTTATTTGCTTATATGGACATTCTTTATTTTGACCGAAGTGGTATAAATTGCTGAATCCCAGAAGGAGGTGCTTTTGAGTAGGCCCTACGGGTTCAGGAAGGGGGACAACAGACCAGGGAAACTAACTGTTAGAGAAAAAAACAGACAGTGGCAGCTGAAACCTTTTGCTATGCTTGAGTTGAGAGAAGTCGTATTCATCCAGGATGGATGTTTTTAAAGCCACACGCTCCCTCATGATCATTTCTGCCCTCAACTAATCATAGATGCTTTTAATTGCCTTGATTTTAAATATTCACCTATTAAGTTTGCAAATTATTATGTAATTGCATATTAGCTAATAGATGATGGCTAATGATCAGCTATAAAATTAGATTATTAAGAGATAAATGATGTAAGTATTCCATAGACTTTCTCCCTCCCCCTCTCTCTAATATAGAAAGGATTTTGATTTTATAACACCTCATTTTTTGTTATTTTTTTTCTCAATATCAATGAAAAATAGGAAAGGAAACCCCAAGTGAGAGAGAACTTTGCTAATGTTGTTGGTTACTCCTATCTCGGTTAAGGTTAGCTGCCTTTTGAACTGTTGAAGTAGGTGGCTTTATTTACAGTTGATTTATACTCTTCTTGGGCATTGTCAAAATGAAGACTATAAGCTGTTGCCATAATTTTTGGTTAAACTTAAAGCAATGTGATTCAGTGATAACCCATTGTAGGACCTTTTCCCTCAGCATAAATAGCAGATCTGAGCAGACAAACACAAACACAGAGAAACACAGGTACACAAACATGAAACCACAAATCTAAGAGCAAAACTCCTAGATTTTACACAGGAGCATATCCAGTAGTCAAAAATATGGCTTAGTCACTTTGCTAATGGACTATCAAGTATATCATTGTAATCTAATATAAATCAATTACAATTCAACCACCACAGTAGTAAAACTGCCATATGGCAGGGTAGCCTGTTTGAGGCAACAAAGATTTTCTTAAGTGCTTTGGAACTTTTCCAATCAAAGCTGCAAAACTAAAGTACAAAGTCAATTATATTCTTTCTCCATTATTGAAAAGTGTGTTTGCAAGTGTGTGTTTTGGATATTATTTGCATATGTGCATATAGTTATTTAATCATCCAACACAAAATATTACACATCGACAATAAATATATTAATATGCTTTTTTGAGTGTCTATATTACTGAAGGCATTGGGATTTGGTGGGTTGTTGGACCCTATGTTTCTCTTACTCTATGGAAGTTCCTGATAAATAGAAAAGATCCTTAAAATAGCAATCCTGATTTAACAAGCTCTAAAAAATGCCCCTGTCACTCTTCAAGTCTTCTGGGGCACAGTTGATTATTTTATCCTTAATATACCGTAATAAAAATAAACACCAAATCTCTAAACATTGACTAAGCATGTATTGTGTTGGCGGTGCTGTGATGGGCAAAATTGGCAAAATGAAGAAGTAGTCAGCCAGTTATGGAGATAAGCCATACACATGTAAAACATTTCCAGTAAGATTGCAAGCATCAACTTACAACAATGAGAGATAAAATAACACAATGGCATTTGATTAATTTCCAAATAAATTATATGAAGTGCTGTTGTCACAGGGGGTTCCCTGGAGAAAAGAGAGAATCATAGGAAACCCTGAGTTGGGTCTTTAAAGATGAGACCATTTATCAGACTAGAGGAAGAGACATGTCCCAGGTGAATGAAATCAAAAGGCTAATAAATCCTAAATGCAGGGAGTACCCAGGAGGCAAAGGCCAGCTATTTTTCAAATTTAAGTGGTTTCCAGTTGTAGAGATTAAGTTGTATTAACTCTAATAGTAATGAGTTGATGGCATGAATTTTGTGATATTGTATAGAAAAAAATTTTCTAAGGAAATTATGAAGGATCAACTAGAATGGAGCAAAGAACACAGCGTAGTCACTTCAGATTTTTTAGAGCTTTAACATGGCAGGATCTACCAAGTGACAAGAAAAGGATAAGTCTTTATTTCTAAAGCTCTACAACATTATTTTGATTCTTCAAAAGGCTAAGTGGGAAGCTTCAAGTTTATTGATCTCTGGGTAAATTTGCACCCGATTCTATAGGTTCTCAGCGATTTTATGCATTTTAAGATCTGGCTTTTCTGTGAACCTAATCAAGTCAGTGACCATGTGTTGTGAGACAACAAAGGCCTAGAAAATTAGAGTTGGGGGTAACAATACAAATGGTATTCTTGGAGCAAATAAAAGCTTCGAAGTTGGATCTAAATAAATGTATCTGGGCACATTGAGTTTCATGGTGATTTGGGGAAAGTTGCAATTAAGCAGGGTTTCTTCTGTAGTCAGGGATAAAAATTCCATGTATCAGTGTAGAAAAGAAGACCTTAATGGAAAGCTTGAATAGTGGTGTTTATCAGGAAAACTCCTGCTTGCAGAATATGGAAAGGACTCTGCTCGCATCACCTTCCCCCATCTCCTGACACTCCCTAGCTGGTCCTGAGTCTTTTAGAGAGCGTATTAGTGCTTGACCTATGACTCTCCACATTCTGATTGTCAAACTTGACATGCTCTTAATGATATCATGAATTAAATGAGTGAGAGAATCCCCCTGTGTCAGAAGTATGCTGTTCAATCATAAAGACATAAAATGATACAGCTGTACTTAGAAAGTTAACTTGAGTCCTTGGTGTTTTTTTTTTGCGGGGGGGTGGGGGGGAATTTTGACTACTCGAACTGAAAGGGCATCCCCACAGTAACTCCAAGGCTGCAGGCTTATGGCTCACCCACCCACACAATTAGTAGCTTGAGCTGGAAGGATTGCTCATCTTTGTGGCCTTGAACCTTGAGTGTGTGCAGTAAACGTGTTTCCCCAACCTAGCATATGGACAAACTCTCCTCGATCCTAGAGATGGCACTGAGAAGACTCACATGACTCCAAGCAAATCAAACATGAAAACAAATGAGAAAGCATGCTTGGTAGAGTAGGAATCAGGACCAGAATAGATCAGAGACAAAAGTTCAAGCATAAAGAGAAGCAGTTTCTAGTGAGATATGTGAAGAAAAGATTTTAACTTTCCAATAGGCAATAAAACCATCAATTACTTACTGAGCACAACAAAAGTTTGGTAAAAATATAAAATATTGTTTTTAGGGGACATATTGATGGTGATAGAGAATATAAAATAGTTTTAATCTTAGTAATCTTTAATATAATGTAAAATATTAAATAAGCATTTTAAATTATTAACTGGAAACATGAGAGTAATTAATATTAATCAATAAAAATACATGCTTAAAACTTCTTCAAATTAGATTGACAGTTAAATAAGTTAAGAAGTACAGAAAATAGACTACCATTATAATATGATTAATATACTTAGGTACTAGATCTTGTAACTTAGGTGCTCTTGAAAACATGTATGAAAATATCTAATGTTACCTATAATCATGAAAAGGGTTGATATGTATTTGGTTTATTTTCATGATAACAATACTGAGGCAAAGAAAAGTTGACTTAGCAAACATCACTTAACTAAAGATTAGAAACTAAGATGAGAAGAAATAAGCCACATGTACTGTCTCTCAGGTCTGTGGCTCCTACCTGTACAGTCCCTCAACTTATCTCAAAGGAGTGGAAAAGGGAAAAAGGAAGCAGATGGAAAAGCCAATTCTTTTCAAATACTCTGAATCATTATATTTAATATACTGTGCTTATAAGTTTCTGAGATACCCACTGTATTTGACATGCCTTTTATACAAGTAACTTATATGTCATTATAACAATATATTAAGTACTTACTGAGCAGTGAAATTGGATGGCTTATAATTAAACACTCATGAGAGCTGGGTGCTCTTGAGTATTTATTTTGAGCCAGGCACTTTGTGAAGGCCAGTGTGTGTGCATAAGCTCAGGTAACACCTAGAAGAGAGCTAATTTCATTAACAAAGCATGGAATTAGGAACCGCACTGACATTATTGTGTTTAGAGTCTTTGTACTCACAACTTTTCAAAAGTAAACTCAAATGTAGAATGTTCACAGCAAACATTAGGGTTTGTTTGTTTCTCTATTTCTCATTGGTATAGTTAGAGTATACTCTTAGTTTGCAGGTAAGGAACCCGAGGGACTTGTATAAATCCCCTGACCTGGGAAATGAAGGAAAGATGTTTGAAATCTGCTAGTCAGGCCCTGAATCACCAATGACTGTACAATACATGCATATGGGATTTATACATGCATGAATGAAGATACTGGGGAGAGGCAAGCATGTAAAGGGGATATTACAGGACCGACAAGACTGATCACTTGCCACTAAGCTTAATTACCTGAGTTCAATCCCTGAAACCTACCTGGAAGAAGGAAAAAACCAGTTTCTACAAGTTATTCTGTGAAATTCACATATATGATCTGGTCACACAGACACACACACATACACATGTACCAGTTTTTTTCAAAAGAAGACTATGTAGAAACTGGAGACAAGGAGCATTTTGAAAGTGTGTGATATAATGGAGTATTCAGCATGGAGGGAAGTTTGAGGAAGTACAAGGTATGCAGAAGAAAAAAGAAGTTCATCACGGGAAGCCCTCACATAAGAGGAAGGCCATTTTCTTTTAATCATAAGCAGCAATTAATGTAAAAATGAGAACTCTGAAATATCAGAGATCACACTGAGAAAATTAAAACAGCATTAAAGCAGATTCACCTTGAAGTTGGGGAAACTTATTATGTAAGTGGGCAAAGATAATAGGAGAGAAATTCTCATCACATGACATCGGGATCAAAGCAGCTATGGTACCTCTAAGCTACAGCGTTTCCAGATTTCTATGCTCCAAGCACATTTCTCGTTCTGCTCCACATTCCTGTTTCTCCCTATGGGACAAGTGAGAGTTTGAATTTAGACAGGTCCCCAAGAGGGAACTCTCACAGGAAAACTTCAGTTCATTGAGCAGAGAAGTTGACAGCAGAGAGGAAAGATAGTGTCTCTGACTGTAGAATGTGAAAAGTACCATGAGACTTTGGATACAAGGTTACTGATGGAATAGACATAAATTAGCAATAACTTAGATTTGTAATAATTCTAACACAGGTCTTCACATTACTGTGAATATTGCAAATATTCACATTATTGCCGGGTGTCATTTACTAAATGGTATAGTGCCTGATATAAAATAAATGCATACTGTAGTACATCTAGGGTTCTTTTACAATGTTACACCTACAGTGGACAGACAGCATCTCTTCCTCACCCTCACAATAAAGCAATGAGCACCAAGAGAGATGATTGGAAACCTGAGTCATGGTAGATTAATTAGTCGAGCCAAATGCTGAAAGAGACAGCAGAGTTTACATAGGTTCTTCAATGAGGGTGCAACAAAATGCAGATGGTTAGAAAGAAAATGTTAGGTAACAGCTAACTTTTAAGTAATAGAGAGAAATAGAAGTATGGCCTCATGGGAGGGCTGATGTAACTGATGCACTAATCCCGGGGAAGAGTCACTTGTAAGGTTGCAAGCCTAAGAACCATGGACCAAAGTCAGGAAGCAGTCTACAGAGAAAGAAACCAAAAGGGAAGACATAAGAGCTTTCAGTAACCATGGTAACTGTCTCAAGGGAATGTGAAATTTTGAAATTGGTGATAGACAGAAGAAGTCCTGGGCTGGACACTGGAGAGTGGAAGAGCTAAAAGGCTGAGACACTGGAGAAGGACCAAAAAGATAACATGGATGTCAAAGAATCTTACTAAGAACAAGGGGAGGAGGTCGATGGTGGTGGGAATAAGAGAGCCGTCCTTCAAGATTTCCAAAAGAGTTACAATGTGAGAAATGCTTCCCAGCTCAGGCTGAGAAGATTCATCCCCTGTGTTGTTTTTCTTCCTATGAAACCAAATCAATTTACTTTCTTCAGACATTCTTCCTGTTCTATTTAGAATCTGGACCAAATTACTATATGTCTAAAAGAGAGTTCTTTTTCTATTTTAGTAAAGTGATTTTTATTAGAATAAGGAATATATTTACCAAAAACGTGACTGAAGTTCATATTTCTCCACACAATCTCCCTATGATCTCTCTTTAATAGTTAAAATTATTGTTCAATTCTTCTCCTTCTTCTTCTTCTTCTTCTTCTTCTTCTTCTTCTTCTTCTTCTTCTTCTTCTTCTTCTTCTTCTTCT
>JANHMN010000012.1:57323449-57334404 GCA_030674055.1 Rhabdomys pumilio
CTTCTTCTTCTTCTTCTTCTTCTTCTTCTTCTTCTTCTTCTTCTTCTCCTTCTTCTTCTTCTTCTTCTTCTCCTTCTTCTCCTTCTTCTCCTTCTTCTTCTTCTTCTTTTCCTGCTTCTTCTTCTTTTTCTGAGACAGGGTTTCTCTGTGTAGCCCTGGCTGTCCTGGAACTCACTCTGTAGACCAGGCTGGCCTCAAACTCAGAAATCCTCCTGCCTCTGCCTCCCAAGTGCTGGGATTAAAGTGCACCACCACTGCCCAGCTTATTGTTCAATTCTAAAAGGAGTCTTCCATCTACTTATACCTGTAGTGTTGCTAGAAGTAAGTATACACAGTGCTTCCCATAAACTTGAATAGTTTCAAAACAAATATATGACTGGGTCTCATTGATATAAAAATGCTAAACGTTGGAGAGATAAAGCCACATTTCCAACTAGTATATGATTCTGAGATAGCCATTACATCCTATTTTACTTAAATAAAATTTGAGAATTTTTGTTTTGTCCTGAATTCAACAACCACACATCTCCTGTACTCTTAGATCAGAAAACACCATCAAACTAAAAAAATGACCATAGTTTAAACAATTATTTAATTTAGAATTAGCTTTGAATATGTGTTAACATGTGTATTAGGACTAAAATGTTTTAAATAACCACATAAAACTAAAGTTACGATCTAAAGTAACAACAGTTCAGTATAAGTAATGTGGGAAGTTACTGGCCCTTTTCCGTATTTTATAAACCTCTGTGATGTAAAAGAACCTATAAAATAACAACGAACAAAAGAATATATTTAAATAGAAATGCACAATAAAATGAATATAAAATAATTAAATTACCTAATTGTTAAGTATGTATGACCAGCTTTGGAAATTACTGATGTCCTAAACATAAAAGTATGTGGGAATCTATAAAACTCCCTGTTAATTAGCTGGTATCTTACTGAAATTGCCTTAATTTATATTATTTACATTGGTATTCTAAACTGTTTGGCAATATTCAATATATATTCAGGAAAACAGTATAATCTTGTGATGTCTTATCATCTCCTCCAATTCCACATGAATATGATATTAGAATAATGTTTTATAATTGAAAAATGTTTACCACAGATGAGAAAAGATATCACCGCTAACACATTTATACCCCTATAAAATAGAAATTACTTTGGCAAAGGAATTGTAATCATATTAAAATATTAAAAATTAAATGTAATGTCATAAAATGTTCTTGAAAGAAATGCATGAAACTAAAGCCATCACTATCCATATATGAGGAGACGATGTCATTAAAAACAGTTATTTCCAAGGTAGAAGGACACATGCAACAGAGACTTCTCATTTTCAAAATATTCCTATATGAAAGGACAGTCAGATGTACTTTAACTATGGAGTTTTTATCAAATTATTCTAATAGAAGTAAGATTTGGTCTAACCAAATGGACTCTTTCTTAAAATGTTACCAACTCTTTGAGAAATTCCTAGTGGGTTTTGTCAAATGTTTAGATCACTATCTCATCTGCTGACATAAGTTTTTCAAAATTCAAACAGATGGCTTGCTTAAGCCTACACTTACAATATCTTTAAAAAACAAAAAAAACATTGTATCAGAAACTTCAGTCACCTCATTAAAAGATCTATCATATTCCTCTCCATGACCATCCAGCCACAATGATTTGACTTGCCATAGAAATCCTGCAAAGGAATGGTCCACTTTATAATTCAAATGCTTAGATCAGTCTATGGCCCAAATGTGGATGAAAATATATACTATACAAGTATAATTTTTTATTGATCTAGTTTTAATGTGCATTGGCTGTGTACGTTTAGGATGACAAAATCAATTAGAAGTTCATTTTAAGTAGTGAATGAACGGAACACCATCAAGGTTTAAAGACTATGCTACCTTTCTTTTATCATACATGCAGACAGTGATATGTGTAGCTAGACACAGTGCTAAATGAAATTTGTCTAAAACAAATAGTTTTTGGATTATTTTGCATAGGTTTATTATTTTAGAACTAATTCCAATTGTTTTATAATAATTCTGCACTATGTCTGGGGACATTACAAAATCAGACAAACCCAGAGGCTTAGGAGTATTCTCTTTTTTCTTGAAAAAAAATGTGGGTGGAATTTTTCTGAAAGAAAAAAAAGAATGAAAAGTAATTATACAAATATTAATAAATAAAGTGTTAAAAAAAGAATGGAAAGTAGATTAATTGTGGCATTTCCCATTGCTGTCTATGTGACAGTGCAGTGGATGATAGCTTTCCACCCTCCTTCAACAGAAGGGTTAACCAGAGACTTATTTTCTGAGCAGTTTCAAACAAATTACACACAGCCCCTAGAGTCTGTTTTCAAAAGTGGCTCCAGAGAAAGACATTCTCCCACAGTCTCCCACCTCCATCTTCCCTCCCTCACCATTGAGGTGTTCAGTCCAGTGGACAGGGACGGATCACAGACAATGTCTGCTCAGGTTGACCAATCTCTGAGGCAGTTTTTTTCCCCTTCAAGATACTTCCTGTTAACAGCTTGAGGGCCTTCAACCAGCACTGCTTTGATCTCTGCTGGAACTATAATTATTTAACATTGTTACATGGATTTCTATAATCCATCCCACCATTAAATCCTTTTTACACCCTCATCTTCTGAGGCCTAATCTGCATGTGAACACTGAGTCTGTCTTCTGTGCTAGTCTCATCAAGAGCCCGCATTCTCCCAAGTCTTCACTGTTGGTTTCTCTTCTCTCTTCCACTCTAATGAAATCATTTTCTTACAAATTGAAATCTGCAAAACTGTTGTACGCACTAGCTATACTTTTGAGAGCTCTATTGAGCTCCAACACCAGTATCATCCACTATTCCTAAGACACCTCCACCCAGTTCTGTGGAATTCATTTTCAAGTAGAACTAATATCAAACAGTGATAAGCACATATTTGACTCTTTTCAAAAGGATTTTCTATGAAAATACCCCAAATACAAAGTAGCAAATGCAGAAAGGTTGGAGAACTCAGCAACAATTTGTACTTTTAAATTTTCATCTTTGGGAAGTAAATTGAGCAAATTTGAATGGGCCATAAAACTAAAAGATAGGAGACCCTCTGAGAACAAGTTCTGAAGAAACTATTGTTAAGAACATACAAAGAGGTCTGAGGAAGATACGTCCCAAGAGAAAGAAGAGGAAAAAGAAATAGGAAGGCAATTGTGGAAATCCAGGAGGATGTCTGAAAATCAAAATGGAACAATACCAAGATGTCCCAGGACAGGCCACGGGTGTGTACTTTCCTAATCCTGACATGCATGAGCATCACAAAATCTAAGACAACAACTGACTTAAAGACAGCTTTCCTCCTATGTGTTGGAGCTTAGTTCCAATGCTATTTAATCATAGACTCTGAGTTAAATACAGAATTCTGATAAGAAAACAAAGACAGTTATGAGGTATGGTCATTTCCATAGTTTTCACTGTAGAAAGAGAAAAGTAGAAAAAAAAATCTTTTAAATAATTTACTTTTTATGTGTATGCATGTATGTTTGTCTGAATCTATACCACATACACCGTTGCTCTGGAAGCGAAAAACTTTCAGAACTTTTGCAGATAGACTTATAGACTGTTGTAGGTTTCCCAAAGTGAGTACTGGGAATTGAGTCTCAGTCTACAGCAAGAGTAGCAAGTGATCTTAACTATTAAATCACATTTCAGGTCCTTAAAGCAAGCTTTTAAAAGTTTAAATTTCTCACCAGTCTCCCTCATCAAGAGGAGACTCAAGATCTCTCCTGACTGACACTGGACTATTCCATACACTTATGCATGAATATTGAAATAAAGAGACTTGGTAGTGCATTGTCAGTTTTTCTTTTCCAGTGCTGACAACAGACTTTACAGACACAACTGAATGAGGAAAGCTTGTTTTTCCTCATTGTTTCAGCATGGTCAGTCAGGGATGATTGGCCCTATGGACTTGGACTTCACTTCATGTCAGTGTGAGCACTGGTAGAAGATATGGCTTTTGCAAGCAGGAAGCAGAGTTGAGTAGCCATACATTTAGGTTAGGACTTGTCACGGCCCCAAGGACACAGCTCAAGTGAGCCACCTACCAGCTCTTGCCTTACACATTGCTACCAGTGCTCATAGTTTGACTCCATCCATGCACTAAAGCTTTCACTGGGTCAGCAACCTCTATCTAATTGTCTCTGGAAATCTCAAGGACACACAAAGAAGCACCTTATCAGTCATGTAGGTGTTTCTCAGTCACAGGAAGCTGGAAACCAAACAAGAATTCATTTGCTAATTAGCTTGCTTACAAATAAGTGGATGACCTTTCTGCCTGGAATTAAGTCAGTTGTTCCTTTAAAATTCTCTTTACAGCAACATCACCATTGTTACTACGTAAAAAGCATGCTTGCTTTTTTTTTTTTTTTTTTTGAAGGGTCTGTTATAATTTTTAAAACATAGTTACCCATCATACTGGAAAACTTTAAAAAATGCAAAGTTGTCTTTCAAAAGAAAGCTAGTGTTTTCTTTTCAGTAAATTTTGAACAATTATTGAAGACTCTAGCTACCCATATAATTCAATAACTTTAGTTTCTGTTGTATTCTCTCTCATTTTTTATCTACTCCAATGATTTTTATCCCATTTTGTATTTCATATTTGCTATGTCATCACAATCCCATTGTGTAACAAGGCTGAACATAAACAGAGAATTACTGAATTATGTTTCAACTAAAATATTGTACTTCCACGAACTCATCTGAAATGCTGAGGTCAATTTTGTCTTAATCTAATCAGGAAAGTTATGACTCTAATTTTCAGAACAAAACAGATATAAGTATACTCATTCTTCTCTGGCTATCAATGCTTAAGGAAATCAAATGGGGAAGATTAAAGATTGGAGATAAATTTAGACCAAAAATATCTACGGATAAAAATGAAAGTGATGATTATTATTATTATTTTATGTTGCCATCATTGGCAACTTGCTCCAGAAATCAACTTTTCACATAACTCTTTAGAGAAGGTATTTAGTCCCCTCATTTGTAGGTGAGAAAGCTGCTGAGCCAGTGATTGAGTTATCTACTTAATCATAGAAAATTCCCAGATCAGGCAATTCTCAAATCTTACAAACAGGAAACGTAGTAGCATGGAACTAGAAATCACAAAGTAGATAACAGCACTGATTCAAAAACTTGAGAAATAGGCAGATTAGTAAAACCCAGCAAGTTATTTACTTTAAAGAATATAAACTACGAGCAGGAGATCACACCTATAATCCCAGTACTCAGATGGCTGAGGCAAGAATAGTGTTGTGAGTTCAAGACCAACTTGGGCTACATGGTGAGTTTGAAAGTCTGTACAAGAGATTTTCTCTCAAAAATTAATAAAGACAAATAATGAAAAAAGAAATTGTTATGGTTAATTTGACTTGACAATTTCATGTCTAGAAATACCTAAGAGGCTGGCCACTGTACATCTATGAGGGATTAGGTAGCCTGTGGGCATGCATGTTTGGAAGAGATTATTTTGAATGGGTTCACTGGCATGGGACAACCTATTTTAACCATTCACTGGGCAAAGATCGAAGACTAAATAAAATATATAAAGAGTGAGCTGAGCACCATCATTAATCATTTTTGTTTTCTGATTGTGAGTGGAATGTGGCCAGCTGCCTCAAACTCCCCTACTTCTCTGTTATGAGAGACTGTACTTCAAACTGGGACTTAAACTGAGCCATTCCTTCTTAGAGTTTCTTTTGTCAGAATATTTTATCACAGCAACAAGAAAAGACACTAAGATAGAATGAACAATATCACACATGCACACACACACACACACACACACACATACACACACACACACATACATGCACACAGAGTCACAAACACATACATATTCACACACACACATGCTTGCACATAAGCACACATCCATATGCTAATAAGTCTTTCTTATTCTATTCTTTTCCAATATCAGAGATTCTGAAACCTAACCAAACTGCTTAATTTCAATACAATTAAAAAAGATCACATTTATAATCTATATGACTTTTCACAAGTAGATGCCATGGAGGTCTGATCCTCCATGGTCACAGCAAGAACAATAAGAACTGACTAAGTGGGTGTGGTGTTTTGAATAGAAATGGCCCCCATAGACTCATGTGTTTGAATGCTTGGTGACTATTGTTAGAGTAGGTGTGGCTTTGTTGGAGAAGTGTGTCACAGGGGGTAGACTTTGAGATCTCAAACTATCAAGTCAGGCTAGTATCTCTTTATCTGCTGTTTGCTGATCTGGGTAGAGAAAACTCAGCTATCTCTTCAGCTCCATGCTTTTCAGTTACCGCCATCCACCATGCTATCCACCACTGAACCTGTAAGTCAGCCACAACTAAATGTTTTCCTTTATAAGAGTTGTCATGGTCACCATGTCTTTTTATAGCATACAACCGTAGCTAAGATAAAGGGGAAGACACCGAGCACCTCTTCAGTGCTATAGCCTTCATATATAAGAGACCTGGCACACAGAAATCTTCCCAACAGCAGGAAGAATCCCAGCCAGACTTGGGCAAAGGAAGGCCAAAAATTCTCCAGACTCTTGTTACTATTTGTCTTATATTTTCCTATTATAAGGGCCACTTAAATGACTTCTATAATAAGAAAACAATTTTAAGAAGATTTGTTCCCTTTTATTAGAGTAATAGAAATGATGGGCAGTGATTTTTTTTAAATATTTTGTTTATTATCCTATTAAGCAATTGTTGCTTTAATCACATTACTGTAATTATTGTTCACAAGCTCAGGTCTCTCTCTCTCTCTCTCTCTCTCTCTCTCTCTCTCTCTCTCTCTCTTTTCTCATCAATTTACAGGGTAATATAAAGCACCCTGGAATGAAGAATATGGTACTATTCTAGAGCAAACTCTAATTTAAAGGGGAAAATGAAGAGAGGTCATGGGAAGAAAATGACTACGAAGTATGCTTTCTTTCTACCTCCCTTTTAGCTTGCTATTTTTTCTCTTAATCGTTTTGAAATGAAAATAAACCCAAATTACCACACAACTTAACAATGGGCAGTTTATTAAAAACATGTCCTACAAACTGATGCTATCAGTGTCAAGTACTCATGTTTTTATTATGTAGCTACAACCCACTGTAAGAAATGGCACACTTCGACCCTTACTGGTATACATTTGTTTTCTTATATTTAGTTTCTATTATATACTGTGTTCTCAAATGTACCAATGTTGACTACTAGGAAAAGTTAATGAAAAAAAAATAAACAAATATAATAGTTCATTGAAATTTCATCCAAACAGGAAGTTTTGTGGCTTCATATATAGGGAGTTAGTTGATGTGTTTTGCCTTTGTGTTAGCATCAAGAGAAAACAATAAAAAATAATCCTTTGTTGTTCATGCATTACTCATATATAAACATATTTTTGAAGGTCATTCTGTTTTTTAAGTTGTTTTCTTTTATGTGGCACTACACTAACATTCTGGAATCAAGAGCATGCAGTATTTTATATTTAAATCCATCAAAAATAAGATCTGTGGGAATATTGGTCAAGACTTCAAGAAGGTTAAGCTCTCTCCATTGAACTCCCTGTCTCTGTTCTTTTTAGACTCTTCAAGGGAGCCCAAGAACCAGCCTCACTTTCAAATGACGCACATCATGAGCCTAGAACCAGAGGCCCTGTTCCGCAACTTGATAGTGACACCCTAAGTTACGATTAGATTTCATCATGATTCCCTTTTTTTTTTAACTTTTACCAATCCTTTCTGTTTATTTTAATAATTTGCAAATAGAAAAGATTTCAACAAGCATCCTCATTCTCGTGACTACATACAGATTTCCTGTGTGGCTTACAGATATATTTTCCCTTCTCCTTCAGAGTCCTTATTCATGAAGACAGTTGAAAGACTAGGTAATTAGTTGCACTATGGCCGGTCTGTCAGAAGCGTCCACACAGGCTGAATGGCCGCATGTTTAGCACACATGCTGAAATTTTATTTCACTTTTAGAAATCACTTATCAATGACTATTCAAGTGGGCCCAATACAAGTGTATCTATCACTGTTTGTAGGACTACATTGTTGCATGTGCAGTCTCATTGGCTTCACATCTTTCTATCAGCACCAGCTGTTCTTTTCCATCTTCCCTCCAGGAAAACATCCACTAGCATCTTCATGATCATCGGTATTGGTTGCTACTAAAGGACCTTCTTCGCTCCTCTTATCATTTGCACCCTGTGTACTCCTCAACCACTGAAACCACAGCCCTGTACTTCATTCATCAATTCTGTCTCATCCTTTGTGGTCTGTGCTTTGTTTTAAATCTGTTATCTTTCATCTGAAGCCTCATGTAGGTTTCTTCTTCAAGGACTAACTAAATTAATGAATTAGTGTAGGTCTGCAAGGTACGGGGGGAAAATATCTTGTTACATATAAGTTAACTTTATTCAAGAGTAAATGAGCTATAAGTCCAAGCATCACTCTTAAAACAAAGTTTGAAACTTACTATAAAGGCAAACATATAGTCAATCAACAAGATTCAAAGTGCTCTTGTCATTTTAAAAGGACAACAGAAAATATAAAAGTCATCTGCTTGTGTGATAGAACATATACCTCTAATCCATTTCAAGTATATGCCTCATTATTTTATAACACAATATCACCAAAGTTTTATTAATTACAATGAAATTTGTAATATTCAGAAAACTCATATAGTGGCAAACCAAAATTATTTTGAAATTAAGGTGGAAATTATAAAATTTAGAATAAAAAAAATGTAGCCAAAAGTCATTGCAGGGGCAAGAAATAAAAATTAGCTCTAAAATAATTCATGAAAAATAATTAACAATTCACTCAAAATAGGTAATATAGGAACACATTCTTATGTTAAATTAAACATAATAATCTATGCATATATATAAAACACAACCTTAAATTCTAGCATTTAGGTAATTTTTAGACAGAAATAGAAGTAATGAATGACATTAGCCATGAACAAATATTTTTAAAGAAGTCCAAATATTCACCAAGAATACACAGTAATATAATAGTCGTTTACTATACTTGATCGCGTGTACTCAGTTTTTGTCTTTCACTTAAATCTATCTTCTTCCCCTAGAGAAAAATCACAAGTATCTACGTGCCACTAAAATTACAATCTCATTTCTGACAGTTCTTCCTGGTGGAACTCAGACATCATTTCCGTCTTCTCAAAAAGAATGATTTCCTGAACTCCTCTGAATTCTCCATTTTGTCTCCTTGAGGACTCTTCTGCTGAGGTTTCTCATACACTGGCATTTCACCTGTACAAACTAGATTCAGATACTTCTGGATTCATTAGAATATACTCATGCTCTAAAAATACAAACAAGCCTATAGAAGTGGGATTTCTTACAGAGCCTTTAGAGTTTCTCTCTCAGTCCACCAAGGCCTTCAAGTTTCAGCACACCTATATTTTAATAATGTTTCTTTCTCAAAGGCTTTCTTCTTTGTTTCTTTCTTTCTCCCTTTCTTTCTTTCTTTCTTTCTTTGATAAGAACAATGTATCTAGTTTGAAGGCACTCCTCTTGTTTAAGTAACATTTAGTTAATAATACTTCACAGCAGCAGCATTGCTGAGCATATTAGTGACTCCTTATATGATTTCATTCTATTTAGGTGCCCCTCTGTGTTATTCCCCACTCTTGGGGTGTGTATGGTTAGGGCAACCATATCAAAGTCCCCAAACCTGGCAGCTTAAATACAACAATGTATCATCTCAAAGTTTTCAAAGCTAATTAATCGCAAACAAGGTACTGGCAGGGTTGGTTTTCACTAAAAGCTACATACCATAAGTCCCCTTTAGGTTTTCTTGGTGTACTAGCCATTCCTGGAATTATCTAATTGATAAAAGAGCCACCTTTATCTCTCCATTTAT
Source organism: Rhabdomys pumilio (assembly GCA_030674055.1). NCBI lineage: Eukaryota > Metazoa > Chordata > Mammalia > Rodentia > Muridae > Rhabdomys > Rhabdomys pumilio. Next base: position 57,333,375 of record JANHMN010000012.1, read on the forward strand.
TATATGATACATATTTTTGTGTCTGTGTTGTGTGTTTATGCATGTGTGTATATGTGTCTGTGTATCTGTGTATCTGTATGCTTGTCTGTAGCCTATGCCCATCTGTCTCTATAGTTCTACATCTTAAAAGAACATAGATGAAATGAAGTCTCCTGTCCCACTATGACCTCAACTTCATCAAGTATCCATTTCCTCAATAAGCATCTTCCTAAAGGTCACCACATTTTTGAGTGTTAGAGTGAGGAGTCAGAACTCAGCTAACAAGAGCCCGGATGTATACATTTTAGATGTGGGTAAAAATGATAGGTCAGTTAAGTAATTCTACTGCAAAAGTAAAATAGAAAACCCAATAGTGATAAAATGCCAAGAGAAAATTTGTTACCATATATTTCAGAAACGAGATATAGGTATAAAATTTAAGAGTGTATTTGTGTTTTAGTGGTGCATTTTAGAAAAAGGTCCTTGCCCCCCCCAAAAAAATGCCTTAAAACTTAAATTTTAATTCAGTATCTTTAATTTGAACTTCTCAATTAAACCTGTGTAAACAAATTTGGAGTTAGCCAACTCTAAAATAACGCATTAGCTAAATATTATAAATTTACATTCTCATACAGCTATGGTACAAGCTAAGATAGTAAGTAAATGCTATGTGTTAGGTAGTTCTTGATAGTTTGTTGAAGTGTCTTGATAAAGCTTCATGCAACCTATCTTTACGCTTTTATTTCAAATTTATGCATGTCCTAATTCTGTGTGAGAGTGCAAGCTGGCATGAGCAGAAAAGATCAAGAGAACTTTCACATCATGTTCCTGTGACACCGTGTGCCACAGAGTCAGGCTTTCATCCTTAATCCGATACATCCACTTAACTACACTACAGAAGATTTATTTTTGCCCCCTCTTGTTTCACAGAAGACTGAAAAGTCTGCAGGAATTTTTGACATGTAACAATAGTTTTTTTCTAAGACCCCCTATCTCTCTCTCTCCTCTCTCTCTCTCTCTCTCTCTCTCTCTCTCTCTCTCTCTCTCTCTC
>JANHMN010000012.1:57334414-57371458 GCA_030674055.1 Rhabdomys pumilio
CTCTCTCTCTCTCTCTCTCTCTCTCTCTCTCTCTCTCTCTCTCTCTCTCTTCCCTTGCCTCATTTTCATATGGACACAAAGCCTTGGGATAAAATGATGGTTCATTATAGTGGTACAGCGCTCTTATCTTCATCCGGCAAGAGTCATTTCCTTCCAAAGATTGAAATGCAAATGTGAAAATTAATGATAACTGCATTATCTGATAGCAGAGATAATACCAATTCACTGTCAGCATAACACACAGTCATTCTACGATTTCCTCCGCTTCGCACAATATTCTTCTTACTGTCAGACTATATCTATCGTTAACTATGTTTCATAGGTGTCTGTTAATTTACTTCAAATGGCATTTCCCAGATCTTATATCTACCACATTTTCCCAATCAAAAAGAAAACGAAATCAGAACTGTAATCTTCAAGCCCTTCTTTGGACTCCAAAAGAGGCGGGGTGGGGGGGGGGTGGGGACCTATATCATTAAGTGTGTGCTTCTGTCTCACAGTGGTCTCGTAACGACCATTCCACTTTATGCAAAACAGCTTCCATCTTTCGAGGTTCATTTAACACACAAAGAAGAAAGTGCCTAATCAGCGTCACACATCCAAAGTACTGAACAACAACCTAAAAAGTAACTTATTAAGAATTTCCTAAACAATACTTTTCTGTGTGCAACAAGCACACACATTTGGTTTTATCCTATGCAATTATTTTTGACAATGTATTTACACTAGAAAGTCTTTATCTTCATGACATTTTAAGTCAGGTAGATGACAGCAGAGTAAATATAATCTTATGATGGTTCGTTGCAGAACAAGATCATTTTGTAAAATTAATTCACGGAACTAATGTTGAATGTTGAATGAAGAATTCTATGAGACGCATTTTGCAGCAGCTACTGAGGCACAATTGCCAAAATGATAGGAAAATCAATATTAAGAGTGACTTTGTGTGTGCTTCTGAAACATTGAGCTCCATGCTTTACATGTAAAATCTCATTAATGAGGTAGTTATTATTAGCCTGATTTATAAGCACTAGGTCCATGGAGTAATATTATCTTGCTCTTAGTCATATGATTACTTGTAGCAAGGCCACCCAAGTAAACCACAGAGAAATTGGCTTTGTTATACAGTTTGTGACATCACGTCAAAATAATTTACCTGCAATGAACAGCAAAAAGTTTTATGTTTAGAATATCATTTTAAATGTAATTTTTTTTTGTCATTTATTGACTTGTCAATTTAGGACCGGATTTCTTACTTCATTTTATTTATATGATAAAAACTTTAATACGTAAATATCAAAATTTATTTACATAAAAGTTGTGTCAAAAAAGCAAATACTGGTTTCTTGAAAAAAAAATCTGTTTATGTATACATAAATACACATTATTTGAAAACTCACATTTAGATACAAATTATAATAATATTCACTAAATCATATAAAAAGAAACCAATTTTTCATTATTTGTAAGTGTGAAAAGAAGCCAAATTGTAAGAATGTAATCCGGAATGTTGGCGCCCTGCACTGATTTGACTTAACATGATTTTCACAGTACTTCTGTCACGGAGATGACAATGGATTTATAAGAGTTTCATTGAACCCTGCTACAAAGTTCTTAAATCCAGTACAGAAATCAATACTGCAGATTGGCCTTGGATAGTAGCTCTGAAAACTTTCTTATGAGAAAAACAGAGATATAAGCAGTATTTCCAAAATAAGATCAATATTTCAACCCTGGACTGGTCTGAAGGGACCATATTTAAAATATCTCTCAAGGGTCTACATGCAGATAGAAGAAGATTGCCAACACTTAACTCTCCCAAGCATGGTGTTGAATGCCCAGTGCAGGTTATCTTTTTCAAAGTTCAGCTTTCTACAAAGATTGATAAGCTGTAATCATTAAACTTATTTCAGAGATAAAGAAACTGAAGACTGTCTGTTTCACATGCCAACATCATGAGGCCATAAATATGACCATGATCTTAGGTATGTCTGACTCAAAATTGTGTAAACACATAGTTCTGTGGCATAGACTGTTCTCTACTTTGAAGGATAAAGGATGCTTAATTATCACGTGAACAATCGACCAGTCTATGATCAATTCAAGGAGGAAGTGGTGTCCTGAGAAGAGCATGCAGGCAGTGCCATGTAACATCTTTACACTACTTGCTGAAGTTATTCACCATTAATGCACAATAAACATCTATCAACGGATTAAATGTGTAAAAACATAAAATGAAGGACTTGAGACTCAGACAAAATACACAACTCATGAGCTGATGAAGAGACACTTCTTTGGAAGAAGATAACAAAGTAAAAACAATACATGCGAATTCTGGAATAAAAATGAGAGGCAAGCACTACATGAAACATTCCAGCAGGAGTGTCAGGAGAATGTCGTTAAAAAGCAAAGAAAACAAAGAACTTGAAAGTTAGATATATGAAATTCTGAAACGATGAGGTAATGACTTTTATTTTGGCCTTTCTAAATGTGTACTTCTAGCTTTCCAAACTTAAATGATTCATGATGCTTACATAAGAGTTACAAACATTTAAACACTAAGAATTCCACTTCCTAGCTACTTACAACACGATTTCCTTTGATTGTTTAGGCTCCATTTACAAATTAGCCAAGGTGTGAATAGTTAGGCACCTTTTCACTAAAAGATAAAAGAATGATAACTTTCTTCCATGGAAGAATTTGCATTTGATAAAAATAGAATCTTTGAGACAGGGTTGATTCATTATTGAACTAAGCCATCAAGGAAGGTTGTGAAGTCGTTGCCGTCAATCAAACTCCTTAAAAATAAGATAAATCCAGATCATCTTAAAGGCTATCAATATTATGTTTCAAATTCCTTAGATAATTTCTACATCCTTTGTTCTGTTTTTAAAGAAAATTTCTACATTTGTTCTATTATTAAAAAAAATTGTCATTCTTAGTATGTAATTAAGAGACCTGGAAATCAACCTGGCTCAATACTAGATGTCTCATATATATATGATGTGTTTATTACAATTTAACTTTATCCTTCAGGGACTGAACTATTCTATGGAGCCTTTAAAAACTCCTTGAGACCTAACAGATGCTCTAACAAAGAAGTCCTTTGCTTCTTATGAGTATAAGCTTGTGTAATTTTGTAGAACTTGTTGTTTTTATGCTTTACAAATGAAAATATAGGCCCCAAAAATAAATAGTGTTCTACAAATCTCCTAGGTAGAGAGTGACAAGGCAAAAGAAAGAAAGAAAGATAGAAAGAAAGAAAGATAGAAGAAAGAAGAAACAAAGAAAGAAAAAACAAACAAAAAACCCCAAACAAACAAACAAACAAAAAACCCCAAACAAACAAACAAACAAACAAAAACCCAACAAAGTAAGCCCTGACCTTTGACTGTGGACTTAGTTTGAAGTCCAGATACACTTTGCTACTGAGTTTGGAACTGTAGCCGAAAGCCAGAAACTTCTCTTTGCTACAGGTATAAGGTGCCAGTGCACTTTAGTGAACAACAACAACAACAAAATGTCATTACCAGTCTTGAAACAATTGATATTTAAGTAACAGAAAGGGTACAAAATATCTTCTTTTCTTTCACAGACTCTCCTGACTGATTGAAATTAATAAACATGCTACCAGATAATGAGATTCTGTTACGAGTTAACCTAATTGTTTCAAGGGGTTTCAAGGTGATATAAACCTTCCCCTACCAGAAGTAGCTATGAAGATAAATATCTTATTTACTTTTGACTATACAGGGACAGTTCTATAGGCATACAAGAGACATACATTTTTTGAAGGTTTTCACATATCTCTATATAGTCCTGAACACAGAGATATCTATGCAAAATCCACAAAGTAAACAAAAAAATACATTCAATGAAATATGTAATTTAAATTAAACAAATCACTTGAATGTCAAGCATTGTCTTCACTCAACACCTCCAATTATTTATTTATTTGCTTATTTATAGTGCTAATAATCCAATCTTTCTGCAAAAGTTGGCATTAGCTATGCTGTGCATGCTCATATATCGGGCGTAATGTTCTTTGCTTATTCTCATGTGACCTGGAAGGCCATGCACCCTAGACACAGAAAGAAAAGTTGAAATCTACAGGTTTACCCAAAACAAAAGTGTGACTGAATGTGCCATTTTCAAATAGAAACACCTAAAGGCCAGTCCAGTATAACTGGAGAAAGAAAACACCTTCTAGACACAAATGTTTAATTCTATTAATTAAAAAAAACATAAGAGAGCTTGAATACTTTTCAAGTTATACAAAAGCCTCATAGCAAAAATAATTTTTTTAAAAAATAATATTTTCTAATTGTTCTAATCAAGAAAATACCCCCACATTGAAAAATCATAAAAATATGCAATGGAATACAAATACCAGGCTTTGCACTTTATTATGGTCTCCTAAAATGTGGTTCTATGATATTTTAAAATATAATACAATTATGTCCAGATTCTAGTATAGCATTATGCTATATTGTGCAGAATACAAACATTTGTATGTATCATGAATACCATTAGGAATGACATCATAATAATCAGATATACTGTATCTTCATTTTTGTTTGCATTATATTTTCCAGCTGCTGGTTTCAGAAAATTACCACTGGATTTCCTGTCTTCCTCATGCACAGAAGGGAGCAATTTGCAAAGTCATGCAAGGGTGAAAATGTGATTGAAATATAGCGATCTTCCTTAATGAAAAATGTTACTGCTTTGGAAATTAAGGCTGAAACTGCTTCAAAACTCGTTTATATCCTAAAAACTTAAAACGTGATGGTCTCCATTTATACGTATATCATGAATTGTGAATTGCTCAGCAGTAACAATAAGGTTATTTCTTCCAGGATATTATAAACAATATATATTTGTATGACTTTTATTTATTTTTTTTCTGAAATTAAAACTACAAGGCAAATTACATGTAAATTTAATTTTATTTATGCAGGTGAAAATGTTGGTGGAATATTAAATCAAAGGGGGAAAATCTTTTAATTGTGTCTCAATGACTCGACAGACGTTGAGGTTCCATCTGTGATGCACAACAGAACTAAACTGAAGTGACAGCTCTTTGAATTGCCATTGTCACTGACTGATTTGTGGTCTTTCTAACTGAGTCCAATATGAATGTGAATGTAGCTAAAAGATTTTGTGTTGAAACAGCAAGCAAACAACAATGACTAACTTAATATAAGAGTAAAAGAAGAAAAGATAGAGACCTCAAGCTGAGGTGACCAGTTGATTCTTAAGATTTTCCTATTTAAATAATAATGTTTACCCAAACTCTTATATAACTAGGACACACACACACACACACACACACACACACAACCCGTGTATAATTTTTAATCAGAGTTGAATAATTTTTTAAAGCTTTACAGGCTATCTATATTTTGTTTCTTTTACCTCTCCCTTATATGTAAAATTTAAAGGAAAAAGTGAAATCCTGATAAAATCCGAAGTGGATTGAATGCCGTATTCTCGTTCCTACCTGGTCCATCCCAGTCATCTGTCTCTACTCCTGGCTGCCCCGGTTTGTCTGAATGGCTGTCCCCATCTGATTCTGTTGGCTCCTGGATTCCTTCTTCATCACCTGAAATACACCAATACAGAAAGAGAGTTGACCAAATCCCTCTGCCAATGAAATACACAAAGGTGATGTCCTTTTCTTATTCTTTCACATATTTGTCAATACTGTCTAATTTATTGCTAAGAATGTCCACAAGTAATTTTGATATCTATTATAGCTTAAAAATAACAACTACCAATATTTATCAATAAATAAGGATAAGTACTATAAGCAATAAAGAATATTAGCATATATACCTTACTTTGAAGTTTATATATATATATATATATATATATATATATATATATAAACTTATATATAAAAATCAGATAGAAATGTAGAGTTTTTCTGAATACTTTGAACACAAAAAACATAGTGACCTTATTTACAAAATATAATTGTATAGGCATATTATAGAAAGACAAATTAAATATTTTAAAGTAAGGTATATTCCTGATTTGGGTTGGGTTTAGACTATCGAAGGTTTTTTTATCTTTCCTTATTATGTTTCTAAAAATTGGTACTATTTTTTCCAAATGATCAGCATGTAATATAAGCTGGTGACTCTACTATTCACAAGAGAAGACACCGTAAAGTTAAACTGATGCTTGAATATCGTGTATGTTTCCATAATGTCATGCCTTCTCTTCACATGTAAAACAAAACAAGCAAACAAAAACTTGTGTATGCCTTGAGCAAGAATTGAGAGGCAGTGAGGCAGAAAACATTATCAGTACAACTGCATTTATAAACAAAAGCTCAATAGTTTTAGTACATTACTTTTAGAATTATAATATAATACTAAGAAGGGAAAAAATTATATATATGTATATATATATATATATATATATATATATATATATATATATACCATGCCTACTATACTTTGAACTCAAAAACTGTACCATTTACATTTAAATGTCCTGTCCTTCTACCTTCTTTTGAGGAGCTCTCTGGTCACATTTTTCCTATTCATTTAGATCTGTACCTGAACCTGAATATCTATACAAAATATGAAATTGTATATTAGCTTGTAATTTTAAAAATGACATATAAAATATACATTTTAGGAAGCCATTAGTATAGTTAACATTATTGTGATGTTTCTATGAGTTCTGATATCTAAACAGCATAGGTTTTGCCTTTTAATTTTCCTATCTGACTCTTCACAAAATGGATTAGTTCTAAAACCTGAAAGGAAGGGGAATGAGAAAAAAACCTAAGACCCATTCTTTTAAAACACAATTAAAACTTTTTTAGTTCATTGTAACAGAGCCACACTGGCTTGGGTGGACCATAAGGAATGAAGTACAGTACTTGAACACACCATAGATCTCATGTCTGCAAAACTCTGGAAAGTTATGTAGCTTTCAGCATAGTCAAAAAGAATACCAATATAATTATTCATTCTCCAGAAACTATACATTGACCATCTTCTGTGGCTAAGGAACTATGGCAGACTCAGTACGGAATACGCAGAAAGTGAGTTCCTTTCTGGAACTCTGGATACCATCAAGGAGAGTACATCCACACATGAAGGTGTGAGATAAGGTCAAAGTGACAGAAGAAACATACAGACACTCAATAACAAAGCAGTGTTCCGATCTTCCGTGCTCCACTTCCAGGTTGCATGTAAGACCGTAAACACATCAACCAATTATCCTCTGGAGATCAAAGAGGCATTTTCTGTTCTCAACTCTCAGGACCTAAGATGGTTCATTTCCAGTCTACGTATACAAGTAGGCTTGATGACCTACAAACACTGATAGTCTTGAATTAACCTGGCTCTCAGCCTGCCAGTCTGGCTGCCTGCCTGTTCCCCTCCCCACCCCCCACCTTCAAGCCACCTCCAAGTTACTCCAATATAGAGAAAAAGAGATACAGTTTAGAAAGCAGGAGGCTCACACCATCTGCCTGGATAGATCAGACCTGGGCCATTCCTTTTATTACTTTTTCCAGTATAATTGCCTGCATAGGAATAAATATTGAACTAATACCATATGTGAGCAGGCTGGTATAATGAGAATCCTGTTGGCTAGCATAGAGAATTTTAGAAGCTTCCACGAGCTGGATCTTTTCCACTTGACCTTTCTTGCTGGACTCAACAAACTTTCGTCTCTTTCCCCCTGTACTTTGGGCCATCTGGCCACTCACTTCTGATTTATAGTTGCATGCAGACAGTGGGAACAACAGCAGCAGATTAGAGGACAGACTACAGAAGGATAGAAAGGCCAGGTGCTTATCCTCCTAAAACCTCCTTTTCCTCAATGGTTTCCCACGGCTTGGAGATACCAGTATTAGCTCCTGTTCAGTATTTCCCTGCAGCAACCATGCCCCTGCATCGGCACCCAATCCAGTGCCTCTTGGGAGAGAATGGTTGTAAGTGCTTGGACACTCTTTAGGCCTTACAAGGTTGAGTCACTAATACATTGCCGGCATTGTATTGGCAACAGAGAATACAAAAGGGGGCTTCTACACATGATTTTTGAAGTAGTGTAAATCAGAGTCAAATGGACAGAAACTTGTGCCCATTATGATGAGGGATAACAGTGGTTCACAAAATTACAGAAACACCTGGACATGACAACTAACATGCAGACCCACAAAAGTCTCCTGGGGAAAAAAGGACAAGTAAAGCCCCTAATGTTTGGGGCCATTGTCTTATCTGACTTTGAATTCTGTGGAGTTTGTGTCCTTAAATCCACTATTAGAACCATTTTCAGACTGAAAATAGGAGCCATCTTCTCAAAGCATGCCACAGAAGAAGAAACACCATAATCCAGGGGATTATGCAAGTTTACCATCGGCCAAGGCTAACCTAGAACACTTGGTGATGTAAGAGTGGGTTCAAAGGTGTTTGAAGACTGGAGCTTAAGTGAAGGAAGCCATGCACTTATTCAGCACAAGACAAACTTACCCCTGATCATGTCAGCAGTGTCTAGTAGGTAAAGAAACTCGAGGATGACAGAAGATGTCAGCAGGTATTGTAAATGTTATTAAACTGCTCCAAGTGAAAACATTTTAGCCAAGCGGTGGTGGCACACGCCTTTAATCCCAGCACTTGGGAGGCAGAGGCAGGCAGATTATTGAGTTCGAGGCCAGCCTGGTCTACAGAGTGAGTTCCAGGACAGCCAGGGCTACACAGAGAAACCCTGTCTCGAAAAAAAACAATAAATAAATAAATAAATAAATAAATAAATAAATAAACATTTTAATTGAACTGATTAAGGACTAGAGTGAGTTTATAAGTTCAAGTATCCAACTGCTTTCATTACATGTCACTTAACTGCCATTCAAAACTGTAATGCTTTTAGTGTGTAACACATTTAGTGTGTCCCCACACTCAGAGCAGTTTTAAATATTGATAACTCTGGTGTGTGAGTGAATCGATTTGTTTCATTATATAGCACTTGATACTTGAACAAGTAAATATCAGAGTATTTAGAAAGCCGTTGTCAAAAGAGCTAATTATACACAATTAAAACCATTCCATTTTGCATCCCATTTAAGAAAGTGGACAAGTGCACTACATATCTAATTACAAAAAGCAAATCTAAGATGGTGTGATAGATTAAGACATCAAAGATTTTTATCTTAATTATTTATTTGTGTCTTCTAAAATAAGGAATAAAAAACTGGGAAAATGGCTATGAGTCCTGTCTGAGATAATGCATATGAATGTTGAAAATAAAATGAGTTAGCATTTATTTTATATTGATTTCCATATCTTCTATGAGTCAAATGTTAAAATCGTAAACATTAGGAAGGTGCAAATCTTAGCGTTAGGTCAGGTTTTATACTGAACCTCAACAGGGCCATCACATCGAGAACCCTGCTCTCACTGGGTACTTTTCAACAAATTTTATTAAAACTGTCTTATCAGCTAGGTCAGGCCTTAATATCCTGATCCTTCAGAAAAGTAGACCAAGAGATAGAGATTTGCAAGACAAAAAAGCATCAGACACAAGATTTGATTCCTTGATTTTTGGATGCAAAAGGCTACATTTCAACATTAATCTTGGGTTGCTGCTCGGAAGTAGTCTGTGCTTAACACAGATGGGGCCCTGGGTCGCATCCCTACCACCAAAGAGCAGGAACAAAGGACACAGCAGACATCATCTACATGGCAAGCCACAAAGCCTGCAAGACATGGTCGAAGAGCGCCTTTCTCCTTTTCCCATTAGGTCCCGTTTCTTCATTATGCTTATACACTAAGATGAAAGGTTTAATGGACTTAATCTTTTTAATCACTACTTTTAAAGGTTTCCTATTTTACTTAGCACTTAATAAAATCAACTACACATAGATGCTTGATCAATAACCATTGCTCACTGACCAGTTGGGAAATTAGATTTTTGTCTCATTCTTTTTGCCATAACCTACTGCAATATCATTACATTTGCTAATTAATTGCTTTCAGCACATTATTTCTATTTAATAACTAAAATATGTCACATTTTTCAACTTTTGGACCTTTCATCTTCTAACTTTATCTCAGGAAACTAGTTCTCATTTTTATGGTAATGTTTTTTACCTAATTCATTTTTAATCTTTTTACTAATGAAAAATGAAATGATTAAAAATAATTTAATCAAATATGAAATCTCTGAAGTATTCTTAAGAAACACCATTTTTCACTAATAATAGACACTTGCTTCTTGCCTCTCATATTTTATTCTCATAGAAAATTTATAAATAGAACTTTATTTTGATATTAACCCAACTCCAGCTTCTTCTCGATTTGAATGGAGCTCACCTCATTGGCTGTCTTTTGCTCAGTCCGTTTTGACTCTCTTGTGTTTGAAACCGAGGCTATGGCGTGGCTTAGGACAAATGTCATGAATAATTACTAGCCAAGATAATAATGACAAGTTTGCTAATACACTGCTCCAAAAGCTTTAGCAGTAGGAAAAGGAGAGAAGCAGAGAGAAAAGGATGTCAGAAGAGAGTGACAGAACAGGGCATGCATGTGGCACCCTCTAATTTACGCTCTGAATTCTTCATTCACATACCTATGAATAGACAGTTGAGCATACTTTCAGCGAAGCACAAACACACTTAATACGAGAACTGAAACGAGTGAGTCGTAAAAGAAAGAAACTGAATAAATGCCAAGCAGTAACAAAATCTGTAATATTTCTGAAATTATGACTACGAAGCTAATGGTTTTCTCCTGCAAGATTAAATGCCTTTGTTGCTCTTTTAAAAGATGTAAGTGCATTGAGAGCCCTTCCATATTTCTTAGTCTAGTTTTCAAAATCAATGTGAGCCCTATAGGGGAAAATTGAAGGTGTTATTGAGCAATATAATACATAACATAAATGACTCGGGGAAATGCACTGGAATATAGTCTTTGAAACGCAGGACGCAGTGCCTTGAAATACCGTATTTGGTATTGTTGACACGGGGGGGGGGGTCAGGCAGCTGCTTTCCTAGCAAAGCAAAAAAAAAATGCAAACAAACACCTTTTCACTCAAAGTTAAACACTGCTGTTGGAATTAAAGATTTGCCACGTCCTGAGACAGTCACTTTCTCGGCACAAAACAGCAGCAGTGTTTGAAAGCAGTCATGTAAGCAGACAGCCTTTCTCAACTCTGCTCTTTTAATCCATGTAGTTCCTGTCAATATTAACCTCTTATAGAAATCCCGTACAATGTAACTATTGAACTTTCTTGACTAGAAGTGTTACTGGAGCGGTTAGTCATCCCCATAATGTGCTTCGCAATCAGCTAAATCATCAAAGTATTTTTTAACAATGAGCAGTTCAGAAGTGACAGATCTACTTTCTTGTTCACAACTGCTTATCAGAGAAGAGATATCACGTATGTTTTCCAGGTGCTTCCTATAGTTAGGTTACCTTCACAGGAGCCGCTCATGAAAGATAAGGTCATAAAAGAGATGAAAAATGTGCGAGCTTCATACACTTATGGTTTTATCATCAGACAAGATAGCTTTGGTTAAAGGAATGGAGGAGTCAAAAACAGAAAGCTACAGCTCATGCTGAAGGACGAGGACATTAAAGTTTAACACTGAGTGTGTGCTCGCATTGCCTGACAGTGATATGGTTTAGCTGAATATGCTTGTTTACTGCCAGATTATTCAAGGAAAAAAAATCAGGTTATAGTAAGACTTCATTACCAAACTATAGTCGTACATATGGATGGAGAAACAGAATAAAGAGACAAATAATATTCTACTTATGGAAATAATGAAGGGAAACTCTAAACGTATAAGCTATTTGAAAATAATAATCTAGTACATGTGTGGTGGCATTCACGCCACCTGGCCCAGGTTCCCTTCTGACCTTATATGAAATACAATGCCTTGCTATGTCCACGGTAGCTACTTGCAATATACAAGTATTTTCAAATGTGCAAGTCATCCCCTTGCCCCTTTACTTGGGTTGTCTATAGTTAGTATTTCATTATCTTGAAAATCACTTTCAGATTCCAGACTATAAAAAATTAAGCAAAAATATATAATGCATATTATTATCTGGTTATAATTTTTAGATCCCATTGAGAAAATCCTGAAATTACTCATAACAACAGTCTAGACATAAATATATTATTTCTTTTCTTTTCTTTTTTTTGGTGGGGGGGAGGGTTTCGAGACAGGGTTTCTCTGTGTAGTCCTGGAACACACTCTGTAGACCAGGCTGGCCTCGAACTCAGAAATCCGCCTGCCTCTGCCTCGCAAGTGCTGGGATTAAATGCGTGCACCACCACTGCCCGGCTAATATATATTATTTCAAAAAAAAAATCCCTAAATGTCTATAACCAGTGTATGGCTTTAACTATCTTATTATAGCTGGCAAGGTAAAGTATTAAGATATTAACATTTTTGTGGCCCCATGAGGAAAGCAACAATACCAAATAACCAGAGTTCCCCAGAGTCTAAACCACCAGCCTAGGAGGACATAAGGAGGGACCCATGGCTTCAGCTGTATATGTAGGGGAGGATGGTCTTGTCGAGCATAGGTAGGAGAGGAGATCCTTGGTCCCATGAAGGCTGAACACCGAGTTGGGGGGGGAATTTGAGGGTGGGGAGGTGGGAATGGGGGAGTAGGTGAGGGTACATCCTCATAGAATCAGAAGGAGGGGGGATGGGATGGGGGGCTCCTGGGTGATGCGAGGAATGGGGTAAGGGGATAAAATCTGAAATGTAAATATAATATTCAATAAAAAATCCAGCTCTCCAAATAGAAAATAAGCTTGTAACATCAAAATAAAATATTGAAAATTGTAAAAAAAAATCTTAACTTTTTGATAATTTAAGGAGAAATAGTGATTTGTAGTCCTTCTACAGAAGTGGTTCTCAACACAAGGGTCTTGATTCTTTTGGATTCTTTTGAGGGTTGAATGACATTTTTACAGAGGTCAACTAAGACGACTCAGAAAACACAAATCTTTATATTATGATTCATTACAGTAAAAATTACAATTATGAAGCAGCAATGAAAATACTCTTATGGTCGGGGGTGACCATAACATGAGGAACTGCATTAAAGGGTTACAGCGTTGGGAAGGTTGAGAACCACTGTTCTAGAAGATCCAGAGTTACTTTAGCCATCAGTTATCTCTCAGGTGAGAGGATTTCTCTAAAAGTTCAAGTTTACTAAGGATTTCAAGCATGAGGAACATTTCCAAGAGAGAGAAAGTAAACCATTGTACTAAGAGAAGATCACTCAATTATCTTTATTCCTCAAGACTTCACTGACTAAGCACTAGAAAAAATTAAATAAATAACCAGTATGAAGGGAAAGATTTACTTAATACTTTAAGAATAACTTACTTTCACTTTACATGCACGATTGTTTTACCTGTATGTGTGTATGCTCACCACAGAGGATTGTGAGCCGTTCACAGGTGCTGGGAAATGAATTTGCACCTCTACGCACAGTAAGTGTGAAAACTACCAAGACATCTCTCCAACCTACGAATTTAAACTGTTTCTCAAATAATATATATCAAAGTTTATACTTAAATAATTTATATTGTTTTTTCCCCCTTCACCACCAAAACAAAATCCTATGGCAACTAACATCAATCTTTGCAGAGATTCTATATAAATGAGACATATTTCTTCCAAAGAGACAGTGCTGTTGAGTTCTATAGGCAGAATGGCTACTTGCAATTGTATCAACCTGTTCACTGACATGAAGACTCACAAATATTAGAGAACAGATGGCATTTGTCTTTCAGAGTCTATGCTGTGCTTCCAACTGATCTCTATTCCTTTAGCATTGAGTTTGTTGTCTTCAAGTTTCAAGCTTTCCATACTAGTCAGAAAATCATCATTACCACCACCAAGAATGAAGTGAAAAGAGATTTTGAAAACTGTCTCTCCAACAAACCACCACATCTACAGAAACAACATACTGATTTGAGAAAGTAATGGTGTTTGAACACTCCTCTCCAGAGAGCCTCATTCTTTACTCTGTCTTCCCTCAGGGATATCTTATAGGATATAAAGAACGAGCACACATCATCAGCACAGTCTTCCATCAGTACACTATACTCACAAATACATTCACTTTATCAAGCCACACATTTCAATGTGATCCCTGTCTGGGATAGAACTAGTAGGTAATGTGTATTTACAAAGATCACAACTGCAAAAGATGAAGGTCCCTATCTGAACCCCTTTGTAAACAATTAATTCCAGTACCATAATGGAAGGCAACTTCCAGAAATTAAAAAATGGGCTTACCAAAGCAACAACAACAAAACAGACAATATTCTCCCGCAAAATTATGGGCTGAAAAGGTAGGCAACCGTTTCGAGTGCTTGCTGTATAGTCCTGTGCCCTGGAGTTTAGATCTCAGGACACAGAGACATAGCAAGGCATGCATCCCACACAGTTCTATAATGCCTGGTCTAAGGAAAGCATTAACATCTTGCAGATACACATGCAGAGGCATACATGCTAACACACATGTTCATATATTCACAGGGACACAAAAATATAGTAAATGCCTTTTTAAAAAAGAACTGCAAGGGATATCATTTATTTATGCCAATAAGCCTAGTTTGTTCCTGTTGCTATTTTTTTTTAAAGATGCATTTATATTTTATATATGAGTACACTGTTGCTGTCTTCAAACATGCAAGAAGAGGGCATCACCTACCATTACAGATAGTTGTGAACCACCATGTGATTGCTGGGAATTGAACTCAGGACCTCTGGAAGAGCAGTCAGTGTTCTTAACTACTAAGCCATCTCTCCAGTCCCTGTTGATATTGCAACTGTATCAACCTGTTCACTGACATGAAGACTCACAAATATTAGAGAACAGATGGCATTTGTCTTTCAGAGTCTATGCTGTGCCTCCAACTGATCTCTATTCCTTTAGCATTGAGTTTGTTGTCTTCAAGTTTCAAGCTTTCCATACTCGTCAGAAAGTCATCATTACCACCACCAAGAATGGTGTTTTAAAGTATCTTTCTTCTCTATCTTATGGCTAAACTAAGGTTAACATTTAATTTTTACTTTCTTAGATTTTTTTTTCATTTTTCTTATATTTTTTTGTGTGTGCACATATGTATACATGTGTGTGGACACGTGCATGTGACAGTGTTGAGTAGATATCAAAGACCAAATTAGAGGAGTGGTTCTTTCCTTCTACCATGAGGGTTCTGGGGATCAGTGTGCATACCTGTGTGGACATGTGCACATAACAGTGCACCTATGGAGGTCAGAGGCCAACTGAGAGGAGTTAATTCTCTCCTGCCTCTATGTAGGCTCTGGGGATCATGCTTGCGGCTTCAGGCTTGTCAGGATGTGCCTGTACCTACTGCTCCATCTAAGTGGTCTATCATATTAGCATTTACTGTTTCAGAATTCCAGTTTTGTATTTCCCTCTCCTACCCCTCTCCATTCATTTTCTGGTCCTAAAGCTTATCATCATTGACTGTACTTCCTGAGACTGTGTCTCTGGAGTCAATGACAGAACAGTCTCCATTGCTCTCTGTAATATAGAAGGCTATTGAGGGTCAGAAGTCAGTTCCTTCTTACATACTTATGCCTACACAGCATCGATTCCAGCTTTAATGTCACATTCTTAAAAAAAATTCCTCTAACTCCCTACTAGGTCAGACTACCTTTTCATATCATGCTAGTAATGTCTGCTCCTGGAGAGTACACTCCCCTTTTGTATCCACAGCATGTCTCACAATGGCTGAGACAGCTGGCATTCAGTAAAAAAATCTATCAGATCTGGAGGCGTGAATCCTGATTGTACTGACTACCACTGTGCTGGCTTGTTTTACATTTATTTAATGCACATATGTGCATTCTCTCTCTCCCTCTACCCGTCTCTCTCTGTCTCCCTCTCTCTCACCCTCCATCTTTCTGTCTCTCTCTCTGTCTCTCTCTCTTTCTCTCTGTGTGTGTGTGTGTGTCTGTGTAGATGTGTGTGTGTGTGTGTGTGTGTGTGTATTTGTGTGGATGTGTGTGCATGTATGGATGTGTGTACCACAGCATATATGCTGTGAGAGCGTTAGAGAGCAACTTGTAGATGTTAGTTAGTTTTCACGTTCTATCATGTGTGTTCCAGAGATCTAACCTAAGTGGTCAAGCATGGTGGCAAGCGTTCATGCTTCTGAGTTATCTGTTGGTACTAACAGTATGTTTTGAGACACTCATTTTTCTCAAAATCATGCAAAATGAATACAAACTATGTATTTTCCATAAGCTTTCAGCAATAAGAAAAAATACATCTGGGCATGCAATAACTTAAAAAATAAATATTTCCTAATGTCTTATTAAGGACCACTTACAAAACTCAGTCTGGACCTTGGGATATAAACTGAGCTGGGTTTTGGCTGCTTCCAATGATCTATTCTTACAGTTAAATCTGAGTCTAATGAAGTTTCTGTATCTTTTGGGGAAAAAAATGTTTCTGAAAAAAAAAAAAAACTCAGGTCATGTCAGATTTATGTTCTCTCAGATTCACATCTAGCTTTCAACTCCAGAGACTGTCTGAAACATGTTATCACGAGGTCCACTGGGGCTCCGCTAAGGCTGAGTCCTCCCACATCCCCTCCTGCCTCAGTGCCAGAAAGAGAACCTTGGCTGCTGCTGATAACACCAGGAAAACACAGACAGTCCCCACAACATCTTCCAGATATTCAGAAACATGGGGGACCTCTCTCCTTCCCACAGTACTTTAAAAGCTGGGCATTTCCCAATTCTTCCTAGATTCTTTGAACTCCGAGTGTTTATTTAAATTTGGTAGATCTGCAATTTAGGTATATACTTTAAATATAAATTTTAAGAATTTTACTGAAACCTAAAGCCAAGTTTAGCGTTCTTGACCACTGTTGACTGCTGTGAACTTACATTTATTGACTGTGGATGCGAACAGGTTGATTTAAACCTTTGAGACCTAACATTCAGGTGCTACTCACTAAAAGAACATAAATTGACAGTGATTGAAAGATAGCAGCTTGGGACAACTGAAGCTGAGGCTTGGTTTCTGAATCAAAAGCTTTGCAACTCTCAGAGGAAACAGACCTTTGAATGCTAAGTGAGGCCCCTAACCCCCTTTCTGATTAAATTTACAGTTAGGCCCAGAGTGCTATGGAATTTGGGCAATGTTACTAAACCAGCCCCTGAAATCTGAAGATATCACCCACATTTATTTAAGTTATTCAAACTTCAGATTTGTTTAGCACTATTTGGACTGTTCTGGGTTTATTATTTGATACAAAACTAATGAAACAAATACAAAGAGGAATGAGTTCATGTATTATGTGTTTGGTCCTGTGAAATATGACTATAGCATGCATAATATATAATTTTCAAAATGTATTTTCCTTAATGCGATATTTTGATGTCAGATCTGATACTTTGGGGGTCACCTTAAATGCCTCAACACAACTATTTTTACTGTTGAGAAAACATATCATTCTTTCTAAAATATGTGTTCCTTACAATGTAAATTATTTATATACACTGCTGTAGAATTATTATTTCCTACTAAGAATGACTATACAGGAAGAAATGACTTGAATTGGGGGCTTTTAGGGGCTCCTGTGGAACCTAGTTCAGTGGACACTTCCTGAAACCTGTGAGCATGAGCCTACTGAGGATTTCTAGGATTTGGATTTGGAGCCTGTTCTGACCATCTTCTGTAGCCAAGCAAAGCTTCCAGTAGTGGGACTGGGAAACCAACTCAACCAAAAAACCATCAATCTATAACCTGTTCTGCCTTTAAGATGTGTTGGGGTGATAGTGGGTCAGAGCTTGTGGGAGTGGCCAACCAATGACTAATCATATTGAACCCTACAACAGAAGAGTGGCCTCATAGCCCACATTGGCTGGATGGCCATGAACCTGAAGATGGATGACACAGAAACCTATGGTAGAACAAAAGAGTACTAGCTTTTAAAAAAGTCGAGAATCAATGAAATAATTCCTCATGATACTCTGGGTTGCTTATAGACACCATAGATAGGTGTCATGCTCAATCATTACCAGAGAGGATTTTCCTGCAACAGCTGATGGGGACAGAAACCCACAGCCAAATAATCAGCCGAGACTGACATGGGGAGGAAGGATTGTTGGAGACAGAGGGGTTGAGGACATGAAAAGAACACTGCCCACAGAATTAATTAAGTAGATCTCAGAGCAGCTCACAGATCGAAGCGGCTATCTCAGAGCCCACATGAGTTCTCTACATTTATGTTGTGATTGTTAGTGTTGAGTTCTGTGGGACTTCTAACAGTGGAAGTAGGGATGACTCAGACTCTTTTACCTGCTCTTGGGACCCTTTCCCTCCTACTGGGTTGCCTCATCCAGTCTTGACATGAGGATTTGTGCCTAGTTTGATTGCATCTTTTATGCCTCATTTGATTAAAATCCCTGGAAGCCTGTTCTTTCCTAAGGAGAAACAGGAGAGGAGTTGATATGGAGGTGAGGGGAAGTGCAGGGTGGAACTGGGAGAGGTAGACAGAAGAGAGGCTGCCATCAGGATGTATCTCACAGGAGATGAATGAATTAAAAGAAAAAAATAATGACCATATAATGGTTTTATCCACAGTAGTCAGCTTCCAGGACAGCTCACAGGAGTGCAGAATTAAGTCTAAAGCAGGCAGATGCAGGCTGAAAAACATCCCATTATCAACTCAGGCTTCTTCCTTGTGCCTACACATTGTGTGCATTCCTTTGTTTTAGTTAAGCATTCTAAGAGATGAAAATATTCTTTATATAGCCCTTCTTCTGACTCTAAAATATGCAGTGAGATCATCTACATACAACAACATCAAAATCAGGTAATATAGATTTTCAATGTTGGCTAACTAGTTTGGAGTGTAATTTGCATAGATAAAAAATCTAAAAGTTCGTCCAAGACCCCCAAGTAGAGAGCCATATGCTAATTCCAGTTCAACAATAGAAATAGCATCAAATCTCATTGTCAAACCCTTGGAGGGATGGAGGATGGTCTTGTGTGTCTCAGCTGGTGATTTCTCCCTTGATAAATCGATGCCTTTAATCCTTAAAAAGATCTTCCCTTCTCACTGTCAGAAATATATAATCACAAGCTAGTGTCTGTGCATTTCTCCTTTCCATCTCGGCTATGTGCATAAGACTTGGTAAGATACAGCCACTGTCAGGTTTCTGAAGAGTTCCTTGTCTAATCTTCCTACCCCTCCAGATCTTCGATACAGAACCTGTTAGAATGGATTGCTTGCTTTTCCAGTTCCTGTGTTTATCTCGCTTCCTCTCTCACCATCTGCTGTACCGCATTTCCTTCAGAAGAGTGAAAAGTTTTCACAGTGCCCGGAGCTCTGCCTGCAAACAATGCCCCCTTCCTCTCTTCCTTCCTTCCTTTCCCTGCTTTTTACTTAGGTTTATTTTGTGTTAAGGTCAAACTGTTTTAAAAGAGTTCAATCTGCAAACATTTCCATGTGGCTGAAATTCCTATCCAAATAGTTGTGACGAACTTGAAAACACCCTAGTCATTTTTGACTGGGTTCAGCCCAAGCACACACACTCTGGAGTGTCGCTGTTTCTTTGAGTTGTCTTCAAAAAGAGTTCAAGGAGCAGACAATGAGAAACTGTGGTCTATTCCATGGCACCATACCCGGTGACACGACGATTTGTCACAAGGATTTTCTTTTTCTTTTTTTTGTTTGTTTTTTTGAGACAAGGTTTCTCTGTGTAGCCCTGGCTGTCCTGGAACTCACTTGGTAGACCAGGTTGTCCTCGAACTCAGAAATCCGCCTGCCTCTGCATCCCAAGTGCTGGGATTAAAGGCGTGCGCCACCACCGCCCGGCAAGAATTTTCAATATAGAGCACGAATCATTGATACAACCTCTAGGTACTGAAATACTGTTTCTTATGCACTAAGATTTCAAAGAGACACTAAATGATAGGAAAGTTTTAAGTACGTTTCTAATTCATTGACTTAATCCTTGGTGTTTGTTTTGGTTTGGTTTTGTAAAACTGCATAATTTTTTACTGGTAGATATGTAAGGGTATTATTGTTTTGTTTGTTTGTTTCTTAGAAAGCCCATTTTAAAATATCATGTGATAGTAAGGTTTAGACTTCTTCAAATGTTTCCAGCTCCTTCTAGAAGAATAATTTAATAATACATCTTCCTTGCCCTCCTCATTTTAATGTATTAACCTTTAGCAGTTTTGTGCTTTGACCAAGGTAACAAATCTGTGGAAGCTAAACTAAAGTGACATCTACCCTGCATGACAGTGAGCTGATTTAAAAATGGTATATAGGCAACAAACTTCCTGACTTGCGAGGACAAACAGAAAATGAAGGTTGTGATTATCATTATTATAATTACTGTAATTGTTGCATAGTTTCAATACTGATCTGTCTAATCTCAAAGAGAAAAGTGCTGAGGCAGCAATCTGCGTTCATCAGCATTTATTGTTATTCTGCATCTAGCTATTTTTATTTGACCTTTTAAGAACAACAAAAAAATGACTGACTTTATTACTATAATTAAATTCATCATATCTCAGCTTTCTCCATTTCCCCCTACACTTTCTATGTTTAGGGCTACCAGAGATAAAGATTATCCCATCAGGTAATGGATGGGCAAATGCCTAACGCTGCCTGTTGCTTCTCCAATGATAACAAAAACACTGATAGAATTTTACATACTAACAAGAAAATGCAAATTTTTATGTGAGAAGATTAAGAGCTTTGAAAGCCTATTTGATTTAAATTTACTAAATGGTAGGGCAGAACCAGGATACTCTTTGGAAATCACTTGGGATGCTAAAAGGTATTAGGTAGAGGAGACACTGCTATTTCCAAGAAATGTTTCCTACAGTGTGAACATTTTCTCTTAAACCCTAAATGCAATCAACAGCTAACATCCAGGGTTGCGAACCAACTTAATTCATATGGTTAAAGTAAATTGGCTGCCCAGGTGTTACCAAAGCTATTCATACTTACAATTTTTTTGAAATAGAAAAATAAAGATTGTTAGTAGATACAAATGCTATGCAAATTTGAGGGTACCACTCAATTACAAATGAAAGAAAATAACAGAGAAAAACAGACTTTAAACTTAATCACGATTTGATTAAAAATGCTTTCTTAAGAAACACTGAATCTTCATTTAGCCCAAAACATCATCAAGGAAATAAAGAAATGAAAATGGGCTTACAAATAAGTTTTCTTTTCTATTACCCAGCTAAATTTAATGACTAATTAATTCAATATCTATATAAAAAAATGAAAGAGCCAATCAATAATATGTAAATAAAATATCAGATGATTAAATAGATTATTATTTTTCATATGACTTTTAACATTCAGAACAAAAAATAAATGTAAATAAATCTTCCAAGTCAAAAAAACTTATTGATCTTTCAAAAACCTTACATTTTAAAACAGTGAACTTTTTTTCTAAATCATAATAAAATGGTCTTCATAGTAATTTTAATTCCTGCTGTTACAAACATGTTGCTTACTTTAAATATGGATATCATTGAAAAGGGGTAAATACCTCCCAGGCCTTATGTATTTAGTTGGACAAAAAGAAAGATACTTTATTATAACGCAAGAGTGTATCAGAAATTCTAACAGATGACTATTGTTCATGTTTTACCAAATTCAAATTTATTTTGCAAAACAACTTTAGAAGATTGCACATGTGCAATTCTTGTATCTATCTCACAGGAAACAAATGCTCCGAGATTTTCATATGCAAAAAACTCAAAACTCTTAGGATATGCTATCATACACAAATCCTATAACTACTACGGTGTGAGTCATGTCATTCAATGGGTAAAATCAATCAATTTTCACTTTGTTGAAAATTTTGTCTTGAGCTGGGTTCTGAGGTGAGGTAAGTAGACAAAGCTTTATCTGGCCCTTATATTTAGAATATTGAATTTAAAAAGCAAAACAAGCAAATAAAAAAACTCTACTAATTCATCTGGGTTTGCCAACTTAAAAAAAAAATTCCACTACAAAACCCTGCTGTTTCTTCTTTCCCATAAGAATGGGGTTTTTTGAACTGCTCCCTTGTCTTCCCAATTACTGTCTTTTAAACCATGGTGCCCAATTCCAAGTAAAAATCATGACGTGGGGATGTCTAAACAGCTATAAAGAGTGACATCACAGGTACAATGTTTACCATGCGATAAAAACATGAGGACACGACTTTCTACTGAGGACATTTCTATTTCTACTTCCTTAGAAAATAGTATGGTTACTCAGTTCTTACTGTGAGATATCCTATTCAAGGAAAACAGTGATTTTAAAATGCATTTCAGCAACAACAACAACAACAAAAAATGAACTGGGCCCAGGAAAACATAAGGTTTGCCAAGGAACAATAATGTCATGTGAAGGGAGGGAGGTGGTGGAGAAGGGAAGCCAGGTCCAAGCCAAGCAAAGCTGGGGGCTGCTCAATCAACCCTATCAGCGCTCCATCAGTGTCTCCACTCCAGCCAAATCCAGGAAAAACAAGGAGTCAAAGATTCAGGTCAATAAGCTTATAGGCGATTTGCACAAACAGCTCCTCCAGCAAGGAAAAAACAAAGTCATATTGGTTTTTTTTCTTTCACTCTTTCTCTTTGAACTCCCTGATCCAAACACACCCTGAAAATGTCAATGCTATATGCGAGAATTTAAGGAGCTGAGCTTCTTAATCCCGTAAAGAGAAAAAGAAGAACTTTGTAAATATTCCCTTCCTTATTCAGCTCAAAAAGGTTAAAGCAGACCTGCATTCTGCAGACTCTGGTATTGTTACCCTGCATCTGAGAAGGCAGTAACGCTTCGGGAAAGCCAGGGCCAAACACAGAAAGAACGCGGCTGGGTGGGAGATAGTCACAGACATCTTAATTACTGAAAAAATAATTCATACAAATAAAGAGGCTAAAGGGCATAGGAAGATGAATATTTGAGTTGAGTAGCAGCTGACAAACAAGCAGAAATCCCACATGTTTGAGGGCAGGTAGAAAAGATCAATGCAAGAATCTAGGCTTAGGTTGTTATACAAAGTCAAAAAAAAAAGGACACAGCTTTCCCACTGTTACTAATTTTTAAACCAAACTACAAAAGCCGATAGAGGAGAGGGGAAGAGGGGAGAGACAGCTCACTGGGTTTAGCAGTCAACTCCTTAAGCATACTAATGAAACCAGTTCTAATTTTTTTCAGATTTTCTGGCTTCCTACACTTAATTTTTCTTATTCAAAGACATGGGAAACTGTCAAAAAGACTGACCCAACTCTGTTAAGGGGGAAAGGAACAAGGTGACACAGGTTGTCCCCAAACACCCACCAAGTGCTACTGTGGAATTTATATTAATGAGCTACAGATGGAGTCTCATCAAGCTCTTGGCTAAAAGGAGGTATCTGATTGGGTTATTTGTATTTTTGACAGATTCTCCAACATACATGTCTCAGTTTCCTGCCTCTACCTTCATTTTTTGCAGACTATTCTTCACCAGGCAAATGCAAGGTACCTCCTGTTTGCACTTCTTCCCTAGCGTCCTTAGGCATCCAATCTCCTTTTCTTTTCCTATCCCACTCACAGTGGTGGGATCCAACACAAGTTCTTACAGCAACAAGTCCCTGTCTCAGGCTTCCTGCTGGCCTTTGTTGGCTTTGTCTAACACTAGCCTCTCAGGTGTACACAGAGGAGTAGGTTCTAGAAGCTCAGTCTGCCTTACCCATGGCCCTTTATAAAGTCAAGTGTGTTCCCAAACAAAGATATAATGTCACTTCACCACCCTATCATGTCCTGTTTTTCTCTTGTCCTCACCACTTTTCACCATGAGTTTTTTTGTTTCATTAAGCTTTCTTTGTTCTTACCATTTCTTATTGTAGATGTATATTACTGTGTGAATTGAGCTCCATTGACTTTATCTGTGGAATAGTACTGGAAGATACCAGGAACCTGATTCATTATCTGTTTCTTTCATGTAATTTCATAACTACTTTCAGGGCTAGTGCTGACTCCAACACTGAACAACCTGGACCCCATTGTACTTCCTTAATGCAGGTTACAATGTCCTTTTTAGGAAGAGTACTTAAAATAGCCTTCCATCTTCTAATTATTACTTATATCAACTTTTGAATACGTGCGAACATTCATCATCACACAGCATGTTCTCTCATTTCAGAGATTTCTGATGTGCTGCCTTTTGTCAGCTCTGATCTTCCCCAATATCTCTCAGATGTCAACACTACTCAAAAATTTCTCTACCATTCTTTATACCTAAATAGTGGGAAAAGAAGTTGGGTTTTCTGTTTCCTAATGTCAAGGGTTGATAGTACTATATTCCCTCTTAGCTTGTTTGGAGACTGTAAATCACAGGACAATTTCTAAAGACCCAATAGTAACTTTCTCAGATCATTATTATTGACAGCTCAGCTGCTTGTTGACACATAGTTTTTGCAGATACCTTTTCCATAGCTCAGCAACTTACTACATTACAGTGACACCCATCTGACACATCCTGTTCACACATCCTGTAACATGCTCCTACAATGTATCTCAAAAAATATTTACTTTACTTCAGTCATTAACAGACAAATATTCTGGTAAAAAATTCTTCTTTTACTAATTAGGCTTAGTCTTTACACATGTGTTAATATATGTTCTCGTTTTCTACATTAGACAGAGTAAGAAGGTGAAATAACTCAAGCAAATAATTCAGCAGCACAGGAAATATGTGGCACTTATGGGCCCAGTATGGATGTCTTAGTCATCTGTAAATTCCAGGAAATAATTCTTGCTTGTTTCCTTCCTGTCACAGATGCTGGGAAGGCAAGAAGCCAAGAAACTTAGGACAAAAGAAGATGTTATGGCCTGAGCCATCATGTTACATTTTGTCTAACAGAAGCCCAAACCAATTTGAAAAAGCATCTTATTGTAAATAAGTCTTTCTTATGAAGATGAAGAATACAGAGCTTTTTCAAACCAAGTGGTGGCTTAGGAGTCTTGTACAGAATTGTAGGCCTGCAACTAAACAAGGAAATCTCTGAGATATATTCAGGCAATTGAGAACTTAACATATTAAAGAACTATAAAACACATATGAGGCTTCTATGTGATTTTCCCATTACTAGATTGAGCTATGCAATATTAAATCACAGAGTTAAGAGGAACCCACAGTTTTAATATTAATGGCTTCTTCTAGATGTGCACAAAATCTTGCCCTTTAGTTAGAAACTTGATGAAGCCAATGAAATTGAGAAAAATATAAAATAGAAAGTAAAATATCATTCTGACCACAGGAAATTTCCTACATGATATGGGCTATCACAAAAGTAGGACCTTTGGCCTATAATTAGCAGCATTTTCATAGATATTTAAAGAACAAAGCTTTTTCTCTTATTCTTCAAAAAGCTACACAGTTACAATAGCATAGAATGACTTTTATAAAAAAAAAATCCATTACTAAAATTTCAGTGATGATGCAATCTCTTTATAAGTACACTTCTTATTCTTCCATAAGTACGTGTCAATATATCATGCTTAAAAAATTGAGATACTCTACTCATACATTTGTAGTATGAAATGGTCAACTAAATATTGTTTATTAAGAAAATACACCTTATATCTAAAAATGTATCTATGGAAACTATTAAAATAACTAGATCATTGCTAGTCTAGAATCATGAAAATATCTTCAGAAAACAAAACTTCAAACAATCTCATTCTGATATAGACTGACAAGTTTATAGATTTCAAAAATAATCAAAATTGTATAGAAAAAAAGTCCAGGTTCTAATGAAAATATTGTTGTTAAGAAGAACGTTTCATACCTCCCTTTCAGTCACAATATTGATTTGCTTGACTCTAACTTCTACTACTCTAATAGTTAACCTCTTCCTTCTTCAAATACACAGGAAACAGAAGCTTGTATCACTGAGACAGTGTAATCGACTACACAGAGATTAAGTTTTGCTTTTCAAGTGAGAATAATTTCCCTTCTAATTAATTGTATTTAAACAACACAAATTAAAGAGAGAGAAAGAGGAGAGATGAAAAAGATTCAGAGAGAGAGAGAGAGAGAGAGAGAGAGGAGACAGACAGACTGTGGCCCTTGTAAATCAAGAGGGTACAGTATCCAATAGCATTGTCTTCCTTTAATAACAGTTTCTACTGATTTCAGAGGGAATTCTCAGCATTCACCATCTATGAGAGTAAGATAATGTAATTCTCTCCTATTACACAGGCCACAGAAAAATGCAATAGTAACATTGGCATTTATAATGAAAACATTACACGAAACTAAGTTCCTGTTTCCATGGAAGACTTTAGTTACAAACTGAACATTAAGGGATTGTTTTATAATACATATATTATATACTATTTAATGCAAGGTCTGTGCTATTGTTGGTTATACATTTAAAATATCTTAGAAATTTCCAAGTACTTTTCAAATAATCATGTTTGTGAAATCACATTCATAAGCATTGTACATTGTAATTCAATGTTTCCCTCTCTTCTCAAATGCCTGTCATTACATTATTTGAGTTATAATTCTTGTTAGTGTAGATGAGTATTATTGTCTCAAGACCATAAATACTGTCCTCAAAAAGCCAATTGCTCTAAGTCTAACTGCCTTCAACCAATTACTTAAAGCTGCGGCTTTACTAGACTCTTCTATTAAACAAAAACTCTCAGTAGTGATCATCTCCAAACTTAAAATGCATATAATAGTTAACACTGCTTAATTAATGCAATTCATTGCTTTTATTTTTGATTATATTAGATATACAACTAATAATCTAAATTTCTGTCTTAACCTTTTAACCATAAAAGCCCAAATAGAAGAGGGGGCCAATGCCTTTCATCCCTTAGCTTTTCTCACTTTGATGACACCATAGCATAAGGTAAATACTTTATAATAAATATAGACATATAAATCTTGTGGGAACAAATAGTAAAATTGTGTTACATGTAATTTAAATACAAACATTACTCAATACCTCAGCAGGTGCTTACATACACTGCCTAAACTACAAGTTCTTAAGGGGGAGACATGGAATCCAGAGCATCTACAGGAAATATTAAGCTGGCATGAGATCTGAGTCTAGGGAAATGATCTTTTGTTCCTCTAATTTTCAGTCAAACTTGTCTGATTGGGAGATAAGCACCATGTCACAAGGCTACTGCTGGCTTTCTGGGAGATCCCAGTGAGGTTAGAGCTCTGCTGAGTTGAGGAACAAGAATGAGTGGAGTAGCTTTGTTTCTAAGACACCATCAATGGGAGAATGTGATGTTAGAACTTTTAAGTTTTTCTATAAATACATAAGACCATCAAGCTAGGTTCATTGTCCATTTAAAGATATTATATCAGCATTCGTGATTTCAGACTGTGAGTCCAATCAACATACACTCATAAGCTCATGTCACCTCTCTGAACTGTCTGACTAAAAATGGCATGCTTCCACAAGTATCACACACACACAAATATTGACAGGTGGAGACAGACATGCAGGAATCCTTGTCAGTTGGCTGTCTGGGGTGCTTTCATACTGAATTAGCAGAAGCAGCTGTTCTAAAACTAGAAAATTACCCCAACATGTATGACAGCATGTGACAGCATAGGAGAAATAGAAGTCCTGCCCCACTGGGTGACCAAACTAGTAAAAATAAATAATAAAAGTATGTGAAACAAAAAAAATTAATTTTAGAAAAAAACTGAGAAAAAACAGATATGCCCAGTGATGTCATGTTAATGATCAAAGTCAAAGTTAGAAATAAACTGAGAATTGTCTCAGGTACTTCTTGGATGATTGCGTGTGTGTTTGTGTGTGTGTGTGTGTGTGTGTGTGTGTGTGTGTGTATGTGTGTGTGTATATATATGTGTTATTTTTGTGTGCATGTGTGTATGTGTGTTCATGTGTGCGTGTGTGTGTTGTGTGTGTGTGTATGTGTGTGTGTCTGATAAGTATGCATAAAGGAAAAAATAATGCTAAGAAGTTAGCAATAACTTAACAGGGAGCAGTACGGCAAGTTAAAGTAAGCACCCACAGAACTCAGTTTTCAGAAAGACTGAGCCAGACTTGGGCTGAGATGCAGTCTGCATCACTCAGTATTCAGTAGTAGAGATATGCAAACTACTGGATTTCAATAACTGCTCATCGAAAGAAGAAGACATTTGATAAACATATATAGCAAGTTGGTCAACCAACAAGGAAATCAACTCAGGGAACTTGCCATTTGTCATTAAAATATTTGAATATAAAAATAGATTAGTATCAAAATGGAATAGTTTATTCCAATGACAAAAGTGCTTATTTCTTAAATAAGTTTCTATATTAACAGATCATGGCACTATGTATTGATATTACTCCATCCTAAGGGTAATAATAATTTACAAAATCACCTAAGTGAATTCCCATCCTACATGCAGCCATCAAGGGTTACCTTTGTTACAAAAGAACTCCACTTCTTCGCAGCTCAGATTTTCTGGCTCAAAGCCTGTGGGAAAGCTTTCCTCCGATGGAAAGTCTCCTTTCGCGATGACTTCAGCCTCTACTGGACACTCTTCTTCCTCATCTTCGATGGCATCTTCCAGCGGCCCTTGAAAAAGAATCAGGGACACTGTACCAAAAACATTCTAGGAAGGTAATGAAATAAAAATCTTTTAAGTGGAGTTGTTTTGATTACCAAGGTGAGAACTTACAGGAAGTTATTCCAAGGAGACTCACTCACGCTAATGGCATATAAGAAATAGTGGGTAGAGTTATATGGAAAGTGAATATGCTCAATATATAATAAGCACTTGTATGGAAACTTACAAAATAAGTAAATTTTAAAATGTTAAAAAAAAAAGAAAGAAAGCCTACATTCATTGAGAAGGTGAGAAGGCAAAGAAAGCCAGTGCCTGAGGAGATTACATACAAAGTAAATTCAGTCTACATTCCCATCTCCTAAGTAATGAGCCCTAAACATACATACATATATTCACACATATATAAGTAAATACACACATACACACACACACACACACACACACACACACACACGTATATATATTTCTGTCTTGCGCAAACCATTGCATGTTATATTCATTTGTTCGAATTAAGAGCCTGGTAAAGAGCACAAGTCTCTCTTACACTGCTCAACAATTTTACCTGTGATTTTAATAAAGATTTACAGTAATTGAATGCATTTTAATTGAAACGAGATTTTAATAAAGTCTATACTTTTAAAAATCCATCTTAAGAGTGGATTCCAAGAAAAGATTTCATTATATGTGTTTGAGGCTTGAAGAAAAATTACATATTTCTCTCCCTGATGAAAGCGTAACCCTATTCACAATTAATTGAATTTTTTCTGAAATGAAAAGTAGTTTTCTAATGAAAAAATGTAATTTGTATTTATGTGATACTTTTTCAGTAATAAAAATGCAACTTCCTTAGAGAGAATGAGAGTGAGGTGCACTACATTAATGGACCTATTTTACTGAAAGGAAATGGGGCCAGAGGCTTCAGTTGTTCAGGGCTCTGAAACGGATGACACGGGAACTCCATGTTGCTGAAGAATCACGTATCCAACTCATTTCACTAAATCGAAGCCTGCATTCTCTCCTAAGAAGTAATGTGGCATCTTTATCCGTACAACACAATTATGGTAATCTGCACTAATTGTCAGTCTGTCACTGGTCTTGACAGGAAAAATATTTCTAGGATTAAGTTTTCTCCTCTCTCTCTCTCTCTCTCTCTCTCTCTCTCTCTCTCTCTCTCTCTCTGTGTGTGTGTGTGTGTGTGTGTGTGTCTCTCCTTTCTCTCACTCAATCTGTTTTTACAAATGTAATAACAAGTTTTTAGAGTTAAAGAAGAAATAGTATAAATACTTTTAAATGCTTCAATACTATCATTTTATATCTGTGTAGGCCAACATACCTACATCCAGTGGTGTGTGTAGGATTGTAACACAAATGAATGTCCTCAGGATTGAACTGGCAAGCAACATTTATATGGATAGAATTAGTTACATACATTTAGATTAAGGTACATTCAAGCCAAACTTTTCCTTTAGAATTTATTTTCCATTAATTCAAAACAAAAAATGTTCACGTTAAATACTCTGGTAATTGTACCACTTCTTATAGTTAAATTTAAGAATCAAAAAATAGATAACTTCATGAATCTCATATTAGTTTTAATCTGTTACTAATAATTTCAAGTTTAACGCTGATATTTTTACAAAAGTTACGTCAAATAACAAAACATGCACACCATCTATAAAATAACAGCAAGATATCACTATCTTGCTAACATGCACATGTAATATACATTAATACATTTGTTAATGACTTATCTAATGAAGATAATAATGGTGACCTTTCTTTATATTTGTCTAAAATATTTAATGCTTGGCAAAAAGGAAACCTAAAATAAATCTCATTTTTCTCTGATGGGGGAGTACCAGCATGCTTTCTTACACGGTCTATTATGTAGTCCAGTGTGTTAGGTACAAGCATTTCTTTTTATTGCTGTTTCACTTTTATAGACTGGAAAGTAAAGCTAAGCAAGTAAGCTAACAGAACATGGTTTCAGACCACTAAGTGAAGCTTTCGGTTTATAAAGAGCAGCATTTTGAAAATTCTATTTTTTTTTAACATCATGCTTTACTGTGCAAATCAGTGTATGTTAGTTATAAGCATTTCCTCTCAGATAAGTGTAAAATACAAGCAATGAGTAAAGACAGAAGTGTTAGCTAGTGGTTAGTTCATAGTTCCCTAATTACTTTTTCACAGACATATCACAAGTTAACCTCAGAGCATGTGTCTTGAGCTTTTGACTGAAAAGTCAACCAAAATATATGTTTCCCTCCCATCAGGATGCTATCTTTGTAGGCAGCAAAAATAAAACTTCTGATTGTTCATACTTTATGTAATCCATATGGGATCAATTTGTGAACTAATTGACTTAATATAAGTTACAACAGAAATGACATCATATAGTACATTGGAGGTCAGATTTTTCTTTGAAAATATATACTCAGCATTTTGCTTACAAAAGTAAATTCCAATCATGTAATAAATATTTTAATAGTTCATGCATGCAATATGAAAAGCATAACATTTTTCATACTTAGAGAACATGCATGTATATTATAAAAATAAAATTAACAATATATATATATACTTTCATTTTTAAAATTGAAACAGATGTGATAAAAATTTTGCAAAATCTTTTATTAAAGATAATGTTAATGAATAATTTGAAAAATAGTAAATTGGAGCCAGTGATATATTAAATTTTGATATTTGTATTAAAATCTCGCTCGTGCCATCGTTTGAATGACAACCAACAGTAAAGAACAGATCCATGCTTAGTAAACCTCACCCCAAGTTAATGTGCTGTTAATCTTAAATAGGCTCACAGCTTTGAAATGGGCATTTCACTTTTATTTCTAGGTTTATAAAAAACTTATATTTGATACGTTTATTGCATATCCAAAGATTAGAAAACACATTTAAGTATTGCTTTGTGAGTCCGAGCAGCATTTATGTTCAAAAAAGCCTAAGCTATAAAGTTAAAGAATTTTTTAGCTCATTTGTTTTAAAGTCTTGAGAGTTCGTTGCCAATATTTAAAATAAGAGACAAGTTGATGATTAAATGGTCAGCTTGCATTCCTCCCCAAATAAACGTCAGATTTATATAATTTACTACATTTTCAAATGTGAAATTACTAACTACTCCTTTTACAACACCATCAAGTCAGATGCCAAGACAGAGGTTTCCCTTAAAATGCACAGTATTTCTGGCTTAAGATGGGATCTCTCTTCACTCTCTACTGCATGTTTCTTTAACAGGAATCATTGCTGATAATCAGTGGCCACAACTAACATGTTAACGGAGTAAGTAAGAGACACTTGAAACTCAAGTGTAATTAACAGCACCAGGGAAGGAAGGAGGAAGAGAGAGACCTCCTGGGTATGGATTAGTGGGCACAGAGTCCACTTCAGGAAAATCACCACACGTAATTTGACACAAATAATATCTCCTCAGAAAAGGCTCACAACCAAGCTCCATGTGCCCTCATGGAGAAAATTACTTCTGATTGAGGCCACTCGGCAGGCAAGTGTGAGGAAATCTGAATTTCAGCTCTTCAATTGTGTCCGATTTATAGATATTAAAACACTCCTGCCAGAATTAATAGTCGTGATGTTCATAAATATCAACAATAACCGCTTTTTAAAATGCTGATGTCTTAGAGCTCTGTATTCAAAGACTATGGCTATGGTAGCACTAAAGGTAGAGTCCATTGTGCCGTTAATTGTCTCTGAGCAGAAATGAGTAGACCTTGGTGGGTAGTATTTGCTCTGTTTTTAGCCGAGAAACAATTGTGTGCTCCGGCCCATTTGAATTGGCCATAGCTACCCTTTGTGTTCCAGAAATAAAACTGACAGTAGATTCACAGCACCCAATGGCAATGGGTGAGTGGTGAGTCGGTCCTGTGAGTCGGCTGCACTGTGAAGCCCAGACTAGCCTGGAATGATCTGAATGGCCTAAGTTGATAAAGAAACACATACGTTGTTAAAGTCATCCTATCCTATATACTGGTATAACCATGGTCCTTGAGTAAAATGTAAATGATGGGTTGTACATATATGACTACGGAACAGTTTGGGTAGAGTTAATCCTCTGGATAAAGAAATTTTTGCGAAACTGTTGCCCCAATTTCAAGGTGTTAATGAAATCCTCAAATATGTCCACGGTAACTGAAGTAAGAGCTAGAAGCGGACAAAGAATATTTGAAGGTAATATAAAGGACCTGCAGACACACAGGAAGAAGATTAAAATCAGTAGCAGCACGAGGCATCGTAAGAAAACAGTGATCAGCTCAGTACATAGCAAAACCAAACACATGTGTCTTTCAACATACAGTGTTTTTCTGTATAACTTTCAACCTTGGCAGCTGACTATAAACAGTGCAACCCTCAATTAAATACCAGAAAAGTCTCTGTTTAGATAACGTTTCAGAATAAGGGGCACCCACAAGAGGAATTTATTTCTGCAGAAATTAACACACAGTGCCACGAATGGAGATGATGATTTCTATGGATGAAATGCAATATCTCCTGTAGGAAATTTTTCCCCTTAAGCACCCATTGGCCTTAGTTCGTTGTATCTTAACTTGGTTTGCGTTTGCATGCATTGCGATTGAAAGAAGACACTGTCAAAGGGGAACCACAGAGAACACTCAGTCTCTCACAGGCATTAATATTCTAAGCATTCTGTAGGCTGCACAAGGCTAGCCACCTAGCAAAATGAGATTGTTTCAGAGTAGTGGGCAGCCTTGATTACAGCTGACAGGTAGGAGGAAAGTCACATTAAAATATTATCATTCCCAATAATTACAATAATCCATCACAGTGTGCTCAGAAATTCTGTTCTTTGAGTTTTTCGCTGAAAAACACAAATACTTTCAGACCTTTTAATTCCATTTTTTTAAAACTGCAGGGTGCTTTTCACACTATTGCTGTATAGTATTATTAATGTTACAACTTAAAACTTCATCACCAACTTTGTCACTTTGTACACACATAGAGCAAGGCATCCAGGTGAATGAATTAAATATTTCAGAATGATAATAAATTCAGGAATATGACAACAGTGAGACTCTTTCCAAATTGCTAACTTCTGTGTTATGACCCCTGCAAAAGTCCTTTGTGACAGATGTAATCAGACAAAGGAGTAAGAAGATGCATAAATATGTATGCAGGAACACTCAGGCACATGCACGCATGCACAGGTACACACAAACACACACACACACACACACACACACACACAGAGAGAGAGAGAGACAGAGACAGAGACAGAGAGAGACAGAGAGAGAAAGACAGACAGAGACAGAGACAGAGACAGAGACAGAGACAGAGACAGAGACAGAGACAGAGACAGAGACAGAGACAGAGAAACAGAGAGAGAGAAGCCTCCAAAAATCACAATGGAAGCAACATATAACCTTCCTGAATTACCACATTACAACTGAACTACATTTGCCCAGTTATATCATTTTCAAAGTTATAAGTTATAAGCACATAAAAGCAAAAGGAACAAATTCAGATTCACATTTATGATATAAGTACACAATATGCTAATCCTCCACATACTCCCATCAATATGTGAAAGTTAAAATGCAGCTTTGCATTTTAAACTAATTTATATTTTTCTATATGTGATGAGATGAACCAGTGGATTCATATTAGATATCTTGCTATCTAACTCTAACTGTATCTTAAGTTTCTTTGTTAATTTCAAGCTAATCTTTATACTATACAAAATATAAAGCCCTTTATAGATGTTAATATATATTATATTAAAATCATATATATATACATATATATATATATATGATTTTAAAGCAGATATATTTTTCTTACTTAATCATGGATGTATTTTTGTGACTCTCAGCAGCTCATTTCAGAATTTTCAGGTGCTATGTTCAGACATCCTTGTGAATCATCATTATCCTGTGGGCACAGTGCAAACTGCTTCTTACTTCTTACTCGGTTCCTATTACGTTTGTCTCGTGCATATCCCACAGAGTCGTTTAATGAGAAGGGACAGGAAAGAGGAATGTTCTTTGGACAGTGCAGATCCATACTAACTCATGTAATTGAGCTTAACAGCAAGAATAAAACCTTATTTCTGCAGTCTAAAAAATAGTACTTTGGGAGAACAAGCTGCTTCTGCAGTCATACACACCCAACAATAATGGCATCGGGGAATCTGGTAGGAAAGAAACAGTTTTATTAATTTTTCTTCTTATCTACCAGAAGAATGTTGATTTTTTTTCCCATTTACGTTTGTTGCCTGCAGGTAGCAGACCAGAGAATCATATAGTTGAAATTCTTCTTTTTCATTAATTTCTTTCCATGTGTTATTTCTTATATATAATTGATTTGGGGCTTTGCTCATAGCTGCACATGGTTTTTTATTTAAATATATCTGCACCAACTGCTGTCTTTCAATCAAAAAAGTTTAAGGAAATTACCTGAGTTTTGTTAAGTTTGTTAAAAATGAGATCTTTGGATATTTAAATTGAATTTTAAAATGTTAATGCATAAAAGACATTAGAGAATTCCTGATGGAAATTTCCATTTGACCACACGGCACTCTGAAATGAAGGAGGGAGAGGGTCAAGTTTTATTTAAATTGTTTCTTTGAGGTAAAGTGTTCTTTTTATCTTAAATAAACAGAATAAATTTTGTTATAATATCTGTACCCATTTTTATAGAAGATGGTATTAATAATTTCATATCTAAACTCTAAAATAACTCAAATGGTTACATTTTTCCCTGGAATGCCTGCTTTTGGAACATTTGAATATTCAGTTACTAACTGAATAATAGTAACAAACTATTTTTTTAGAATATACCCAAACTTTGCACATCGCATTGATCTCATTTAGTAGATTCAATAGTGATGTCGAAGAAGAAATAAGGTTACAGAAGAAATACAGACAGCATGTAAACTGGAGTCCTTAATGACTAATTTACTCCCAGAAAGTAACTCAGGCATCTAGGAAATTCACTTCATTAGCAAAAACCTTGTGCATTGACCCAGCAAGTTAGTGACAGCATTGAAATTCAAATATTTTTAATCAGGTCTCAGTCCAGAGACCCATACATAGAGCGATTCCAAATATACTGAAGATGGTAACTATATCTTAAAAATATGACATGATTTTACCAAAATTAGTCTTCTCCCATTTATGCAGGAAACACATTTCAAGATCCACATTGGTGGTTCGCTAAGTCATGGCAAGTATCCATCCTCATACACATACATACATGCATATACGCATACATACATACATACATACATACATACATACATACATACCATCTCTATGTAGTTTATCCTAACATACACATCTATGTTAAACCTTACATAACTCATTTTGTAAACACTATAAATTTTAAAAGCCTGCATAAAACATTAATAACAATAAATAAGTCTGGTGTCATGAAATGTTATTTCAATACTTAAAAAGTAGATTGGGAATTCAAGGTTAGTCTGGGCTATTAAACAAGAGCTCATTTCAAAAAAGATAATTATAATATAGGATAATTATATTAACATACTATAACAGAGTTGCTTGGTTTGCAGGGATTTGGGAATTTTGGCTTTTACTTTTTGTTTGTTTGTTCTGTGTGGCAAGTATGTTGGTGTGTGTATGGTATCTGTGTGTGTTTGTGTGGTTATAGTGTGGTGTGTGGTATGTATGGTATGTGTAGATGTGTTTGTGTGTATGTATGATATGTTTAACAGTATGTGAGGCATTGTAGAAATGTGGAGGGTGTGGTGTATTTGTCTTTATGGCATGTGCGTGTTTGTTGTGTGTGTAGAGTGTATTTGTGGTTCGTGTGTGGCATGTGGTATTTGTGTATGTGTATGGCATGTGTGTGTGGTGTGCCTATATGTATATATGTGGTATGTATTTATGTGTGTGTGTCGATATGTATACTTATGCTGTGTGTGTTTGTGTGTGTCTAGCATTTGGTGTGTGTGTGTGTGTGTGTGTGTGTGTGCACTTGTATGTAATATGCTATGGTGTGTTTGTGTGTATATGGTATGCTTAGGTGTATTTGTGTGTGTGTGTGTGTGTGTGTGTGTGTGTGTGTGTGTGTGTTATATCTGTTGGGTAATGTGTGTGTATTTATGGTGTGTTTGTGTGTGGTGGTGTGTTTGTGTAGTATGTATAAGTGCATTTGTGTGTATGCATGTGCATTTGTGGTATATATGTTTGTGTGTAGGTGTGGGGTGTGTTGTGTATGTGTGTGTATGTGTGTCATATATAGGTGTATACATGGTATGTTTAGGTGCATTTGTGTGTGTGTGGTATTTGTATGTATTTGTGGTGTGTATGGGTTTGGGAAAGCCTGTGTGTAGGTAAGTGTGTGTTTCGGGGAATGAAGCCAAGGGTCTCAAGCACGCTTACCAAGTGTTCTACCTCTGAGCTACATTCCATTCCTGGAGTCTCACACAATGT
>JANHMN010000012.1:57371468-57382428 GCA_030674055.1 Rhabdomys pumilio
TGAAAATGGCAGTGCTATATTCTGTACTGAGATCACAGCGAAGTACACAATGAGAGGACCCTACCCTAAAGTAAGTGAATAATCTCCATTCAGAAGACAAACTTATGCACGCAAGGTACAAGACTGAATGGAACAGAACAAACCTCTCCAATTTAGTGCAAATGGA
Source organism: Rhabdomys pumilio (assembly GCA_030674055.1). Taxonomy (NCBI): domain Eukaryota; kingdom Metazoa; phylum Chordata; class Mammalia; order Rodentia; family Muridae; genus Rhabdomys; species Rhabdomys pumilio. The sequence continues at coordinate 57,371,635 of JANHMN010000012.1, forward strand.
AAAGCAGACAGAGGTTCTTATATAGTATACTGAATTATGTGCGTTTAAGCATTTTCTTATCTTCTCAGTTATAATTCTACCCTAGTCACATTTCCAGCTGGAAGCAGCATGTTTGGAACTTTGCATTGAGACCGAATGCCTTAAATGCTCATTCAACTAATGACTTCTCAGTTGAATTTAATTGTAATACAATTGAAAATCAAATTGTAAAGTGATAGCACTGGAGATGTAGGAAATGAGTATAAATGCCTTACTCTAGACTTTTAACCAAGTGCTCACACATGCATGACTCTGAGTGCATCATTTATATTATTGTCATTATTACTATTATTATTACTATAATATAATCATTATTATTTATAAAGTTGGAGTGAATCATTCCACTTGGCAGGATGCGTTCCATTGCCCTTTCCTTGATATTTCTCTCTCAGCCGGATAGAAACTAGATGATGTGTGAGAATGGAGGAACGATGGGATGGTTCTCTAAATATAGGAAATGCTTCCATAAAATTTCAGGTGTTACCCATAACATGGAATGTACTGCATTCAATTTTTAACAGATTTTATTGGTTGTAAGGTGAAAGAATTGAACATTCCCACAAAAGCCTTTGTACCTATGTGTCTGAAAAATATTTACAAGTGGATTAACCAAAATTTGTAATTCTACATACCTCTTGAAGAAAGCCTATACATATTTTTGTTAGAAATTTCAAGTCAGTATCAAGAACATCTATTCTTTTGTAACAAGCAAAATATATGATAACACACACATACACACACACACACACACACACACACACACACACACACACCAGTAGATGATACTCTGCATGGTTTTACCACAAAGATAAACAAGTAAAAACAGAAATGAGTTTTAAAATTTATTTTATAACTAAAGACAATGTAGGCACATAGGCTTTGACACTAGATTAGCATTGCATCACTATTCTTAGTAAAATAAATCAATTAAAACACACAGGTTGATAATTTAGTATAAACAACAAAAATATGTCTATAAAAGAATTATAAGAAAGGGAACACTGGTGGCCAACTTCATTAAACACTTAGCTGTGGTTAACAGGAACTGAAGATGTCCTTTAGAAAGCTCTGCCCAAGATCATACTATCCAGAGTGAGAAGGCTTTATTTATGTATGTAGAAATGAGTGTGTGTGTGTGTGTGTGTGTGTGTGTGTGTGTGTGTGTGTGTGTAGCAGTAACTAAAGAAAAGGAGGCCTTAAATTTGAGATAGACAGAGAGAAAAAGAGGGAGAGAGAGAGAGAGAGAGAGAGAGAGAGAGAGAGAGAGAGAACAGGAGAGGGATTGGTAGGAAGAAAGAGAAGGGAGAATAATATAATTATAATTTCAAAAAATATATACAAAAGTTACACCGTACATAATTTTATTTTTTGAGAAACAATGTGGGTACGTTTAGAACATAAAAACGAAAACAGCCAGAGAAGAAAAATCAATGCAAAATTTGCATCAGGAATATAATAGATGGTCAATATACAACTTGTTTTTCTTAATATTTGTTTTGCTTCTTGATTAATACATTTTGGATTGAACTCAGTTCTCATCTTTAAATATTCCTTCTTCTGACCACATCCTGTTCAAGCACTTCTTTGCCTGTGTGATTAGCTACTAATTGAACCTTCTGGTGAAGTTAATACATTATTAATATATGCTAAAATGATGCCCGAGTTTTGGCTGAATATGTAAATGACAGGCAAACCTTGGTTCTCTAAGTGAGACCAGCATACTGGCAGGGTTTGCATCATCTAGAAACTTGCAACAGATTCAAACTCACTGTCACATTCCACCCCTCATCCCAACTCTTGAGCCTTCAAGAGTCATGGCCATAAATCTTTTCAGCAAGTCATGATAAATGTTTAAATTTGAGAGCTGTGGTTAAATACAAAGACTAGTCAGGAGTTATTGTGTAACAGTCTAAATTATATTATCAATGTCATTTGTAATAAACAATATAATAACATTAGTTGATATGGGCTTCAGCCTCAGCTACACACCACCATACCTGAGGACCTCTTCCCCCTCCACCCCCGGGCTACTAAGGGTGTGTATGCAGTGAATGTTTATTTCCTTAGTGCTGGTGAACCATTCTCTCAGTAGATTCAGAGCCCACAAATAGCATCTTTTCAAGTAATTCTGTGATGGCATGGCATAGTCTACAATCACTTCAGGTTAACTTCTCTTTGCTATTTCTCCATTTACTTCAGGAGTAGTGAGAAATGTGAACAAAGATGGCGCCATTTTAAAGAAGAACCTCGTATCACTTCCCAACTAACTCCTCTCATAAACAAAACAAAACAAAATGACAAAACAAAATAAAACAACAACAAAACAAAACAAAAACAAAGAAAAAGCCTAAGCAATAGAAACATCTCAAAATTTTAAACTACAACCTGATGCTTGAGGCTCTCATACATAGTGTAAGAGTTTCTTAACGCCAACACATTCCCATCCTCCTCTTTTGGGGACCAAGATTGTGGAAGAGATGACGAGTGTGTCACCTGACAGACAGAACTGACCAGCCAATAAAAGAAGTCCTGGCCAGATTTCTCCTGCTCATCATTTATCACTGCAAGCCCTTCTCAGAGTCAGGCCCCTGCACTAACCAGGTTAGGCCAGTAGGATTTTAGAACTCTGTGTCATGGCCAGCTGACACTGTAAACCCGGGGATGAAGCTCACCAAACTGCATGTAGCTGCACTACCACCTTGGACCAAATATTCAAGGTGAGGTCAAAAACAGAACTAGGTTCCATTTTTCACAAATAAGGTGACTTCCCAAGCCTGGAGTGCTGCCAATTTGGCCCTGTTTGCATTTGACAAGGAAAATAATGATGGATATTCTCTTTAAACTTGTACAGTCATGCACACAGAGCCGGGGTGTGTGTGTGTGGGGGGGGATCTCTCATGCAAAACAAAACATTTCTGTAGATGCCATGTGCTGGCTAGAATATATTTCTAAGTACCTCCTAACTTTCACAAAGTGTTATTTTTCAAATTTCCTTCCTGGTAGATCTCTATCATGTTTGGAGTACTAGAAAAAAATAATATAAACTTCACTTGATCTCCATCTGAAAGAGCTTAACAAGATAAAGGAAGCTGAGTGTAGGTAAAATAAAAAAAAAATTAAAAATCCACACGTTCAATCAGCTCTAATTGTAATATGTCCTGGAACATGCATCAACAGGACACTTTAGAACAAAGCATTGGGTGCTGTCATTAAAGGTTATAACGGGTACTCAGAATCAGCACGTTGAAAACATTTCCAGGGACCTAGAAAGCACTTGTCCATAAAACCTATCAAGGAACAAGGTTTACTTTATGCCATCACATTAAAGGGTGTCTGAAGACACTGGGCACTTGAAGAAGCTGTAATTTTAACAGGAGTCTGTGCTCTCTCTAGACCTGGGAGAGTAGGCAGAGTACAGAGATAACCAAACCAGCCCACCCACACAATCTAGCAAATATAACCTGGAGGAAACATCTAAGGACTCTCTTAAAAGAAAAATATCTCTGGCCTTTGCAACAAAGCCTACAGCAGAGTAAAATCAAGTACCTTTACAGGCAGGAGTTATAAGGTGAGACAAAGGTGGAGCACTCTCCTAAAGGAACTTTCCAGTGATGATGACTCCAGGCACCTCAATGTTTGTCCAGTAAACCCTGTTCGGCCTCCATTCAAGTCTTTCTATGAACTTCTAACAGAAGCATACATTTGGCATCATGTGTGGAAAGAAAACTGGGCGTCTGAGTTTTTTTTCACTTAGAGTCTCATTTTTTTCTTTCAGTCTGTAGGATAAAACAAGGTGTTTACAATGTTCTACTGAAGGCTAGGTAAGTTGTGAAGTTCCTATTTTAAGGATTTCACAATCTCTGCCTGAATACAACTAGGAAAGTTCACATTAGCAGCAATCCCCTTAATCCCCCTTTCTCATCTAAACCAATGAAATCACGCTACTTCCACCAGGTAAAACAATTCCAGAATATCAGATCTACCAGCCAGTAACACATATCATACTGGCAACAAGTTCTGAGAATTCTGCAACCCAAGATCTTTGAACTCAGATTGTTCTTAACAGGGTTTCTAAGCATTGGAATAGATTAGCCTATAAATTGAACAAATAACAGAGAATTAACTTTCCCATTTTCTAATAAAAGGGTACTTCTAACAGAAGTTGCTGTATTTCCAAGTTGCTTTTGTTTTGCTTCAGCTGTTGGTTTTCATGTTACTTATTTTTACTACCTAGAGCCAGAGCCATGTAAGTTCTACAAAGCAAACACATTGGTGTTCCTTACGCATTGCTAATCTCTTGCTAGCTCAGATTTTATTTTCCTGTCATTGTTTGAAAAGCCATTACTTCAGCCCTTATTTTCTGACTTTATGTACATAAAGTATTTTACTCTTGGTCTTTAAAAATATAAGCAAGAAAACGCTACATGCAAATGCAAAATAAATTAGTGGCTACTACTCATTGTTAGCTATAGCTTCCAATTTGACCCCTCTGCAGATGTGAACTCATGCCTTTTGACTTCAAAAAGTATGTTTCACCTGGCACCATATAATACTTCATCATCCGCCCTGATCCAGCTCTTTACCATGGAGTCAGTCTAATATTGGATCAACTATTAGTGGGGGATTTGAAAGGTTTGTGAAAGTTTGACTCCCTCCACGTTCTTACAGAAAATTCTAGTCTGGTACCTAAGGGTGGTCCTACTATTGTTGACTTTGCCTCCAGGTTTACCCTCTAATCTTCTACTATAGACATTAACTTTAGTGAATATTGAGTTCATGCTGAAGTTCTGATGATGTAAAGGTGACCTCTGAAGGTCGATTCCCTAGCTCAAGCTGTGACAGTCCCCAGGGACAAGTTCTTCTTTATGTGTTCCAGGTAATTCTAGTACAGACTCCATGTCATTCAGCTGAGCCTGTGGGGATGGAGGAGGAAGCTGACTGAGTTGTACAACAGCGAGTGAGACTAGGCAAGAGTGGCCATGATCATCTAGCAAATGCACGAGGTCACTTTGCTTTAGATTTTAATCTTTCTTTCTGGAGCATGCTCTGTCCTACAACCTCGGAGGTTGTGTATCCACTGATAAAAAAAAATACGACTTATTTCTTTTGTAACATCGTTTCTGTGAGGTTTGGCTTCTGCTACTAAACAGCCATACCATCTCAGTGTGGCTTTTGACTTTACACGCTGAAAATAAGAATTTTCTGTGTACAGTGTTCAATCATAGTTCAAGGGCTTACTGGGTGGGAATTCTTTTCCCCAAGCTCTTTGGAGTTCATTATATTTAAGTTGTGGAAAGAATTTACTAGGTGGTTTGGTGGTTTAGGTTTTTATTTTGGTTTATATAATGTGTGGCCAACTGGAGTAGGTTAAAGTGAGAGCTGCCAGAGACTCTGGGGGTTTGAATACCTGGTCTTTCTAAGAGATGCTGGTGAGGCAAGGATTCTAAGTATTCTCAAGTCATCTACTAGATGACATAAATAGCAACTGAAGCTTTCAGAAACTCTTTGAAAGAATCAATGCTTAAAAGTGAAGTGACGTATGATGAATATTTGTGTACATGCTGAGAGAAGGGATTCCAGTATAAAGAAATCAAGCATCCTAAAGGTTATATATGGTTTCTTTCCATTTAGTACAACTCATTGTGATCTGGGTTGTTGAAAATTTGGTTAAATGACTTAAATACTGTTCACACAGAAAAAATATCAACCAGTGAAAATCTAGATTCATGCAACAGTGTGAAAAGATTTAATAAGAAATCTTTCCAATATAGTAACATTTTGGGTATCCAAGATCATTGAGGAATAAGATTATTTTTAAACAAACAAGGTGACAGATCACTAACTCAACCATTGAAATTAAAAAGAGGATTTAGAATTTAGAACAAAGAATTTAAAACAAACAAACAAAAAAACTTGTTTAGATAATAAACATTCTAAAGTTTTGTGGCCAATAACATCTAGAGGTATGGACTGGGAATCGTAGAAAACACCAGTTAAGCCCAGCATTCCTGAGACAACGCAAAAGTATACAGATTTGAGACTATCCTTGGCCAGGCAGTGGTGGCGCACGCCTTTAATCCCAGCACTTGGGAGGCAGAGGCAGGAGGATTTCTGAATTCGAGGCCAGCCTGGTCTACAGAGTGAGTTCCAGGACAGCCAGGGCTACACAGAGAAACCCTGTCTCGAAAAAAACAAACAAACAAACAAAAAAAGAGACTAGCCTTGGTTGCATATGGTTTAACAAAAAAAAAAAAAAAAAAAAAAAAAAAAAAAAACCTCTGCTTTCTGGATACAGAAGTGTACTTCTGGAACTGTTTGAGAGAGCTATAACATGAATCTACTCCTTTGAAATGCCTATCAACTTGCTGAAGCAACAATACTGCACTGAGAACATAGAGGAGACTTCTCCCAGTCTGGCAGGAGCCTGCTCACCCTTTGCTGGATGTAATAACTAGGATCTCTGTTGCAGACTGCCTTAGTTTCTGCTGTTTGAGGTGGAATCTAGGCCTACAGCCAAGTCTACGTTTTAGTAATAATTACAAAAGTCTCATAAAATGAATAGCTTTCTCTAGGTTGCAGTTTTGGTCTCTGCAAAGCTAGAGAGATCACCAGCTTTTACTAAGAAGAGTCAGTAAGCACTGTGTAACCCAGGAGCATCCTGTACGACTGACTCTATAATTCCACATCTTTTCTACTTCTGTCTCAGACAAGAAGAACAAGCTACAAGGAGAATGCAAAAAGAAATCATCCAGAACCTCAAGTCTGTGAATGCTCTGCTTCACAGACTTCATTTTACATGTTTCATATAACATTTTAGTATATTAAATGTACATATACATATTTTGTTTATGTATATGTTAAATATATATTATTATAAATTAAATGTTAAAAATATATTTATACAGCATATATATTTATGTAGTACAGATATGATAAATACATATTAGACTATATAGAAATATGTATATACACATGAACACATACACACATAAACATGTGTGTGTGTGTGTGTGTGTGTGTGTGTGTGTGTGTGTGTGTGTAGTTATAGTATGTAACTACCTAGTAGCTTAGAGTTTGAAAATAGAAAGGAAAATTAGAATATACTACAATGTTCTTACCCTTCTCTTTTCAAAATATTTATTATATAAAAATACTAATATTTTTAAAATTCAAATTGTTGCTTTTAAGAAAATTTTAAAAGATATTTTTTTTCAAATAAGCCAAGAATGTAATAAGAAAAAGACATGATAAAAATTACAACAAGCAAGTAAAATTATGACAATAATCATCATTTTATTGTAGAGAGAAAGTTGATGATGCAGAAAATTTGAATTAGTGTGGTTGATGACAGACTGTGGGAAATAGCTTAAAATGCAGAGAATAACAAAACTACTAAAGGGGAGATGGGAAGAATTAGGGAAAACAGTGAAACAGCTGCAAGCTATAAACAGTGATAAACTCAACTTTAAGTAAACTAAGGCACTGTGTAGTTAGCGTGTGTATACCAAAAAAATATATGATGTACATTTCTCTCTCTGTCTCTCTCTGTCTCTGTCTCTGTCTCTCTGTCTCTCTGTCTCTCTCTCTCTCCCCCTTTATCTCTGTCCCTCTCTCTCACTATCTATCTATATCCCTTATATTTAAGATGAAAGAAAACTGCCAACATCAATACTAAGTATTTTAATTTTCAAACAGTACATGTATAGCATTATGTTTGTACCATTGAGTCCATCTTTCTTTTTCTAAAACTACCCAAATAAATGACTACAAACAAAACAAAAACCATGAAAGTGAAGGCTACAGTAATATAAAAACAAGCTGTTGTATTAAGTTAATATAAAATGTGTGTGTAACATTGACTGAAACATCCTCAGACCCGCTGGGAACCGACATTATAAGATTCCATATCCTCACACAGGATCAAAAGATGTTCTGTCAGCATCAGAGATTAATTATTAAACACATCTTTGCTCAGAGAGTACTTTTAAGGGAACACTAAAACTTCATAAACACAAAATGGGAAACTAAAATCAGGTGTAAATCCTACTTGGGAAGAAAATTAACTCCAAAACCTATATTTTCCCTGACAGAAATGTTATGTGCTAGACGTGGTGGCAGATGACTTAGAAGAAAGAGGAAGGAAAATTATGAGTTCAGAAACATCACAAGCTAGAGAGATACCATACAAGCATTAAACTATGTTCAACTCGAAAATCCCAGCACCCTAGAAGTAGGGGATGTGAATCTCTGCAAGTCTGAGTCTTGCCTGGTCTACATTGTGAGTTCCAGGACAGCAAATGCTACACACTGAAACCTGAGAAAAAGGGGGATGAGCCTGGAAAGAGAAAAGAGAGAAGAGAGCTAGGTGCTTGATACACCTGCAACCCCAGCATTCCCTCTTTGGGGAGGTGAAAAAAGAAAACCCTTGAGTTTCACTGGTCAATAAACCTAGTCTGTGAGCTCAGGGGAAATACGAGATCTCATCTAAAAAATTGTGCATGTTTCCTGAGAAATAACATCTAAGCTATCCTTTGACCTCCATGCTCATCCATCCACACACGTGTATTGTCACACACATGCACACACACAAAAAATGTAAAAAGCAAACTTGATGAAGAACCTTTGAAAAACAAACTAAAATAGTGATTCATGAAGATAAATAATGAAAATTTAAAATTAAAATAAAAACAAAAGTTAGTTAATCTTTCATTCAATAAATATTTTGAATGATGTAGCTGGTCCCAAATGGGTAAGAATTCATCATTTAACCAAAAAGGAGAAAAATGAAATACAAAAAGGCAAATAATACTAGTATCAAAAATACCTTTACATAATGAATAAGCAAATGAAAACTTGGTATCTTGATATAAAAATCAGAAACAATACTATTGACTAGCTATGCTAACAAACTATTATCACAAGGATCAATGGAAAACAAAATAAAGAATACGTTGATCTCTGTATGCAATACCTACTCCTGCTAAGCTCTCTATCGTTTTGTTTCTTATAAATAAGTACTTACAAGAATTCATGCAATATTTATAAACACTGACCACATATTAGCAATTACAAACCTCAAGTGTCCTTAAAGAGAAATGTTAAAGACATGTTTTAATTATAAATAATATATAATTTTAAAGAACTTAGATTTTTTTTCTTACAGAGCATTTTCTCGTTTGGGCAGTTTGAGGTTCAAATTTTAGCTCTTTGTGTTCTGACTTCACAGCACTTAAGAGAGGCAGAAAACCAAGCACGGAGGACTCAGGGCTGAGAGACCTGAGAGACCCTAAAGCCAAGCAGTAAAACTGCAACTGGAAGGTCATCCCAGGCACTAAGCCCTCCACTCAGAGCAGTAGACATGGAGCTATGAAAACTATGGATTAGGGGAGATATAAAAGCTGATACTTCCTAAACAGTTGATAACTTTTGGCATTTGACAGAGAAAACAGCGAAAGAAGAAAATACAGTGTTCAGAGAAAAAGAGTAAACACAGACTTTTTTTTCCTCACAAGGTACACACATGTCTATCATTTAATTACATTTATGTCAGTGGTTATTTTCATTGCTTTTAATATACACAATTTGAAATGATAAGACTACATTTCTAATATTCATATTTTCATATATCTTAAAACTTCTCTACAGAATTTTTATTTTTGACAGACCCACTCTTTCTCCACTTGCTTTTTAAAAAATGGTCCCCCCACCAGAGATATCAAGCAAACACAGCATTAAAAGTGACAATGAGATTAGACACATAAGGTCAGATCAAGGCTGGAGGAGGCAGCCCAGGAGGAGAAAAAGGATCCCAAGTGCAAGACAAAGAGTAAGAGACAACCTTGTTCCCACTGGAGGAGCTCCACAAAAACGCCAAACTACACAGTGCAATCCTATACAATTCAGTGTAAACTGAAGGTTTTATTAAAAACATAAAAAGAAGAAGAAGCAAAACACTTAGGGAAACAGGTTTAAAATAATACAATGAAGTGAAGGTTCCCTTTAAGTGACATTATATGTATAAAAATTGATTATAATGCTAAAATAAAGCTGGTTGAAGGAATGACTAAGAATGTATTAAATGATTGTTAAGTCCCTGGTCTAGTAGCTAGGTTTTCATGATTTCACCAATATTTAATGATTTCAAAAAGCAAAAACCCTACACACACACACACACACACACACACACACACACACACACACACGGAGAAAGAGACAGAGACAGAGACAGAGACAGAGACAGAGAGAGAAAGAAACAGAAATGGAGACAGAAAGCCAGAAAGAGAGAAAGAGAGAGGATCATTAAAAAGTAGAGGAATTAAGTGAGAGAAAACAAGATGCTGTGTTGAGATATGTGCACAAAATACTTATTCAGAAGTGGAAATTAAATACGATAAGACTGCCAAATAATCCACAAAGTGTATTTGTCATGTTTTCTGCTTATAAAGGTCCTGGCAGAGGTGTTAAGAATCTGGAAAAGGGGCTCTCTGGAGTAAAACTGATGAGCTCTCTGATGGGAAAATGTTCTGAAACTCTGCAGTATATGGCGGGGTGGCTAGACCTGTGTGGCTATCCTGACATTTTCCAAATGTCCAATGAGATGAAAAAGAGACTTCTAATGCAATTTAATTTAAATTTATCTAAATTTAGATATCCATATGTAATTAATGACAACAAAGTTGCAATAAGCCTATGGCACAGCATCTTAGATTATATATATATATATATATATATATATATATATATATATATATATAT
>JANHMN010000012.1:57382438-57396139 GCA_030674055.1 Rhabdomys pumilio
ATATATATATATATATATATATATATATATATATATATATATATATACACACTCAAACACGTGAGAAGATCACAACAGTGTACAGAGCAGCTAGTGACACAATAGGACGCTAGGCAATAGAAACTCAACAGTAAAGAAACTTCCTAAGAGGAAAGGATTAGTTAACTGCAGTAGTTGAAATAATCAGTTAGCATTTACGAAGAAAAATCAATTGAGGGTCTTATCTCAAGCATTACTTAGAAAATAAATTCCACATTGTCTCTTAAGAATTAACACAAAAGTAACCACCAGAAGCAAAAATGGGGTTTTAGTCAAGTCTTTGGGTAGAAAGTGATATTTAAAACAACGCAGATCTGCAAATAGCCACAGAACTACAGAAAAATATAAATAATAAAAGATCGTGAGCCTAAATACTTATGATTTCTGTATAACAAGGTATCAAAAACAAAAATAAGGACACAGCATAAGAGGCAGATTTGTCTAACATCTGAGCCACGTGTAAGTTTTTATATGACTGACAGTGTCATTAGGTGTCTCCATTGCAGCTTGTGTATGCTATGCACAAGAAATAAGGAATAAGGGTTACACTTGGGGGCTGGGGGCAAAAGCAATGGAGCCTTTACTCGAACTGTTTTCTGTGGTCCAACAGAGAGATACCCTCGAGGTCCGGTTCTTTTTCTCCCACTAGCTCCTTAAAGCACCCCCTTGCAACATCCACTAAACTGATTGCCCACCACCATAATTCCCTCTCTGCCTAGTTCAGGGCCCTCTCTGGCTTTTACCCAGCATGCACACCAGCTTGCTTAATAGCCAGTAGTACTCTCAGCTAAGCTCTAGTTTGTGGAATTTTAATTAATTTATTTCATCAACTTTTTGTAAATCTAGAAAAACTGAAGAAAGAGTTCCCATACAATAAAAAGTATTTAAGAAGAATGAATGATGTATTTTAATTGTATTTATTTAGAGATTCAGGAAACCTATTTCTTATTATACATTGGCAAATGTCAGCTATTTATTCACTGTGGCTCTACTAATAATATTTTATTGACCTTAATGAGTACCTTTATTTTCTTGCACCCTTTTTTCTTACCTGTAAAATAATAATGACAATAAAATCAGTTTAGTAGTTTTTTAATTACTTCTTTTATACTTTGAGATCATACAGAAAATTTAAAAAAATCAATTTTTTAAAGATAAAATGTTGTTCTAGTTTGTGTCTCTGTTTCTGTGGTAAGACAGTGAGCAAAAGCAACTTAATAGAAGGAAGAGTTTACCTGACTCACACATTATGGCCCATCATCAAGTGGAGACAGAGTAGTAACTCAAGGTAGAAACCTGGAGAATGAAACTGAAGAAGACAACACAGGAGATCACAGTTCTGCTTAACACTTGCTTTACCTGACTTGTTCAGTTACCTTTCTTATACATCCCAGGCTTCCTGTAGAGGGATGATAATACCCACAGTGGGCTAGGCCACCTCAGCATCATTCAGAAATCAAGAAAATTCCCCCAAGACATACCCATGGGTAAATCTGATGGAGGCATTCTTTATTAAAGATTCCCTCTTCCAGATACATCTAGACTTGTATCAGGGTGACACGAATTATGTTAGTGGTTCAAGAAGTGTAATGTTCCTATACTAATATTTAATGAACAACAATAAAGAAGTTGATTTACGTATTCTAAATGGAATGCTAGTCATGAAACAATGGTTAACTTTACAATATCTTAGGAAAGTTTCAAAATTGTTCAAAGCAGACATTGATTCAAATTCATAGTCTAAAAGTTGGAGAAATACAAAGATCTTGCGTTGAGCAGTTTCTGTGGCAATGTTTGCTGTCAGAGAGATGTTTCAGAAACCATATAAACACCATCACTGATTTCAAAAGCTGCAAAGCTGCAAACCCTCGTCATTAGTCTGACGAGGCATTCCCATGCCCAAGGCAGTCTTTGGGAAAGCTTTTTTTTTTAAGAAGAAACTCAATGATAGAAATATTAAATGATAAAAACAATAATATCCTCAAGTAGTTAGCACTAAGTTTTAGCATTAAAAAGTTAAAGACTCAAGTTTGCCACAGCCGAGACCAATTTATTCTCCCTAATGTAAGCCCCACTGTATAGTTCATGAGCATTTTAAGTGGATGGACTTTCTGGCCTATATTTTTACCGTGTTTGACTTTGTTTTCTCTTCTAGATATCAATTTTTATAAAACAGAAAATACAGAATTTGTCCGGTGCTTATTCTTGGCTTCCTCATTTCTGATTATCAGACCCCATGATAAGTTAACAGACCCCTCTTTTGATCTGTGAGGATGTGATGTGCCTGGTTGCATATCTTGTGATGGCTCAGGGTTGCTGTGGTGAAGAAAACCACGTGGCTTGTCCCTGACAGAGGAACACAGCCACATGTTCTCTCTTGTTACACTGATTTCAGCCACAGACTGCACAGAGTCAAAAGTGGGGAAAGGAATCTCCTTTTCCATGAGAAAAGAGAATTCCTAAACATGTAGTTTGTTGTGTTGATAGTAGTCTGTGAATCTCACAGCCTAGTACAGAGAAATAATATAATGTGGCATCTGAAGACATCTTAGCTGAGGTGGACTTAGACTGCAGTGTCAGAGGCAGGCTATTCCACACATTTAGAAGAGTAAAACTTCCACAGAAGCTTTGTTAAACACCAGCATTTTAAAAGACAGCTTGAAACATGAAAGAACAACTACAAAAACAGATAAAAATTGTATGAAATTATAGTATCAAACATTTTATAATTTATTTATTTATTTTACGTACATTGGTGTTTTGACTGCATTTATATCTGATAGTGTCAGATGCCTTGGGACCGGAGTTACAGACAGTTGTGAGCTTTCATGTAGGTGCTGGGAATTGAACCAGGATCTTCTGGAGGAGCAAACAGTGTTCTTACCCACTGAGCCTGTCCCCAGCCTTTATAGTATAAAAATTGTTAGTGACAATGAACAAATGCCCTGAGAAACATTAAAAAAGTCTTTTCTCAGTGGTCAATATAAGCACTGTGGTAAAACTATTAGGCTTTAAGAGGATAGTTATTTTATTCTTAGTGTTCAAAGAATACTTTTTATAAAGTTATGTTAGTTAAGGGATAGCACATATAAAACTGGCACACTGAATCATATGGACATGGTTCCCTTCCCTATTAACAAACTTGCTACTTAGATACTTATCTTCTCAATGACATCAATACCTACGATTGATGAGTGCTCCATAGAAGGGTGGAGCTACCAGATAGGAGTTATGATATGAAGGAATGGAACAACAGTTTGGAGGGGAAGTAATTCGATTACAAAACTGGGATTGTTATGTAAAATGGTGGTCTGAGTATTGGTTAGGATGGCATGTTCATTCAGAGTATGTCAAAATAAAAAGAATAGGCAAATTTATTTCTCAAGTTGTACACAATTAACAACATTTAGATCTACACAGAATTTCAATTGAAAATCACTTCATTATCATAGTACTTGGCAATGTTAAAAAGCTGTGTAATAATAATAATAATAACAAATTATAAAAGGACACAAGGACACTTTCACAAAGCTGGTTTTAATGTTAGTGAATTTTATCAGGATCTTTAGGGTCTTTGATCAACAGCACAGGAGCAAACAAGTTATTCACAGTGACTGAAGGCATTTGTGTTCTCCCCACATGAGCAGATTAAGAATCTGTTTCCCAGATGTCAGAACTCGTCCATATCCCTCTGTCCTTTTATCTAAGAAAAGTCTGATTTCCATTCCAATGTTTTTTGCCTCTCAAAGAGCCTTGGTTTGTTCTTCTTTGCCACACTCAGAAAGGTAACGTGCAAATCTCCCCGAAGAAATATATAAGCAATAGGGATCTAATTCTTCCCCACTTCAAGGACTCAGTCTGAATAGATACAGTGTTCACTCCCGAAAAGCCAGAGAATGGTGGGCACTCACACACCACCAAATGTAAAACAAGGACATTCTTGTCAAGCTGCCTAGAAAAACTCTTTAATAAGCACAATCCGGAAAGCACTCCAGTAGCCCAGGCTTACTTACAGACCCAGATCTAATGAAACACCACATCAATACAGCAATGGTCTGCCCTCCTCCTTCCCTTTCTCCTTCCATTGGTTTCATATCATAGTCTCACATTACCCTATACACAATAGTTCTGAGAAATATAGCTGAGCATAAGGCAAGAGGCCACAATAAAATGTAGAAGTATGGTGAATTAGGACAATGGAAAAACATCAAAAATTGACATCGGCAATGGAAATGTAATTTCAAAAATCATTAGCTTCAATACTTGAAGGTATGAAGCTTAAAAATCAATGAGACACTTCAAAATATGAGTCTCAGCAGCTCTAATGAGAGGTTACTCCTGTGTTTAAACTTTAGCTGTCTCCCTGATGAGATGTTTGACTTATGTCTGCCTCAAATGTCTTGAGTGTCCATTTCTCATCTATAAAACCAGGGTAATCGCCCCTAGTCATTTCAAATTATGTGTGTTCCCGTATGCAATGAACTTGCATGACAGCCTGAAACAGTATTACTATGCAAAGTTTGTCAGTGTATTATGTTTGAAATAATCCTATGGTGCCTTAGGAAAGATGTTAACAAGAACCCCACTGTGGGAGAAGGAGAGGGGGAGCAGAAGATAGATCAATATGGGAGAAGCATGCTTATTTGATGTCTTGAAACTTAACTATAAGAAAGGGATGACCCCACTAGAAGTCTCCCTGAAGTTCCAGAGCCTTTACAGATTGCTCACTGGGGGGTAAATGAAACACCACATCTCGTGTTGTTAAAAGGAATTAGGTAAACTGTTTACCTTGCCATCTCTAGGGTTAGTCTTTAAATACTCTAAAAATTAAACTGCCCCCTACTTATTTACAAGACTATAAGGAGAGCATTTCTAATTAGAGAGGACACATGGTTACACTAAAAGATAAACCTTTGTTCCACAGAAACCAAAATAAACTTCCGTTTTAGATAAAAAAGGAGAAGCCTCTCCAGTCTCCTTAGGAAATACTCAGAGAAAGTGCGAACTGGGAGGAAGCGCAAACCCAGTGAACAGCTGACAGACCGAGCCAGCTGCTGCAGAGAGGAAGGGTTCCGCTGAGCCCTAGGGACATTTTTTTTTCCCAAAAACTCTTGCTTCTGTGTCATGGAGATATGTAAGGACAGCAGTATCCTGGATCATACCCAGTAGAAACAAGCTAAAGATGTCTTCCCGTCCTAAATGTTCATGGACTTGTGCTTTCTACTGAATTACAAAGTTCTAGTCAGAGACCCAGAGGCCACAGAAGGAGAAGGACCAGGAAAGACTGCTTAAAACATGCAAATCTGAAAAACTCAAAAGATCCTGCAGGCTGGCAGAAACAGAGGGGTCCCTTGTTTCGTGATTTCCAACAGCACTTCGTGAGGTTAAACTAGTTTGAAAATGTCGAAGGGATGAAAAATATTACTCAAAATTCAAATCATTGGATGCCGCACCCTTTCATTTATTTTATTGCCTCAAGGGTGGAAAAGGCATGTTATCCACTGTCTGGAGACTAGAGGAGGGGCCCAGCTAATGCTAATGGGATTTCTGTGGTCAGAGCCCACACCAGAAGACATTTTTACACATCTCAGCTTAGGATTTACCCGCATCTGCAGAATAGAATAGTAACATGCATCCATGGAAAAGGGTGCCTCATACTCATTTGACATGATACCTACTAAGTCCTACAAGAATATAAAATATCTGGACTAACTTATACACACAGTGGTCAATGCAGAACTTTCAATAGAATTTTGAAATTCCATATCCAAGTGGTCTTATGAGTTACAAAACCAAAACCAAACAAACAATCAAAAACAGAAAATACAGAAAGGTGGCATATTTTCAGAGTTATTGTGTATGCCACTAAAAAAACAAACAAAAACAAAACAAAAAACAAAACAAGACAAAAACCCCACACAATATATAAACATTGTTCCTGAAACAAAGGTGGCTTCTTGAAGATATGATACTTTTATTTCTTACTTGACAGAACATCTCTGCAGTACTGAAGCATCTCAATATCATGAAATGGACTCAGAAGTGCTCCAGATCTGATTTTATAAAATGTCCCTCTGCAAACTAGAATTTTTCAGAGTTGGAAATAGCAACAATTCTCATCAGCCAGACTATTCTAATTATTGAATCTACTACAGCATCATATTTAAACTTTCTGTTGTTTATGAATCAGTCTTTAAAATCTCAAAAGTATGCCACAAAAACTAACAAAAATATCACCAACTCTTTTTCTTCACAGAACATGAATTTCTAACACAGAAGACTGTCCACTATGGGTTTGCCAAGGCCAACTCTCCCTGAGAGAACAGAAGGCATTTTCTTCTAAGACAGTGAAGCAAAACTCAGTCTTTGCACACAAGAAGCCTCCTTAAAGGCCAGTCCATACTGATAATACAGCCAGTGTCTTTATTCTGAAACTGCATAAAGTGTTCTCCAACACCACAGGTTTATGTATTTTAGTGAAATATTAAAAAATATATCCTAAATCAATATAATTTCTTGAAACTACCATATGCTACAGTTTTTTATAGTTACTTTTATTAGAATGCTTTCCATCTTAGCTTTACTTCTAGCTGCGGAATTTGAGGACAGTATTTCTTTACAATAATTTATTCAAAATCTTAGTATGTTTCTCTTAACTTGGCTCTTTGGTTCTTTTGTTTGCTTAATGTTATCTTTTCTTCTTTCTTTTCTTCTTTCTTTTTTTTCCCTTTCCCCATAACACTTTACTTGACTCCCTTCTTTCTTCCCTCCCTCCTTCCCTTCTCCTTCCTCCTCCTCCTCTTCCTCCTCCTCACCATTCTTTCTCCTCCCCTCCTCCTCCCCTCCTCTTCCTCCTCTTCCTCTTCCTCTTCTTCCTCCTCCTCCTCCTCCTCCTCTTCTTCTTCTTCTTCTTTTTCTTCTTCTTCTCTCTCTCTCTCTCTCTCTCTCTCTCTCTCTCTCTCTCT
Organism: Rhabdomys pumilio; assembly: GCA_030674055.1. Lineage (NCBI taxonomy): Eukaryota > Metazoa > Chordata > Mammalia > Rodentia > Muridae > Rhabdomys > Rhabdomys pumilio. Next base: position 57,389,443 of record JANHMN010000012.1, read on the forward strand.
CTCTCCCTCTCTCTCTCCCTCTCTCTTTCTCTCTCTCTTCCATTTTTTGAGACAAGATTGCTGGGGAGCCAAAAAGTCTCCTTTTGTACTTCAAATCAGCTCCTGTTACCTTGCAGTTGCTAAGACTATGTAACTCTGTGCCACTGAGCTGGAGCTGAAATCTGGAGTCAAGGTTTTTGGGTATGCTCACTAGGTAGGAACTCTACCAATTTCTACATCTCTAGCCCTTAATTATAACTGTGAAAACTGAAATCATTTATAAAGAAATCCACCTATCACATAGAAAAGAACAGTAAGTATGTTGGAGTTTTTTTATTTTTGTTTTTGTTGCTTTGTTTCAATAAAGAACAGCAATTGTAAAACAAGCCTCTTATCTTTCTCCATTTGACACTACAACTCATGTTAGATAAAGAACAAGCCATATATATTATTAATTATCAATTTTAAGGCTTCAAACAGAGCATAGAGTTGTAGTATGAAAACCTACTATCTAACACTACAAACTAACAAACACTCATTCATTGACTGACATTTAGACAGGTGAACAATTTATATGCTTCTATGTTTCAAAGACTTCTAGAGCACCTCCTTTTAGTTTGTCTTTTTATGCTGCAGATAATTTTCTCACGACATTACAGTATAGTTCCTCCAATCAAAATTATGGTTGATCATGTGCGTGTTTCCATTACTATTTTCTTCCTTTCAGTCTATACAGAATATAGTATTGACTATACCACACTGGTAAAATTAATATTGTAATATACAATAGGTATAGAATCTTTGTTGAATATTACTACATTCTAGAAGGAGACTAGACAAACAGATAATATTTTATAAGTTATGTTCTATAATGTGGCTTTATAAATACTGTTTATAATGTAAGTAGGTACAATGTGGTTATTTCCCAATAAGTCATTTGAGAACTATAATTACTTTGATTAATTTACTTGTAGTAGTTGTAAGGCATTTTTGTAATTAAAGAGTAAGTTTAAAATGAATAGATAAAAGCAACTGACTTTAATTCCATTTTGTTAACCTTCCTGTCTACAGGAAAAGGTAAACTTTGAAGAGTAAAGATTGGGTTAACTTCAAAGCCAGACTGACTCAGGCAAAATATGTTAATTTAATAATGTTATACATACCAAAATTCATAGACTCTACATTCTCCTTTTCAAGTAACTTAAAAGTTGGCCTATATCCAGGTTATTTTCTTAATATTTTGCAAATATATCAAATACCTTTACATTTACATAAAATTGGCCCAAACTCTATTTTAGCAGTAAAAGTAAATGTGTTAATACTGTTAAAAGTTTAAGGGAAAATGGCAAAAATAAATTATAAAATAAATGGATAAAAACATTTAAATGCATATCATTGTTTTAAAGGGGACATAATTTCTTATATAACAAGCTATAAAAGTTATCTCTTAGAATTTAGAAAATCTGAGATATAAAAACCCTGTTTTAATTTTACTAGTATTATCTCTATCCTGTAATGCTTTCATTTACTTTTCTATTGCATGTTTTTCCCCTCAGCAATATTGCTATGTTTTAGAAGCACAAGAATCACATTGATAGGGAGAAGTATTGAGATTCAGCATGAAATTCTGAAAACTCTTCTAAGCCTCAGAGGTGCATTCCTGTACCTTAGCCTGCACTTAAAGGACACAGTCCATCCCTGTTTCCAGCTTCTGGCATCTAAATTTAGCCCATTATCTGCTCTTCTCATTCCCACCTCATTCTTCATTTCATCATATGTGCACAATCTAGTATCAGTTGTAAAGAGTGATATCAATTTAGACTAGAATTCCAACGTGAGCATCTAGACTACAGATGTCGTTCAGAGCAGAATGTTTGCCCTTGGATGCTCAATGTCTCAGTTTTACCCTCTAACTCTCAAAACAAAATAAAAGCTGGACTCAACTTATCCTTGGTATAAGTCCTTCCTTTTCTAGTCTTAATATTCAGTAACGTGGCTATAACTATCAAAGTGTGTTCTACAATGCATAATTTGTTCACCCTTTGTCCTGAGCAGTTCTAAGTTCTTTGGAATTCCCAAGTGACTTCACAATGTGTATAGAAGGTATATACTCAGTACCCAATGAGCAATGAGTTAATTATGTCTATGCAATGGGGCTTCAGTTAAACACTGATAACTAAAGTTTTCAGATGAACATACAACTAGGGTCAGGAGATTCCTGAAGCTATGGAAGGTTGTAACATGGCACTGGTACTGGGACTAAAAAATAGAGTTTTCTGGAAGAGTAGCAAACACTCTTAACCACAGAGACAACTATCCATCAACAAAGTTGTACTTTTAACAGCCTCATTGGGATGATTTAGAAGTCTTTAGACTGATCCAGCCAATTCTCAACTGAAAGTAGTCACAAGATTTACAAAGATTTTTTTTAGCAAGTTACATGTATTTTGAGATACCCTAATTCATACTACACTAAATTTTATTTTATATATTTTTATAATGCTTATTTTATGTATTTATGCATTATGTGTGTGTCACTGTATATGTGTGAAAGTCAGAGAGCTACTTGTGGGTATCGGTTTTCTTTTTCGATTCCTTGGGTACTAGGATTCAAACTCAGGTCATAAGATTTGGTGACAAATGTCTTCCCTACTGAGCCAGCCCCCACACAATTTTTCTATTTAATCTTCTTAAATATAACTTTGATTACTTCTTACACATCTCAGTCTTGCTTGTTGTTTATATAAATCCATGCAGATTAGGTATTTTGGAATTTATAACCATTTACAAAGCATGCATCTTCAGAAGTTACTCAGAACTGGGTTCAAATACAATCATCTTGACAAAACATCTGGGTAAGTTAAGAAAACTATTGCTACTGCCCCCAACACTCCACATGTTTATTATGATATGAAAACAGTAATGTACTTTTTCTGAAGAGAGAGACATTGATCCAGCCTTTAATTGGCTGATGACCAATGACTTTTAGCAGTCACAGAAACAGAATACCCCTCCATCCTGTCACTGTGAATTCCCAAAAATCCTTGTCTTTTATTTCAATATCCCTCTTTCTGGTTTTTCTCTTTTTTCACTTCACCTTCTGTGATGTTTGTTTCTGTGTGATGCTCTGTCTTTGACAACTCTGCTCATGCCTGACATGTTCCTAGTTATCTGCTAACACCAAAACACTGTTACATTCCTATGTGGTGATAGATTTCAAATATGAAAGTCGAGTTCTAGATTCTAGTGCTGGTGCAACTAGAATTGACTGGCTACATGTCCTGTGGTCACCTTAGGCTTGCTTTTCTCACCCGTTTTCATTCTACAATATCTGTTTCTCTTAATATTATTGCTTTGCTACATAGGCAAGACTGAAGAGTCAGACTACCCATCCTATGCCCACACACAAATCTCTTGTTAACGTGCTAAAGTTCAGCATATAATTTCAAAATCTCTAGCCAACCTACACTGATGTCTGCCTATTTCACTTAGCATCCATTTAGGTGGATGGATGTTCATTAGTATTAAACTATTTAATAAGCTATGCATATTCATCAGGGCTACAAATGTTACTCCATTTTGTAGAAACTGAGGCCTATAAAAGGTAAGTAATTTGCTCAAGGTCACAGAGAATTAAATAGAAGACCTAAAAAGGCAAGTAGCCATTCACCTATGCTCCCGTGTCTGTATTTCTTTTCATCAGAACCCTTTAGCTTAAGAATGGAAAGGAAAGAATAGTAAGTATATTGTGCCTTTCTTCACAGCTTATCCTCTCTGCCAATGAAGGAAGAACATTCTTCCTATAGAGTGATCATTGTAGTCCTTTTGCTGACCAAGGAAGATCTAACAGTGATTTACTTTGGAATGGAAAGAAAATAATATTTGCATGTATTTACAATGTGCTTTTCTCGGAAAGGATTTAAGGTGTTTCTCTAAGATATGTACATTACTGACAGATAAAGTAAATTAAAATAGGTAAAATATCAAAGCAAATGGAAAGTTGGGATAGAACAGAAGAGTGAGTGCTCACAACACAGGACATGAATTTCTAGGGACTTGCCAATAGCAAGCTTGATGTTTGGTGCTAGCTACACAGCAGCCAATGAAAACAGAGAAATGAGATAAAACAGTTGATTTTACTACAAAATGAAAACATAGTGGTTGCTTAGGAGAAGCCTAAACATTTCCAGTACTAGAAATAGAGAGAAACTACTTCCATGTCAACAGCCTGTCTAGAGTGTGTACAGAGACGAGAATCAAAAATCATGCCTCATAAAACTACACTAAAATAAACACAGTGTATACAAAACATAGATTGCACACTCCAGTGCACCAAACAATACAGATTTGTTCATTACAACTCTTTTGCAGCTGCTTCAGCTTAGCCTGATACACACTAACTGGGTTGAAGTCTAACTATATTTTCCTAGCCCTGTAATAGTAGGCAAGATCTAGTTGTGTCTCAGTTTAATTACCAACAACATGGAGACAAGAAGTATAACTCATAAGACATGGAAGACTCTCGTCCATAAGCTTAAAGTGCTTAGAATACTGTCTAAAATTAAGCTTTTGTAATTATTATTAAATAATTAACATATTTGAAGCCCCAACCTCCTAGGTGACAGGCAAACATTAGGAGGAAAGGGAAAAGCTAGGAGAGAAAGTATCTAATCCTTCCTGTCATTTATCCAATTGAGTATCTTTTTCTCCAAATCTCTGTTAGCACAATCAGGTGTTTATTTGTTTTCAATGTCTTGCATCTCCCTAGGTCCCTGGTGCTCAGTTTCGTCTCTGGTAGTAGGTGGAAAGCAGCCAATGAGCCTGCAGGAGGCATGTCTCTTCTCTCTGAAGTCATGCCTGCTTCTCAGGACCTACCATGGGACGTAAGCACAGACCCTATCAAATGCTCAGTGAATTTATCTATTGGAGGATGCTGTGGCTTATTGTGATGGACTAAGAGCTGGATGTGGAGCAGAAAAGAGACTTTAGACATAATATCTTTTTCATCTGGGCAATTTTATGTCGAAGGGACAAAGTTGAGGAAGCTTCTTATCTTGCCTAAATACCTATTTTCTTTCACCTCTTCACTCTTTCACAAACTCTCCCATGCTATAGTCTCTGTGTTTTCAACTCAAAAGAAACGGATTTTATATTTGTTCTCTCTATGTTTCTATTCTTAAAACAATGATTCATAACAGGCAGAATGGATGCCAGAGAGGTCAAGGCATCTCCAGTTTGTGACAAGAGAGAGCAAACCACTTAACCTTTGACAGAATACCCTATTACCTAACAAAAAAAAAATTCTAAGCCTACATCAGAAACAAAAAATTCTATAATTATTCAGTATTGTGTGGTTCATATCTGAAGCTACATCTTTTATAAATTAACACTCAATAAGTTGCTCAGGATGACGAAAGACAGGCTAATGAGTTAAAATAATAATAGGTTTACACATGTTTAAAGAATTTGATAACACAGTGGAACATGGCTTATTCACAATTTTGAGTAAAAGGAAAAACTTAATGTGCTGGCTGATTCAGTAGAAACACCAAACAGTCTACTCCAATGTTCAATTCAGGCTGATTTTAAAACCACTAAAAAAGATAAACAGCAAATTATCTGAAAAACACATAATTCTGATACAATCAGCACTATGAAGAATAAAGTCCACTAGAGTGTTCCAGTAAAGTTCATGTTAAAACAAAACAAAACAAACAAACAAACAAAAAACCAAACCAAAACAAAAACACTTGGAGTAGATTTGCAAGGACTTTGAAAATATAGGTTTTAAAATAAACATACAGGACCTGTTGTGACCTGCTTTGCTTTTGTTCTCACATTTTAATGTTTTATTTATATATATTTACATTAAAAGGGAGTCATGAAATCTTTACTCTTTACGCCCAACTTTTCTCATGGTTCCTAAAATAAAATATTAAACTTCATAAAGTAAACACATATTTCATATCCAAAGAATATCAGGACTTAAATAATTCTTCAAGATGTTATTTCTTTCCTTTAATACAGATAAACATAAACAAAATATTAAAGTATCAAAACAAAAACATAACAGCTTAGATATGTCATTCCATCTAGAATTCTGATTTCAGAAAGTAGTGACTTATTTTTCCCTCTGTAGTCCTATATGCTTTCAACATTTCCATTGAAAATATTCTCTGGAATTAACACAATCACCCAAGAACATTTTCAAAACCTGTGAAGAGTTATTTAGACCTTCATGTGATGAAACATTCATGAACAGTGATAATGAACGCCATGCTTCAATGATCATGTGACTTGAATATCCTTCCCGACTTCTCCATGTCTTAGAATCCTCTGGCTTTAAAGGCTCAGGCAAAATTCAGCCTCAATCATGATAGCTTTTTTGATACTTCCCTCTATATGTTCCTTTTTGGCTTATCACCCTGTTTCCTTTTTATCAGACCTCTATTCACTTAAATACATCATGGATGTTTAAATAAAAAGTGTGTGCCATAGGCTTATATATTTGAAGTCATTGACTCATGTTCTGTTGTATTTGAAGCCTTAGTCCCCAGTTGGTGGCACTGTTTGGAGAGATTATGAAACCTTTATGTAGTGGAGCCTTGCTTAAGGAGATATATTACTGAGGGGAAGGCCTTGTGGTTTTATAACCTTGTCCCACTTCCAGGTCTCTCTCTCTCTCTCTCTCTCTCTCTCTCTCTCTCTCTCTCTCTCT
>JANHMN010000012.1:57396149-57418254 GCA_030674055.1 Rhabdomys pumilio
TCTCTCTCTCTCTCTCTCTCTCTCTCTCTCTCTCTCTCTCTCTCTCTAACTCTTTCTGTCTCTGTCTCTTTTTCTCTGTCTCTGTCTTTCTGTCCTCTCTCTTGCTTCCTATGTACAGGTGAAATGCAAACTCGCCCAACATGCTCCTAGGCTTCACCCTGCCCCCTTGTCTTCCCTGACATGGTAGACTCTATCCATCTGGAACGTCATGCCAAAATAAACTCTTTTCCCTCCTAGGTTTCTATAGCTAGTGGTATTTTATCATATACAACAGAAAAGCAACCAATGCATATACATTTCTTCCTAATTATTTTGATTGTTTTAGGATAGTCTCCGTAAGTAGAAAACAAAGTTCTGACACCACTTACTTTGTTCTCCAACTTGATGTTCTACTAACCCTTATCATTATCAAATCTTGAAACAGATGAGACAGCGGGAATGAGAAGATTGCTCAGTGGGTAAAGTGCTAGTTATGCAATTATGAAGACCTGACTCAGCATTCCCAACACCCATGCACAGACTGATCATCATGATGTGAGTCAGTAACATGAGTCCTACGGAAATGGAGGCAAGCAGCTCCCAGAGTCTCAGTGGCAGTCATTCCAGTCAAAACAGTGAGTCCTTGTCTCAAAAAATTAAAGACCAGTAGATGAAATCCAGAGGTCATAAATCCTAGGGCAGAACCTACAAGTAAAATTAAACCAGTCCTGATGGATAATGCTATATCCATATGTTACTAGGTCTCCCAACCTTCCTTCAGGGATGCTCCTTTTTTTTTTTCAGTAGAAGAGAAGTAACACAGAGACCCATAACTGGTCAAGATACAGAATATAAAAGACTGTGGTATGTTCAGCCCTAAAATGACACCTGTAACACACACACACACACACACACACACACACACACACACACACACATGCGCGCACACACACACAGTTCAGGGATCACTGTAAACGAGAGGCATTACGAGTGTAATAGGTAGAGACAGCGGATGAGTATAAGAAAATAGCTTTGCTCTGGCACAGCAATACATCTGTAGTGTGAACTTATAAGGCATGTGACAGCATGCACAAGACCTGTGCTAGCTCAAGCCAGAGAAGATCCCTGCAGGAAAGGTGGGCATGAAGCCTCACTCTAAACTGACAAACTATTGGTAATTAATAGATGCTAGAGGAGGAAGATTTAAGCTCTTCTAATCCTGGTGGCTAAGCCATGCTCCAGAGGATAGCACAAATTGTACTTGATCAAAAATAAAATAGCAGAAAAGGAAACAAATATGAGAGAGTAGAGAAGTAAGAAAGTGAGATAGATATGGGAGAAGTTGCGAGACGGGTGAATGTGATCAAATACACCTTACCGAAACCTGAATGCACTAACAGTAAAGAAAAGATTAACAAATCTGTCAACAAACAAACCACTCTAGAGTTTAATACTGTCTAATTATCTACAGAAAATAAAATTGAACATTATATCAGACAAGTAGCAACTGTTGGGGATTGGTTCTAATGCTTCTATTTAATCTGGAATCTGGGTGTCCAAACACTGAAGGACCTTGGTCCCCAGTTGGTTTTTGATTGATATATAAAGATGCCAGCTGCTAATGGTTAGGCAAAAGGAGATGGGGCACAGGACCTCTAAATTTGCATGAGTTAGGAACTGGAAGAAATGAGACAGAGAATCGCCATGACTTAGGAGAGAAGGATGGGACCTAGGAGCTCCGGGAGAGAAAGCCAAGGAGTCATGTGAGAATTCATGTGGGTGGCCACTGACCACTTCCGCAATTAGGCCTGGGGTAGCAAAGAAAGGTTTAAGAGGGTCAAGACTTTGAGCTAGCCAAGACATTTTAAAATTAACTGGCACATGTGAGTGTGTGTGTGTGTGTGTGTGTGTGTGTGTGTGTGTGTGTGTATGTATGTGTGTGTGTGTGTGTGTGTGTGTGTGTGTGTGTGTGTGTGTCTTTGATTCACAATTCCAGATAGCACCTGAGGATGCACGCCTGTGCCATCCACTGGAAGGCAAAACTGTATAGCCAAAATTACTGCTACAGCAATAGCTCAATTTCCGTGCCCTATAAAAATCATCTAACAAACACATAACAAAAAAGTGTTTTTTACCATTAAAGGATGTTACATACACAAAGAGTTGATACAGACACACATTACTACTCTCAATGAGAGAGAGTAGAGAGACAAAGACAGAGAGAAGGGCAAATAAGCAAAGACACACAGAGAGAGATGGAGAGAGAAACAGGGAGAAAATAAGAAAAATAAATAGATGTAAAAAGAATAGAACTTCATTTTATATATAATACCATATCTATAATTTTGTCTTTCAAAATAGTTCTATGGAAATATGAAACAGTAATACTGTCTCAACAAATAGACTACAACCATTCAACCATTCATCCATAAGAAGTTTGTTTTTTTGTTTTTTTCTTTTTGTTTTTGTTTTTTTTTTTTTTTTTGTTATTCTCTGATTCAAATTTTGTCTGCTTCTCAGAGACTTCCTTGGAGAACATTATATATTTAAACATATACATGAAATATACATACATTCATCTATATGTAAAACATTTTAAATTTAAACACAGTGAATATATTTAAGCTGTTAATGCTCTCAAATGTTGTTCTCTGTTAAAGACCTGCTGCTGAATATATATAGGTTTTCTGGTTCACCACGAGGGAAGTGGTCAGCCTCTCAATAAACTGGATGAAAATGACTTCAAGTCTGATCTTTCTTAACCAAGTGATATTTTAGAAAGTTTTGGAAAAGCAGGACATTGAAAGATTAGTTCTGTTACTGTGTACTTTAAAAATCCTTATTTAGAAAGCAAGAGAAATGAAGCAATGTTGATGCTGTGATTGCTTATCAAAAACAAAAGCAAGAGATAAGGACTCTTGCAATTTGCAAAACAGTTCTCATCATCGTCTGAGTTTTGGTTAGTAAAGATGGAGTGGTTTCACTGCTGTATAGCATAGAAGACCAGATATAGGATGTGTCCCCAACTAGTGCTGATGGTTTCTGAACATCCTATCTCTATCTGGAGGGCACGTAGCCAACTGTGCATTCCAGCACAGCTCTTAGCTCTTAGTGACTGTCTTTAAAAGATTTTTGTAATTTATTTAAGAAAAAAATAGCACAAAGTGTAGAGTGGTTTTTCCCACAGTTTGAGATATATTGGTCTTGCCAGCAACATTGTGAACTACAAGATTAGTTTAATATATATATACATATATATATATATTATGTTAAATATATATATATACACATATATAAATATGTATGTGTGTTTAACATATATGTGATATGCATGGATATATGTATATATACATTTGTGTGTGTACAACACATATATATTTTTGAACACTCTAGGTGTTAAAAACAATGAATATTCAAAATTTTAAAACAAACAGTCTCTTTAACTAATCTTTTCTTTTAATTACTAAAAATCTCTGCAAAGTTAAGTAAGAGAGGTTCTGAAATTACATCTTCTTAAAATTTTGTTCATTTACATTCTAAATGTCTTATTTCTTAGTCTCCAATCCCAAAGTTCTTCACTCCATTCACCTCCCTTTGCCTCTGAGAGGGTGCTCCCCCAGCATCCCCCTTCTGTGGGACATCAAGTCTCTACAGGATTAGGGGAATTCTCTCCCACTGAGGTCAGACAAGGCAGTCTTCTGCTACATATGTACTACGGGCCATGGACCAGCCCACGTATGCTCTTTGGTTGGTAGCTTAGTCTTTGGGTGCTCTGAGGAGTTAGGTTAGTTGATATTGTTGTTCTTCCTATGGGGTTGCAGTCCCCTTTAGCTCTTTCAATTCTTTTCCTAACTCCTCCTAGGGGTCCCTGACCTCAGTCCAATAGTTGGCTGTATATATCTGCATCTGTCTCACCTGTTGGTAAGACCTCCCAGAGGACAGTCATGCCAGGCTCCTGCCTGCAAGCACAACATGGCATCAGTAATAGTGTCAGGGTTTGGTGCCTGTGCATGGGATGAATCCCAAGCTGGGACACAACACCTAGGGATTAAGAGGAGAAGCTTGGTGGAATATGATAGCTATTTTATAGTCACACACTACAACAACAGCATGTGTGGGAACCAGAGGATCAAGCACCACCTGCACACGAGGATTGACTTATGTTTGATAGTTTTAACTTCATTTCTCCCTTTAAACATTGAAATAAATTACGTCATTGCACTGTTCAGTCAAAAAAGCAGTAAACATCACTTTTAGCCATTTGTTTGTAGCTGATTTTTCATTTCATTAGTTTTCACCATTGATTTGCTAGGCACTTAAAATTTTAAATATTCACTGTTAAGTACATAAGCATCTTACATAAATCCAAGAATTAGAGGTTTTAGTTGCATCCTTGGTTAGGGAGACTCATTTTTCCTACGTTATATGTGAGAATTGAACTTGTTTTTGTAATTTGACATCCACATGCTGATGTTTAAATAAAATTTTATAAATTACACAGAGATAACACACAGCATTTAAATCATACTACCAAAGAAAACTGTCAAATGTAGCTGTTAGCAAGTCTAAAAATCAGTAAGAAAAAAGTTGTTTTTCTAAAATGTAAGTTGTCACTTCAAGTAGCCAATAGTGTTGTATTCACAGGGAAACAATACATATTGGCCAAAGGTCTAATGCTAATCTTTGTTAATTTTTATCTCATCTATCTGTGTCTATTCTAAAATTAAGCTTTTTGGGTAAATTTTCTATGTAAAATTTTAAGACTTTTAAAACAGAGTATTTTAAATAATGTTTTTTTAAAAGTATATTTGTATTTATAAATATATAAAAATTCTATCCTCCATATAATGGTAGATCAAGATGTTAAATTGAACTTGAAGTTTTTGTTACCATCATGATGATTTTCTTCCAGTGTTATAGTTTTAAATATTCTGTCTTTGGCAAGAAAGAGATGGGGTGAAGAACTCTGGAAAGAGGGATGAGGGGCAACATTTGGTATGTAAATACATAAAATAATTAATTTTAAAATATTAATAAAAATCTGGGCATAAAAAAATTCATATGTTCACATAAGCCATCATTAGTTGTCACTCATTCGCTGAATAAACATTTACTGAGTATTCGCCAACAACTCTTTTAAGGAAACGAATGCGACAAAGTGATTAGAAAATCATGAAATAAAGCAGTTCTTTTGTACAAAATTCATGTCATAGATGAGATTACGGCATCCACATCATATTAAAACAAAAAGGTAAATATTTGTGATTATTACCAACAGGAGCAAAGCCATCCAAGAAGTAGAGAAGGGAGAGGTGGCTGCAGACTAGACATGTCAAGGGATTTCTCAGAGAAAGAATGACAGAAAGAAGAAGACATCTTGTCTCTAAAGAATAGGATTACCAAGAACGACTGGGGTATAGCTGCATTCATTGGGAGCCTGTGTTTTCCTGGATTTTACTCTTATCTCTTATATTCATGACTATCAAATATTCCCTTACCTTGGCTTCTGTAGCTTATCATTAAGCTGTAATACAGGGCTATTTCTACTGATGTAGGATATATATACATATCCTACATCATATATATGTATATATATGATATATATATATATATTACATCAGAGCAGTTAAACATCTCCAGTTTTCATCCAATATGTTAAAATTCCTTTAACTCACTCAAACAAAAATCATAGAGGTACATATACCACATTTCATGGTAAATTCAAAGGGGGGATGCCTAGTCTAAAGTTGATTTAACAATTTATGTAAAATATATACAGATATCTGTCCACTTGTTCATTTTCTACTCAGCTATAACGTGTAACCTCTCAGAACTCTTTTACGACTGACAAAATCTGGATGACTTTAAATTCTAATGGTGGTACAAATAGATAAAAGGATGAATAAATGTATACACATATGAAAATAAAGTTATCGAAGACAAGTGATATTGTGTATTTTGATAACCAAAAGGAGAGCCATTCGCTGGTGCAACAGGGTATATGAAAAGTTACTATATCAAAGAAATTGATAAATGACAGGAATGGACAACTGATTAAGGATTCTAAAACAAAAGAGTGTTCACTATAAAGAGACCAGCTATAGAATGGGCATGAGCCATAAGTGTCTTATGTCTGAGGAAGAGTAGCAGAGATGAACTTCTTAGACAAAGAAACCATAATGCAAAATATAAGTAAGGCTGTAAGCAGAAGTTTCACATCTATGGCAAGGAACAGAGCCTTTTATTCTGAATGTACTGGCAAGCACTTGGAAGGCTTTATAAAGGGGAGTGACAGGTACCTTAGGTATTAATCACAGGATGGCTCTTCATGGGACAAGAGAGAAAATGTTTAAAACCGATTAGAGTGGCAATATATGGGCAAGGGAGAATGAAGAGTTGAACCAATGTGGAAAAATGGGTGTTTAAAGAGGTGTTTTAGAGGAAGTGAGGCAGGACTTACAACAAATTGAATGTGGGAAGATGGAACTGAAGTGTAAAGACTCACAGCAGACAAGGGTATGGGAGTGGGAACCTTCAAAGAGGAGCCAGCTAGGGGAGATGATGGAGTTTGGCTCTTTGTCATGCTTGTTAGAGATCTGAAAGAAGTTTCTGAGTAGGAAGTTGGAAATGGGAGGTCAACATTCATAGAGATGTCATATAATCTGAGAGCTTCCAATATACAGACAATATCTGAAACCATAGGATAAAATCATCATCACCTGGAATGACAGCATTCCCTGACAAGAAAAGATGGTTCAAAAAAGAGGCTTGGAGAACGGGAGTTTAAAGACTCAGCAGAAGAACAATTAATCACGCTAACTAAGAAAGACCAGCGAACAGAATAATACTCGTCAGGTATGACTGCCAAAGTTAAAGAAGAAAATAACTTCACTGAGGAGGAGGAAGTCAACTTTGTTCAGTGATTCTGAGAGGTAGAGAAGCAAAGTTTGAAGCTGAATATATGAGAAATATTTAGCAACAGTGTTCATGGAGCAATGAGAAAAGAACTCAAATAGCATAATACTAAGTAGAGATTAGGAAATGAAAGAACAGGAACAAGACTTGATGTTTGCTTCAATATTTTTTTTTAAATGAATGCAACCATGAGCTCAAGGCTACCTGCAGCCTGCATAACAGAGTAAGGCTCTGTCTTAAACAAAAAAAAAACACAGCCAGTAAGTCCTGAATCCATGAGGACTTCGGCAAATTGTGCTTGTCATATGAATAAATCACAAAACATCTTGCTAAAAATTCATCCCTATGACTAAGTGTTTTCATTTTAGATCCTGAAGTTTTCTAGTTCTAGCATTTGAAACAGCTCACAGCTTTTAGGTTTTTGCTCAGTCTGTGGTTCATTCAGTCCTTTATCGTGCCTGCTGCCCCCTCAGCCCAGGTGTTGGCTATTCTAGTGATTAGATCAGAGATGACCTTTCTCTGTGAGACAGAGGTAAAGAAATGCTTATTAAAAGTCTGTGCTTCCTGTATGTCATCAGTTGAAAGCTTTCCTTTGCATCTGACAGTGGACACTGCTTCCGCTGTCGCTTTCTTGAGTTTATATATTTATAGTTCCCATTTCTCTTTTTATTTCATTTGCTGTGATTTTCAGTTCATCTCACTTTTCTGATTTGAACATGAAATCAGACACTGACTTGTCTGCAGTTCTAGTCAAATAATCCACCTTTCTTTCTCTTCAGCAAGGTGCATTTATAATCTTACTGCATGACACGTATTTTCCTGAGATTTCTTCAACTCTGCATGTGTCAGATCATGGTGGTTACAGAACCTGCAGAAGTCATTATATTCTGAAAACCAAGACATTCCTTATGAGACCTGTTTAGTAAGAGCTGGTTTAAGGTTGAAGAAGTAAAATATCTTCTCATGTAAGCATGACTTTAGTAAAGGAAAACAAAACAAACAAGCAAACAAAGAAACAGAAGTACAATTAAAAGGGACAACAAGCCAAATGCAAAATCAGCTCACATAAACCTAAACGATTCCCAGGAGTACTCAACTGAGCAAGGAGTCACTTTCTTGAGTTTAATATATTTATAGTTCCCACTTGGTGGGAAAGAATGATGTAAAATGGGAGGATCCTGGCTGACTTAAGGACATAAGAAGAGAAAGAGATTGTTCTGACCTTTGGTGGATTCTCTTCTTTCATCTTAAGCAGATAAGGAAAGGGCCCACAGACAGTACATCAAGGATGGACAGCCAAGGCAATTTGCCAACAGGAGGTCTTCTGAGCAACAAGGATTGTAATGATCTCCTGGTTGTTTCCCAAAGGTTTAAAGATAAGAAGAGTAAGATACACAACGATGCTGGTCAAAGCACTCCCTGGCCTTCTGTGTACAAAGCAAAGGATGATGTATGAATTGTGAATATTATTTCTGCTCAAAGCATTTTTTCTCCCACTTCCTTCTGCATTTTCCAAAGTCTTTCCTTTGCTTGCCTGGTTAAATACACTCCAATCACTAGCATCAATGATTCCTGTCTAACCATTCAAATTCCAATACGTCACACTGTTGAAGGTGGTGACTGAGAAAACATACCCTCACAAGCTGGTATTCTCTGCCTTCAATGTGAAAATATTGCCTCTAACCAGATGGGGTACTTTGAAAATTCTCAGCCATTTGAGAACAGGTCTGAGAAAAGTTTTCTCCACTATTATGAATACCTACCAAGACATGTTTAACAATGGACATTCAAGTCTAACATCTATACTATAGTTATTCTGACTTCTAGAAACCTTCTCAAACATAGGTACTTCCTAGAATTATCAGTAATAACATTATCATTATTATTTTTTAGGCATTAGTTTAACACTTTCCTACTATTTGGCATTATTAAACATTGTTTGTTAATAGTACTTACATATAAACATTCATGTCATCTTTGCACGAAGTTTTAAATTGCTAACATCTTGCCATATCTGGTTTGTGTTCTTTTATCACTAATAATAATGAATAATAATGCTGTAATAGTGTTAAGCCACTTGAAAGACAGATGAGAGCATTTTTTTTCATTTTACCTTAAGTGGCTCAATGCATATGTAAAAACAAAGATGCCTTTAAAGAGAGAATGGGATGTTCTACCTATTTGAGATCATTAATTTGGATAGAGCAATTATTATATGAAATTATACTAAAATTTGTCAAACCACCTTGAAAATCCATAGTATTAATTTTTCCAATGAATTCAACATCATATCCCCTCCTTAGATAAAGCAAAACCACACTGGATCCTCTGACAATATATTTAGTAATTTATATGTCAGTTTCACACCTCCAACCACAATCTCACAATTTAATAATGACTTATATATTTTTGAGTTTCATTTTGGGCAATGGCAAAAAGAAATATATCTATCAGGTTTTCATGATAATTTTTAATTGATCTAGAGTCTGATCTCTATAACATTGACCTACATACCTTTGAGTTTAGATTGTTGTTTTTCTGTTATTAGCTATTGACATGATAATTGTTTCTATTCACCACAATTATGAAAGACCACAACCTGGGAAACCCAAGCACACAGATCCTACATCATTTAGCCATCCTAGTGCCTATGACTAGAATGTGTGGACTCTTCAATGATTCAGTTTGGGATTCTCATGATAGAGAAAATAATACACAATTTACTTCTCTTGTGTGTCATACATTCTTGCTTTTCCCTCTCAGCATATATCTTGGGGATGTAATGATGCATAGATATACATTTGCAGAGGCACAAGTAAACTCTATTTTGACAAAAATATTAAATACAGGCTAAACATTTCAGTGACTCCACAAAATTCCAATATCTTGAATAGAATGAAGATTCAAAACTTGTAAAATAAATACTAATACATGCTTAGCACCAGTGTGTCAATAGTTCCAAATTTACTGAAAGTGAACCTCATTTGTAGACCCAGCATCTTTAAGATCTGTTATGCAAATGCATTTAGAAAGCTGAGTGTCTGAACACATAGCATAGTCCTTGGGGCAAAAGACTTCAACTTTCTCCTTCCAGACAACATGATTCAATGTCTAGATCTATATATCAGCCTCAAATCTTCTGATAAATTATTTCTCTTGTCTCTACCTTAGTTACCTTGTTTTTAGATTTGAAGAGTTGTAATAATTCAAATCAAAGCTGCAATATGCCTAACTGCAAAGGCTACAGGTTTTTTTTAAAGCATAAATGTATAAATGTTATGTTTGTTTTTGACATAATCTTAATTATTTTCCAGCCCAGATATAATGAAGGTCACCCTGCTGGTAACATTCTTTTCGGCCTCGGGTATCTAGAGCATGTCAGTATACTTTATAATGCCCGACACTACAATGGAGTCCTCATTGTATTTAAGATTATACACACATACACACACACACATGTACACACACATACACACACACACACACACACACACACACATATATATATATAATCTTAAAGAAAAGTCATTCATAAAGGTTATGTAATTCAAATTCCTATTCAACATTTTTTTTTCTGTACAATGTATCTCAAAGATGATAAACTTTGTAACTGCTTAAAAACTTTCAAATTGGAGTCACAGTTTTGGAAATTACTTTTGTAAAGGTATGAACTAAAAAAACAAGTCTTACTCTAAGCTAATGCTTATAAAGGTCTTCTTATAAAGATGTGTATCCACTAGAAAGAGCAAATTCAGCATCTCCCTCATGTGAATGGATCATGTAATTGACATGCAGTGTCTTTTGCTATCCTCTTCATCATCTTAGAAAACGTGTTCTATTATTATTCCCATCCCACACAATATGTATGGACAGATTTGAAACTGATTTTCTGATGTTTGAAAGTATTATTTTTCAGTGGAGCTTCATCTAACAGATGGTCTTGAGACCTAAAGAACACACATGGTATGCACTCACTGATAAGTGGATATTAGCTCAAAAGCTCACAATACCCAGACCACATGAAGGAGGACCAAAGTGTGGGTGCTTTGGTCCTTCTTAGAAGGAGTAACAAAATACTCACAGGAGCAAATATGGAAACAAAGTGTGGAACAGAAACTGAAGGAGGGGCCATCTGGAGACTGCCCCACTTGGGTATGCATCCCATGTGTAGTCATTAAATGCAGACACTGTTGTGGATGCCAGGAAGTGCATGCTGACAGGAGCCTGATATAGCTGTCTCCTTAGAGGTCTGCCAGAGCCTGACATATACAGAGGTGGATGCTCACAGCTATCCATTGAACTTATTACTGGGTTCCCAATGGAGGAGGTAGAGAGAAGACTGAGGGAGCTAAAGGGGTTTGTGGCCCCATGGAGAGAGCAACAATACCAACAAACCAGAGCTCCCTTGGTCTAAATCACCAGCCTGGGAGTGCACAGGGAGGGAACCATGGCTCCAGCTGTATATGTGGTGGAGGATGGCTTTGTAGGGCATTGGTGGGAGAGGGGGTCCTTGGTCACATGAGGGCTGGATGCCCCAGTGTGAGGAAACTCAGGAGCACAGAGATAGGAGTGGGTGGGTGCGTGGGGTACACCCTCTTAGAGGCAGGGGGAGGGCGGATGGGATGGGGGATTTCTAGGGGCGGAGTGGGGAAAGGGGATAACCTCTATAATGTAAATAAATAAAGTATCGTGTGTGTGTGTGTGTGTGTGTGTGTGTGTGTGTGTGTGTGTGCGCGCACACACACACATCTAAAAAAATAAGAATTTTCTCTTACTATTGCCAATCAGCTTAGGATATTGCTACAAGTGATTTCTGTAACATTTTAAAGATAGTTACCAAACATTGATAAAGTTTCCAAGAACAGTACATAATGTTTAGCAGTACATAATCATTAACTGAAATGCAGATACTATTATAATGTAAGTTCACCATTTTAAATTCCATTTTATTTTCCTGAATGGGTCTGACCTAGATAGGCCCTCTGCATAAATGCCATAGCTGGGTACCTTGGTCTTCTTGTGGGCCTCCTAAAAATGGGAGCAGGGGCTGCTTCTGACAACTTTGCCTGCTTTTGGAATCTTTTTTCCCTTATTGGGTTGCCTTGTGTAGGAATTTTGATGGCAATTACATTGAATCTGTAGATTGCTTTTGGTAGGATGGCCAGTTTTACTAAGTTAATCCTACCAACCCATGAGCATGGGAGATATCTTCATTTTCTGGTGTCTTCTTCAATTTCTTTCTTGAGAGACTTGAAGTTCTTGTCAAACAGATTTTTCATTTGTTTGGTTAGAGTTACCCCAAGATATTTTATATTATTTGTGACTATTGTGAAGGGTGGTTTTTTTCGCTATTTTCTTTCCAAGCCAGTTTATCATTTGTATAAAATGGGGTTACTGATTTGTTTGAGTTAATTTTATATCCAGCCACTTTGCTGAAGCTGTAGAAGTTCTCTGGTAGAATTTTGGGAGCCGTGTATGTATACTATCATATCATATCATATCATATCATATCATATCATATCATATCATATCATCTGCAAATAGTGAGACTTTGACTTCTTCTTTTCCAGTTTGTATCCCCTTGATCTCCTTTTGTTGTCTTACTGCTCTAGCTAGAACTTGAGTACTATGTTGCATAGGTAGGGAGAGAGTGAGCAGCCTTGTCTTGTCTCTGATTTTAGTGGGATTGCTTCAAGTGTCTCCATTTAATTTGATATCAGCTGTTGGTTTGCTATACATTGCTTTTATTATGTGTAGGTATGGACCATGAATTCCTGCTTTCTCTCACACTTTTAACATGAAGTGGTGTATTTTGTCAAATGTATTTTTACCATCTATGAGTGATCATATGATTTTTTTCCTTGAGTTTGTTTATATAATGGATTACATTAATGAATTTTCATATATTAAACCAGCCTTGCAACCATACACCAATAAGAATGTCTAAGCTCAAAAACTCTGGTGACAGCACATGTTGGTGAAGATGTGGAGAATGAGGAACCCTCCTCCACTGCTGGTGGGATTGCAAACTGGTACAACCATTCTGGAAATCAATCTGGAGATTCCTCAAAAAATTGCAAAGAAATCTGCCTGAATATACAGCTATACCATTCTTGGATATATACTCAAAAGATGCCCCACCATGCCTCAGGGGCACATGCTCCACTATGTTCAAAGCAGCCTTATCTGTGATAACCAGAAGCTGGAAACAATCCCAATGTCCCACAACAGAAGAATGGTTACAGAAAATGTGGTTCATTTACACAATGAACTACTATTTGGCTATTAAAAATGAGGACATAAAGTTTTGCACACAATCCACAGAACTCAAGAATGTTAACAAGAAGAATGGCCCAAGTAAGGATGCTTTAATCCCGGTTGGGAGGGAGAAAAAAAACAATCACAAGAGGCAGAAGGAGGGAGGGACCTGAGTGGGAGAGGGCCTGGGGAGGAGAAAACAGGAACATAATCAGGTATGAGGGGGCCAGGAGAGAAGCCCCGAGGGCCAGAAGAATAAATGGGACCTCAGTGGGTTGGTGGTGGGGGAACCCTCCCGAAAGTACCAGAGACTATGGAGGTAAGAGACTCTCAGGACTCAAAGAGAGGGACCTTAGATCAAATGCTCAACACTGGGAAGAGAGAACTCAAAGTTCACCTCCAGTAGAAAGATAGAGAATCAAGTGGAAGGATGGGTTTGCCATCCCTCAGTCAAAACCTCTGATCCAGAATTATTGCTGTCTAAAAAAACTGTAGGAACAAAAATGAAGAAGAGACTAAGAGAATGATAGTCCAGTGACCAGCCCAACTTGGGATACATCTCAAGGGGAGACTCCAAGATCTGACACTATTACTGATGCTATGGTATGCTTACAGACAAGAGCCTTAGCATGGCTGTCCTCTAAGAGGCCCAACAAGCAGCTGATTGAAACAGATGCAGATACCTACACAAACCATTGGACTGAAGTCGTAAACCCCTCTGGTTGAATTAGGGAAAGGCAGGAAGGTGACCCCATAGGAAAAACAGCAGTCTCAATTAGCCCAGACCCCTAAGATCTCTCAGACACTGAACCACCAACCAAGCAACATACACGAACTGGTCTGAGGCCCCCAACACATATACAACAGAGGTGTTGAATTTTCTGAAATTGAAATTACAGACAGTTTTGGGTTATTGTAATTGGTGCTATGAATTAAAATCTGGTACATATGCAGAGCAGAAAGTGCTTTTATCCTCTGAGCCACCTCCAGACTAGCACTCATGTTTTCTCAGTAGAATTTATTATCATTATAATCTAATGATATCATCAGATAGCATTCATATCTTACTGCCTGCCTAGTGGCACACTGAGGTAGCTTAGACAAAAAACACTGTGCATACCCTCTCCAGAATAAAGAAACTTCTCATGTATTAGATGGAAATGTTATAAACCTTTCTGACAAAAGTATAAAACTGATCCCTCTTGGGATTTTTACTGACAGCACGAAAAGAATATTCTAACAAATATAAAACTCACTTAGTAGCTAGAAAGTAATATAACCAAGTCTCACCTCTAATGGATTACATGTTCTCACTGTTGACATAATAACATCTAGTAACTAAGTCTGCCCACATGCTGCTGTTCAATGGCCAAAGGCTCCATTTAATTAAGTAGATGGGTTTGTATGTTTATGATTGAGGGTAAATCTTGGAGGCCATACTATTGCTCACATTTAAAAATCTTTTGGGGGCTCATCACCCTTTTTTCTTTTTCTAATAATACCCATTTCTGCAAAATATCTGATAAAAAATATAATGCCATATAGTTTTAAAATGCAAAAGCATAATGTTATATTGACTAGGTTCATATAATTCATGTCAGGATGATTCTCCTTAATTTTCAAAGACCTTCCTCTTTTATATAAAAAAAAGAAGTATTACTAATCTTGTGAAAATATGATGTTAAGATAAATTCACTTATCAGACATAGACATAGAAAAACATAGCCAATGTAACTTAGGAGGAAAGTTATCTAGAAATAACCTAATGGGACCCATCATGTGTGGTTTTCTATATTTTATTATTTGATGTAGTCATAAATCACAAGATGTATACTCCTGGCTAAAACATCTTCTGGGAATAAAACTCATTCATTACAAAGTTAATGTTGAAAAGCACTTTGTAAATCAAATGAAGCAGAAGCCCCAAGCCTCAGAGCCCTGCATGTCTGAGACTCCCTCGGTCAAAGCTGCACACATGCAGAAGCTAAATCTACATGACTGAAATGACAGTTCTAAACACTGGGAAGATATATTTTGTAGAATGGCTATTGTGTACCAACCACTATGCCCGCAGATTAAGCCTACTTTTCTTGTACACTTATGGAGAGTAGGAATTTTCTTTTTCTTTTTAAAAGAGATATGGAAAGCTATTTCTTCTTCTATTCCTTTCCTACTGACAACATAGTAAAAATGACTGTATAGTATATTGTTTGCTGTTGACTGTTAATTTTATTGTTTGTATTCAGTTTCATAATGATACATTAACAACAAAATAAAGTAAAATAAAATGAATTTTTGCTATTCTCCTTTCCTAAGCCTACCTACCTAGTGCTGAGGATAAGGCAGTAATATTCAGTTGTCTGACCAGTAACTCAAACCAGACTAGTAAATATGAACAGTGCAAATTATCCATAGCACACAGGCCAGCAAATAAAGGCTACAGTACCTTAGCTTGCTTAGACATTATTAAGAGCACATACTAGCAACCAGTCATTGCTTCTTAACACCTTCAAAAACCTTTTTGTCATGTTATCCAATTTTCTCTCCTATAAGAGATCTCATAAAACTTCTCTGATTGTGACATGTCTATCCAAATAATCTTCATGCAGAGATTTTTAGAATTCCCATAATATCTTTCACAAAAATTTTCCAAACATGTTGAAATGAAAACAAATGTTAAAAGAAGTCTTGCCATTGATACCTTTTCAATAGAATGTTTAGCCACAGTCTATCCCCGGCTACCAGAAAAATGACTATCATAGAAAATGTTTTCTACTTGAATTTTGTAAGGTACCATAATCTGTGCATACAACCAAAAGGCAGCTAACTTTAATTAAATGTTTACACAAGTCAATACGTCATTCCACATCAGCTTTCATGTAGCCATTTACTTTGAATCATTCTAGTATCATTTTGATATCAAAAATAATACTTAGAGTTTTAAGCCTTAATTCATCAAAATCAGTGTATTCACTCAGCAATCAATTTATATTGATGGAAGAAGTCTTACATGTATGCCTTACTAGAAGCTGAAATTACTGCTGGGCTATTGGATATCATTAATCATTTTTGGAAAACTCTGAGGATTCTGAACAGCATGGAAAATGAAATGAAGGGAGGAATTAAATTAACTTGTCCCATGGAAAGTGCCTGCATTTGCAAATTTCCCAATGAAATGGAAGAGTCCCTGCCTCTGCCTCACACTGCAGTCAAAAACCAGGGAGCTGAGTAATGTGGTTGTCTCTCAGTCCATCAGTCTTTCTCCATGAGAGGCTATTCCAACTGCATTGAAGAAAGGTCATTTCTCCCTTCTCTCTATTTTTTTTTCATAAAGTTCTGAGTTAAGACTTTCCACAATATATTTAACTTAAGAGAAAGCAAACAAAACCGTACGAGGTTGGCTGGTGTGTGTTGCTCTCACTCAAAATCTAAACAGTTTTTCAATTATCTAAAAATGTTTTCTATGCCAGAGATTTTAAATTCCAAGTCCCTGACATGCGTTGGCCACTTCTACAATACACATGTGATGGTGATTATGCCTAATTTATTCTTAATATCAAAATTGAGTATGAGCAATGGCATTTATTTATTCCACTTGCTACCTTAAAAGATGTTGGCCATCCACTGAAAATACTTTAGATTTCACCAAGCATGCTATTTGCAGTGGCATCCCAGATTTCTAGCCATTTCATCTTCAGTATTCCAAAATTCAAATTTGGTTTCTAACATCAGCCTTGGGAAGAGTAGACCTATGTCTTGAAAGTCCAAGTATCTCAACAAACAAATTCTTTCTCTAAACATCATATTAGCATCTTCTTCGAGTTATCGAATCACCAAAGGAATCTGTGAGATATGGAATCACTTTGAATTTGCCAAATCCTCTAAGAAGACATTAGGAAAGGCCAGGGCAGGCCCTTCCTATACCAGTACTTGAGATGAAGCTCGGCCTACAGTGAGCAATGAGCAATAAAGACATTTAAAAAGTTAAGAGAAAACTAAGCTTCCAGTGCCCAGGAAATAGAAGCTTAATGGAAACTTTTAGTGACCTGGCATGGAGAGCGAGAGAATAGGAAGGGAAGGGGTGAGCAAGAATCAGAATGAAATCAGTGTCAGTGCCCTAAAAGCCAAAGATTAACACCGTAAGACCTCAGAATTTCAGAGGAAAAAGTCACCTCAGGATATCCTGTTCAAGAAATAGATGGCATTCCAGAAGGTTACTGTCATGAGAAATAGAAAAAAAAAAATCTTTTTAAAAATTTGCTGACTGAAGATTTTTATTCTTTCACACATGATCTGGCCCAAAGCACACATCTTTGACAACCCTGTGGAGCAGAGTCCCTACCTCTTCTGTACCTTGCAACATGGATACATAGGAAGAAATATCAAGATCAGCACAAACTCTACATTTGAACACTTAAAATCATGAAGTTTAATATTCAAGCATTTCAATAGACATGTAATGTTTCAGTATAAAAGAACTCTGACCCATTAGTTAAATACAATATCTTTAATTAGTAGTTGGGACAGGCGTGTACAAAATTCTGCTGAATCTCTTTCTTTACTATGAAACGTCCTTCCTGGTTATGACTTGAACACAAACTCACATAATTAATTTCAGAATGCAAACTTTTCATTCCTCCTTGCTGTAAATCAGATTTAATTGTCCCATTTCTTGATCTACTAGTTTTAAATGTCTAAATTATATTAATTCTCTCCTTTCCAAGTCAACTCATTCTCACACAGACACACTATGTTAACAGAGAAAAATCTATGAGTATGTGCTATCAAAGAATGTGACAAAGGCTATTATATCTGAACAGAATTGTCTATCATTTCATGTATACTTTTATTAACACTCATTAAACTGAATATAAACAGAACTTCGTGAATCTTAAAACATGGAGACTGCTGCGCCTACCACATTAGTACAGAGATTGTCTTGGTATACTCAAAAGTATACTTGGTATACTTGATGTGCATATACTGTGATTCAGATCAGAGTATTGATCCACTGTGAGTGTCCAGAAAAGCATAACTACCATTTAACATAAGAATCTCAAATTAAAGCTAAGATACTTACATAGAAACTAGCTCCCACTGGACTTATCTGCAACCAACAACACACCCTCTTTCCATTTTTTTCATCATTTTCTAATTTTATAAAAGCTTTAACAAGTTTTTCAAAATATAACCAGTGCACCCTGCAAACTCTACATGATGTAACACATATTTGTGAATTAACTTATCTGAGTATGGAAGAACAGAGAATGTATTTGTACCCATATCAAATGTACCATATTGCTCTATAGTTGTTCTTCTACAATGACAGCTCCTTTATATCTTTCTGAAAAGCAGAAAGAATGTCATTTATGACTGTACCTCACACAAGTATGGATTCGCAGTAAGAGGCAGACTCCCCTGATAGATGGTCCAGGAGTCATGCACATCTGGCTTTGAGCCTCATGCAAATCATCAGTGCCCGGGCCAACCTGAGCTACATTACATGTAGCACAGTATTGGGTACATACTGGGTAACTGATGAATGCTGAATTCTTTTATTTCTTTCTTTGCGGAAAATTTAAAAGTAAATGATTGAAAATTTTTACAAAATGCAAAACCAAAATCAATTGGCAATGACCTCAACTTAACGTCACATATCAGTGATATTTTAGAAGGTATGTATGATTAGTTGTGTTAAGCAAGAATGAAGGAAAAGAGAATCAAATGTCACTGTTAGTGTCGTAGATAAAATGGAGACAGGGATCATTTAAGTATCAAATGAATTGCTGAGAAAAGACTAATAGTAGTTTTAGGAAAGGTGGTATTCCAGCATCCTGAAAGTTTCCAATTCCTTGATTTGAGGAATGACGAATGGAGGAACATGTTCTCTCTTAAACAGCTTTGTATATCCTTTGACATAGTCACAAAGCAAAAAGAAAAGTATTAGCCTGTGTTCTCTTTCATACTCTCACTGCCTTAGCATCCCCAGAGCTCTGACCAGGATTGTTGTTACCTCTGGAAATATGGCTGGATAATAAAACCAATAGTTGCACGGATGAACCAAGGGTGATAAAACAAAACTTTGATTTGTGAGCCTGGACTTAGGTTCTTTCCTCCTTGCCACTATCCACAAGGGCTCTGTATAAAATTCTGTCTATCACTAGGGTAAATGTGTTCCTTTAGGCTAAATGGCACACCGAGTCAACATGACAAAGAAGTTTGCTAAAATCTCCACTCCAAGTTGTACACTCACTTTCCTTATGTTTATTTAATTACAGGGAGGAGCGTTTATGAAAAGCCACTGTTCTGTGAAGGCAAATCTTCTCTCTTCAACCTTCAATGCAAATGAACACTTGAGTAATGTCAATAAAATCGAAAATAAGTTGATATAATCAATAGAAAACAGCAACAAATGAGACAAAGTAGAGTCTGAGTCCTTCTAAATGAGGCGCCCACTATCCACTCAAGATCTCTGGGATTGCTAACAGTAACAAGCCCCCAGGGCACCGTAACTCTTCGGGAGGTACCAGGCATTACACAAATCCAATACAATCTGTAATAGACGTAAAATATGGACTCAGTCGCCTCGATACAAAGAGCACTTGTGCCAACACAGTGTAATTATTGTCCTTTCGCAGTTCTCCCAGCTTAAGGAGGTAGCAAAAAGTGTTTTGGCGAGTGAAATTCTGTTACCAAAATCTGCATTTGAGAAGTCAAGTCTAAAACGATTTTATTTTCAGGTTCCCTAAAATTGTATTTGTCTCAACAGCAATAAATTAAGAAATGTAAAGCTCATCATAAATGTTCTATAACACATACAAATTTTTTAATGGTTACGTGTTGTATGTATGAAAGCTATTATAGTCAACTTTCTAATTTATAAAGGCATTGCTCTAAGAATTCATATTTTAAAAAAAGAGTTTGTGTATATTTTAGTGCAGCATATATGTGTGTATGAGTGTATACGTGTTTATAATATACATGAATATATATTTGCTTTTTGAAAATTTCATACATTTATCTCATGTTCACTCCCTTCCCAAATCTCCTCACATCCACTTCTCATCCATTAACCACCCAACTTTGTGTCCTTTCAGTTGTTAACCTATACAATTTGTTCTGCTTACGTATTCTTTGATGGGTAGCCTTCTACTGCAGAATCTCCTGCTTAGGGCTACACTCCTAAGGAAAACTGACTTATCTTCCAGCAGCTCTCAGTTACCAATAGCTCCTCCTGACTGCATCTGCAAGATCTTTGCCAACTCAAGCCAGGCCAATTCCAAGCTTGAAGAGAGGAGGTGGGTGCAAGGTTCTACACCTAGCCAAAGTGTATATTTAAATTAAACAAAAATTAAATGACACCAAGGCAGGGTACTTAAGTGACACTGCTAGTGACACCAGTATATACCTAGCACCTGAAGGTAAAAACAGTAGAACGTGGAGCTTAAGAAATGGTCCTATCGCTTTTAAACCTCCACTGATGGATGGCACAATGGCACGGCCACATGTCACTTAGCCAACTGCTAAGTGTGTAGAAACAATCAAGAGCTTGGTGGAGAGATTAACAACCTCTGTCCCATAGGAAAACATCTATCTGAATAAGTTCAAAGAATTTGGAATCTGACTCACTTTGCAGACAGTTTCCTGCATAGTGAGAGAACGGAGGCATGAGCCCATAAACAGTGCAAAGCAAAAAATCAAACCAAAATAAAAACCCTCCTCTGTGCCAAAGTAGGGCCTGGGCAGGGTTCACTTCTGCTGCCTTTCCTTGTTGGAGGAACACAGGAGTGAAGAGTCCTTCCACTGCCCAGAGAAAAACCAAGACTCTGTATGCTTCATTCTGCAATTTGATCTGAATCTCTTGCTTATATGTGACCCTGTTCAACTGGGTCATTTCAGGAAACAGACAAGGATCTTAAGACAATGGATGATAACTTTTAATCAGATTCACAGTCTGCAGTGTATGATGATGTATGACAAACTGGTGATATTTCTATAGAATATATAACTAGAAAGTTGAGAGTGTGATGGATATTACAATAACTATGGGACTCACAGATTAGAAGCTCTTCAAGTCTGAATGATCGTCACAGTTTCTTGCCCACACCCATGTGGGAAATGTTGGCTCATCTGAATAGGAGAAACAAGTGTGTTTTGGCCACCGGCATCCAGGTGATACAGAGGGCTGTGGTGTACACACTAACCACACTGCTGCACTGCCCTACCCTCGCTGGGTGTGGAACTGGCACTACCACAATTCAACTCTAGTGACAGCTATGTCACATAAAAGAGGCCTTGCAGAAGTGTAGAAATATTCATTAAAATGGGATCTTGGAACCTTTTGGAACATAGTTCCAGAAAACCAAGCCTACAAACACCGATTTCCAAGCTCTAGTTCTTCGACACACTAGGTTATCTCCAATTATCTCCAAGGGTGATATAACAGTTTCACAAAATTAATTTCACTCCATTTTAATTTAACAAGGTTCACATCTGGAAAATGAATGCAGAATTTGTTGGTTGAAGTGAAAGTAAAGAACAGCTGAGTCCATTAACTCTGCTCCTCTAACCTAAAGCTCTTTGCTTAATTTTGTTAAATTCATTAAGGATTTTGCTTTTAAGTTGGACCTTCTGCCTCATTCTAATAGAGTGGCAAAATGCTATGGTCAAGTCACAAACTATTTATGGAAGGGTAATTATAAATATGCAAAGGCTCTGCTGAACCCAGTAGCAGGCAGAGGCAGGGAGCCTCCATCACTGTGTGGTTAAGGAGATGGATGACTTACATGTCCTTCCCTTTAGTAACATATTAGCTTCCCAAATGAGTTATTGAAAATGTAAATGACACCTCTTAAATACTGATGAGTTATCTCCATTTATCCTCAGGTTGGTTGTAATCATTTTTAAAAGAAAATGTGTATTTTTTTTAAGTGGCAGAAAATCATTCAAAAAA
>JANHMN010000012.1:57424257-57451757 GCA_030674055.1 Rhabdomys pumilio
GTGTGTGTGTGTGTGTGTGTGTGTGTGTGTGTGTGTGTGTGTGTGTGCAAGAGAGAGAGAGAGAAAGAGAGGAGAGAGAGAGAGAGAGAGAGACAGAGAGAGAGACAGAGAGAGAGACAGAGAGAGAGAGCTAAGGATGAAATTTAAGAATATGGTGTTCTGCAACTTTTAGTCATTAGTTTTAGTGTAGAAACTTTGTACCTAAAATATTACCAAGAGATGCTAAAATGATTGTAAACCAAGGAACACTTTTAGTTTTAAAAAATTAACCACTAATTAAGTATTAAAATTGTCTCTTTAACATAAATTGGGATATTTATATTCAAAGGAGGAGGAATTGTGTCCTTATCTTTACATTACAACACTTTTGAATACATGTGATAAAGAAGAACAATATTTGGTTCAAAAAGAAAAATATATGTTTCTATGAAACATCCCAGATTTCATTACTCACATTTGCAATGTCCTGTATAAACCAAATTGAATCCCTAGAATGGACACAATTTTCTGTTAGTTCTGATCCTGTTAAAATTTTCCAAGAGAAGAACTTCCAAGTACTCACTTGAATTTCTACCTAAATAGCCTAATAAACTCAAATGTATATTTCACTAATTTGAAATACAACCAAATATACTAATCTGTGCATTATGATAAACATGTTTCAACTTTAACACTCTAAAGAGTAACAATAATTGGACTGAAATGTGGGTGGAAAATACTAAAGTCCAGATAACAGTTTTTCCTTTTGCTCAGGACCCTTAAGAAATTAGACTTGCTGTCCACGTTGTCTTTTTTATCCCCCCACAAACACTGTTCTTCTCTTGCTTCCTATCAATAATCTTTCATTTTATTCAACTGTCAACCCTAAATTCAAGTCAATACTCTTTGATTTTACACTGAAGTACTCTCTCCCTTTAATGATATAAATAATCCTTCTTGGATTTTTTTCATTGCTCAACAATAAAAAAAGAAAGAAAAGAAGGAATGGGGAAGGAAGGAAAGAAAGAAGGAAGAAAGGAAGGAAGGGAGGGAGGGAGGGAGGGAGGGAGGGAGGGAGGGAGGGAGGGAGGGAGGAAGGGAGGAAGGAAGGAAGGAAGGAAGGAAGGAAGGAAGGAAGGAAGGAAACCCCAGAGTGAACTCTTCAGATTCTTTCCGAACCCAGATCTCCTATGGTAAATTTTCACCATATCTGCCAGGTCTATTTCCATCTCTAGATCCAACCATGGCTCAGGAAATCACCATTACAAAATAGGATTGTTTTAATAAACTCCCTAGGGCTATTGTTTGATCATATCACACCTGTTCAAATCTTACATATTAGTTTCTATCTCTCATGGTTGCATTTTGGCTGCCTAAACTCTCCTCTCTCCAGCTTCATCTCCTCTCCCCACCAATCTGTTCAAGAAAACCAAAACTGTCTCTTCTACACTTTTATCTTAAGCTAAATTTCTTAATGTTTCTCTAATATTCTCTCATTTCAAAGCTCAAGCCTGCTGCTGCTGCTGCTGCTGGTTTAACACACTGTTCTGAAAAACACTAGGGAGCCAACCACGACTCACTCCCATGGCCATGAAGATCTCACCCTCAGTAGTTATTACTGAAGATGATGGAATTAATAAATTCCAGAGTTTCAAAGGAAAATGAAATTTAGAATTCCAATGTCATGTCTGTATTTTTCCATCTTCTCCTTCTTCACTTTCATCTCAAAGAATCTAAAGCCACTTCTGCACTTATCAATTCAATGGTTTCATTCCATAATTTAGTCACTGAATTGTAGGCAACAAAATTGGATTCTATCCAAATGCCTCACACTAGATTCTTTAAACAAATTACAGCATCTTGGGTGAAGAATTGCAGAGTAGAAACAAAAAAAAAATTTAAATCTTGTACAAAATTGGAAATATTTATTTTTATAAGCAGATAAAGTAATGTGAACACACACATATATGTGTGTGAAAGAATAAGCAGTGCAGTTTATTACCTATATTTAATGTCTGTAACATTCTTATATAACTGATAAGTAATTCTGTATGTTCTATACTTTCAACACTATAGTCGAACAGTGTTTGCAATGAACTTTTAACTAGAGATGATGAAAAGGAGATTAATTATCCTACATTTGTTATATACTTCCAAAAATGAGCATAAACTATTCCTTGAGAATTTTAGAAAAAGATTGTATTACACAGAGTTTCTGGATAAACATCAGTTACGTTCAATTAATCAAAACTCCTCATGGTGCATTCCATGTTCTCCCTTGAATTGAGCAGGATGATTCCAAAGAGCAGATGGGTTTTGTTGCCACTTTCTTTGTCACAAGGTTTGTACACAATTACAGATGACATTACTCAGGCTCTCTGAGCAGAATGGGAATTGAGGAGCTGAAGTCTTGGACATTCCTTTGAAAAGGAATGCCTTCCAGCTATTTTTCTTTCTTACACTATTGCAGTTTCATATGGATCTAACTATGGGCAAATAAAAGCCACGAGAGCACAACGACTGACTGACTCTCACTTCACATTTCTGCCATTAAATAATCAGTTCACATTAATGCAGACAGAGACTTCGCATGTCTACCAAACAATAGGCCAAAGTAGAGTTGGGCAATTTAAACCCAAGCTCCGAGTGCTCATTTATCATCTTTTTTCCATAACCATGTAACAGTTCTTTGGAACTGAGAAAGAAGATAAATGGATCCCTGAGAAACAAATATTTACAAACCTTTTGAAAATGTTTTATAAGTAGGAAGGAAATACTCCATTATCTACACAGATGACAAGAGAACTCACAACCCAGGGTCAAGTGGTGTGCACTGTTCAATCTCATAATCATTTAGAAGAAAAACAATCAAACAATTTGAGATTTTAAACTTGTAGATGAAATTCCAAATCCTAATTATCTTTTTTTCCTACCTAATACAAAGGGGGCATGTTTACTTGCTGTTTTCAAAGGATTATCTAAGATGTAAATTTCCTACTGATATCTCTATTAGTTCACTATTGCCACAACTATCCCCCACCCCTGACACACACTGCCCTTAAAACAATAGACAGAAGATAAATGCACAAACATCAAGGGTGCTTTTGCATCTTTAACTCAAAGACACAGCACACATTAACTGGCAAGATACCCCTCTTCACTAGACTAAGAAACATTTCTTCTAAATACAAAATAAGTGTTTGGAGAAAATTGCATAGAATAAACAAAAGCCTGGAGTTTTCTGTTTGCCTTGACACCACAGAAAAGGTCACAGACAAACAAGAATAGACAAAACAAAGAAACAAACAGCATTTCGATCACAGATAACAATAATGAGAAATATTGCAAAATACTGGAGGCATTAGCATCCCTCCACTGAATTCCTGAAAAAAGTAGCTCACATGAGAAGCTTTGAGTTCTTGTGTCTTCATTAAGTAAAACAATATATGACAATGTAAAATATGAACTATTCAACATTAAACTAACAGAAGTAATACTGCCTTAATACTACCTTTGTCAAATGTTACCATTTTCTTTGACTTCATTATATAATCATTGATCTGTCCACACAGACTTGTGTGACTTAGGAGGATCTAAAAAATATCTAACCAACTGAATAAAAATGAATAGTCACAACTTGACTCTTAACCAACTAACCCTGCACCCATTGTTTAAATATCATTCACTCAAACAAAAAACTTCTTAATGTCCTCATAATCCCAGAAGTTTGGTGCATGTCGTTGTATTAACATAATTTATTGGAATAGCCTATTACTCACACATCACATTTAGGATGTTGTCCTTGTATAACTTTCTTTTACTATTATTCTTAATATGGTAAACCTATTTAAGGACTTTAATAGCTTTCTTCAAAAAAAATGAATGATAAAGACAAACACCTAATTTGAAATTTAAAGACATGAATATACTGGAGTGGGCATTAAACCAAAGCAGAAAGAGAACATAATGGAATGGAAATTACTCAAACTACCTCTCTGATAGGGCAGGGCCCTCTGACATGTGCCATGACTCTGAATGAAGCAGAGGTGTGTCACATGACACATTTGGGGTTGTGTGGGTCACTGTTCATTATCTATGCCCCTCACTCTCTCTTGTACCTGCTACATACTAATAAGTGTTATAACCTTTAATCATTGTATTTGAAACATAACCTCTTGGTGACAAGGCAAACAGAAGACACTGAACTGAGGCCCCGGATAAGTTTTTACACAGTTCACATTGAATATGCAATTTTCCATTAAGTTTTGGACCTATCTTATTAACTTTACATAATAAATGTGAGGTAATGTGAGCCTACACCAACACTCAGCTAAATTTCATAAGCTATAAAACTGCAAGGCATTGATTGTTGACATCAATATTTGGGAATTCTATGTCCCATATAGACTATTAATTCATCATCAGTGAATTAGATGTTTTAAATTGAAAGAAATAATGATTACATTCAGATACAACATGTTCTATAAAACATACATAAATACATTGTGAACATTCTTTCATCTGATGCCAAAGGGTTTTTCAAATGAGTCAAGAGCACCTAACATAACTCAGCTTGCCTATCACAGGCCCCAGACTTATTATTCCTATGGCTCTTCAAGAGAATCCATAATCCATGCTTCCCTGGCATTTCACTCTGCAACACTCCAGCTGCATCTAGTTTCTATAGACCAGAATCCAAGTGAGAGCAAGAACGTTGGGTCTTGTGATGGACCAGCACTGGCTGTTTCTCACTGTACTCATGAGGAGGTACTTCGTTCCACCTACATGACTCTTGTTCATTGTTGCACCCTTCCATTTATTAATATTTACTTCACAGTGAAATGGAGGAATGAAACTAAATTTTTTAAACCAACTTGAAAATAGACCCTCTATTCATTGTATTATAAACCAAAACAAAGTTTCTAAAATGGGGTTAACTCTACCTACTGTACATTAAGAACAAATCGTGCTGAAGCATACTATAGGAAAAAGAAGCTAGATATGTATGAAGTAGCTAACAGATTCACGAGCACTAGGAAGGGTCGCAACAAGTTTTCTTATTTCCTAGAAGCATGATGTAACAGTTGAATATAGTTACTTTAAGTGCCTATCATTGATATCTATGAATATTTGAACTGAAAAAAATAAATACTTGTTTTGTTCTCTTTGTATTAATATGAGACATAAATGTGAGAAAATATGTCAAGAATAAAGCCTATGCCATAAAAATATTTTCTACCTATCTTTTCATTGTAAGTTCAGTATTATTTCTTCGCGTAAGCTCTTGGTAATTTGGGTAACAATATGCCTACACATAAAATATGTATTGAAAAGGTTAAATATTAAAAATCAGAGGAACAAATACATATGTAGCTCAGAAATAGAATACTTACCTACCAGTCCCTCACACAGAAAAGTAATCAGAGAAAAAATAATAGTTAGATATATGTATGTGATTGCAATAATTAAATTTACTGGAGTCAATATTCCATGAAATGACAGATTTATCCATGGAGAGTTACAAACATATGTCTATGTTTCAACTCACAAAGCATTCTAGATCATAGCAATATTATTATAGGACTTCTGCTCTGCCAACTCCTCCATTATCCCAGTCTCAATAATAGCAATCCAAAGAAGAGAACCAGACTAGATCTGTTATTCTCTTCCATGCCATCTATGCTTGAGCAAGCTGACCAGCACTTTTCCTGCTGAAGCCAATCAATCTACTTAGTAGAGAGATGTAAACATATCACCTATCAGCTTGTGCAGCACATGGAGAAGAAGCTTCCTTGAGTGAAAGAGACAATTCTACTGCATATAAAAACAGTCGTGGCACACAACCAAGATGCATTATATGAGAAGTCATGGGCAGAATTTTTTAAAAGAGCAACCTCAGTAAGTTAGAGAAGTAATCACAGAGAATCATGATACAAACATGTACCTTCAGAAGAGTGAATAAATCCTATGCTGACTGACAAAATAGACAAAGAGAATCATGATGTCTGTAAGATGTGGAGGAGCTCTTGAATAGGTGAAAGACTATTGGGTAAGCTATCATTCATGATTAACAGAAGAAGAATTCGTTTTAGAGCCTTAACATTTATTAACAGTGCCAACTGGATTTGATGTTATAGTGGGTTTAGTTTGTGACATCAATATGAATTTACTAGTAAAACATAAAAACATTACCATATAGTTTCCTAATCAGTAAGATGCACATAGTTACATGACCTTTCTATCTTTACCATGAGGATAATATTAGCATACACATTTTAGGTTACACCATAATAGAATGATCTTAGATCTGTGGTATCATCTTCACCCTTGACCTAATTTCCTTATTATTGTTTAAAGTAATCAATTTTTAAAATAACAAAAAGCCAAATACATATAAAGTTTTTACAAATATGACATGTATAATATCAGCATTATTTCTTAATGTAGATAATCAAGCCTGTGATAATGTCCTTCAAATGACCTCTTTGTATCTAAAAAAAAGTCATTTACTTATGTAAAGAAACAGAATCACCATCTCAGTCTATTTCTTTCTAGCTCCAGATCTCTCCATGGTACACTAGATCATGCTATGAGCCTATGATGTATAAATGATCCTCACATAAACACTTCCTAGGTAATATGAACCTGAAGTTTACACATTTCAAAATTCTTTTAAAGAAGAGAATAGATAATTGTAAGGTATGTGTAGAAGTATATTTTATACTTACAGAAATTTCATTTGACTTGAAAACTAAGACTGTGGCAGCTCTATTCATAGCATAGTTTACCCATACAGTCCACACAATGCCTGTGACCTTTGAAATGTATGAGAGAAGAGCCTTGACAGGACATAGCAGTTTTCTTCAACTATGATTGAAAAATTGCAACTTTGCATGTGCTACACAATGTGAGGCAGTTAAGCATATTGCTTCAGCTACTCTTGAGGCATGAGGCCGAGATTAGTGAGAGAGCTTCAGCAGTTGAGCATGCATGGCTTCCAAGAAAGCTGTTGCTGAAAACTAAGAATTAAGTTCAAGACATATAAGTACCAATCAAATTCTAGAACTTGCCATGGTCAACATATGCTGGACCCATCTAAGCTAAGAAAACATCCAGGAAACTAGCATCTATTTTACTCTCCATCTCCTTAATACTCACCTTCTTCTTCCTTCTCAGACTGTTGAAGTAACTTTTACTCTCCTGTATTAATTGTAAACTCCAAGGCTTACTGACTCATTCTGCTAACCTAGGCCTAGACCGGAGCTTCTAGCTTCTGTATAATCTTATCTAGAACTAGAATTTTTTCACCCTCTGCGTCTTACTACTGAATAAGCTCACCCTTTCCTATTCTTAGAGAACTCTAGCTGGCTGGGTCAACTCAGTTGCTCTGTCTCAAATTCATCTCCAAACTGGCTGATTCAATCTGGCTTCTCTTGGCCTCTGACTGAACTGTTTTGCTTGGCTTCAGACTAACTCTGGAAACTCTGTTCTAGTTTTCTGGCTCATTCTCATTCTCTATCTTGTTCTCTCTTCAACCTGTCTCTGTAAAACTCTCTGTGTAAAACTACCTCCTTCCTCTCTCTGTTCTGCCCCTCATGTAACTTCCCTCTCTAGTGAGAATTGGGCATATCCCAGTCTGTCAAATCTTTCTCCAATTTCTCATTTTGCCTGCCACCCAATTAGACATCACTTTCAAACATGGGTCCTTCCTTCTACAAACTAACTTTACCTTCATTGTTTGGATTAAAGGTGTGCGCTAAGGGTATGTCTGTAATCTAGGCAGAGTAGCCATGTTGCTAGATCAAAAATCACTCTACACCAGACATTTTTTTCAGCCATATTGGTGCTTACATGCTTTGCACAATAGATACGTTCTATTCTATGAAGGGTTTTTGTTTCGCTTTGAAAAACAAATAATGACTATTGGTTCTGAGTTTAAATTTACCCTCAGTGGGTACAATGCAGATCCAGAGCACCCTTTATAATTGCTTCTTTGGGACTCCAAAT
The DNA here is from genome assembly GCA_030674055.1 of Rhabdomys pumilio. Classification (NCBI taxonomy): domain Eukaryota; kingdom Metazoa; phylum Chordata; class Mammalia; order Rodentia; family Muridae; genus Rhabdomys; species Rhabdomys pumilio. The sequence goes on from JANHMN010000012.1 coordinate 57,432,244, forward strand.
TAAAAAAAAAAACTAATTTATTTTTCTCTCTGAGATCATCTAATGTACAAGTATTTTTCTTATAATAAATCCAGAGTTTTCTTTCTTTTTTTAAATGAGTATTTCAAGTTCTTTCCATTTCTGCCTGTTGCCTTTGAACAGATTTTGTGTATTGAATACAATACTCTAGGTGTGATTGTCCTTAACTATTGTGTAACACTGCAGACCAAAGCTCAATTTAACTTCTAAAGAAGATTTCCAGTCTACAGAAACTCCTCCTTGGACATTTCTCTGCAGTGGTTTATAAGGCTCACATTGTCCCCTCCTGTGGTATTTATTTAATTGATTTTATAAAACAAAATCTACAACAATAAATACTTGTGGAGATTTGAATAAGAATTACCTCACAGACTCATATGTTTAAATACTCTATCCCAGTTTGTAGAACTATTTGGGAAGAATTTGGACATGTGACTTCATTGGTGGAGTCAGGCTTTGAGGTTTCAAAAGACTCAAGCCATTCCCAGGGTACTCTCTGACTCTTGCTTGGAGAAAAAGATATGAGTTCTCAGCTGTTCCTCCTGTCAGATTCCTGCTCTTCAACAATAATCTCTAATTATATGAAACTGTAACTTCAATTAAGTGCTTTATTTTATAAGTTGCCTTGGCCATGGTTTATATCACAGAAATAGAAAAGTAACTAAGATAGAAGTTTGCATTAAAGAATAGAATATTGCTATGACATATCTGACCATGTGGGGTTTGTTTTTGTTGCTTTTTAAAGAATATGCAAGAACTTGATACTTTGGACTAAAAAAAAAGTGGTTGTGGTTGAATGCTATAAGCAAACATAATATAGAATGGACCATCCTGGTAGGAACTTGGATGACAAGGTGCTGAGAGTAATGCTCGTGCACTATTTAGGCCGATCTCAAGAGGTTTCAGACAGGAACAATATTAGTAATGGTGATATTTCATCAAAGAATGTAGCTGCTTTCTTAACTTGCCCTAAGAGTTTGCCTGAGGTTAAGTTGAAAAATAATGGACTAATATTTTTAATGAAGATTGCAAGAGAGCCTAATATTTACTCTGTGATGTGAGTATTAATGGTTATTAATGATTGATTTATACAAGCCTACAATGAAAAAGAAGAATTGGGGCAGAGAGAAATTCAAAATGTATAGTTTAAAGAGAAGGAAAGAGAGCCAAAGAATTATATGTTGGGGCCAAGGTTTGGCTGAAAGAGATTAAAAAATAAAAAACTAAGTAAAAGCTTGATCTAGTTAAAATAAGTGGAGTGTGCTCTCAGGGTAAGACAAAATCCAGCTAATTTTCCAACTTGTAAGAAGAAAATGTTGAAGAAATTTTCTGCTCCTAAAGAGAAACCAACTGAAGCCATCCAAGTGAAAATTCAAGAGGTCACGATGCACTCTAAGTGGTCAATGGACAGAGACAGTGTTGTCCACATGGTTCATGAATCATGAAGAATCATGGCTTTGGAGTCATGAAGCACACATGAGTAAAAGGGCTTCACACTTTCCTAAAGAAGAATCATTGAGGCCAGCCAGACCTGTTGCAGGGGAATCCCTTCATGGAGGCCCTGAGAGGCCAGTGCTGAAGCTATAAAAGGAAAGCTGGGGTTACATTGAGGGCTCCAAGACATTAGATGTAACAGAGTCATGAGATATCTCCCAAGGAGAGATACACAGAGGGCGTGACCCCAGCCCAAGAAATAAAAGTATGTTATATGCAGCAAAGCAATATAGAAAAAGCTATCTAAACTATTTGACATGTGACGTGTAGCTACATGATTTGCTAGTTTTCCATCTTGTCTAGTCCAGTATTTGCTTCCTTCTCTTAGAACTGTAATGTTTTTTCTGTGCAACTGCCTGTTGGAATCATTTGATTTGTTTTTTTATTTTACAGGAGGTTACAATTGAGAGATTGCCTTGAGTCTGGGAAAAGACTTTAGACTTTGGATTTTCCAGTCTTTAGACTGAAAGACTATTGAGACTTTGGCATTGTACTAGTCGCATTTCCCATTATGATATGGCCCCAAGTCTATGGGAGACCTCCATAGGCTTATATGGTTGAATACATAGTCCTCAGTGTGTGAAATTGTTTGGGAAGGCTTAGGATGTTAGATAACAGGCATAATGTACTATACCATTCTCAGACATGGGCTACTCACATTTCCAATTTTAAACAGAAAAATAAAGAATAGTTTAAACAAGTATTAAGCTTGATGTTTCTCTTTTAAATGTAATTAAAGCAATACATTAAAGAAAATCACTCTTATTCTTCACTTTTTGTTAGTTTGTTTGTTTTAGAAGGATTTCTTTAGGGGGGAAGGGGTAGGCATCAACCACAAGCAAGTGTAACTTATAAAACACGAACTCCTCTTGTGGTTCTTCGGGCTTTTTTCTTTTTTTTCTTTTTTTGAGATTTGTTTAGCTTGTATTCCTTGAGTAAACACACAAAGAAAATGATAGCAATAGCTTAGTGTACAGCACAATAGTATCGTATTAAGTGGGAATGCATACTAGTTAAAAAGAAATAAAATAAATTGAAACTAATTCCAATCCTCAACTCTCAATTATATAATCAGTATTTAATTACTCGTAAGAATAATAATTAATAAAATTTCCCAAGTAACCACTTAATGTTATGCTATCTAATATATATATAATATAATATAATATAATATATATATGATATATATATTTCAGTCTACATCAACTCTATTATTTATGTCTATATTATTATTATATTATTATATCATTATATTATTAATATTGTAGTATATATTGACATATATAATATATTATAAAAATAAATAATAGTATTAACATTCCTAAAATATATAGTCACATTACATTGCAATAGCAATAATTATATTGATAATATTACATCACTAACACATCAACAATACCACATATAGTACAATACAATATTCTTTTATTTTTGATAGAAATCATCAACCATAATGTGAATAAGCTAATAGAGTTATTATTGCTTTTGTTAAAAAGACTCAAGTAGATTTATGAATTACAAATATTTATGAAGATATTGTATGCATAAATAACATATGTGAATGATCAAACAACTAGACTTGTTTTTTTAGAGATATAATCATTTTGAAAAAATTCTATTACTCTCCTAGAATAGAAACTCTGTGAGAATATGTTTTGTATCCATATAGTAACTGTAGGACACCCAAACCCAACACCAGTGTTTTCCATCAGTTTTAAAGGACCTCTCTAGGTCCTCTCTAACAGAAATGAACATGAACAATTCTCACCAGACTGGTTAATGTTACAACTTGAAGATGATCAAAACAGCTATTCTCTATGACACTAACATGTGTGATTTTGTGTAAAACATTCTAGTGTGAACTCACGCTGGGTGCTCACTTTTCTCCTGTTCTCATGGCCTGCTATTCAGTTAGAATGTTAAGTCCCATCAACACAGAGACAGGACCTCTCTTTTGCAGCACTTACCTTTGTGCTTCAGATAGTGAAGGCCATGTACAGAGGAAGACCGTAGAACTTTTGTTAACAGAATGGATAAAATTGTAGGAAATACAGTATTAATTAGAAGTCTTCATTCTTAGTAAAACCCACCAATATGTGTCCAAAAATTATAACAAAATTAAGTGGATTCCTTGGTCTTGGTAGTAAGCTATATTCTGTGTTTAAGAACATTAAAACGCACTCTAATTCAACATTAACAATACTCATGTGAATGCATAGAGAGAGAATCAGCATGCACAGGGTCTCTAAAGGTCTACACCAGGGCCTCTAGTACATATTCTGGTTTCCACTTTACTATTTTTGTGGAATTCCTGGGCGAGGGGGGGGGTTATAAGAACAAATGGGTCTCTGATTCTGTGCCTTCTCTTGGGCTCTTTTCCTTCTATTTGTTTTGTTCAACACCACCAACATAGTTTTTGCTTTCTCTTATTATATTTTTATTTTATTATAATTTATTATTTTAAGAAAAGAGGTTTTAGAATTCTAACATCAAGGAACGTATTTTGGCTTTATTTTCTAAAAATTAGAAATATATAGGGGTGCCAGAAATGTAAATGTTATCCAACTGTGAGATTAAGCCTAACTCCATTTTTCTAAGAAGAGTATTTTTTACTAGGAGTTGGAAGGGGTCGACAGAGGGTAATGGATGATGAAAATAATCAAAGTACATTATGTGCAATATGAAGTCGTCATTTTCTGCACAGAGCACAGGACATAAAGATCAATAATGCTTATTTCCCTTTTTTCCTACATTTAAATTTGCCAAGAATAGGGAAACTTACATTATATGAGCTTGGGATAAATCAACAAAAATTCTCGAATTTTAAATTCCCCACTAGATCTTGATGTAACACCATGGTTATGTAAGACCTGCATTATATGGTCCTTCCTCATAGCATGAAAAGTTGCGCTGAAGAAAACCAGCAAGTTTCACACAAGTTCATTCCTCTACACTTCAAAGTAAAGATTTTTGCATGGGAAGACCGTTATTTAAAAAATACACAAGCAGAAAGAGATGGGACACAAAAGACAGAGGTGTCATGAGAATAAAAGAGATGTTAAGCCTATTGCTACTGAGCAGGTTACATGCTGTAGATCCTGTTTTAGCCCACACTGCAGAGTCTGAGTCTGATCTAACTACTAGTGTGGGTTTGGGTGTCTGTTTGCAGATGTAGTTGAATTATCAATCCTAACAGACACACAATCCGGGTCCAATGTCACTTCTCCTCATTATGTTAATAGTTAATACATGCAAATGAAAACACTCTAGCAATTTGATTTCTTTGAAGATAGTTTGCATATTGTCTTAGCCATAATGACTGTACACTTCTCTCAGCCTCCATTTATGCAAGGGGAGTATAGTTCATTTTTATCAGCTCGAGTTCATTTTGGCTGCTATTGGAATGTATGTGCATGTCTCTTTTTTACCTTTAGCCTAATTACCATTCAGGTACCATAAGCAGATTTTTTTTCATGCTATTGGTGTTTTTCTTAATTAAGAAACAAATGAATTCTCCCTAGCAAATAGATGGAACAACAGAATAAGATGCCAGAGGCTGATGTTCTATTTCTTAATTGAAGCAATTCTATTGTTTGGTGTCTGCAGTGAGGGGCAGAAATGTCATAAGTGTAAAATGTTAACAGTGCAAAAATAACATAAAACTACTTTTAAAAATAAAGAAAGGATACAAAAAAAAAAAAAAAACCGTTGTAAGAGCCTCGAAAACACAGATTTTTATCCATGTATTAATTCTGACAGTAACAAAGTTGTTTCATTTGCAAATCCCTCACACTGAGAGAGCTCATCTTTTTCTACCTGTAACGAAATTTCAAGGTGCTCCCATGTGGTCAAGCACTATAACCTTAAAATAAGACTCCTGTGACTTTTGAGACAACACTTCCATTTCTCTAGGGTGAAGAAGACATCATGGAAACAGGATGCTCAGAAGACCTTGAGTCTCTACTCACCTGTGACATTTACCTAGCCTACGGAGTTCCATAAACGTAACGTATTGTGCCCTTGAATCAAGCTGTAGGCAGATACCTCTTCTTTGTAAGTTCTCTCAGCTCTTAGCTTACACCATATGAAGTCACTTGGACTTTTAAAATAAAGATCTGTTGATGTTCTTTAAATAAAACAAGAAGCATAAACAGAACCATTGTAGACTGCTGTGTTTCTGTAACAAAAGAGCAATATTCTAAAATATAGTGCCCACGTATAGATTTCTAAGTTTCTTAATCTTTGCTGCTATTGATAAACTCATCCTTGCTGCATTTTAATTGTCTCAGTCATATTTTGGATTTATCTACTCAAACAAAGTAAGAGGTAAATAACTTACAAAGTACTATTAATATGAAAATGAATACTTACGTAGCTTTTACCTATGTAGGAAGAGTCCTACCTACCTAACTTTCTATATCAAAAATATCAGAAGGAAGAGTGATAAATAAGAGGGTGCTTTATCTTTAATATTGACCTCTTCTTTGAGATTATAATATGATTATATTGCTTGCCCTTTACTCCTTCCAAACTCTCAGGTTTATACCTCTTCCTTCTCCTTTAAACGTACGGCCTATTTTCTCAGTGTTTGTTGTTGAATATATACACATATGTGTGTATACATTATATTCCCAAATACAGAAACACAACTCAATCAGTCTGTACAATGATACTTGCGTGTATGTTTTCAGAGGTGACCATTTGGTATCACATAATTAATTGGGGAGCTCTTTCCTGGGAAATACTATTTCTTCTGCTCTCAACATTCCCTGATAACATGTAGCTCTGTGTGTAAGGACAAGGCCTGTATGTTTTTAACACCAACTATTTTATGAGAACATAGTATATCATAGAGTACTTTCAGATAGTTTTAAAAGGATAATCTGTGTAATCTGAAAAATAACTACTATAGAAAATTTTAATGAGATTGTTTTTAAACTTTTTAACAAAATACACAACATATTTCATGACTCCTCATTTTCAATGCTGATCAGATATTTAGGATTCAAGGATTCATATTTTTATGAAAATCACATGAAAATTTTTAAAATGTTTAGTACATTCACAAGACTTGCGTTGTATGCAGTACTTAGTCTGGTATTTTTTTCCCTTTCACCACCTAAAAATTAAAAAACAAAAATAATACGAGAGTGAATGTTGACAAGAGAAAGATTTTCACATCAGTGTCCTTGCTGCAATGTTATCAGAGGCCTGACTGTGTCCACCAAATAAGGTCACTCACACGTCTATAAAGCGTGATATGATAGGTTGCATTGGTTTTTTTTTTCCATACAACCTTTGAAATAATCTCACGTGAAATTCTATAAAATTTAGATGATTAGAAGGAGAAATGTTTATTTGTTGAGATGTACAGACAAGTTCTATAACATATTTAAATATAGAATAAAACAAACAGAACATTCCTTAAGCATTCCTAGAAACCAGAGAAACTGGTTTTTTTATTTTTTTAATTATTAAAGACTAAAGATGGTCATTATCAATCTTAATCCAGTAGCACAACTTTGAAAAAATACTCTTCCCTGGCCCTGCCCTGCAGCTGTGCAAAGCTGTTGCTGTCTCTCTCCACCCCCAGGCTCCGACTTGCTAACATAGTGTCCCTGCCAAATTCTTGGCACTGGAAGTGAGGGGAAGAGGCCATACCATAATGTGTTGATAATGAGGAGATAGAAATAGCAAACCAGCTGTATTGTCCTAATAAAGTATGTCTGGGATTTAGAGACACAACAACTATGTGTTCAGGTCATCCAAATGCACTTCTACCGACTGGTCCCTTTGATGACCTTTTCAGATATCTCCACAAATACATTTTGTATACCAAGTCCAGAAATGGCTGCAAAGGCAAAACAATGAAAACTCACTACTAACTTTTCCTATAACAATTACTATAACCCAAGCCGCCTTTGGAGTACTTTGTTAAGTACCCATCTTTTGATATTTAATACCAATAAATTAAAGTCTGGTCTGTAACAGAGTTGCTAGCTTTCTTTTTTTAATAAACATTGCTTTGTAGCTATATTTTTTCAGCAGTATATATTAATTTTGCTGTCAATTTGTTTTTTATAGAATTCCTCACTGAAGTTAAAGTGTTTTCCTTTTTGGTAGTGAATTACTTACTGTTTTTAAAAATGCACTAAGATTGTCTGGTAAAAATCATTCAAATGTTCATTTGACAGGAACTGTCTAATAAAATTTACTGCAACCAGAAATCATAAAAACACTGTGTTTAAATATTTGTTTACTGAGATGGGCAAACTGGACAACTTTAACATCATAGTTCAAATACATGGAGATGTTTGCCAGCACAGAAAAACAATTCTTTCCACAGACTCGACTTTCAAAAATGCCAAAGTTAAAAGAAAAGTTTTATTTATGCATTGACACTGTACTAAACTCTTGTCATACACAATTCGCTTAATACTCTCAATAACACCATGTAGATTCCTCTATCATTGCTTTACAAATGGAGAAATCTAGGTCAGAGAGTAAATAATTTCCTCAACTGTAAAAAGAAGGGGATCTGAATTCCAATACAAAGTTGTGGAATTCGAAAATGGATAGCCCACCTCCCATAGTGCATGGCTGTATAAGTCAATCTTCTTCAAAACAAGAACATACATGAAACTACATAAAACGACTTTGTAAAGTACACCCTGACAAATGCTGTCTCATAGACAGTTCTTGTGTTTGGCGTCTTCAAAATCAATATGTAAGTTGAACTAAACCTTCATTTTCAAATAGACCATTTGCAAAATTATTTCTTTAGAATAATCAGAGATCAGAACTAACAGAATTCCATGGGTGGCCAAGGAGAAGCAATGTATCATTGGATTATTGCCAACCGATTCTGAAGGTGAATTCCAGAAACAATAACCACAAGACCCACTCACCCCAGATATTTAAGAGTAATCTGGGCTTTGTCATTTTAACCAGATCATCTTCAATAATATAACCTGTGAGGCCTATCAGTAAGTCTGTATGAGTCTATTTTTAGTACTAACCACTAACTTTATCATCAAGAAAACCACTTGAAGCTTTTAACAGTTGATGGCTGGTACATCAGCAGAACCCACAGGAGCCAAAATTCTTGACAGCAAGACATATCTCAAGCAATCAACTCATTTCTTTCCAAACGGTACCCTTTGAGCATAAAGTCATCACAAAATGTTACCTGTACTTGTTCTCATCTAATCACAACGTGTGCCCATCAGGCCATGTGCTACCCACAAAAGCTACAGATGTAACCAACACAACATACAAACTGCAAGTCTCAAACTAAACGTTCTGAGATTTCTTTTGCATATAATTTATTGTAACTATATTGGATAGTTTCCAAGCATGAAATTGGGAAACAAAAATGTCACATCATGAAAACAAAAGGTTGGACATGCATTCTGGACCAAGCACCTTGATAGATTCTCAGGTTAGACACAAAACTATAACCAATTTTTTAATACTATATAGATTGTTCAAAGTATATATGGATGAACTGAGGAAAAAGTGATTCTTTTGGGTATTTGTGTCAAAAAAAAAGTCCTAAGTGGTATAAGTTCTTCACACATAAGAGATTCAACAAGACGCATTAGCTTTTTCAGATTCTAGGTCCTTTCAATTGAGAGAAACAGATATTTTGAACTTTCCCTCAATTCTACATTGTTACATCTATTCTAAATTCGTGTCACCTTTTAAACTGATTTAAGTCATCATATTCAATCCTCTTTGCCTTCTTTCATAATTACTAGAGGGTTCAAGGTGGCATTTGTGAATTCCCTCTTTCTCATTCTCTTTGGGACACCTCTCTGAGGTCTCAAGGAGTCTCTGGGTTTGTGCTTCCCCCAGGCCACTCTCTACCTCATTTCCTACTTCTGCTGCTGTCACTTCCCAGCAGAACTCATGAGGAGGATACAAAATCCATTCTAAGGTGCTAATTTAGAATAATCTTTTTAAAGGGGTACCGTAGTTAAAATATTTGGACTGGAACCAGTTTTAACCTACCCTGGTTTATAATCATATGGATTAAAATGAAAAGCATCATAAAATCACTTGGCAGGAAAATGCTAGATTTGGAGAAAGAATGATGATTTTTGGAAAAAGCAGAACAAAATGCTGAAGTCAGTAAAGCAACATAATAAAAAAGAACTTTTCTTTGTGAAATAGGGCCTAGAGTACTACATGGGATTTTTTAAAGATGATGTTGTATCTAAAACCTAACGATCATATACTATTAATATGAGGTTAATTACATGTCCATGACCTATGCTGGGAAAAGGGAAATACTATACATTCAAGAGGAATGTATTTCAAATCTCTTTAATGTGTTATTTCCTTTTCTAATGTAAAAGAGAATTTAATTTCTACTTGAGGGCCTACTTTTGTTATATTCACATGGAAGCTTAGTAAGGACAAGACTAAAATTATCATTATGGCTGTTTCTTCCTCTCTATTTGTTGTCAGAATTAGACTGAGCTAGATTTCTCTTTAATCAGTTCTTTCCTCTCCTTCTTTCCAACACTGGGCAGCCTTTCTATCCTCACAACTGCACAGCCAAGGAGATGAGTCACGAGTTGTCCTGGCAATAGATACCTATTTTCTTCCCCAAGAAATTAATACTCTCAGCTCCACTGCAAGGAATTAATAGCAACATGTCTACAGGTGTGACAATATGTGCCCCTTATCTTTTTATTGATAGTAATATGTAACCATATGAGACTATAAGAAATTTAAAACTAAATATTAACATCATGCAGTGGAAAAAAGACTATGTGCTCTTTCACACGCATACTCTGATTCTTAAGAGATAAATATCAATTTTTTGCACATTTTTATAGAAAGTTGTTACAAAAAAATACGTACCAATGTACCAGCCTATCTGCTCACTTTTACTTTTATATTTTGTGTATCTTTGGTAGATTGCCTTGTCATCACAGACACAAATCTTTGGTTTTTATAGTTCATGAGAGAGGTGAGGCCTAATTTTATTCAGACTATCTGATATTAATCAATATTTGGATGATTTCTAAATGTAAACTGTTATAGACCATGAGGTAGTGAGCACATATATGTGGGTCTGTGTAGACTATATGGAATTTCTGGGTCTGAGAGCATATGCATTATTTTCACTGCTATGAACTTCCCTATCATGTTTCATTGGAGATGTAACAACTGGAAATCCCATTATCTAGCAATCGGCCCATTTGCTCCTGAAAATGTGTCCCCCATAGTTGGTTATATAAACTAGGCTAATGCATATAAACGAACGGAAAGCTACTAGCAAAGACAATCTCATGAGTTAAGCACAAACAGATTCAATTAAAAAGATACCACTCTGTTCATCTGTTTTTGCGTGTGTTGTGCTAGCCTCAATAAAATATTCATATCAAACTACTGAATGCAGGGTGATTATTGTAGACATCAGCTATGGTGTGGTTATTAGGTCTGTGTGTAAAAGTTAGGCCATAGCACAAAAGGTCTAAAGTTGAATTTGAGATAACAATAATTGTTAAATTTAACAAAATGGAAGCTAACCGAAGCTTACTGTCAACTCACAAACCCCTTGCTCCCTACTCTTTAGAAATGATAATTTGGTGAGGTGATGAGATTGCCAAGCAAACTCAATACATGGTAATCAGACTTATTTAGCAATTCACAATGGCCATCAATTACGGAAATGATGAGACCAAGGTTTCTAACATGCACAGAAAGTTCTTTGAAGCACAGTTAGCTCACTCTTCTTTTTTCATCAGTTACCTAATGAATCTTGATAATACCATGTTCTGCAATATGATTTCTGCTTTTGGTCAAGGTATTGATTTTGCCAAGATATAACTTCTGTTAATCTTCATGAACAGCTTGACTGGAGTTAGAGTCATTATGAAACACTTCTCGCTGGGTCCGTGAGGGTGTTTACATAAAAATTTAACCAAGGAGGGAAGATCCACCCTGATTGTGAGCAATACCAATCCATTCTCAATCCCAGACTCAACAAAAGAAAAAAGTAAGCCAAGCGCTACCATTCAACTCTCTCTGCTTCTAGATTGTACCTGTACTGTGACCAGCTGCCTGATAACCATGCTTTCATGGCGGCATCCATACCATGCAAAACTGTGCTCAAGCTGTGAGCCGACATAAAGTCTTCCCCCTTGAAGAGGATTGTCTCCAATACTTGTCATAGAAATAATAACTAATTGTTACTAAAAACAAACAATTAACACAATAACCTATACTGGATAAAAATGTGTGTGTGTGTGTGTGTGTGTGTGTGTGTGTGTGTGTGTGTGTGTGCAGTGAAAATACAGTGGAGTAATTGGCTAGAAGGTTATTTAGAAAAAACATTAAAGGATACAAAAACCCCCCACATTCTAAAGAGTTAACTCATGATATGAGAAGCATATGATAAACCAGTTATGAAAATCTAAGAAAGGAATGTTCCAAAGGAGGTATATTGGAAGACTCATATAAGCGGAAGACCCATAAGGTGTAATATGGTGATGTTTCCTATGGAGATGTTGAATAGAATAGAGATACTTTGCGTTCTGCTTTTGCTAGAACTTTCAGGGAAGACTAAAAGGTTTAAAGCAGCAAGGTGGTATAATTAAAGAGTTCTTTAAAAATATCATTTTGGGATTTAAGGTAAAATTGTCTCTCCTCCATAACATTGCCATAAGAGTGCAGTATCTGATAGCACAGATGACTGTACACTCAATTTTGAATGACTGTGATGTTTTGAAACCCGAGAAAGTCTTCCTTGGAATATTCTTGAATATTAATTAAAAGTTTTATAAAATGTTCGGTAAGTCTTCAGAGGTCCTTCAAAACCTGTGGTCCCAGGCAAAACATTATTTAATGTTTAATAGCAATTATTTTTCAGACAGTAAGAACAATGTACTGTTTTGTTCCCTACAATATCTAGATTATTTCACAGTAAAAAGACTTTAGAGCTGATAAGTATTTAAAGAAAACAGATTTCCTGAGATCTGAGTTGGCAATATTCCATATCTAAATGTCTCTGTTCCTTCTTTAAAATTGACAAAGACCAAGAAACAACAAAGTCAATATCTGATTATTGCATCAAAACTCCCCAACTTTTCCACAGAAGACGCTTTCAAAACTGTAAGATGAATCATGAAATTCCAGTCTAGGCAAGCTTTGTAGCCCAATTCTTCATCTAATAACAGCTGATGACAACTTTTAGAATTGATAACATAGTCCTATATTTCAACTTTCTACTGGATACTCAATATATTTGGATACACTTTTGTATATGCATAATTTTTGTATGATATTTATGCAAATGTTACCTAGTAGTGTTGTTTCAGTGGTTGTCACCACAAACACACAAGCAATACATTGTAGTTTTATATATGGCATCTGGTAACTGCTAGAGTTTAATATTTTCCTCAGCTTCATTTACAATCTGCTTTTAAATTGGCATATGGCATGATGCAACAATTTTCTCTTTGCCAACTTGAGGGTTTTTTTAAAAGTATAAACAATTATTTTTAAATACTAATTTGAAATCATTACACACATAAATGCTATACATTTATGTGTAATAGGTTATATTCTATGCAAGTATAAAGTTTGTATTATACAACCAGATAGAATATCAGAAAAAATAAAGAAAGTAAAGATAGAAAGTCTATACAAAATGTGCACACAGAAAAACAGATTAATGAACATTGAAGAGCTGATTATTCAAAAGCAAACTTCATTTTAATCGTACTGCCTTAAATGCAACATCATTATAACCATATAACTGAGAAAAGCATCAGTAACTGATATAGAGATCAAACTTAGACAGTCTACCTCCATTCTCCCTCCCCTAAAGGAGTAAACACACTAGCTATTAATAGCTGCCCCAAGGGACCAATGTCAGAAGACATCCACCTGCAACGTGACCATCACAGTAAAATCATTAAAGGTCTGCTTCTTTTTCTTGAACCACGTTTGACAAGTTTTTACATGTCTCTCCTAGTCCTTTGCCTTTCTTGATTATCTCTGCATGCAACAATATATTAATGAGCTCTATGTGTGAACTTTATATGTGTATGTACATATATAGGTATAGGTATAGACACATAGGTTGTTTTGGTTCACATAACTGTATTTAGAAGAAAACAGGTCATTTTCTTATAGAAACTTTTTCAGAGGTATGGTTAACCAGGATTGACAGGGGCATCAGTCTGTTGATGTGTAGTGAGAATCACTTCAGGTTAGGGCAGAAGTGATTTCATGTGTATCCCACATGTCCTATGGGCAATACAGCACTATCTGAACTCCACCATCCTTCTCTTAAGTCTCCTGTATTAGCTGGGACCCAATTGTCCTTTGGAAACCAATCCTGAAATATCAGAGGAAAAAGCATTACAAGGTAGAGGATTTCCACTGTGTAGCAATCTACCCTACATGAAATTCACATCCCAGCGGTGAAAATTCTAGTTCTGAAACAAGCATCAACATTCATGGATAACTCTGTAAAACATTTTTTTTTCTAGAACTAGCTATTATGTCTCTCTCCCTTCCTTCCTGCCTCCTCCCATTCTACTCGTCCCTCTTTTCCTTCCTTCTTTCCAATAAATATGATCTTACTGCTTACTTTCACACACACAAGTTCTAGAATTAAACACTACAAGATAATGTAGTAACCCACAATTACTTCTCTGTATATTTTGTAAATGATTTTCATGTGTTAGGAATGCATTTATATGATTATAATACAAGTTAACATTTTAGTAATCCTAGCATCAAGAGGACTAAAGTCCTGAAAATACTTCACAGCCATTAACTATGAGCCTATATGCAAAGTTATTCCATTGTGCCAACTAAGGTTCCTTCAAACTTTGTGTTGGTAGGTAGAATATTTTTAAATTAAGCTTCACACCACAAATAATAGGAGGCACCTAGGCAAAGTTCAATATGTAGGTTAGCTTAGACAGTAATTTTTCTCTTTCAAAACCATATTTATGCAGCCATTATTCAAATATTAAATTTAACCAATTTAAGTGCTGTTTTATAAAACTTTAACTAACATTATAATCCAATAAAATATGTAAAATGTATTAGATATTGCAAAGCACATGAGCTATGACACTCCAAATAAACATATGCCTTTATCCTCAACCATATGAACAATATAAAATATCCCATCTCATGGAAGAAGGAAATAGTCATGCATGTCTATAGGTAGAATGAATCGCCATGCCTTTAAATGGATTGTCAATTATTAAGAACTAGACCTCAAAGGAGAAGAATGAAATATTAATATTGTCCCACCTTGTGGGAGCTCGACATTACTTGACACTGTGCAGGAAGCGACCTCTTTGTCCTTCAGGCCAGCCCACTGGGCCTCATCTTCTATCGCAAAAGCCAAATCATCTGATCCCAAACTAACTGTCAACTGCCTGTGATGGTGGGGAAGCCAGACATCAATCAATCAGGTTTTATCAGACGCTCTCGTCGTTTCTCTGTTGTGCTCATCTTATCATCTGACCCAGTTGTAGCCCTGACTTCAGAAGCTTAAGCAACTTCATGACACAATATGTGCCTGTTTGTCCGAGATGCACAATGCTAAGGGGCGGGTGGTATTTTTAGCACCAGCGTAATATATTTGCAAATGAACTCTTGCATATTTCAGATGCACACAAGTCCTATGCTGGCTAGTCTCGCCTACAGATGGAGTCTGTACTTGTCTGTGGGAGACCTGATATTTCCAAAATGTACAAGCATACTTACATACAAGAGAACCACCACAGGAAAATGCGCTGCTTTTTGTATGAAGTAAGCAGATAGGCTACCAAAATGAGAACTGGAAAATGTCACCCTAAGAACTGACAGATGATTACACCACCAAGTCAGGATCACACTGTTGTCCCAAACAAATAAAATAAATTCCAAAAATTAAGAGTCTTTGAATGTGCTTTTATTGACAGTGTCCTGGCAGGGGACAGGGGGAGCATGTTCCAAATTTCAGTTCTATCGCCTAATCTTTGTTAGCTGATCCACCATTTATTGGCCTGCCACAAAATTCAGTCCCACACATAAACTACTTAAGTAAGGTAAAAGCACAACTGGTTAGCACTTTGAAGTGCAGAATTAAAAGTATCTGTGTCGTAGTTGCAGCACCAAGCGAGGAGACTAAAGCATGCATCTATTTTGTGGAGATAAACCTGTGGCTTTGCATGTGTAACTATCTTCTTGCCAACATTTTCTTCTTTTCTTTTGTGGGAGCAAATGCCTAAACTTTACGATTTTTCTTAGAACTCAAAACAAAAGATTTTATGATAAAAAAAAAAAAAAACAAGATTTCCATCAATAGTCAATGTCTGCCATCTATCACTCGCATATCTATTCAGTGAGCATTTACCTATTTTCAGAAGCATTTTGACATAGTATAAAATTTATCTACAGAATTTAGTCACCTAACCATATATCTTAATCATGTAATTATCAGTGGCAAAGTAGTGCGTGGTGTACTTGCAATGGACAAAAATTTATACCATGAAAAGATTTTGTACCTTCAGAAATAATATCGTATCAAATGAGTTCTGCTAAATTCACATGTTCTTAAGTTAAATTGTATGTCTTTCTTAATTGTAAGTGCCTTTGGACTTTAAAAATATGTATGTATGTATGTATGTATGTATGTATGTATGCATGCATGTATGTATGTACTTGTAGGTGAAGGGGCATGTATGGAGCTCAGAAGACAACTTGCAGGATTTGGTTCTCTCCTTCCATTATGTGCATTCCAGAGATCAAACTCCAGTCCTTAGGCATGCTGGCAAACAATTTGAGCCATCTTGCCTTCTTGACATTGGATTTCTTAGCACTCAGCAAGTAAGAATTCTTATCACATACAGCATTTTTACATTTTGAATTTATTATCTGGAAAAAGAAACAAATTTCTACTTGAAATCTGAAAGGAATTCCTTCTGCACCATTGTACGAACTTCAAAAGTCACAGTTAAAATGATTCTTGCATAACAGATGTGGTAAAATCCATCTACAACATGGTGCTGAACATTTGACTAGCGTGTGTGAGGTCTTGGATGGGATCTAATCTCCAAACATGATTGATCTGTGTCACAAGTTTCATGAGTTAGTTATGAATAAGATATTTTAATTAAATTATATCATTAGGCTTAAAGCCACTTTCCTAATTAGGTAAGCAAATCTAGTAACCAAGAAGAACGTGGGCTATATTGACGGTAACAAATGATTATTTACAATCAATATTTAGTTGATATCCTGATAGTTCTGAAACTTAGTTATCTTAGGGACTCTCTCTCTCTCTCTCTCTCTCTCTCTCTCTCTCTCTCTCTGTGTGTGTGTGTGTGTCTGTGTGTGTGTGTGTGTGTGTAGAGGTTGAGTGCTCCTTTCAACTTGAACATTTGTCACTAAGTATTTTTAATCTTCGATTCTCCAGGTCCCTACAGACTCCAGTAATTTTAGAACACTGCCTCAGTAAAACAAATACACATCCTTCATCAAAAACACGTCACTTAAGACAATAAAATATAAAAATTAAAAGATACAGGTTTCAGAATAATAGAAGATAAAGCATAAATATTTGCTTCCAATTCTGAATTATGTAGTCCATTCTTCATTGAGGTTTAAAGACGTTTTTAAATTAAGTAACAAATAAAATAATTTTAGAGATAATTACTGCTGAAAATATGCCAATCACTTTATGTTTATAAAGTCATGTGTAATATTATGTTGATATTAGGAGGCAAAAATATTTACTCTCAATAAGAAATGCAAATGAAAGTTTTCAAATATAAAATTATCCGTTCAAAATAATTTTTTAAAAAAATCAGGTAAACAATGCTGGTAAATCTAATGGAAGCCAATTTAACAATCATTTTAATATTCATTTAAAAATTGGATTATAACTTCTAAGTGGCTTTCACAAAAGCTAGGTGTAACAGCTTTGTATGGACTATTAGGATTACACATAAATGTTTATGCAAATATATATGTGTATATATATATATATATATATATATATATATATATATATATATATATGTATATATATGTGTGTTTGTGTATAACATTTTCACATATTCACAAATATGCAACATATTTACAAATAAATAAGCATAAAGTAAGTAATTGATAGCAAAAGATCAGATGAAATAGAGCTTTCTTTTATAGTAAACATTATGCCAGTAATAACATTGTGTTTGATATATATATATATATATATATGTATACATATATATTATCAGAATATTAAATAAAACTAATATTACCTTGTAAGCTATTAAGAGTGTGGACTTTAAGTTTTGCAAGAACAATGCCTGGAATAATTAACATTGTGGTAAAGTTTGTAGCTACTCGGCCCTGACTATTTGTTTTTATAATTTATGTGGTCATGAGATTTATATATAATTTTTCTGCATATTCAGATGTCAGCTAATTTGCTGCCTATAGTCTTAAGAGTTTTGAGCATCCTAGCAACTGCTTTATAGTCTAGATCTCTTCAATGAATTCCCTTTTCCTTAACACACAAATCACTAAAATTAACAATGGTCAGACTTTTTTTCAAAATATTCATTGTAAATGATTGACATATTTTAGGGTTCTTAGTGAGATAGCATGCATTTCATTTCATAGTTTTAGGGAACCATGGTTCTCTAAATTTTAAGGACACTAATCTTTTTGGCTGACTGTTCACACCTTTCCTTATTAAGAATAAATATTTGCTAATGTTAAAAATATTCCCAGATAAATCCCTTCCTCTGACTTGAAAACCCACAGCAAATCTCCCTTGCATTAGATTCAGGACATACTTCCTTATGCTAGTTGTGAGGGAATGCTGATCTTGGAGGTACTGTCGTGATGTGGTAGGCATCATATTAAGAACAGAGAGGAAGGGTTGAAGAAACTGCAGTTAATTGTCTTTCATTTTCACATAGGAAATCTTAACCCAAACTCATCATGCCTAATAATTGCCATATATTCACTTTAAAAGTATTTCTCAAAGACACATATTGCTAAAGCTTTAAATAATTCTGAATAGACAAGCCTCTACCTTTTGTTACCTCAAGCAGACAGGCTGACAGTGATGGTGCAACACCCTCTCAGGCAAGCCTCTCGGCATTAATATTTAAATCTTACCTATCCCTTGTGATTGGAATTCAGCCTCTACTAGCAAACAAAAACTAAATCAATGTTCTTAGAGTTCAAACTAGATCCCTAAACAGTTTGCCACTCTCTATGCACTGATAAGATAAACTTTCTTTGACCCAAGAGATGAAGTTGCCATGACGATCAGAGAGTCCACTTTCTATATTGATATTTTGCTGATGTAACAACAAATAGAACCAGATCCTAGTGCCGATAATGGTGATTAATTAATACTAATATTGATCTCTACAAGCAAGAGACAAGGCTATTAACTTGAAGCCTGAAAAGTCAATTGTTACCTGTGGCAGAGATACTAGGAGCTGATTTGGAAGCATAATAAACAAATGTGCTATCTTTATGCTAATACCTTTAAAGAGTGTGTTCTTTCCAGAATGCCAAATATTGCTATATCTGAGATTATTAATCTAATTAAATTTCAGATTTAAACATACAAACCCATAGAGTGATACAGACTACTACTTAATTTATGGTGGAAAGACACGCTCGCTCTGTCTACTGAAGTCAGAGACTTCTGCTACTTTTTATTTACTGTGAGAATGAAATGATAATTTTACACAGTGGCAGGCTTTGAATTAGTCTGGATTTCAAAAACCTCAGCTGTGTTTGAAATGTCATATTAGCCCTATGGAATTGAGAAAGCAGCAATCTGTCCAAAGAAATATACCTGGCAGCCTACGAATTCCAAAGTTTACAAGTCGATTTACACTGTTAAGTGATCAAAGAACATATTTTTTTAAAAAAAAAAAAGTTAAAAATCTTTTATCTCCATATCAATTCAGTGTTAAACTTTTTCATTTCATTTGAGAATGTATGTGCTTCAATCTTAAAAA
>JANHMN010000012.1:57456757-57486906 GCA_030674055.1 Rhabdomys pumilio
CCTTTAACTTTTTTTCTGCTAAAGGGTTGAAGATATATTGCAAGCCAATCAAACATACAGGAATAATTTTCCCTAAGGTGAGAAAAGTTGACCTAAAAGAGTTCAGTGAGATTGTGAGTTTCAGGCAGGCAGGTGTCTCTGGTCCTGCAAGTCCCTCTAGGCACCGAAGGGACCCGCACCCAGGGACCCTGCGGTGGGGGTGGGGGCTAGGAACAGTACCAGAGTATGCGAGCTACCTTGAACTCAAATCCTATGAGCCCAGAAGCGAAGGAGGCCCCTCCCAGTGGGGACTCTGAGCCTGGACCAGTGGCAAACTGAAGCCCGCCCTACACAGCGTCCAGGCGGCGTGAGTGGGACCCACCCGAAGTCCCCGGGTGCAGCCCAACACGGCGGCAGGCAGGGAGGAGTTGCGCGGCTGCCTCCAGCAGAGGCGCGAACTTTTACACCTACTTTTTGTTTCGCTTCGGGTTTGGCAAGGCTTGTGGTACCGCCCAGAACTGGGTCCCCAGACACTGATTTTCCACCGCACTGGGGAAGTTACCTCCCTAGCCCGGTGGCCTCCACCAGCTCTGAGAACTTCATCCCGGGTTACCAAGACCAGCTCCCAAGAGTTGTAGGCCATCCGTCAGGACAACAACAAGGACAACAATCATACTAAGCTCTACGGGAAGGGATTGTCCTGTTAGGCTCCAGCATAAAAAGAGGCGACGATCGCAGCAAACCGGAGTTAAAATTAATGAGAAACCAGGGAGCGCGGAGGCTGGAGAAACACAGTGGGCTGAAGCTGCCCAGCGCTCCAACTGGCTATGCATCTGTCTGAGGCCGTCTGGTTGTCCCTCATTGCTTGCAAAGTTTGACAAATCCAGAGGACCTGGAGCGGATCTCCCCGAGCGTCTCTCATCCTTCCCGCCGCGTGCGCCCCTTTCCCAGGAACCGATCCCACCAACTCCCGGTCCCGCGCGCAAACTTACGTTTGATCTGCCGGGGTTTGCTCTGCTTTCGCCGGGACATCTCGGCCGCGGCCGCTGCCGCTGGGGTTTCTGCGGTGTCCGCGGTCCCCGCTACCGTTCCCTGGGTTGTCGCCGCCTCTGCCTCTGGCCAGGCTCCGGCCGCCGCCGGCCGGACTCCAGGTGCTCCGTGCGCGCGGGATCCCGGAGCTAGGCTCCTCCGGGAGCCGCGGATCCACGTTTGGAGATGAGCAAGCAAATGAGAGGCCGAGCGAGGGGGCAGAGAGAGTGTGACAGGGAAGAGGGAGGGGGCGACGGGGAGAGCGATGGGGCTGTGTGGGGAGGATGGGAATCTTAGGAGCGATCGGTCAGGCAGAGAGAAAAGGGGAAGAAGGGGGTGGGGGGGTAAGAGAGGGAAGAGAAGGAGGGAGGGGAGGAGAGCGCGCAGGGGGACCGGAGCTGTGAGGGGCGGAGGGTGCAGGAGGAGGCGCGCGCTCGCTCCCCGCGTCCCCTGCTGCCGGGCAGAGACTCAGGCGCCGCCGCTGCCGCTCCGGGCCGCGCCGCGCTCGCACTGCTGCGGGAGGTGGCGAGGCGCGCGAGGGAGGGGCTCGCCTGGGCTGTGGGGAGGGGAGACTATGCCATCAGCGAAAGGAGGATTGGTTGCATCCAAAGCCAGTCCGGATGCAAACTCACAACCCGGCCTCGGTCGCGTGGAGTGCAAGGGGATCGTGGCGTGGGTGGGAGTTGAAGGGGTTGATGGGGTGGGGGGGGAGAGACGTGAGGTTTGGGGGGGGGGGGACCTTCTACATTTGTCACCGCGTCAGTGCTGGGCAGCTGCCAGGCCACCCTTCCCCCGCTCCCCTTCCAGCAACTTCTTCCAACAGCCTCTTCCAACGGACCCTCTAACTCTCCTCCCTAATGCCTCGCCCATCTAGCAGGGCACAAAGAAATCTCAGTCTTCTTCCATAAACTTTGTGCTTCCAGTTACTGCTCCCCTCCTGGAGCCCCTGCCCTCCGCCCTCACAGTTTCTTGGCAGGAAGGTTAGGCCACTGGCAAAGTCCCCGGCGAAAGCCAGCTGATCACAAATGCCAACTGTGTGTCTTGGGGCCCGTTAAGTCCTCTCATCTGCCCAGGCTCTCAGGAGACTATTTCATCGCTGTCAGAGTTCCCAGGAGATTGCTGCGGACGCGGACCATCCCCCACTAGGCCCACGAGAGTGGGGTGATGAGCTGCGCTCAAAGTGCTATTCTGCATCTTGCTTGAGTTTTCATTTGAAATAGTAAAATCTCGGAATCGGGAGCCAGGCAGATATTTTTCTCACATCCAAAAGGACGAAGGTTAGCTGGATAATTCGCTGTAGGCAGGAAGGGAACTACCATCTCCAATAGGAAATACTAACTTTTTACGAAGTCTGTGGGAGTTCTGCAGCTCCACCCTGCCCCCATGACCTTCCATTCTCCTAGTTCTGCCACAGGGAAGCACCGTGGAGCTAATAAAAGATTTGATCTTGTTCTAATTTTTCAATCAGGTAAGACCCAACAACTATTTCCTGGTTCTTTGGTTTATTGAGTTCTGTTTCTTTTATATTTATTTGATGTGTGCTTACGTTTTGAGAAAAGGTGAGACACGAGAGAACATTATTTTGGGGGTGATTGCATAGCATTATTTTGTCAAATTAAGGTGAGCAAGGTTAGCTTAGTTTCCCACAGCTTTGTATAGAGTGAGTATAAAATGTCATTCTTTCACGTGTTCTGAAAGGGTTGGGCTTGTGTGGAACCAGCAACCTTGTGTAATCATTACTTACTAATAAACTCCTATGAAGTTGACATGAGTTCCCTAGATACTGCCAATGTTTCCCCAAGGAGGCTATGAACTTGTCCACTCTGACATGAAATTGTGTCCCCTTTCTTTGGTTGACTAGCATACGTGTGAGCATCACCAAATGATGCTCTAAAAGGGTCTGAGATCAGCACAGAGCCTGGACTAATTGAGCACAATGGAGGCTAGCAGAATGCTCCATGTGTAAAAGGCACCCTACTCAGTGTCGTTGATTACTCCATCAGGACACCGTTTTAAAGGTGTAAAGAGTTACCTCATGAAAGGTATGGCTGAGCAAATCTTAACACAAGGCTGAAGACCAATTGTGTCTTTTATTGCATGGCATTAGCTATATGACCATATGAGGTTATAACAGTACAGTACATGGTCCTTGGCAACTGAAAAGGCAGTAAGTGACCACGTCTTTGCCTGGAAGAGCCAACAAATTATGATCTTAAGTGCCATGAAAAGCAAGGTTATTTGTACTTGTATGAGGGGTTAAAAAAAAAAAAAACAGAGACTACAGCTTTTTACCTCCTTCATTCTCAAATCATTACAGTTGAATTGGCATGCGCGGAATCTTAGGATTGGATTTATTGTACATTACAGTTTTCATAGATCTTTCACAGAACTGGCTGACTTATATCACCCAAAAGGAATGTCCACTGGAATTAAAATAATACAGCACTTAATGTTTCTTTTGGCATCTGAAATGGTTAAATATGCAAAGCAAAAGAGATTCAAGTAAATCGGAGCTCAATATTCAGTTAAAAAGCTGTAAGGTGTAAAAGTCAGTATAGTTAAGGCTAGACTGATAAAAAATAACCAGAGTACATTGTTATGAATAGTATACTAGTTTATCCAAATGCATAAATATATATCAATTCCAGTTTGTATGAATGAAATAAAGTGAACACTCCGACATCTATTTCTCATCATTTTTAAATGAGGCTATGAATTATATTTAAGGTTCATTTTTTTATTTTCTATAGTTTAACTCACCATGGTTATAAAATGAAAAGACAGCAAAACCCATAAGCAATTATCTCTGTCCAAATGGATCCACCAGCTCCAAACCACAGTTACATGGCTACCAAACAATGATTATGAAAACCACAGTTGAGCAAAGCATCAGGAAACGACATTGCAAAACCACAGCAACAAATGTGTCTGTGATATTGAAAACCACAATTCACAACTAATACCCCGTGTCGCCAATAACTATTAACTATACATGTGCAAATGTGTAAGTAACCGCACAAAATAATTTCTCATTTACTTAAAAATGAATTATTCATTTTGAGACTCGCTGACTTAATGCCTGCATATTGGTTTGTTTAGAAAAGTTTCTGCTTCTCGTAAGAAATCCTTTTAAATCCTATACAAAATGATGGTTAATTTAAAAGCAAAGAACATGCATTTCTAATAATAGCATCTCAAACGTTTAAAGGATTGATCTGCCATCAATCTGAAATGAATACCTACCCTTCTACTCTTCTTCTGAAAGTCTGGGAAGTAAAAATGCATGTTAGAAAATACTGATTAGGGGAGAAACAGTAGAAAGAATTTGATTACAAACTCAATGAGAATACTATTGTATATATTCTCAAACAGATACTCTTAGCAAGAAATTATGTCTGAGAGAAAAATGAAAAACCAGTTTCAAAACTATTGTGTTAGGAAAAAATCAAATGTTTACCAACAGATGGATGAGATGTTATTATTTACAAGTTCATAAGGTTGTTATAGTTTAAAATTGATATACAAAGTGTCCAGTTGAACACAAGTGTCAAATGGCGGGGCATAAATTATTCAGGATAAGTGCTCCACGCACTGCTTGGTACATACTTACCCTGATCATACTTGCAACTTATCTGAAATTCAAATTTAACTGGCTATCTTGTATTTCATCAAGAAAGCCTACAAATGTAGGATTTTTGCATTTTCATACATATGAATATTTACAATACTGTTTATAGAAAAGGTACAGAAACCCTGAAGTACCTCCTGCAGTCATAAATATTTTTAATTCTGATTGATGTGATATTTAAGGAAGGGAAAGGTAGAAGGTTCAAATTTCTCTGCAAAAAAATTCTAAATATTTTGGCACAATACAGAAATTCAATTCTTGGAATAAGCGGAACGCATTCATGTCTGTCTTATTTGGGGATTTGTTTTTAAAATGAGGAAATTTTCTCCAAGGGATCAAGAAATTGATAAAGCAAACTTACAGACCAGGTCTTATAAGACAGCAGCACATTCTTTATTATGATAGAAACAGCAAAAGGCTGAATGTTTGCCTTTGTATCATTACCAGAAGTTGAGCACAGTTATCTGCCTTTGATTTAAGATTATGACAATGAATTGAACAAGAATGCAGTATGAAAATGCTGTTTATTATTGTTGATTTTTTACAATTTCAGCACTTTAAAATTAAAGATCAATAAATTCACCTAAGTAGCAATCACGTTTCATAGCTATGGAAATGACTGTCTGCTTTCTTGCAAAGAGAACGATGAAAACATTCAGCCAGTGCACTTTGTGAGCCTGTCAGTCCCTAGCAGGAGCCGGTATGCACAAATATTTGTCTAAGTGTATCTACTAAATTTATCTGATTATCAAAGATACACAAAAATATTTCTGTATCATTATGGTTTCAAAACTCAGTTCTCGTTATTTCCAAATACTTTTGTGCTCCAGGAACCTAAAATAAATGTGACTTAAGATCTGTTTCACTGCATCCATCCTTTGCAGTCATGTTTCTGACAGAAAAGTATCATGAGGTGACTCCTGTTAAAACACAAGAGCTCTGTTTTTAAGACTCTATAACGTAAAGTGTGACGTGTGCAGGAAACATTAAAGGAGCCCCCTCCCAAAATTTTACAGACATCTGTTAATTTTACCTGACTACGTATGTTCTGCTACATTCTGTTCTGGTAATATTATCATGATATCTTTTACAATTCTCCTACTCCACCACCTCTTCCTCTTCTTCCTCCTCCACCACTTCCCTCTTCTCCTCCCCCATCTTCTTTTTTTCCTCTTCCTCCTCCCTCATTCTTATCCTAGTCCTCCTCCTCCTCCTCATTATTATTCAGGCATGGGTTGCAAGTATTGCCTTTCTGAGTCCCCAACCAATCAAAATATTCCATGTGTCTGTCTAATGTGGTTATCTCAATATTCTAAGTTGTTCCTATGACAGTCAGCCTTAAGAGTTTTTCTTAAAAATCTTAAGAAGTGTCCTCTTACACTTTCTGCCCTGAGATGCAGAATGAGAAATTACTAGTGGTCATGCGTATAGAAAGATTACCATGTCAACAAATCATTTTCAGTCTTACATTTTTGCAGAACTAAAATCAGAACACATCAACATTTCATGACTTGTTTTAGGCCCCCTCAAAATTATCTCTGAGTACATTAGTGCCTGAGTGTTGGTCACTTGAATTGCATTTCATCTTGATATGCTTGACCAGCTTACTTCTATTTAGCCCTGTTATTTCACTGTAGAGATTTTTCACAGGAAGACATCATTAGCCTCCCAAATATCAGTGAGATGCTTCTTCTTGGGAGGGCACTGACGTAAGATGTGTGTCCACCAAAACATATCCTATTTCATTGCATTACACTGGAAATTCTGACCTGTTTAAATTCTGTCTTTACCAGCGCCATTTTACCTCAACTCATTTATGTAGTGAGCTTTCTAAGTTTAAGGATGCCCCTAGAGCTAGACATATAGAACATCTTAGCAAAATTATTGAAATAAACAGTAAGTTCAGACTGATCCTGTCTCATTTGGGGACTGATTCCTAAGGCTCATCAGCAGAATACTGGATATAGGAAATGGGCAGCTATGTTTATATAAGATGATTTCATATTCTTAAAGAGTAGACATAGCCCAAAATATGTCTCAAGTCTGATAAGTTAAGTTTTCTTAGTAATCCAGAGTTACTGTAAAGAGTTGCAGTCACATGAGCTGGTCTGTTGCATGAAGAAGTAAAACTTCTAGCATGATGGCATTCTGTTAACATCTGAAATAAGTGTTGGGGTTAGGTAGCTATTTGTGAAATGAACACCACAGGCTATTGTGTTTATAAGAGTGGTGCCAGATGGTAGTGTACTTTGGGATTGTGGAACACCTACAATATAGAACTTAGCTAGAGGAAGCAGGTAATTATGAGTAGGGGGTAGGCATATGGGTGATGCTGCCTCAGAGTCTTTGTGATGCAACCAAGCTCAGGCTTCAAGCTTCAAGCTGTAATCTCCAGATGCAAACTTTTCTTGCCCCGACTTATCTCCTGAACTGTAACCCAGAGAGAATACTTCCTCCCCTAAATTGTTTCTTCAGGTTATTCTGCCATGGCTGCAAGAAAGCTGACTTTCACAGTGACAGTATAAAAGAAAAAATAGGCAAAACAAATGTGTCTGTAGCAGTGAAGAACAGTCCATGGAGCAATATTTCATTTCCTCTCAAGGCTTCTGGGGGCTGCAGCGGCACCTCTGACATGGAAGGCACAGAGATGGCAACATCTCCTTAGGAAGAAAGTTTCCCCAACCTTTTTTGGTAATTTTTGCGCTAAATTAATTCAAGATAATTCCTGTAGTCTTCAACCCCAATGACTAATCTAAGACAATATGTAGTCATCTGAGACATTGATATACTTGATTAAATATTCAAATTTAGAAACACTAAACCATCTTAAATTTTCTATTTTCTTTCAGAAAAATTATAAAAGTATCTAATATTTTACTCCTAGGTTGCAAACAAGTCTTGTGAACATTAAGTAATTCTGCAATGTAAATGAAGTTTCAACATTAACCACAGTACCATCTATCTATTTCTGATTTTGGACATTCACACCAAGGTAACTAATTGGGGGTGGGGGAATGTTTGTAGTTTCAAAGCCAGAATTCCACAAGAGCATGATGATAATTGACATGCAAGTCCACTACCCTCTTGCCTACATAGCTTCTGGTCCCAGATGTTTGGTCTTACTTTCTACTTTGCTTTTCTACATCTGAATAAGCATCTAACAGATTACTTTGCCCATAAATTTTATGAGTGTTACTATAATTCACAAGAATAATGTTTATACTTGTGTAGTGAATTTTATATGCTATCCTATAAAACTTTTTGCATAAATAACTGAATAAAAAGCAAACATGTAAAAAAGATTTTTAGGATACTTGTTGTATGTATAAATAGAATTATAGCGCCTCCTCTGATACCCACCTGCATTAAAATAATTCATTGGGAATGAATTTGGAAAGGTCTGAGGATTACATGTGCTATTGATCAATGGGCCCATAGAAAATTTTACTGTGGTATAATTCTGTTTGTTTTTCTCCCCAAATATGATTAATTTGGGTTATTTTTTGGTATTCTATACACTACAATTATCTTACTCCCCTGGTTTATATGATGCATTCAAATATGCCAGCACATTAAGAGAAAGCACCTAAGGATACCTGTATGGGTCTGTTTTATCTCACAAGGGTGTCCTTGGCTCTATCATCCTTCTGCCCCACTATAAACCGAGAGTCTCTGCCATAGAACATTTTTTTCCATCCTTTTCACAGAGGCTTTCTTGATTTTATCTGGTAGCAAATTCTAAATTCTTTGAATTATCTGAATTCCCCAACCATAAAGAAATATATAGCAAATAATATGCAAATACAATAGAAGCATAATTGCACTAGACATTGTATATGATAAGCATTTGACCTCTTCCTAGCAAGATTTATACATATTTGAGACAGTTTCTGCTGGGCTTTTGTTGCTCAAGGCTGCAGGTCTTTTGCCTGATACACAGCTATAGGAAGGTAAGTCTTTCATATTTCATTTCTGTATCTGTATCACATGGGCTGAGTAGAGGTGGCAGGAAATTTATAAAGAGAATATCATCTTTACCATGTTGGATATGTGTCTCATCTGCCATTTTTTAAACTGCACACCTTTGAAGTGTGATACATGGACAATGTAGCATTATCAATATGTCTAGAAGCAATGCTGGGTTCATTGTCACTTCTTATGCAAATAATTTTCTATGCTGCAAAATATTTGTGTGTCTCAGTTTACTTATATTTAGAAGGAAAATATAATGACATTGCAGACAACAGTTACCGTGTATTGCATGTGTTCATACATGTAACTGTCTCAGCAGGTATAGAGTATTACTAGCCATTAACTAATTATTCCATCTATTCTCCACTTCTTTTTCAGCTACATTACACTAATCTTAATAAAGATGTGATGCAATTCTAAATAGTGCTAGAGTTTTTGTTTGTTTGTTTTCTTTTGTTTGTTTGATTGATTGTTTATGTGTTTTGAGATCTTCCATAGGAGTTTGACCATAGGACATAGTACAGAAGAATTCATTGAGAACAGACGTTACTGGAAAAAAAACCTTCATGAAAACCAAAAATGCCTGTGATCAGAAGCCAGGGAGCAGCTTCTGCTGTGCTCCCTGGCTTCGTAATTTGTGTCTGGAATAGACAAGGGTGCTTGAGAGTTTTTATTTTTTTTAATAATTTAATAATTACACTTTGTAATTCTTAAATATTTACCTTTTTTGAATCAATATAAAGATTGCTAAACCATCGTATATCATCATTTTAATAATTTATTTTATTTGGGGGATTATAATTACATCTTTTCCCCATTCTCTTTCCTCCTTACAACCACATCCATCTACCCTTTCTTGACCTCTTTCAAATTCCTGGCCCCTTTTTTTCATTAATTTTTGTTACATACAACAATTTTGTGTGTGTGTGTGTGTGTGTATAAAAATAGTATTTATATTAATCCTACATTATATATATATATATGCATTATACATATGTCATAAGTATGTTAACTGTGTATAATGTTTACATGTATACATATGTGCTATATATTTATATATAATATATTTTATACAAAAATTTTATATAAATATTTATACTTTATATAAAATAT
This sequence comes from Rhabdomys pumilio, assembly GCA_030674055.1. Lineage (NCBI taxonomy): Eukaryota > Metazoa > Chordata > Mammalia > Rodentia > Muridae > Rhabdomys > Rhabdomys pumilio. The sequence continues at coordinate 57,466,479 of JANHMN010000012.1, forward strand.
ATGTTATATATTATATGTATATAAATATATAAACCTAAATACAATCTATTAAGTGATTGTAATATTACTTGTATGTTTGTTTTCAAGGCTGGTCATTTCTTATTAGATAATCAATGTCTGTGCTCTTTCCTGGGAAAGACAATCTTTCCGCGCTCATAATTCTTTAGTCGCCTGTAGCTCTTTGTGTAGGGTTGAGGATTTTTCACATGGGTTTTCTACTGCTGCTGTCCTTGAATATTTTTAGAGTCATCTAGCAGCCATGAAAACAAAATCTACATTCTTTGGATGGCAATGAAAAGGAAAACTCTGAAAAGACTTCAGCTTCATACTTCAGCCTTGAACTGACTCTAGCACTGTTAACCAGTGTGTAGAGATAGGTGATGTCATAGCTGTTTTGCTCATCAGGCCATGATATTTGGATTTTTAATACATACATCGAAAAGAAATCTTAACTTCTTAACTTATAGCCACAAAGTTTCAAGCAAGGTGTTGTTTGCTTCTCTTCAACATCCTGCCTTTTACAAGACTCTACTCTTATTCTTATATTAAATATATTATATTTAAATATTGCCTTAGTTAGGGTTTGATTGACGTGAACAGATATCATGACCAAGGCAACTCTTATAAAGGACAACATTTATTGGGGCTGACTTACAGGTTCTGAGGTTCTGTCCATTATCATCATGGCAGAAACATGGCAGCATCTAGACAGGCACGGTGCAGAAGGAGATGAGAGTTCTACATCTTCATCTGAAGGTTGCTAGGAGAAGACTGGCTTCCAGGCAGCTAAGATGAGGGTCTTAAAGCTATGCCCAAAATGACCCACCTACTCCAAAGAGGCCACACCTCCCAGCAGTGCCACTCCCTGTCCAAAGCATATAAAAACCATCACAAGTATATTAAATATAATACTTATACTATATTTAATAATATAATATATACTATAATTTTATAATTATAAATGATATAATTATATATTATAAATAAGATAATAAAGATTATATTAAATATAAAATATATTTAATTTAACTAAAAAGATATTTAATATTGTTATTTACTATTTTTATTTTATATTCATTAAATAAAGTATTCTATTTAGCAGGATTTTAAAAAGAATATACTATTATTAATAGTTCCATCATTTTATCTTCTCACTGTAGTCTGTGAATTGCCTAATAAGATATATACAAATAATCTGAACAGCTTCTTCCAGTCTTCTTTGCCTTTAAGGTTTATTCCTTTTCTATCAAAAGGGTTTTTATTTTTCTTCCAGAAAGAAAAGAGAACCAAAAGTAATACCTGCTGTGAGGATTGCAAGTGTACTGCATCCAAGCGTCTGATACAGAGGTTAGTGAGGACCTTAAAAAGGTCATTTGCATACAATTAAAATAAAAGTAAAACTTACATCATGAAGATGAACCTTAAGGTCTTCTATGGTTTGCCCACGTATAAAAGGCTTCGGTGCCTTTGGGTAGTAATTAGATGATGAGAGCTATGAACTCAACTCCTCCTGTTTCTTCTCTTCCTCCTTCTGTTCTTCTCCCCACCCTCATCTCTCTTTCTCTTTCCAGAATCTCTTGAGGTGTTAGTTTCCCTCCACCTTCCACCATAAGCTACATACTCTCTGCCACAATGATAAAAACGGGTGAGCATAGCCTGGATTCATGAGCCTCGATAAATATGTCCTCTCAGTTGATTCTCAGGTATTTGTCACAGCAGCTAACATGAGACCTAATCTGACTTCAGACTTACACTTTAAAAGCTATGGCTTTGATTTCAACATACACAGAGATGTGAAAATATGCATTTATTTACTGAACATTCATGCATGCCTTCAACAAACTACCTCAGGATCAACAGACAACACAAAATTGAGAACCTAAAATTTAAAATATCCTTAGGCAAACAATTATGTTTACCTTTTTTTTTCTCCTAATTGTATTATGCTTGTGATGGTTAATATTGATTGTCAAAGTGTCAGGACCTAGCACCACTGGGGAGAAAAGCATTCGGGCACACCAGAGAGAGAGAGTTTAGGTTATTCTCTGGGCAGAGCAGTGATTAACTGATCTGTAACTGATCTGTCATATTAACTGTTGGAAAAACCCACTCTGTTTTGGCCAGGGTATTTGATGACAACAATAAGTGTATAACTAAGATAACTATTTTTGTTTGTTTGATTTTAGCTAATGCTAAATTTACTCAAATTTTACTCTCAGTACACAAAAGTTAAAACCTCTCCAAGGGGCTGAGGAAATACCTCAGCGGGTAAACAGCTTTCTGGTTAAGTATTTTCAAGGGCTGGAGTACAGATCCTTAGCACTCAAATAAGTGCCAGGGGACACACTGGTACAAGTGGAAGAGCAGCGCTCATGAACAGAGACAGGGCATCCTCGGAGCAAACGGGATACCCAGACTATCTGAGTGGACGAGCTCTGAGTTTAAAAAGAGACCATGCATTAATATGTAAAGTGGAGAGAAATGAAGGAAGATACCCAATATCAACCTCTGACCACCATGTCTTCTCATATGCATGTGCCCACACACATGTGAGCCACATGTACACAATGAAATACTATACACTTGAGGCAATCAATGAATGGAACGGACAAGCATATAAATAAATAAACATTTCTGTGTGAGTGGTAGTCACTTCCAACAAATCCAGCTGCATGAAAAAAAAAATAGAAAACGTGTTTTCACCCTTGAACCTGAGATTCATTTCTTACAATGTGATGAATTAACAGCTTTGGGAGGAGACTCACTGCAAAAATGTCTTTGCAAACTGCAAAACACATCAGAACTCCACTAACACAACTGACACCCACATCTGTATCCATTCTGCCTTCCTGTATGACCACAGATGAATGGCACCACCTGACATAACAAAAACTGCCCCACACTGGAAGTAAAGGTTAGATATAATTATTCTGTTGATTGGTACTTCCGTTGGTTCTACAAGCTTACACACGTGCAAGGAAAATTTTTGTCAGTGAGAAAACGGAAGTTCAGAGTGACAGCATGCACTCCCTATGCCTCTACTGTAGCTGGAGAAGCAGCAGCTCCAGCCCTGCACTATGGCCAGTGCCACTTCCTTTTGTCACTTAAGCTTCTACAATAATGAGCAGTGACAAAACCTTAAGCAAACCGGCAGTGTCTGGACATGTAATCAGAAATCCGAATGCAGTTTGGATGACTCTAACTGGACAACTCTATCCTTCCATTTTCTTTCTTCAGATTGCAATTTTTATAGCTTCCAGAGTTCTAAAACAACTGAATCTGTAGATCTAAGTGTGATTCTCAAGGACTATATTTAGAAATGTAGATTTCTAAGGATGGACAGCTTTGTGTAAAGAATTGGTTCCACAGTGTTTCCTTGCCTAGCCAGACCTGTAAAACTCTCTTGATAATGTTCTTAATTTGTCAGATATTGGAAGATATTTATTATCTTTACTCTCTTTTCTTGTCTATATGCTGAAGGACTCTATACAGAGAAGTCCAAAAAGCCGTAAACAAGATTTCTCCAGCTGCCACCTTGATGCTTGGTCACTCTTTGGCATTTGTGAGAAATGATGCTTATATTTAACGTACCAAAGAACATTGCTTTTAGATATTTATGCTCTAGTTAGATTCTCATTAGGATACATGACAGGCGATTTCAATGTACACGGGTTTAGTAAGAAGTTTATGACTATATACTTCCATGTATGTGCCTACCAAACTGACTTCTTACTTGGTGACATGGTAATATTTGAGTGGCTAAAGACCTCAGTAGATACGTCCACTACTATATTTTGATTGGTTATACTCTAAACCTGATGCTTATGTTTGCTTAACTTTTAAGTCTTCCTTTCCTGTGCCACACTGGTATACATCCTGCCCTTGCTTTCCCAGGCTGACAGGAAATTATCCATGGACGACAATTTAAACAGAAGACCACTTCATTCTGATCAGCTTCTTTGATCAAAGCCTGATCCTATAAACAAACATTACTTGAATGACATCATTACAGAGATTTGAAGAGTTTCATATTATTTTAAAGATGAGACAAATATACCCTTATCAGTAAAAACATAACAAAACATAGACCTCCATACCACAGAGGATTTAAATTACCAGCTAATCTCACTGTGAGTAAATAGATCTATATTGTATATTGACTCTGTACCTGGTCAGTTCTTCTAGTATTTATTTTGCTACTTGATATCTAACCAAAATACAGACTTGGTTACAATCTAAGATTATCTTTTCACCTTGGCTGAAATGATGCAGAATAGATAGATACTTACCTAAGTTAAAACAGTAACTCTGTGAAGGTCAGTAACTTATGCTATAATGTTAATAATTAAAATTACATCTTCATATATTAACAACGTACTGAATGTAAGCACTGAAATGAGTTAAGAAATAAGAAAAGAATAATTAATGTGGACGTTTCATTTTAAAGGACATAGGAAATGCTGATTGAGCTACAATGTAGACCCTCACTCTCTGTGATTTCAGTCATTTATTAAATTAATTGTTCTTTGTGAATATCTATAACCCACTACTCTTTCTTAAAAGAGCCAGCAGTAAAAACACAAGTTACAACTAAAAGTAAGATGATAGACATTATTTAATAATGTAATCTGGGACAAGTAAGTTATCAAGGGTGAGGCATACAGCACTCTGAGCAAGATGGCGGTGGAGGTGGTGGTAACATTATTCTTCAGAGGATTGCTTTCAGGCAAACTGTGTTTTCCTTGATAGTGGCATTCTAGTCAGAGTAAACAAAATCATTGCATTTTAAGGAGAAACTGAATAATTCTGTGTCTCTCCTCCACAATTATTCACAAATATTATTTTTTATAGTTTTCATAAAAGTAACTGACTGTATTTGTTTGACAATATCTGTGACTTAAAATGATGTTCTGTGCACCACAGCACAGGTTTCCAGTTCACTACCTTGCAAATTATAAGAAATTTTCACCTACTCAAGTGAATAATAGAACAAAACATCAATAAACACCAAAATGATGAAGATATTGATTTTAATTAAATGAATGCCTCAATGATTTTTTTCTGGCTCCCACTCTTTCAACAGTTATTTAAGCCCACTAAGTTATTTATAACAATATGAAACAATTTTTCAGTAGAATATTTGGAGTGAAATATTTTTTGCATAAAGCATGGAAATCTATTTTTTGAGACTACCTTTACAAAGGTAAGCTGTGCGCATCTGATTCTTTGTTCTTTCATAGCCAATTTTTTACTTTAATACATCTAAAACAGATGGTATTATGAACTTGGAAACATTAGAGGCAACGGAAGAATTTCTGAGTACATTGAAGAGTAACAGTGTGTTATACATTAAGCCTAACTGTGGCCATAAAGAATAAGGCATGTGCATTTGATTTCTGATATAAACATTATTATTCCATAAAATGCTGATAAGAACTACTGTCTATTATAGAAATATGTAACTTAAATAGAAACTACAATAACAAAATATTAATCATTAAAGCATCAGGATTATGCATTGAATTGTGCTTGTAACAAGTTTATTGCTGTAATCTTAGTCCTCAGTATTTAAGAATGTGAGATCATTGGGAAATAGGCTCTTTACAGAGGTAATTAAACTAAAATGAAAGCATTAGGGTGGGCATTATTTTAGTATGGCGTGTGCCCTTTTAGACATATGTACAGAGAGAAAGAGAAAGAGAAAGAGAGAGAGAGAGAGAGAGAGAGAGAGAGAGAGAGAGAGAGAAAGAGAAAGAGAAAGAGAAAGAGAAAGAGAGAGAGAAAGAGAGATACAGAGACAGAGAGAGAAAGAGAGAGGGAGGGAAGGAAGGGAGGAAGGAAGGGAGGAAGGAAGGGAGGGAGGGAGGGAGAGAGGGAGGGAGGGAGGGAGGGAGGGAGGGAGGGAGGGAGGGAGGAAAGGAGGGAGGGAGGGAGGAAATGAAGGAGAAAGAGAGAGGACGAAGCAAAAGCTGAGTTGGGATGATGTTTTTGAAAATCAGAAAACTCAAAGATTTTCTCCAGTACAAAAGATACTAAGGTGCTAGCAGAGGAGCATGTGACAACTTTTCTTCACAACCATAAAAAAGATCAAATCCTACCAATGCCATGATTTCCACTCCCTAACACACTGTGGCTCTTTGTAAACTGACTATAAGATGTTGCAAACTCACTTGTGTTTTGCCCAACCAGTAGCATTTTCTATTTAAACACATAACTGATTCTTAACATTTAGTGATAGTAATAATATGGCTTTTTGAATAGTTATTACATCCAAGCTGTTTTGATCAGATCTGACTTTATTTTTTAACCCCATGGAATGAATAGACAATAAGAGATGTTTCACATGGAAATAATAATTCAATTGTTTTATTATGTATTAATAACTAATATTAAATATATTTTACTAAGTTGCTCAGGGATTTCAGGAGCTAATGTATTTACGGCTCTGTTAACATTAAGATGGTATGATTTTTCAAAAAACATCAGAACTATAGTTTTAGGATAAATGGCATAAGATAAGGACCATATTCTACTTTGGCTATGGATAAGGTTATGTCTTTGCTCAATATTATTGCTATTTCTAACTTAAAACTAAGTCTTCATAAAAACTATTTGTCTCCTGTTAAATGTTGACAGCATGATAACATGTAATTATTGGTTGTAATTATCAAATTATTGCAAAGTAGAAATAAGTATAAGAAAAATTTAGCTTTCCAGCAGATACTAAAGAGAAGTCAACATTCAAGATCTGGAAACCAAAACTTCATGAGCAGATTAAACTAAAAACACCAAGTGAAAAAGCATGGTAATAATTTTTCAGGTAACAGAATGACTCAGAACAAAGATTAGAGATAAGCTAGACTCCAGAGGTAAAAAGAAATCAAAGGGGGCTCCTGGTGAGTTGAGGGAGAGTCAGGTTTGTGAGGAAACAACCACATATGATACATTGAATATTCTTTTTAGCAAATAACTCTTGTATTGCTAGTAGATAGATGGAATTGACTGAAACAAATAGATTAAAACCAACAAAGTTTTAGAAGTGATTGTTTTAGTAATGAAACTTCAATCACTCTTGATTTAAGTTTTTTTTCCTTTTAGATTCAGATACTAAAATCACTTATTGAATTCTTCTCTTTAGAGAGCAGCCCTTAAATACTTCGTCTATGAAGAGAGTGGTCTCTAAACTCATTCCAAGGACAATGATGGCTAATAATGAGATCTGAGAGGGAGCAGCCAAGGACAATGGGAAGAAATAGCACATGATTCCCCCCAAAGGCTAAAAATCATATCCCAGTCTCCTAAGCAATTCTGTTTTCTGCATCCCACCCGAAGTCTGGGATTTTGCTGAATCTGTGCAATAATAGTTCAGAATCATTGAAGAACTTTGCCCTTTATATATTTCTTATTCTTCCCACTTTGATTCGGTTTATTTACTACAGATTTCCTTATTTCCTAAAAAGATGGGTATTAGATAGTGTATCAATATGGTTTTCAGCACACTTGATCATGAAAAGCCAAAGATACCCTGTAGAAGGGACAATAGCTGGGTCTTGATACTCACACAGGGAATGGAGATTGATTGAATTTGCATTAAGGAGCATGAAGGTGTGATTCTATTTGATACGTGAGAGAAAGGCGCCAGATCTGTTGTTAACCAAAGTATGTACTGTGGCTAGAAACATACAACACATATTCTTATAGTAACCTAAGAACACTCCATGTCATACTCATCATTGACATTTGGTCAACCAACACGTGTGTCAATGTGCCATGAGAAGATAAAATGCACAGAACTTTTAGACCCGGTCCTTATAACAATTCCACATAATCTATTCTTGCATTCTCTTTCTGTGTTCACTGTATATATCACTCTTTTTAGTTCTAGGAAGAAGTATTTATTACAGGGTGGGTCCTCTGGAGTGGGATACATTTGAGCATCACTGACTTTGAGTTAGTGGGTGGTGGAAGGAAGAGGAATGAGCTGGTCCTTGGAAAAATAAATCTATCTTTGATCCCTGAGTCACTAGTTGAAAGATAACTTAAGAAACCTCTCTAGACTTTCCATGAGTAGACAGTACAGAGATTCGGCAGTGTGTTTGTTACCACACCATACCCAAGCCTAACCTGCCTAAATTATTTTCCGAGAATACTCTAGTCCATGCCAGAGCAGTTTCTATTGCACATGTCCAAGCAATTTTCAGTCCTGATGAAACTACAAGTCCACTTATTCCAAAATATCCTGATTTGAAATGCAACAAATGTACCAACTTCAAAACTTCCCAGAGTAGTAACAGGTTCAGCATGTAGTTTCTGTACAGAGCAGAGATAACTTTTCTCTAAAGATCAGACAGGGAAAGACTGTGACATCTATGGTAGATGCTAGTGGAGTTTAGCTAGAGCATTAATGCTATAAACCGAGGAATTTGAGATCAGATGCTTAGATCTCTCTGACGTTGCTGTACATCCGACTTTTCAGTTTTCACGAGCTGTCTTCTTTCCCAGGATCAGTGTTATCAGACAATCCGTAGTCTGTTTTCCTTCTCAGATTCTGCACGGAATCAAGGTACACACATCAAAAAAGACAAAGCCACTGAAGAAAGTGAACCGTCTTCCTTTCCCCTGGTTTGACATGCTTTTTGTTTCATTTTTGTTGTTTGGTTTTGGTTGTTTGTTTGTTTATTTTTCTGTTGAATTTTCTATGATGCATAAAAGGTAAAAAGGAATAGTTAAAAGCATGTCAAAGCTTAAACTGGAGAAAAGTAGAAGACACATAGTTCACTCTCTTTACTGTTCATGCTTCCCAGTAGTCATACGTTTGAGCACCATTTACTCCATGATTTCCCAGTGACTTTCCTTTTTGGTTTTCTAGATTGATTCATTATACTGTTTATGTGTAGCATGGAATTTTAGATGGATTACCTTTTTTATTTCCTTTTGTCTTTGTGTTATGTATTAAACATGCAATCCTTTTGTTTATTGGTTAAAGACACTGTTTATATATTAAAGGTATGATCATTGATCCTGAGATTATAAAATATATTAATTTCTTGTGTAGCTAATTTTAGTACACATAGTATAAATTTAATTTTTCTCTAAATGAACCTTAATTTTAAATAAAAATGAAGCAGAATTATAATTTTTTCCAAATAGCTAAGTGATATTTCTGAGAATATGTCTGTTTTTTTCTATTCCTTTGTTATTTTCCTGTCAGTTTTCCATTTTCACTTATTTTTGTTCCTAGGATCTCTATTCTTTTATATTATTAAAGAACATACCTTAATGTATATTTCCTTTTCCATTATATCAAGTATTCTTCCTTTGACTGCTGGCTTTTCATCTCTTTTAGGTATCTGTGTCCAGTATTTTACTCTTAGCCATTTCCATTCTTGGGTTTTATAACCTTCCAATGGACCCACCTGGAAAAGGATTTTAAATTCGCATCTCCTTCTGGCCTTTTTCTAAGGTTCCATTTCTTTGTATTTCACACTTTAACCAATCTCACTATCTGATGATCAACTTCAATCCAACATGTGGACAATGCAAACTCATCTTCCTGTTGGCTCCTCTCCCAACTTAAACTTCCTTTTCCTTTCTTATTTAGACCAACAAAAGTACCGCCCACCTCATTGCCCATGCTATAGGCTATTCCAATTCATGAATAGTAGCTTTGCAGCTTCTCTTTCATAATTCCACATTGAATCCACTTAAGAAGAATTTTTTAAATGTGCATCCTAATAGGTTTTTGTAATCGAGGATTCTCATCTACTGTAGACTTGGACCAAAGTGTCTGAGCAAGCTTCCTTTTCTTTGGCATTTGCTTTCTACCACTCTTGTTAGTCATGTGATTCCATGAAGTTTAATTTAAACTAGAGATCTGATTATGCCACAGACTCTCTTAAAGCATTATGTCTGCAACACAAATTCCTTAGCAGTGTGAACATTTTCACCCACATCTTTGTCTTCACTTCTTGGCTTCCTTGAAACTACAAACCTTATATTGTGGCTTACATGGGATACTTCCTGCATGGTGAACATGTTTCCCTGTCAGTCTCTCAGACATTTGCCTCCATTCTTTGTATGCTTAATATAACTTTAGTATACGTTTTATACATCCAATCACACAACTTTCTAGTATTTTTTATTTTCTCCATGAAAACATTCTGATTTTGTTCACATTCACATTAATTTTTTTATCCGACTCGTGGATGTATTCATAGCATCTGTTAAGGAACCCAGCATATAGTATGAGTTCTAAATTAGTAGAAAATCTGTAGTAATACTTTTTAAAGATATAACGGAATATGTTTAACTTTGACATATACAAATCAACATTTCCAACAAATTACTTTATCACCTTTGAGTGTTATGTTAGTGTGTGTGTGTGTGTGTGTGTGTGTGTGTGTGTGTGTGTTATTCAGAGCTCTCCAAAGTAAGGTATTTGTTCATAACATAGATATACCGAAGGGAGAAGAGGAGAAGACTGATGAGAAGAGACAAGAATCAAGCACCACAGAGTCTGTGCTCCAACCGCAGTTAGAGCAGTGTTCTTTTTCTCATTGTTGGTATAGACATGTGGTGCCATTGCTAATTCTGTTTGACAAAATGTTTTCTGATATGAATACAAAAAAGTTAGCGATCTGTACGTTGATATGTACTCAGGTACATACCAATAAGTAAACCGATGTGTTATTATAACTTTTTATAACTACATTTTAAAATGCTGTCTTGTTCTTTTAAATGGGACAAATCATAAAGCATACAACATTAACAGTATTCTTAAATAGAGTTGGCTCTTTAAAACCAGGATTTCTGTTTCTGTGGTTTAGACCAATCATGGATTAAAATCTGAATCAAACTAGAGAAACAAGGGTGTGTCTACTAACCTTCAATCAGACTTTTCTCCTTCTATTCATTTTCTAAATAATACAGTTTAACAGCTGTTTATATGGCACTTACATTGTGTTACATTTTACAATTAATCTAGAAATGATGGATACTGTTGATTATAATGATTGTGTTGATATGAATGATTACAATGTACATGAGTTGCTTATATGGAAATATGATACTTTATATGTATGGAAATTAAATGTCATCACTTATTTACAACTGCAGAGACAGGGTACTCTGGAACCAATTTTCTATAGTTTTACACAGATAACTATATTCAGAAAATTAATGTAACGTATTGCAATTATAGAGTTTTTAACAGTTTATCAAAGAAATATTGTTTACTTTTATAAAAATTTTGGCAAAATATGTGAATTCTATAAAGACTTAACTACTATGTAGTAGTAGTAGTAGAGTAATTTTGCCAGTAACTGGTTTCTTTTGCAGTCTAGCATGAGTTGATCATATCTAGAAAACCAATGTATTCTGAGTATTATGGCAAAGAAAGACGTAAATATTGCTTTAAGATGTGTCACTCTTCTATCATGGTGATAGTAAGATGACAGTATGTTTCTATATCAGCATTATCACTGGAGTCACCTGCTCTCTGAATCACTTGTTGACATAATTCTTTGATACTATAGTGTATAGGCAAATAGAACTCACTAAGGTAGTAACTGTCAGCATAGTTACTTACCTGGGTGTCTTCTTTTGGAGTCAGATTTTAACTCTTGAAATTAGGTTAATCATGGCTCATGTGTGAATAATTAAAAACTCTAGAATTCTTTAACTTAGACAAGGGGAGCCCAAATGCATTACAATACATAGGAAATTGTGTGAATACAAAATTCATAAAGCTCTCATATATGGCATGCCTTGTTGTAGGTTGCTTATTTGGTATAACCCACTCTGTCTCCATAATAATCTTATTAGGACAGCACTGGTGTTATAAATTTTTGGAAGTTAAGGACACCAAGACACAAAAATTGCTAATAATTTCCCAGGACTGTACTGTTACTAAATGCATAAGTTAAGGTGTCAAACTATACAATTTAACTTTGTATTGATTCTGTAATTGTTTTACTGCCTATGTTAAACATGAATATTGCAGACAGAATAGCATGTCTGACTTAGATTTTAGAAATTATAACACATACAAAGATATCCTACTATCCCATTCCAGATTTCCCTTTGCAACTGTTTGGCTCATTCAACCGGATTATAATCTACTAAAGACGACTATTCTTTACGCAAATATTCACTTCATACTTTCTAAGGCTGTGGGGTTTGGTCTTTATATTTCACGGGCATGACTAGTTTTCTTGCCTATGTCATTTGCGGTTACTTTTCTGATAACATCACTCCAGATTTGTTTGAGATTGACATATTATCCATCACAAGAGTACAACAACAACAACAATAACAAAAATGCCTTCACTGGCCTCACCTGTGCCTTAACCTAATAAGCTAATTTAACAGGACACTTCAATGTGAGTTTGGATTTTGACTGGAATGGTGTAAAATTAAGATTCACCCCCAAGTCTTAGGTATGCCCCCAATGTCACCCCTTTCTTCTGCATTCAAGCTCACTGTGGCCACCAAATCAGCAATATTCTGTTTTATACTTCTTCAGTTTCTCCTCTCATTTTTGTTTAGTTAATCTATGTCCTTGGGATCACTGCCTTTATTCGGTTCTGCTGGTCTAAGTGCAGTTGTTGTTTGTATGCAAAATATGGTAGTATTATACACATTACAATGCCTGTCACAAAAGGAGATACTTTCAATTACTCACTGGTTTAAATGAGGCAATTTGATATGTGTAAGCTTTGAAGTCGACTCTTTAACAGCTGAAGCCAGATAAAAATCTAGCTTTGATGGTCACCTTTATTATAGTCTTATGAGGGTCCCCTTCAAGTTGTTCCTGATTCCTGCTCAACAAAAGTTACAATAATTCAATGCATGTTATCATAAGCTATCAGTGAATGCTAACATTATAAATCCCAAATAGGTATCTAATACAGTGTCTGAATGTTGAAATGCACCATCCTACCAGAAAGAACATAGTATAAAATAATTTGTGGTTCTGGAGGTAAAATATATCTAGTGTCCATGTATTCCAAATGTTCAAGAGGAGGAGAGCTGAGGCCCAGTGAAGGCAAACAGTTGATAATATTGACCCAGAGAATTGAGAATATTGATTCAAATGCTTAGGTTTCGAAGTAACAGCCAGAGGTTCTAAGTCCTTTGAACACAATTGATGACAGCAAGGTAATTTTCAACATCTTTTAAGGGATGGCGGATACACAGGATCATCTAAACTCCCAAAATGAGCATCACCAACAAAAGCAAAGGAAGATAGCCTAACCAAGAAGGCCAGTGTCCATAGTAAAATAACCAGTGAGAATACAAACAATAACTATTGGAAAAGAAAAATGATAAGATTACTTAGACTCAACAACTCTAAAAGTAATATTTTCCAAATGTATCTCTCCTTGATAAATTTAAGGCCTGTATGATGATTTCTAGCTGCCAAATTGATAACTTAAGAGTAAAGAAAAAATATAAAATCAAAGGAAAAAGAGTATATTGTTTTGGCACATTATTTGAAAAGATACCCATGCATATCCTAAATCGAAATCCAAGGCAGAAAGAAAGACTAAACAGAGACAGCAAGTTATCTACAAATCACATGAATCCCATAGCCCTCAGACTTCTCATCTGCCATATTTGAAGCTAGAAAATAAAGAGCTGGTATTTGTAAGTGATGTAAGAAAAGGAGGGATCAACCCAGACATTAGTTATCTGTGAAATCAAAGAATATTTGTGAAAATTTACTTACAAAACAATAGTAAAGACATGGTGGAAAGGCACCAGGTAAGGCTAAATAGCTTCAAAAACCACAAATCCAAGAACCAAAATCTCATAATGCGACATGTTGATAAGAAGAAATGATGCTCAATCAGTGGAACTTAGTTTAAATCACTGCAAATGCCTGGAAATTTATAGCGCAACTGTATAGGTGCCTTACATTTTGAGGTAGTTTAACCTAAACTGGCTATCATCCTCTGTTGTTTCTTCTTTATTTTGAGTGCACTGACTTCTAATTAACTTTGGTTGTGATTTGATGGTTTCATTTTGTTTGAGTTTAGTCCTGCTGGACTGGTACTTGCTTTGTGAACAAAGTTATCTACAAAGTCAGCAAAAATACTCCTGCTTCAGCTTCCAGAGTGTCTGATCAACTTCTGGAAGAAACAAGAAAATTGCAAAACCAACAAAGAAGAGGGGAGATTAGAGAATACTCTGTGAGAAGAATGGGAGGATATGGAATCACAGCTGAGCAGACAGTTCTGATGCAGAGGCTGAAGATGCCTGACTTCACATGGAGTGGGGTGGACTTGGGAAAACAACCAAGGGCAGCTTTTGAATTAGGTTGAATAATTTCATGGGAAACAAAGGGTGGATGGGAGTGCAAAGAAGCGATTGGCAGCCTGTATTCATACACGGAGAGGTAAAGTGGCTTAAAGGACTGCCAAGATGAGAAGAAAGAGGAACCAGGAAAAAAAAAAAGCAGAGAATTGAGCAAGGTTGAGCAAACACGCCATAAAAAGAGTAAGCATTAGAGACACAATGAGTAAAAAGCACACAGCCTACAAGGTGAAATCTTCCAAGACCAAACTACACATGCTGTGGTTTCAGTCAAGCTCAGTGAATGTTTTAAAATGGCATTTTGTCACTACTAAAATATTTCTAGTAATCATCTTACCTTGGCAAACTGGGGTAGATAAAACATCTGGGTTAATGTATATTATGTTAAAGATGTACATACCCACACTGCAGGGGTTAGGAGAGAGTGGATTTACAGCAACACTTATATTCAATTCCTTGCACATTTATCTAGTGTCTTTGGTTTCGTTTTTCTGTTTATTTTTATTTTGTTTTGTCTTTTGGTGTGTGTGTGTGTGTGTGTGTGTGTGTGTGTTATTTTGCTGTTTTTCACGGAAGTGCAAATGTTGTGAGAAGTTTACTGTCAAGAGGAGACAACAGCACTGGATTTCATTTTGTGTTCTTTGAGTAAAAAATTATATAATACCAGTAAGAGGAAATTGTGATATTTGGAAACATTGTGATAAATATACTGCATTTTGAATTGTGTTAATGCTTTCCTAATATAATAACTGCATCAGATAGTGGTATTAACCAGCTCTTAAAGTTTCTAATGGATAACTGTCTTGACACATGTTGGAACATTACCACATCTTGAAGCCACATACATCTAATTCCAGAAGAAAAAAAAAATGGCAAAATAATTATCATTATCACAAGAATCATCATTATTAACAGGAATAGGGCAGTAATTAAGCAATTTTCCCTCTGTTTCAATTCGCATTCTCTGCTTGACTTTGTGGTATTCAAGCTGATACTCTGCAAATTACATTTCTCTACTGCCATCTGCCTCCATGTTAAAGTTAACCACTGTTTGATCACTGGAGGGGTATTAAATTAAAAACAAACAAACAAACAAACAAACAACATGAACAAAAATCAGAAACAAAACAAAAGCCCCAAGAGTCTGCTCTACTTGATCCCTTTCCTTGCTCTCTTTCAACTTCTCTGCTAATGACACTCCACCTGTTTCACCAAAGTTGTTTGCTGCAATTTTCAGCTTCTGTGATTACCAAAACTGGCTTCACTGGTCTAAGGTTCCAGGCTAGTCCCCAACACAAAGCCGAGTCTACCCTCTTAGATGGTTCCTGCTCAGATTGCTGAGGCTGCTTTTATTTCTTCTGGATTCTGGTGGTTCTGCCACCCATCTTGCGTGAGCTTTTTAGGGATAGCAGCCGCTGTCAACAGGCTCCTCTGGCTGCCCAAGTGTTTCCATATTCTTTTGCTGTCTCTTTAAAGCTAAACAGTTCCTACCCTCCAATTTCCTATCTAATTTATTTCTGATTAAACAACTATTTTCTACCCATGATTGAATGTTGACTAAGTCAGCCAGGCCCAGTGTTTTCTGCAGTGAATTTCGCAGGAAGCTTCTTAAAATTCCTACTGAGTTGACATCTTTCTGAGGCCGGCTACTCTTTGCAGTCGTTAAAGATCAGTCTATTTGTTATCATCCAGCTTATGCGACACTTCTGGGAGTCATTATCTCCCTCCTAAGCCACTGCACCCACCTAAAGATTTCCAAATCATGACTAGAGGACTTTTTCATGCTTGCGAAGTCGCATGAGAGAGATTGTCTATATTTCCCTCATAACATTTTATGACCCTTCTCCTACAAGTTAGCCCCCAAGAAGTCCAGTAAAAAAATAAATTGACCATCTCGTTAAATAACTTAAGAAGATCTTTATGGTATCCCATGAAAGGAAGCATGCAATCTATTCATGCTGCCTAAAGTCTTTCTTATTACTATTTTTCTCCTTTTTCTTGTACATATGGCTTTTTTGAAGAAACAACTTCACTTGAGCCAGCCCAACAACACCCCCCTGAGCAGGCATATAAGACTCATCAGTCTTAAGATTTCATTCCCAAATCATCACCTTTCTGTTCCCTGTTAAATACTGTAACTAAACAAACCTTTAATTCTCAGTACGAGCTTCACTCTACTTGAAATATATGAAGCATTACAGAGTGCATAGCCAAGAAGTCTGATGTTCTACTAACAACCATCTTTTTACAGAGTAGAGGCACATTGACAAGCTATCGCCCTATATGGAACTTCCAGTTTTACATTCTATCTAAAAGGCGTAAACATTCACCATCTTAGTTATTTACTTACTCATTTGTGATGGTTTTAAAGGTCTTGTCTGAGTTCATCTCTTAAGAAACAAGAAAAAAATCTTCTCTAGTATGAAATAGATACTGTTCCTATATTGCTAGAAATGAAGAACAATCCATAATATTTCTGTGAATTTAATCCTTTGACTTTAACTAAAAGGATAATTCTTTATTGTTTCGTGGAGATCTATTGTGAAGCATAATAGGGCTGAGGAGGCAGATTTGGTATGATAACATGAAGGTCTTAGTAAGATTTTTCCCCAGTGAAACAATTAAAAACTGGTGTGCGTATATGAATTTCTCCTTAAATTCTCTAAAACTATTCCAAAAGCACATAGGTGATACAAAAGTATTTATTCCAGAAATATTAACATAATACAATCCTTAAAGATTGAGAACATTTGACATACATACATATCAGTGCTTCCTCACAATGTCCATCTCAGTGAAAGAAAATGTCCAGTCTTGGCAGATGTTGCTCAAACACAAGGTTCTCCATGTCCTTCATATTCCAGCATAGAGAACTGAGAGACAGATGCTAGACCCATTACCTGACATACATATAGGTGTTCTCCTCCAGATGAGAGATGAGATGTCCATGGGGTGTAATACAAGTTTTCCTTAGACATGGAGGAAGCGATTTACTTAAGATAGTCCAAGAATTCTGGACCTTCATCTCTATGCAATCTCAGTTTGGAGTCAGAAGAGGCAATTTGAGCAAATCAGTAAATAATAAGCTTGCTTAGCAAAGTAGAATTGTTATCGTAAGATAACTGGACTTTACCCATTCTCCAGCTTTGGAGCAATGGATAAGATGATTTATCCACAGGGAATTCCTGTTATAAGTAGAGAATATTTTTTAGAAGATTCCCAGAACGAACTTGGTTTGAACAAAAATTAGAAAATTGAAGTGTAAGGACTGTATTCATAGCAATAGATACTTACGGTAAAGAATTAAGAAGCTGGCAGCTCTATGCTACCAAAAACAACTGTAGACATGGTAAAGGTTTAGTATGGAGAAATAGAGTCAATTAGACACACTCTGGGGCCAGAACAAGATAAAGAGATAGCTTTAAACACTACCTCTACCAAAGGCACCAAATTTAATTGGATTAGTCTATGAAGCAATTTATTTCCCCAGGCATTTTCAAAACAAAAGAGCAATGAACCAGCAATTAGTGGAGTAAAATTTTGTTTGATAATAATTGATACAAACTACCTAGAAGCTTAATAGTAAGAACAGGGAAAGAAAGGGGCAGATAAAAAGGGCCCTTCTAAAACCATTGTCATTAAAGGGAATTGTGCACATGCCCAAGGCTAAATCCTCAGAAAAGCATCAGAGACTGGAAAAAGTAGATCACTGATGCAGTCCAGACAAGTAACTAAACAGTCTTAATAACAATAGCCCAGGGTAAGAGAATCTAAAATATCCACTTTCCTTAAGATAAACAGAGAGGCAAGGAAGTAAAATCTGGTCATATGAACTGAAGTAGACAATATAAACTGCATTCATAGAAATTCAGGTGTCAGAATGAAAAGATAAAGACTTCAAGGCAACTATTATGCACACTTTTCAAAACTTAAAGGAAACAATGCTTAGAAGGTAAATGAAGACATCATAATACCATCTCATCACATCAAGAATATAAGCACAGTGATAGAAGTTATTAGAAAAAGTCATGTCACTATCCAGGTGTGGTCAACACAATAACTAAGTAGTTTCCTACAGATGCTCGACAGCAATGGGAATTCACAGAAGAAAATATTAACATACTTAAAGTTACCTCAAGAGATCATGTGATGCAAAAGAGAGAGAGAGAGAGGAAGAAGGGAGAGAGGAAAGAGAGAGATAGAAAGAAAGAAAAAAAGAAAGAAAGAAGAAAGAAAGGAAGAAAGAGAGAAAGAAAGAAGAAAGAAAGAGAAAGAAAGAAAGAAAGAAAGAAAGAAAGAAAGAAAGAAAGAAAGAAAGAAAGAGAACTAATAAGACTTCGGGAATTATGAAATGGTACTAATCACCTCAACATGCCATAATGGCTTAATGAAGTGCCAAAGGGTAGAGGCAAGGCAGAAAATGGAAAAAAACTCCCATTTTTTCATGGAAACCATAAATCTACTTATCTAAGGAGCTCAACTAACATCTAGTATCACAAACATCAGAATGCCACAGACACATAGGAACTGCCAAATGTCAAAAATATAGAAAATGTGGAAAACAGAGTGAATGTGTTTAGTGTATGAGAGACTGTATGGAAGATTAATGGCCAAGCTTTCTCCAAAAGCTCTTGGAATTCAGAAGGAATGTAATGACATATTCAAGATTTGTAAAAATGTTCTATAAATCATGAATCACCTATCTAAAAAAACTTCCAAAAATCAAAAGTAAAATCACTCACAGACAAAGAAAAACAAATAGAATTTTTGGTATGAATATGCTCACCAAGGAGTAACAGAAGACATTCTTCATGTTGAAAACAAGTGTTAATCATGCATATAAATGTACACACACACACACACACACACACACAACACTATGCACAAATGAATACCCACCAAGTCAGTCAAACAGGTATAGACAAAACACATGCCTCATTTCCATAATAACTTGTCTTAATGAGATTAAAAATTAATTTTATAATATAAGGTGGGAATATAATTGGACAATTGTTCTTATAAGATATTGAAATATAATGTATATTATAGCCACACCATGAACAAACAAAATGAGAATAAAGTTGTATTAAAATGAACAAATTATTAGGCAGTAACTCAAGTCCAGGAACAAGTAGGGAGAAAAAGAAATATAAGAAGACAATTATAGCATTTATAAATTCTGGCTTTGTAAAAAAGACATTAAATGTTGTAAAATAATAATTAATACCATGTTTCTTAATATATAGCATATTTAGACACATTAATATAACAATAGGATCTCAAAAGTGGTTAAAGACATAATTATACACAAATATCTTCCTATATACCACTAGAAATAAGGCAGTATATATCTAAATCAGACCTGTTACAAGGTAAAATTTCACTCATAACCCCTGAAAAAAGTTAGAGAATACCTTAAAATAATTTTAAAATAGTGAAGAAATGAGTGTGATGTGTCCAACCCTAAATGCCACACCTACAATGCAACCCCCATATGTAAAGCTCAGGGAGAATCACCATAGGAGTGAGTGGCAAATGTGTAGGGGTGCCTGCTGAGAATGGGTGTCTTCTAGAGAGAGCAGAGAAGCTACATGCATGAAATTTCTCCAATATGGTTACCTAAACAAGATCTGCATAATGATAACACCAGCCGACATACCAAACTATGGGTGGGAGAAATTTCCCAAGGCCCTCCACCTAGATGAAGAGCCACAAGCATTCAGTGGCTGTCAAGAGGAGAATGAGTATTTTTCAGGGACAAGCCCTTGAAAACTTCCAAGTGCTCAGTCCCAAGCCCATGTACACAGGGTCTCAGTAGGTTGTGGGTCTTCATCTGTATAATTACACCCCTGTATATACATATATGTGGAACTTTAATAATTAAAGAAGTCATGGATTTGGACTGCAGGATGAATGGAGAAAAAGGGAAATTAGATAAAATAGTACTCATGTATGAAATTCTTAAAATGTAAACATTTTAATTTTAAAAAGTGAAAAAAATGTAAAGTAATATTACTGATGCCCTGAAAATCATTAACATCATACTAAAAAGAAACCACTCTCTCACATTAGTAAAATCACACACACACACACACACACACACACACACACA
>JANHMN010000012.1:57486916-57514722 GCA_030674055.1 Rhabdomys pumilio
AGAGAGAGAGAGAGAGAGAGAGAGAGAGAGAGAGAGAGAGAGAGAGAAAACAGAGGTAGCTGCCAATTAGAGGAATTAAGACAATTATGAACTTTCAGAGTGTGAGAGTCCTGCTTAGTTGATTCCGTGGGCCATGGTTTTGCACCAGGTTCTTTGCGTATAAGTTATGGCTGCTAGCTTGGTGTTTTTGTGGGACTCCATTAGTGGGAACAGCTGTGTTTCTTCCTTCTTTGCCTGCTCTTGGGACTCTTCTTTTTATTAGGATACCTTTTCCAGCCTTAATAGGATAGCTTTTGCCGTGTCTTATTGTATCTTGTTTGGTCATGTTGGTTTCTTGTTTATTAGTGACTTGCTCCATTCTGAAGATAAAAGAGGGGAGAGTGGATCTGGAGTAGACTGGAGGTGGGGTGGGGAGCCTGTGGGGAGTGGAAACTGTGGTTGGGATGTATTGTATGAGAGAAGAATCTATTCCCAAATAAAGGTACATTCCAGTTAGACAAAATGGACATATTCCAGGAGGTGCAGAGACTTACAAGGAGTAATGTATGCAGAGACTTATAGTATATAAAGAGGTTGACTATGTAAATTTTTCCTATGAAGTAAAAACATCAAGGTTAAATTCTATAAAATTTTGAATGGTAAATATAATTTTAAAGTAGTAGACAGTCTAGTCACATTTAATTTTAAGAAATTGAAATTAGTCTGATATTCAGGGCACACAAAATATCACAATTATATACCAGTACCTCGTGAGTACAGGAAAACATTATTGAACACAATGCCCTAAAAACAAATCCAGGAGAATGTAGAAAATATTTTATATCATCTGAAAGTGAGACTTTTCATCAAGAACGTTGATTGACTTTTATATCCCAGATGAATTAATGTAGCGCATCATAGCAAATCAAATAGCAAAGTCAAATGCATAAATCACCTCAAAAAAAGAAAGAAAACCATTAACAGAAACCAATACCATATTCTGTTGAAAATGCAAAAACTGAAAGAGAACAGCAATTCCTCAGATGACAGATGGAGGGTGTCTGTGACAAGAGTGACATCAGGAAAAGACGAGGTTCTCTATAGCTGGTAACCTAAACAACAATGCCTGGCTTTGCAACTTCTACACACCATTCTTGTAGATGTAGTGGTCAGAGAATTTACAAAAGAAAAGTATATAAGTGTCATTCAGGCTGGAGAGAAAGAAACGAAGCTCTTTTCCTGAAGATTATCTGATCTGTATCTAGAAAGTCTTAAAATGGATCAACTGGTGAACAGTTTACCCCACACAAGGATATGATTCCATCCTTAGCACCTATAAGACAGTGCTTGCCTGTTATCCCCACTGGGGAGGTGGGGTCTCTGACACTCCGCCATCTAGTGGGATCAATGAGGTCCAATGAGTGTATGTCTTAAAAACTAAGGTAGAGACCATTTGAGGGAGACAACTGATGGAAGTAAACTTCGGCCTCCGCACATGTACTGTGTGTGTGTGTGTGTGTGTGTGTGTGTGTGTGTGTGTGTACATAGAAAATAAATGATAGAAGGAAAAAAAGAGTCTGAGCTATCCAGAAATAAAACCTGTTGTGACTACTAAGATCAACAACACTGCGGACAAAGTGCATGGCTACATTTATGTATGCTAGCAATGCAAGCTAAATCTGAAAATTAAAGAAAGCAATTCCATTACAGCATCAAAGAAAATAGAACACTATATGTTAAAGGTTTATTGAAAAAAAATCATGTCCATCTCCTGGTTAGAGCTTCTTGCTAAACTTGTTCTCAGCTCAGTTAGCAGATCATTAGATCTCTAGATGCTGGCAGTGGTAGGTGCCAGCCTCGTACAGTCCAAACATGTCCCAACAGTTCAGCACATCACTCTCAGTCCTCTAACAAATGTTTGGAAGAAGTGTTTTGGTTATTATCTGCATATGTTTTAAATAAAATTAAGAATATGTATGTTAATCTGCAGAGCATAGTCCTGGATACTTAATATCTGGGTAGTATATACTGCTAGCTGTCACACACACGAACAATATCAGAGACTGAGGAAGATGTCAAGGAATGGTAGAAGATCCTTTTCATCACATTTTCTCCTCGTCAAGGGCTGCTGTTCTTCCTGACATGACAACTGTTCTTCAGTGGCATAGCATTGTGAGGGAGAAGAGTGTTACATTTGATTCATACAAATTCCAAACAGATGAAAGGCAAAAGTTCATTAAATGAATTCCCCAGATACCTAGATATACCTTGTCATGGCCTAATGAATAGTAGGAACTTAGACGGTACTATGTCTCAGACGTGGTGTTTGTCAATTTACCTCAGCTAATATGCTTTTAGTGTAAAATTCTGTGAAATGCCCCAATTTTCATACTGCTTGATCATTTTTATACATTCTTTGCTTTGTTTTTTTTTTTTCAATTTGGGATTTTATATTCTATTGACATGGTTAGGGTCAAGGAAAAGAAAAACGACTCTAAATATTTTAATACTAGTTTTCTAAAACAAATAGTGAAAGAGAGAGAAAGAGAAAAGAAACAAAGAAACAAAGACAAACTGGCAAGGTTTTGGGAAATGCTGAAGGTTGTGTTAGTTGTATAGTGTCTATTATCATTAAATGCTATGGACTGGGTCATTCCAAGATGAAGAATTATTTTCTAACGGCTTTGGAGGCTCGGCTTCTAAGGTAAGGAGATATAAGAACAGATTTCGTCTGGGGCGTGTCTCCTAAGCTTGGGGCGTGTCTCCTAAGCTTGCAGATGACTAGCACCCCCTGCATCTTCACATCATTCCTCTGTCAGTGTGGGTCCCAGTCCTTTCCAGCGCACTCTAATCATTCTTTCTCATATTGACGCCATATTCCAATAGCACAATGTGATTGGAACTTACATCAACTCTGTAAAGTCCCTGGTAGTGTCTCCATATACAGTTCCATCTACAAACTGAATGTTACTGTTTCAACCCATTTACTCAAGGGAATTACAGTCCCAGGCTACAACACTAGAGAAAGCTGCCTATAGCCTTGGGAAGATAAGCTGTTGAAGAAATCTCAAGATAGCACCACCAGTGATGTCAGCTGCCAAAGTACCAGCGTGGATGTTCTCCAGAGCTCTGGTCAGTCACTCCAGAGCCCACATCTGCCTTCTGCAGAAGCTCCAGAGGCTGCCTGCCTGCCAGTGTCAGAGCTAACAAGAGCTTAGCTTCCCTTTCATCTTCCATATCTCATGAAAGAGTCCCTTTTAGAAGAATGTGAACCTAATCTTTGCTGAGAACCCATTATCAGACATATAATTTTCAAATCATGCTTGTATGACATAGAACACAACTTAGAAAGATAACAGGAGGCATTATCTTGCATATCTATTTATTTGGAAAATCAGCATCCATAAAATAAACAGAGTTCTATCTCATAAGGACAAAGTTGTGCCTTTACATAGCATGATGAGACTATCCTTTGTATAAATAAAGTTACATATTCTATCCCTCAACAACAAATGGATGCTAAGTCAGGGCCCTTCAATCTGACTCTTGTTGGTGTTTTTTTTCTTGAAATGCTACATATTTTAAGTACACATATATGTTCCTGTGAAAGTTAATTTCATTTTTTTTGGTATGCATTGAGGTTTATGATATGTGAAAAACAGTCATAAATATATTTTTCATAAAAATAGTGATTTTAAACAAGAAATTGAAAAGCCACCTATGTGCACATAGACACATTGTCCTTAGTTAGGTTAAGTATTGATTTAATGAAACACCATGAACAAAGAAACTTGGGGAGGAAAATATTTGTTTGCTTAAATATCTGTATAACTGTTCTTCTTTTAAGGGAGTCAGGACAGGAACTCAAATAGGGCAGAAATCTGCAAGAGCTGATGTAGAGGCCATGAAGGGTTCTAGTGTTATAGTAATTATTTTAAAAAGCGGCCTCCAGTCAAGCCGACTGTCTAGGATGCAGCAGCTGTGCCTAGATCAGACGCCATGTTCCGAGGCCATGCTGCAGCTAGAAACGGCCAGCCAGAGACACCAGCCTTGCCACCCACAAGACGCCAGCGTGGGAGATGGCTCTGTCAATCTTCCACGCTATCTCTGCTAGGCTGGGCAATGCCTGGACCATCCTGCCAACCACACGGGCTCAGTACAGATGAGACTCTAATACTTAGATTATCCAAAGGCTTATATATTTAGTAATGATCAATAACAAGATACCCTTACAATCAGAGGTGTAACCCAATACCCAACCTAGATATACCAACTACCTTTGACTGCTACAGACAAGCGAACATCAGCCTGCATCTCCTCTCTCTTGTTCTCTGTCTCTCTCCCTTAGCTCCTCCTCTTCCTTCTCCTCTTCCTCCCTTACTCCTCCCACCTTAGCTCCTCCTACATGCTGGGACCTCCCACATATATCATTAGTTAAGAAGGAGCTCTGCTGGCTTTCCTCTAGCCCTATTTAAGAGGAGGCATTTTCTCAGTTCACACTGAGAAATGTGAATGAAATATGGAAGTCATGTTAATGAATAAAGCTATGTAAGTATTTGTATATGATGTTAATGGAAAAAGTTTTATTCACAGTAAAATAAACTAAGAGCTTAAAAGTCAATTTCATAACAATGAATAATTGTTGTAAACTCTGTAATACACAAGGTAGAGTGTGGTCAATTCAGCATCCATGGCTAGCCAATCTGCTTGCAAATGAAACCTTAAAGGGCATTTACTCTGACCATGGATGTTGGTACATACATAGCCATCTAATCTTACTGTTTAATCATTCTTGATGGAAGGAAAGGCATGCAAAAAAAATCATCTATGTCTCTGTAAGACCCAAGTTAACTGATCCTAGGAAGAAAGGCCGATGAACATGTAGGCTGTTCCTCAAAGGTACTTAGTGTGAATCACAAACATGACAATGTTCTGGAGCAAGAGATGCTATTGCACACACACACACATACACACATACACACACACACACACACACACACACACACACACACACATACACACACTAGTACACAAGAGAGAAAGAGAGAGGGGTAGGGAGGGAGAGAGAGAGACATGCACAGTCCAAAATTATATGTAATGAGTAAGCCCCGGAATGTATAGATTATAGTCAACCAGTTATGGCCTGTCCTTGGTGTGTGAGAACTGGGGTTGAGGAAAATTTATTTTTTTCTCACTGAATATATATACACATATATATTTTTTTCTGTGTTGTATTATATATTATATATATATTTGTTGATAGTGGTGTTTTGGTCACTATTCATGGAATACCAGCGATGAGGTGAGTAAGAGTTGAAGAAAAATGTCAACTCAGACTCTGTTCTCTTCAAAGGTCCAACGCCTGAACTTTAAGGGAAAGCCTATTATAAAATTTATAAATCCATTCAAAAGCAGGCCACAAACAGCTCTTTTGTTAGTTCATTGTCTACACAAGGCATTTATTATTTCATATTGAAAAGAATTTTTCTATCTGGAAAAAGTATTATTTTATCACGGATAAAGTCTAAAATATAAATATTTCATCAAGAGTCTGTAATACTCTTTGAAAGCCACTTTACTTCTGAGTTCTGCCAAGTGGACGATGTCCTCAGTGTGCTTAGTCTTTTAAAATTCTTGACCTATATCACTTGAGAAGCATAGCATTCTGACTTTTAGTGTTAAATTCATTCATATTTTACTGGAAGACAAATCTGCTATCATTTGGAGTGACCTTCAACACACGTTCTATGAACACCATATGTTGCAGGATTAATAATGACGTTTTCCTAGAAACAGAAGTGGCAGGTCTCAGATGATGCCCAAATGTCATTTTTCATGGATTGTCACACTCAGGCACTTATGTATATAGGCAGACAGGATGTAACATGTAATGGGTTCCAAGGCTGACCACACCCAGTGTTCCATGTATTCTGAGGTTCAAAGAGGCAGAAAATAGCTGACCATTTAAGTGGAGAGATATTGAGATACTTGGGAGCTAGTCATAGAGAGTTATATGACTGTGAAGTGACAGAAATACAAACAAGTTTTAGCAGGATAATCATTTGATAGACAAACTGTGAGGTAAATGCTTTTCTGTACACTACAATCTAGTGTGGTGTGGGAGCGTCAATAGATAAAAGGAGAATGTCAGGAGAACCTCAGGGTCAAAGTGGGTGAAATGGGTTGACATGCTTATGAGCTGTTTCTCAGTGGTTTCAAAAGGCAATAGCTTGAGGTGTCCACAGCACAGGAGTTTGTCTGTGTCTAGCAGATGTTGCTTGATGGCCTTGGGAAACATACAAATCGGTCAGGCTCTGCAGGGCTAAAGCCGGATCACTGGGCTGGTCACAGTAATCATATTATAACATTGTGAGTTTGGTGCTGGTCAGTCTTGGTGGGTCTAATGGTTCTCAGCCTGTGGTGAAGATGTAAACAAGCTAAGGGCCAATAGACAATGGCCATCCTGTCTCGTTAAGTGACAACTGAAGCTTCCTGGCAAGAGAGATATTGCCTTTTTAAAGAAATGAAGCTTCTCGAATTCAGGGCTTGGTGGAAGTATATCCTTCACTTGTCCTGAGGTGTACAAAGACCAGCTCTTTAGAAAAATAAGTGAAAATGTGGCCAAACAATTATGGGGTTTTTTTTTGTGATTGTTTGCTATAAGTTTGCCTGTAGCAAACACAAAACAGGCTTGTATTTGTAAGGATAGACCACATATATGACAGTAGTTTCATGTAACTATTACGGCCATGTGACTATTACATCCAAGTGACTATTAGGGAGTGACTATTACCCAGGCGTCAGTAGAATCCTCTAGTATAAAGTGATATTTGTGCATCTGAGGAAGAACTGATACAAAGCTATGCACTGCCAGTAACAGAGAAGGTCCACACATGGAGTGTGTGTTATATACTAGTGATACTAAATCATTATATTTGTATATGCATTCCTTATAGTATTCTTGTTGTTTCACAGTATACTTCTGGTTGTATTATATCAAATATTTAAAGATTCTTTTATGTTTGAGCATGTAATTCTGGGATTGAGCCAGGGCCTTGTGTAGCCTAAGCAGGTGCCCTACAACTGAGTGACATTCTTACAGGTTTATGCCCCTCAATATCGATGTAATCTTTAAAAGATAGACATGTAGCAAAGCAATCACTCCTAACAGCGTTCTACTACACCTACCCATAGATCAGTGTCTCACTTAGCTCTCATCAGAGAAGCTTTCTCCTGCAATAGATGGGAACTAATACAGAGACTCACAGCTGGAAAATATGTAGAGAATGAGAGACCTCAGAACACTCAGTTCTATATGGGATGTCTCCATCAAATCCCTCCCATCAAGGTCCCTTAGTGAACCTGGTAAAAAAGATGGTAAGAGCTTGAGGGGATGGAGGACACCAAAGACAAGGCCTTTGAAAAACAGACCACTGATGCACATACACGTTCAAAGAAACTGGCACAATGCACAGGGCCTGCACAGATGGGGTTCCAGTGTTGCGAGGGGAATAGGCACAAGCCTCCATCCCTATCTCGAAAGCTGCTTCTAAGTGACAGACACTTACAAATGAAAAAAAAATTAGTTTTTTTCCAAGGGAATCTCACTGGGTATACAAATCACTCCTAAAGCCCAGCAGATAGCCAACACAAAACTAACTCAATGGTATTTTTGGAGGTTCTTTGTCTCATAATGCTTTGTCATGGCCTTTTTACCCCCTTACACTTCTTTAGTATGTATTATAGTTTCTGGTTCAAGGTTTCTATGGGGTTTCTGTGTTTGTGAATATGTATGTTTCTATGTCTACGTGTTTCTTCATCCTTTCCATGAACTCTTTTCCTTGTAATTTTTGTTTGTATCCTAATGAGAGAAAAGATGTGCATTTGAAGGGAAGTTGAGAGGATTTGGAAGATGTTGGGGTAAGGGGGTATCATAATCAGAATGCATAGTATTCTACTTCCAATTTTTAAAATTACCCCTAAAACAACCTTTAAAATGTCCTTTCTGAGTTATCCCAAGGAAGGCACTATGTGTTATAGACCCTGAAGACCGCTAGATAATAATAGTGATATTGATGATTATGACCTTTATAGTCCAAGGTCATGCATATAGAATATTTATTCTGAGAATATTCCTGTGTTGCTAAGACACTGATCAAGGATGAAAAGAGCAGATCTGGAGAAGTTCCGTTGCTATTATTCAAAGGCCTTTTAATAATAAATTAAATAAATTTGAATTAAGCCACAAAATTTGTGGTTTCAATCCACAAAATTTAGAAAAATTTCCAGAAATCAGGTAAAAAACAAAACCTAATATTTTGTACACACACACATACATATAAAGGCATAACGAGAGAGGGAGAGTGAGTGACAGAGGGAGGGGGAGGCATAAATTAGTTTAAATAAGCCAAAGGTCATATTCCTGAATAGTCACTAAAGATGAGAGCTATTTTGACATCGAATTATAAAAGTAGAAATTATCAAATATCTTTGCTAATAACAAATAATTGGCAGTAGTATATTGCTTAAGAATCAGTGTTTTCCTAGTCCCCAATTATTTTTTGATCAATCAATAAGATGCCAACAAGCAATGACTGGGCAAAGAGTAGGACATATTGAGTCATGCAGGCTAGGGAGCAGAGAGGAAATACAAAATCTCCATGACTCAAGGAAGAAGGATGGGGCACAGAAGGGACAGGAGATAAATTCAACCATCCATGTGAGATTTGAGGTAAGTGGCCACTTCCCCCTTTGGGCCTGGGGTAGCAGAAGAAGGTTTAGGAGTGTCCAGCCTTTGATTTCACTTACCTCAAATCTCACATGGATGACTGGATTTATCTACTGTAAGTGGCCACTTCTCCTATTGGGCCTGGGGTAGCACAAGAAGGTTTAGGAGTGCCCAGCCTTTGAGGTAGCCAAGGCATTTTTAAAATAAAGTAAAAAACAAATAAACAAAAGAGAACTGATGTTTAAGTCTCTGTGCATCTAATGTATACCCAATGTATACATTAAAAATAATGATGGATCCTGATACATTTCTGCAGTTTTTCTCCTTGACTGCACAGTTATTTCTACTAGATCTTTCTATAAGAATATTAATAGATTGCTAAAAATATTGATCAATGTAAAAGTTGTGAGTTGAACATGGCAGGTAAAGAGAAAGCTCACTGGAAAATAGGAATTCAGATGCCCCCACTCATATCCAATCTAGTTTCCTGATATATGCAAGATGTTATAGGAGGAAACCTTTAACTCCTTGGTGTTTGGGTGGATTACGTAATTCCTGCCTCTTGGCTGATTCTTGCTTTTCATTATCTACAAAGCTTCCACCTTTGACTGCCTAAGGGCAGTATTCTGTCAAAACAAGAAGAGGGAGCACAGGGTGCTATCTGCTGCCAGCTGGAGTGTGTCTATGCTTGACACTTAGTAGTCTATCCATAAAATAGATCTTCTGTCTCTAGAATGGGTAATGCCTGATAAGTCTGAGGACTATGTATATGGAGTGCTTGTTAGACGTGTGGTTGACAACAATCGAATTACATATGTGCCCAGAACAGATAACATGGGGAAATCTTGGGTGGCCATAACAGCTCACTAAGATTTCAGTATTAATTACTGATAAGGATGTAGGAATAGAGATGCAGATGTACTTCTCTCTTGACTTCTCTCCCAAGGTCACTGATACTATCTTCAGAGATATAGCCTCAGTTACTTGGAAATTCCCAAGAGACTAGTGTCTACAGACTATGAAGGGGGCAAAATGATTAGTAATGCTGTCTTCTAAGTTGAACCACTTATTTTCTTGTGTTCCCTTTGGCAAGAAGTCACTTTCTCATTTGGGAATAGAAGTGTAAAGAAAGGCATAACTACTTGACCACCGAATAAAGGAAATCTGTAAAAAATGATTTATTTTCATACTTGTTTTGAAGTCATTTGTATGTTATCTGTGACTGTATGCAGGTGTGTGCATACAGTCCTGTGGAAGCCAGAGTCTGGAGTTAAATTTGGTTGTAGTGTCCAACGTGGGTGCTAGAAATCAAACTGTGTGCTCTGGAAAAGCAGGGCATATTCATAACTGTCAAGCCATCTCTCCATGTCCCTAAAGAAATTCTTACAAAAAGAATCTGGCATCCTCTTGCTTTCTCTATGGGCATTTGGGTGAAAACTTTGAGCTATACATAGTGAATGATAGTGATTAATTAATCGAAGATCACAGTAACAAAAATAATGTTACTTGAAAGAATAACTGTCATCCATTTTAGAGTAGTCCAGGGTACCCTTGGCTATATGGTAGGGAAAGGAATTTTGAAGCAATTCAGAAAATGAAAGTTTATGACAAGATAACAGATGCTGGGAACCTAAAGGGTGAGCCTACTGTAAGTGTTTGGAGAAAATTATTACATAAGTGTTTTACATAGCTGTATAAATATGATAAATATGTTTAAATGATCTCCTTGATTAAAACACCATGAGGCATGCTGGAACTATTACAGGAAATGAGTCAGTATCTAATACAATAGTTCAATAATGTCATCTTATAATTTGCTAAAATTTAACTCCCTAAACATAACATTGAGAGGTTTCTGAAAACTGCCAAATACGACGAGTAAAGATTCCTGTGCCTCACATCTATCAGAAAATAGTTTTCTCTTTCTATCCTTATCTGTTTTAAGGATGAAAACAGGCCATTGGTACTGTCTAGTCTACCTCGAGGGCACTATTAACATACAACTGCATGCTGCATGGAGACCTTCTAAACAGAACACTGGATAATATTTGCTTTAGCTATGTTTCTTTTGCTGGGAAAGAGCACAATAACCAAAGTGATGTATAAAAGAAAGTGCTTCATTGGCCTTAGAGTTTCAGAGGGTCATGTCCTTGATGGAGAAGTGAAAGCATGGTGGCAGGTGACTGAAGCAGTAAGAGAGCTCTCATCTTCATCCATGGGGATGAGAGGGGGCACAAGGAAACACATTCAAAATGGCATGTGTCTTTTAAAATATTAAAGACTGTCTCTAGTGACACACATCTCCAATCTTTCCCAAATAGTTCCAGACTAGGGGTACAAGTGTTGAAACAGACAAACCAATGGCAACATCCTCATTTAAACCTCCACATTGCTTTAACACAATCCTTGTCCACATTTCATCCTCATAATCACCCTAAATGTGCAGCGTTCTTTAACAATGTTTGCACAGAAAAATTATTATATTCCAAATCCCATACTGGTCAATCTTAAGGCATTTGTTGCCTTGCACTGTGATATTTAATTTTTCAGCTAGAATGCTGTGCTTTGAATAGGTGTCTGCGTGTTTACTCATTTTTCTCAAACTATATACTTCAAAAGTTTATGGCATCATCTGTTCTTTTATTAGACAGAATCATGATATTTATAAGATGACAACTTGGGGACTTACAGTTGCATGAAGATGTAGTGTGACCTAATATGACTAGAGAAAGAACTGTAGGAAGTCCTTGAACTCTAGAAAGAACGTAGGCTTCTAAGAGACCATAAGACCTAAGCACCAATATGTCCATGAGTCTCCTCCATTTCTGGGTCATGTACTATGTATCTCAAACAAGGAGCTGTAGAGGCCCCCAGACCCTCTAAGACTAGCAGGAAGCAGAAGTCAAAAGAGCACATTCCAACATCAATACGGTTCAGATATTGAAACACTGATAAAGACTTTAAAGCAACTCTCTATGTGGTGATTGTAAGGCAAATTTTCTTGAAATAAATGAGGCTATAGCAAGGCTGAGAGGAAACAGAAATTATTTAAAATTTCATAAAATAATAATAATGTTTAATGGGGTTGGGAAAATATAAGAAAAACGTTAACATTGCATCACTGGAATTCTAGAAAGACAAGACAGAACACGGAATTCGAATGGTATTTGTAGGAATATAAATTAATAATTCCTTGAGGAAAACATTAACTAAACCAATAAAATAAGGAGGAAAACAAGCCTTCAATATGATTTTTAAACAGAAAGTCATGAATGACTATGCGCACTAGATTATACCTTTAAAAGCCATGGCTAAAAGTCATCATGAAGAAATAGGATATTAAGAGTTCATCTTATTATCAAATCATGAGGACCAGAAGGAGAAAGTATTATACTATTTTTCAGTATAGACAGAAAAGAACCACG
This sequence comes from Rhabdomys pumilio, assembly GCA_030674055.1. Taxonomy (NCBI): domain Eukaryota; kingdom Metazoa; phylum Chordata; class Mammalia; order Rodentia; family Muridae; genus Rhabdomys; species Rhabdomys pumilio. The sequence continues at coordinate 57,499,049 of JANHMN010000012.1, forward strand.
AACTCTGGGCTCAGTATCTGGGAGAAATGAAGGTAAAGGACGACATTACAATCATTTATCTTTAGCTGAAGTAGATTTAAGGACTGGCTAACAGAAGTTCTCCAAACAGAAAAGAGCAAAAAGAAGGCTTGAAATTCCTCAAAGTAAATCAGAGTGCCAGTCTCTGTAAACGTAGAGGTGAAGAAGACAGTGCTAATCCCATGAGTTCCTTAAGTCTTGACTAAAACACAAGCTTTAGCAGTTGGGTGTAGTGTTATATGTGTGAAAAAAAAAAGATTTAGCACAACTAATTTACAACACAGAAAGAATAAAGTACTCAAGAATAAATGCATCATTATTGGGCACACTGAATTGTAGAACATCTCCAGCCACTAGTCTCCCTACAATGTGATACAAAGCCTTTTAAAGCTGTGAGTCAAAGTAAACCTTTCTTTCCTCAGTTATTCATTGTTTGGTCACAAGAGTAAGAATACTACTTAAAATGCCAGACAACTGGAATCTACACAAGGGTATGTCAGTATCTAGCACAACCACTAAGACCAGGATACAAAGAGTATCATCCTCAAAATATTTCATATACATCAAGGTTAGTCTGTAAAAATATACTCAATTTATGTACAAAAAGTTCAGAGATAGTGGAAGAATAGAAAAATTATTACAGAAATAGAAACTGAAAACTGGAAAAGTTATGATATATATATATATAAACAATTACCACAAATGCACACTAAATACATTAAAAGACTTACATAGTAACTTTAAAAACATAATAGGATAATAGGCTGTCTAAATGTAGAAATGTATTCAAAATAGAATGGCATAAACAAATAAATACACATGGAGGAAATGGCTATCCATGCAAATAGTAAGCTGGAGAAATGGCCCATCAATTAAGGTACTGCTCTTTGAGAGGACCTGAGTTCAATTCCCACACCCACCCCAGGCAGCTCATAACCACCTCCAACTCCAGAGAGTTCTGACACTTCTGGCCTTTGCAGGCACCTATACTTAAGTGCACATACGCCACCCCCTTCCATGCACATACAGAGAATTTAAAAAAAATATAAAATTATTTTAAAAATTTAAAAAACTCAATCAAGACAGAAGTGGAACATAACTACCACAACTTTATAACTTGATAATAAAATTATTTATACTCATAAGACATATAAAAATATCTCACTTGGTGATAACAGGCTGGATGCTTTGTCTCTGAGTGGGTAAAAAACTATCCTGACTATTGTAATCAGTTCCATTCAGTATAATACTGAAAGAAATATTATCGGAAACAAAGAAATATGAAATTAAATCCAGAGAATTAGAAAAAAAAGAATGAAATTATTCTTTTTTTCTGGATGATGTGATTCTTGACATAGAAAAATCAAAGTTAAAAAATAAAAATGGGGGGAAGGGAATGGGGTAAGGGGATAAGATCTAAAATGTAAATAAAATATCCAATAAAAAATTTAAAAAAGCAAAGCATAAGAGCAGAGCAAGGTAGGAAAGTGTGAGGCTGGTACTTAAGAGCCGGGTTCAGTGCATTAAAAGGAAGCATCCAGAACCCAAGCATAACAGCAGATGTAATAATGCCACCAAAGCAAACATACAATCAGATTCTTGTTAAAGATCTGCTTGATAACAATGATAAAAATATAGATGATTAAGGATTTTTACATATTTTAAAGATGTGTTTTCATGAAATGAAAAGTTAAGAGTCAAGACACATTTATTCTCTGAGTTAATAAATTTAATGTTTGTCAATATTCCAGGAAATATTTTTTTTAGATCGACTATGTCTATATTAGTAACCAGAACATTAGACTACCTGAAACAAACTAGAAAAAAATACAGACTGAGTGGACAAATATTATTCATTATTACAGCTTACTCTTTAGCATCATAAATCTAAACAATATGATATTAGTAGAGTAACAGACATATAGATCAAGAGAAGTGGGAAAAAAACAAAGACTCAGAAAATATAAGAATGTGATATTTTTCTCTAAAACATTTAACAAAAATGCAGAAAAAGAATTAAGAGGCAAAATAGTCTTTCCAAACAATTATACTTAAATGTCAATAAAATAGTCCCACAAAAGAGACACTTGAATAAAAATTTAAACTAGATGAAATTAATTCAGAATGAATTATGACCGGACTCACAGTTGAGTCCGACAGTACTGCCCCAATACCTGGCCTAACTGGGACTTGCCTTGGGCCTAGAAGACTCAGAAACTCCCGCCCAGTGTAGATAAAGGATCTTTCCAATTTGCGTCTGTGCCAGGCAGCAGATCCTATGCTCTAGCCCATCTTACTGAAATCACACCCAGAGATAGTGAAACCCCAAGGAGTTCTGACACACCCAGACTCACAGGCTCACTGGAGGTACAGGCTCCAGCTAGAGACATCAAGGACAAAGCAGAAACAACCAGAAGACAAGAGGCAAGTGCAAGAACATAAAGAAACCAAGGCTACCTGGTATCATCAGAACCCAGTTCTCTCACCACAGCAAGCCTTGTATACCCCAATACACCTAAAAAGAAAGGTTTTGATCTAAAATCCCAACTCATGATGATGATAGAGAACTTTAAGGACATAAAAAAATTCCCTTAAAGAAACACAGGAGAACATAGTTAAACAAGTAGAAGCTCTTAAAGAAGAAATATATAAATCCTTTAAAGAAATACAAGAAAACACAGCCAAGCAGGTGAAGTAATTGAACAAAACTGTCCAGGGTCTAAAAATGCAAATAGAAACAATAAAAAAAATCACAAAGGGAGACAGTCTTAAAGATGGGAAACCTAGGAAAGAAATCAGGAGTCATAGATGCATGCATCACCAACAGAATACAAGAGATAGAAGAGAGACTCTCAGGAGTAGAAGATACCATAGAAGACATTGACATAACAAAGACAATGTTAAATGCAAACAGCTCCTAAGCCAAAACATCCAGGAAATCCAGGACACAATGAGAAGACCAAACCTAAGAATAATAGATATAGAAGAAAGTGAAGATTCCCAACTCAAAGGGCCAGTAAACATCTTCAACAAAATTATAGAAGAAAATTTCCCTAATCTAAAGAAAGATATGCCCCTAAACATAGAAGCAAGTCTACGGAACACTAAAACAAATTGGACCAGAAAAGAAATTTCTCCTGTCACATAATAATCAAAATATCAAATGCACAAAACAAACAAAGAATATTAAAAGCAGTAAGGAAAAATGGTCAAGTAACATATAAAGGCAGTTCTATCAGAATTAAACCAGACTTCTCAACAGAGATTCTAAAAACCAAAAGATCTTGGGCAGATGTTATACAGACCCTAAAAATAAAAAATAAAAAATGAAATAGGCTACTATACCCAGCAAAACTCTTAATAACCATAGATAAAGAAACCAAGATGTTCCAGAACAAACTATCTTTCCACAAACTCAGCCCTAAAAAGGATAATAAAAGGGAAACTACAACCAAGAAGAAGCAAGCAATTAACCTTCTCACAACAAACCTAAAGGAAAATAGCCACACAAACATAATTCCACCTTTAATAACAAAAATAAGAGGAAGCAACAATCATTGATTCTTAATATCTCTTAACATCCATAAACTCAATTCCCCAATAAAAAGGCATAGACTAACAGCCTGGATACATAAACAGGACCCAGCATTTTGTTGCATATAGGAAACACATCTTAGTTACAAAAAAGATACTACCTCCAAATAAAAGGCTAAAAAAAAGTTTTCAAAAAATGGTCCCAAAAAATAGAGTACAGCTCTAAACAAAGAATTCTCAACTAAAGAATCTCAAATGTTTAAGAAGCACCTAAAGAATGTTCAACATCTTTAGTCATCAGGAAAATGCGAACCAAAACAACCCTAAGATTTCACCTCAAAGCAGCCAGAATGACTAAGATAAAAAACTCAGGTGATAACAGATGCTGGTGAAAATGTGGAGAAAAAACACTCCTCCATTGCTAATGGGATTTCAAGCTGGTACTACCACTCTGGAAATTAGTCTGGAGGTTTCTCAGAAAATTGAAAATAGTTCTACCTGGCGACCCTGCTATACCACTCTTGGGCGTATACCTAAAAGATACTCCAATGTATAACAAGGACACATGCTCCATGTTCATGGCAGATTCATTTATAATAGCCAGAAGTTGGAAACAACCAATGTCCTTCATCAGAGGAATGGATAGAGAAAATGTGGTACATTTATACAATGGAGTACTACTCAGCTATTAAAAATAATGTATTCGTGAAATTTCAGGCAAATGGATGAAACAAGAAAATATCATCCTGAGTGAGGTAACCCGGACAAAAAAGGAAACAGATGGTATGTACTCACTGATAAGTGGATATTAGCCCAAAAGCTCAGAATTCTCATGATACAACTCACAGACCATATGAAGCTTAAGAAGAAGAAAGACCAAAGTGTGAGTGCTTCAGTCCTATTTAGAAGGAGGAACAAAATAATCATGGGAGGTAGAGGAAGGGAGTGACCTGGGATTGAGAGAAGGGGAGAGGAAAAAATAGGCAAATCAGGTATAGAAAGAGACAGGGGAGAAGTACAGAGGGTCAGAAAATTGAATGGAGGTGTGTAATAGTGGAGAATGTGGAACTGGGGGAAGCCATAGACAGTGTCAGATGCCAGGAAGCAAAAGATTTCCAGGACCCAACGGTGATGACACTAGCCAAAATGCCCAGCAAAGGGGAGATAGAACCTGTAGAGACCACATCTGCTAGATAGGCACAGCCTCCAGTTAAGGGATGGGGCCACCCACCCATCTCAAAAATTTTAACCCAGATTTGTTCCTATCTAAAGGAAATGCAGGGACAAAAAATTTGGGCAGAGACTGAAGGAAAGGCCATCCAGAGACTGCCCCACTTAAGGATCCATTCCACCTGCAGATACCAAACCCCAACACTATTGCTGATGCCAAGAAGTGTTGCTGACCGGAGCCTGGTATAGCTGTCCTCTGAGAGGCTTTGTTAGCACATAATTAATACAGATGCGGATACTAATAGCCAACAATCAGACTGGGTTTGAGGACCTCCATGGAAGAGTGAGGGGAAGGACTGAAGGAGCAGAAGGGGATTGCAACCTCATAGGAAGAACAGTATCAACTAATCAGACACCCAGAGTACTCAAGGACTAAACCACCAACCAAAGAGGGATCCTGCTACATATGTAGCACAGGATGGCCTTATCTGGCATCAACGGGAAACGATGCCTTTTGTCTTGTGGAAGCTTGATGCTCCAGCATAAGGGAATGCTCCAGCAGTGAGGTGGGAATGGATGGGTGAGTGGGCTGGGAGCACCTTCATAGAGGCATAGGGACAGAGAAAGCGTTGGGGGCTTTGCAGAGGGGAAACTGGGAAAGGGGACAACATTTGATATGCAAATAAGTAAAATAACCAATAAAAATGAATTATGGTATAATACAGAATAGGAATCCATCAAACTCTCAGGAAAGTAATACAAAAAATGAGATTAAAAGATGGGCAAGTAAATATTGGATTTAATATCAAAAGCACAGGATCTGAAAAATAAACTCAATACATTTGATCTCTTCAAAAATTTAACTTTATGGAGGACTCTATTGTAGGAATGAAAGGGCAAGTACAAACTTGAAGGAAATAATTCAACGGAGAACGATTCAACAGCAATCCAATGGAGTAAAATGCGTAATGAATTCTAAGACTTCTTTAGTAAATAAGTAAATATAATAATACTGTATTAGTAACTTTGGTGCAGCTATGACCAAAACAATAGACACAAACATCTAATATGAGGAAAGACCTGTACGGCTTACGTTTTCGGAATGTTCAGTCTATGCTTTGTTCCTATATATAAGGAAGAGAGAGCTTCTAGGTCAGGATGATTGTGTGCATAGGAAGAGTCAATTCTCCTAATGGTCAACAAGAGAAAGAAACAGGGAATTGGGACCTAGGTAAAAAATTCAAAATTATGGTTTGGTGGACCACTTCTAAGTAGTGAAACCTCTTAATGTTTCCAGAACCTCCAAACACAAACCTTGGGAGATGGTAGAGGCTAGGTGAGTTATTAGTACAAACAAACAAACAAACAAACAAACATGGAGTGGAAGCACAGATCTGTATCTCCAACACTGGAGGAGCAGAGATAGGTGGATTCTAGGGGCTTACTGGTCAGTAAGAAATCCTAACTCAAAAAGTAGGTAGAATATAATAGAGGGAGGCCCCTGATGCCAACATTTGGTCCACAGATATGTAAGCACAAACGAGTACACAAGCACATACATATTTATAACACACACATACACAGCCCCAGAACTTTCTAAAATAATTTTGCCATCTGGGAGCAAGCAAACAAGTGAGCATATGAAGGACATTTTGTATTAAATAAGTTGACATCCAAAATCTCACAGTCATCTCAGAATAGGCTTAATATCTCCAAAATTGAAGATGCAAAGAGCCCCTTAACTATTCAAAAGTATAAGTCTAAAAGTTCCTTCAGACCCAAGACAGACTTAGCTATGAGTGTTTAACAGGCAGTTAAAGACTTCCTTGAGTTGGTGCCTACACACAGGCTTCATACCTAAGAGCTAGTATCTTTGGTATAGGAAGGCACTCTGCTGGCTTCCAAAGGAGAAATACAAACACCAACCCAACCACAAACTTCTTGATACAAAATGGTGTCTTGCCTGCAAGACGTGCTAGTGCAGTGATGGCAAACAGCTTGTAGGAGTAATCAACCTATATCTGATTAGACTAAGGGTACATACACTCCATGCCTGAACCCTGCTTGAGTGACCAATAAACTGAAACTAGACAGTCCGGGAACTGGGGTAAAAGCAAATATCACTGTTCTCAAAACTGAAATAAGACAGAAAAGTAGCAGCATAATGAGTCCTAATGACAGTCTGCTATGTCCATAGATCAGCCCCTTGTTCAACCATCATCAGAAAAGCTTCCTCTTCCAGAAGATGGGAAAAAATACAGGAGATATCTTGGAAGACTCAGCCCTAAACGGGATGTCTTCATCAAATCCTATCTCTCAAGGTTCAGGAAGACTTGCAGAAGAGAAGAACACATATATGACCTCACAGAGACTGGAGCAGCATTCACAAAGCCTACACAGCTTTGTACCAGTTAGAATTCCTAGAGCTTAAAGGAGAAGTGTACACATGCTCCCATCTTTAAGCAAGAAGTAATCTTAAGTTGATGATAACCGATTGCAAATGAAAATGTATTTTTCTCCAAAGGAGTCTCGTTGGAGAAATAAACTACTCTTAAGAGTAGGTTGCATCCTCATCAGGAGCTATCCAAGAGGAAATGAACTCAACATTTCTGGAGGTTCCTTGGGTCATAATGTCCTTTTATGACTCTTCCTAAATTTATATATTTTATCCTTTCTTTTTACCCTATAGGTTTGTGTGTGTGTGTGTGTGTGTGTGTGTGTATACTTATGTTTAGTACACTTATGGGATTCCTGAGTCTGTCAATGAGTGGGTCTCTATTTTGTGTGCTTTCTCTTAGACTCTTTTCTTTTTGTTTGTCTTGTCAAATTCCAATGTGCTTGTTTTTGTTTCATTGTATTATTTTTATTTTATTATATTTTGTTGTTTCCTAGAGGAGCCTGTTTATTTTCTAAAGAGAAATGTAAAGGAATTGGATTAGTATGGAAGGTGTGGTAAAGAATAAAGGAATAAAGAAAGGACAAAATGTAATCAGGATATATTATTTGAGAAAAATTCTACTTTTAATAACCAATTGTAACATTCCATTTCATAAGTGAGGAAAAAGGCATATGTTGCAACCAGCTCCGCTGGACCTGGCTTGAGACAAAAGACTTAACAAAAAATGTTGCAGCTTGTTCCGGTCTTCGGGTCAGGGTCTAGAGGGAAAGAGATAAGGGGAATAAGGGAAAGAGACCTAGGAATGGAGACAACACAGAGGTTCTGATCCAGTCTCAAGTCTAGTCTTGAGTCTTTTATTGAAGGGAAATCTGGTGTGTTTATACACTTTTGCCATGCCCCTTGTAGGCACATGGATATGATGTAAGCCTTGGAGGCGTGGCTAGTACATGCGCCTTACAGGCATGGATAGCTGCTTTCTAGCCGCTTTCTGTTAAAAGTCGGCTACCAACAGGCATAGAAAACAGAAATAGTAGAAAAACATTATTGAAATCCAGCAGTGGAAACATTATGCCTTCTATCCCTATGACCAGCAGCACCTGGGGCACATTGTGGGCATATGATCTGAATTCCACTGGGTTAGAACAGCTCTGTCCCCATAGCATAACCATTTGTAGCCTACGCAGTTTTCCTGGTTCCACTTACTGCCTGCTGTGTTCCTTAGCAGATGATCTACACTTCTGGCACCCCAAGATCCCAGGATCCCCCATGTCACTTTGGGTTCATTCTCACAACTTCATATGTAGTCTTGTTATGAACTACTTTGTAACAGTTCTGATTTCATATGCCTACCTTTGAAATGTTGTCTGATTTCATAGACCTTCCTTTGAAATCTAGGTGAAACATCTATGGCCATGGAAGTCCTGCATGCCCAAAAGTCCAGCATTATGAAGATAGTGAAGGTCTTCAACCAAATAGAGCAAAGAACCCCTGAGATTATGACTGTAGTGCCTTGAATTCATGGATGGCAGGGTACAGTGAAATGAATCATAAGAAACAAGTTTTATTATTAATATGGCCATGTTTTCTCTTTTCTCATGGGAAAGTTTACCTTTTATACCATTTAGCTTGCAATGCACATGGTCTATCCAGTTCTTGAGATAAATTCCAAGATAGCCAACTTTTCTATTGTTCTGAGTAAAGCAATACTTTAATTTTAATGTGCCACTGTTTCTGCTACTTTAAACACTTCTTTTTTAAACAAGCTCCACTTTTTCCAAATATACGTCTACTCTGATTTTGCTCTCAGTTCTCATTGTAAACCAGACTAAATGAAACCAGTAATATCCATGCCAAAGCCTAAAGGCTACATCTTGACCTGCCCTCTACCAAATTAATTGACTTTTTCCTCTCCCTCTCCCTCCCCCTCCCCCTCCCCCTCCCCCTCTCCTTCCCCCTCCCCCTCCCCCTCTCCCTCTCCCTCTCTGTCTCTCTCTATCTCCCTCTCCCCCTCCCCCTCTCCCTACCCCCTCTCCCCATCCTCCTCTCCCTATGCCCCTCCCCCTCTCCTCCTCTCCCTCTCTTTTTCTCTCTCTTCCTCTCCCTCCCCCTCTCCCTCTCCCTCTCCCCTTTCTCTTTCTCTCCCCCCCTCTCTCTTTCATTCCTTGAGAAAAGGTCATACTATGAAGCTTAGACTTGTCTAAAATTTGCATACAGCCTAAGTTTGATATTTTTCAGTTCTACTGTTTCTACCTCTTGGGACTGATCTTATAAGCATGGAATGTCATACCTGGCTAGTAGATGCTATTAAATCCAGCCTCCGTCAAAATCTAAGTATGTGGACATTATATAGATAGACTCTGGACAGACTGTAACCTGAATGCCCTCTAGTTCAGTTTCCAGTACAGTCTCTGGTGGCAATTTAAAATCTCATGAGTCTGGCCTTCACTGTCCACACTCCTTCAGGTATGCTAGTACTCTGAACTCTCATCAAAATTGCCTAACAAATTCTGATACTCTGTTTTAGAGCTTCTGCAATCTGCTTTGCAGTTTCTTCTAATTTCTCCCACAGATCAGGTCCAAAGCACTGGGAACATGAATCAGTGGCCTAGTTCTTTAAATTAGTTCTCCACTTCCTACATTTTCCAGAATACATGAACATGTAAATGTACATTTTATGCTCAAATCACAATACAAGCTTTGTTAGGGAGTTGTCATGAAGCACAAGTGGATATTTCACTAATATAGGTAAGTATAAAAACGTCATTCAGCACCATTAACCATTAAAATGCACACTAAAATGTAACAATATATTGGTACACACTTCTACAAATGGTTAAAATACAAATCATAGTGATATGTGCTAGTGACATGGAACAAAAAAAAATCGCTCATTTGTGCCTAGAGGGAAGGAATTATTTGAAATTCTCAATATTTACATTAGTAGAGTATTTCCGGTCAAACATCATTTCAATATGAGAGAAAAGTTGGTCTCTTCTCCATCTAATGATCCCAGTAATTCACATTTTTGAAAACCAATGAAACATATCCCCAAAGACTTAAATGTTTCCATTTCCCAGGCATCACAACAAAAATGATATACATCGCCTCCAGAGTTAATGTCCCCAGCAATGCAGGATCCTAACCCTCCTTGTCTTCTTGAGAGCTTCACTCTATCTATTATCCACTATCTCCAGGTAGTTTTAATTTCTTTTCTCTAATGGCTTTTAACCTACAGCCTACACATTCGCTGAAACCTTCCTTTAAATTGTGTACACTCCTCCAGTAAGTGACTCTTCTCCTTCTGCTTTCAGGCAAGCCGCTTGAGACTACGATCAACTTTTACCTTCACACTTCCTGTCTTTATATTAACTCTTTAACCCACTAATACCTCGTTTTTGCCTTCTACCACTTCACTGAAAATGTTGTCACCGAGGTCACTTATAATCACCAAGTTACTAAATTCTACTCATTCTTATCTTTTTTTGTTAAAACATTTAACTCTTACTTAACAGCAGAATTTGACCCATTGACTAGGCTCTTTCTTCACTTTCTCATTTCTTGTCATTTATAATCGCTTTTCTTCCCCCTTTAAAAGTCCATTTGTCCTATTCTTTTTCAGTTTTCATCAAAATAATCACTTCTTTTTTTCCATAAACATTGTTGTTGCAGATTATTTATGACCGAATTTTCTTGCTCTCTAGATGGCATTTTCTCATCTTACCCACCACCTGGCACTATTTTCTCATTTTTGCTGGTAGTTCACAAGTGTATCTTTCCAGATGAGATGTCTCTTTAGGCTTAAACTCATAAAACATTTGGTATTCTTTCAGAGTCTCAATTTCAAATTCCCACAATAAGTAGATCAGTCTCCAAGCTACTTCTGTCTCTCATAGCTTACTTACCCTACTCTATCATTAAGTCTTGCATTCCTTTCCAATACATTAAAAATGACACACTTTCTTTCCCTTATTATCAGATCCTGTTGCTTGTTATAAACTTCTTCATGACTTCAGGCTCCTCCATTCATTCCCAGTATTAATCTTTTCATGTCAGCTACCATATCCATCCTCATTCCCTTTGTTCTTCACTAGTTTAGTCCCAGTTTTAGTATTTTAAAAAATCTATCCCCTCATATCCCCTCATCCTGAACACAGAGTGTCCTCTGTCCTCTCTTTCCAGTCATCCTCCTACACCTCTTCTCTCAACCCAATCCACTCCTTCTTCCTTTTTCCTTCAGAAAAAGGCAGGCCTCACAGGGATATCAACCAAACATCAAGTTGCAATGTTTGACTAGGCTCCTCCCCTCATCTTAAAGATGGAGCATGCATTCCAGTAGAGAAAAGGATCCCAAAAGCAGGCAAAAGAATCAGAGACTGGCAGCGCTCTAACTGTTAGAGCTCCTCCAAGATAAAGGTATATAACTATAATATATAGGCAGAGGACCTGTGTTAGACTCATGCAGGCTCCCTGATTGTTGGTTCAGTCACTGTGAGCCTGTATGAGTCCAGATTACTTGAGTCTTTGGATTTTTCTGTGGTATCCTTGACAACTCTGGTTCCTACAATCATTACTTTCTCACTTCTGCAGTTTCTTCAAGCTCCACCAAATATTTAGCTGCTGGTCTTTGTCTCCATTAGTTGCTGGATTGATAACTAGGCTCATGTCTATGAGTACAGCAGAATATCATTAAAAATCATTTCAGTGTCTTTCTTGCCAGTCCTATTTGGTTTGATTCTAGTTCTCTGACCTTCCAGTCAGTGTCAGGATTGGGATCCCTCTAGTGGCACGGGTCTCAAGCTGAACAAGTCATTGGCCAGCCACTTGAACAATTTCTGTGCCACCTTTACTCTAGCACATCTTGCAGGTAGGACAAATTAGAGGTCAAAGGTTTTGTGGCTGAGTTGGTGTCACAGTCCCTTCAAAAGAAGTCTTGTCTGGTTATGGGAGATGTGGTTTCCATGCTCCATGTCCTCCTTTGCTAGGAGTCTTAGCTAGGGACACTCTCATAAATTCCTGGGAGTTTTCATTGAATTAGATGTCTAATTTGCCCCTGAAAAACCCCTCCAATTGCAGTTAATTGTTACAGTGCTCTCTTTCCCCATGTTCCCCAACTCCATCCCCTGCCAAATAGTTCCTGTTTTTGTCTATTATATTTTCTCTTCCTCCAAAACTTTTATACCCAGCCAATTTGCTGAAAGTGCTTATCAGCTGGAGGATTTCCCTGTTAGAATTTTTGGGGTTGCTTATATCACATCATCTGTGAATAGTGACACGTTGACTTCTTCCTTTCTAACTTGTATCCCCTTGATCTACTTTAGATGTCTTATTGCTCTAGCTAGAACATCAAGTACTATATTGAATATATATGGAGATTGTCCCTGATTTTAGTGGAATTGCTTTCAGTTTCCATTTAATTTGATGTTGCCTATAGGCTTGCTTTAAACTGTCTTTATTATGCTTAGCCTTGTCTTTTGTACTCCTGATCTCTCCAAGACTTTTAGTATGAAGGGGTATTGGATTTTGTTAAAGGAATTTCCAGGATATAATGAGGTGATCATGTGGCTTTGTCCTTTCAGTTTGTTTATATTGTGGGTCACATTGACAGATCTTTATATGTTGAACCACCCCTGCATCTCTAGAATGAAGGACTAGATCATAGCAGATGATGTTTTTTGATGTATTCTTGGATTCAGTTTATCAGTACTTCAGTGACTATTTTGAATCAATGATCTTGAGGAAAATTAGTCTGAAATTCTTTTTTTCTTTGAGTTTTTTTGTGGATTGGGTATCATGGTGACTGTGGCCTCATAAAAAAAAATTGGCAATGTTCCTTATTTTTCTTCTGTTTCTATTTTGTGAAATGATTTTAAGAGTATTGATATTAGTTCTTCTTTGACAGTCTGGGAGAATTCTGTGCTATAGCAATCAGATCAGGTCCTGTGCTTTTTTTGGTTTGTTTGTTTTGTTTTTTGTTTTGTTGAGAGACTATTACTGACTGAATCAATTTCTTTATGGGTTAGGAATTGATTTAAATTTAGTAGGTAGTCTCTATCTTGAATCTTGTCCATTTTTTTTTTTTTAGATTTTTTAATTTTGTAGAGTACAAGTTTCTGAAGTCTGATCTAATGATTCATTGGAGTTCATAGATGGCTGTTATTATGTCTCCCTTTTGTTTATGATTTTGTTAATTTGAATATTCTTTCTGCATTTTAGTTACTTTGGATAAGCATTTGTCTGTCTTGTTAATTTTTCTCAAAGAACCAACTCTTTATTTCATTGTATTTTTCTCTTTGATTCTATTTTACTGATTTCAGCCCCAAGTATGATTATTTCCTGCCATGTACTCCTCTTAGGTGTATTTGCTTCTTTTTGTTCTAGAGCTTTCAAGTTGATTGTTAAATTGCTAGTATAATTTCTTTATGAAGGTAGTTAGTGCTATGAATTTTCCTTTAAGAATCCCTTCCATTGTGTTGCATAAGTTTTGGTATATTGTACATTCATATTTTTTGTATGAATGACCTGCCCAGTGGTGATAGTGGGATATTGAAGTCTCCCATTATTAATGTAGGGGTTCAATGTGTAATTTAAGCTTTAGTAATATTTCCTTTACAAATGTGGGCATCCTTGCATTTGGGGCATAAATATTCAAAATTGAGACATAATCTTGATAGGTTGTTTTTTCCTTTGATGAATATGAAGTGCTGTTGGGAATTGCTTCTAATGGTTTGTCTTAATTTGGATTTCAAAACCACATTACAGACCTGAGGGTCCTTGCCCCCAGCTGGTTCAAATTAATAATAAAGAATTGCTGTACAGTCAATGGCTGGGCAGGGAGACAGAGGCAAGATGTTTAGATTGTGTGGGCAATAGACTGAGGGAGAGAGGAAGAGAAGGAGAATCACCATGAGAGGGAAGCAGAAAGATGACTCTTAAAGGTCCACCAGCATATAAGAATCCAGGAAAGTGACCCTAGGGACCACTTCCCAGATTGGGTTTCAGGTGGCAGAGATGAAATACAGATTTTAAAAAAATGTTAACTCAGGAATACCAGAGGGGAGTGTTTGCTAGTCGCATGGAGGTTTAGAAGTGCCCAGTCCTTGAGATAATCAAGGCATATCAAAATTAGCTGGCATTTGTGTTTCTTTCATTCATGAATCCAGAGCTCTTGGATTGGTGGAGCACACGTGCAACTCACAAGGAGTTAAAACAGTTTAACTAATTCACCTCTGAAAAGTGTTCTTCCCAATCTCTTTTGATTAAATTTGGTTGGTAGTCTATTTTGTTAGATATTAGAAAGGTTTCACCAGCTTGATTCTTAGGTCTATTTGCTTTGAAAATCTTTTTCTAACCTTTTCCTTCAAGATAATGTCTATTCCTGTTAGTGAGATGTGTTTCTTTGTATGCACAAGAAGCATGGATCCTATTGTTACATTCATTCTGTTAGCCTGCGCCTTTTTTATTGAGGATTTGAGTCCATTAATATTGAGAAGTATTAATGACCAATGATTGTTTAATCCTAATATTTTGGTCATGGTGGTGGTAGCAGGGTGTGTGTGTGTGTGTTTATATGCTTCCCTTCCCTTCTTTTGGTTTTGCCAGTGTGAAATTATTTCTTGTGTTTTCATGGATGCAGAAAGCCTTCTTGGAATGGAATTTTTCTTCTAGTACCTTTGGTAAAAATAGATTTATTCATGGACATTGTTTAAATTTGAGTTTGTTGTGGAACAACTTGTTTTCTCTATCTACTTAATAAAAAGTGAAAGTTTTTAAAACTTTTATTTTAAAAACTTAAAATAATTAAAAGTTTTGCTGGGAATAGTAGTCTGGGCTGGCATCTGTGATCTCTTAGACACTGTGAAACATCTGCTCAGGCCCTTCTGAATTTTAGAGACTCCACTGATATGTCAGGAGTCTACTAGGTTTGCCTTTATATGTTATTTAGCCTTTTACACTTGCAGCTTTTAATATTTTTCTCTGTTCTATATGTTTAGTGCTTTGATTATTATGTGGCAGGGGAACATTCTTTTCTGGTCCAATCTACTTGACATTCTGTAAGTTTCTTGTACCTTTATAGGCATGTCCTTCATAAGGTTAAAAAATAATTCCACTATGATTTGTGTTAGCATCTTCTGGGTCTTTGAACTGAGATTATTATTTTTCTATTCTTATTATTTTTAACTTGGTCTTTTCATAGTGTTCCAGCTTTTAAGGTTGTTTTGTGTCACACATTTTTTTATATATTTAATATTTCCTTTACTGATGTATCGATTTCTTGTATCACAGCTTCTACAACTGAGATTTTTCTCTGCCATCTTTTGTATCTGATTGGTGGTACTTGCGTCTGTAGTCACTGTTTGCTTACCTAAAGTTTCCATCTCCAGGATTCCCTAAATTTGTGTTTTCTTTATTGCTTTTATTTCCGTTTTTTAGGTCTTGAACAGATTTATTCATTTCCTTTACATGTTTGGTTTTTTCTTTACTTTATTGGCTCCCATTAAAGGATTTATTCATTTCCTTCTACTGTTTGTTCATGTTTTCCTGAATTTCTTTACAG
>JANHMN010000012.1:57522175-57556610 GCA_030674055.1 Rhabdomys pumilio
TGTGTGTGTGTGTGTGTGTTGTGTGAGCAGAGGGATAAACTTTTAGTACACTTTGAAGGGAATGTGGATAACTGCCCACACAATTTGGAAAAGGTTGAGATTCTTCAAGAACTAAAAAAGGTAACACCAACTGACATGTTAACATGGAAGGGAAAATATCAAGGGGCCCCACTCCTAAACAAAGAACTAGGCAACTAAGGAAGACTGAGAGTTGGAGAATTTGTCTTCTTCAGGGATAAGCCCTTTAATTAGTCATCCAATACCAAGTATTCATCCTGAAGTCGAAAATTACATAAATATAAGCCACACTAAATGGACTCTGCAGGACATGTATACGTAAGTACATATGAGAAGGACATATATACGTAAGTACATATGAGAAGGAGGCCCATTTGAGGCGTGAAGGGGATATGCTCGTCCTTGATAATAAAAACATCACAATTCCTAATACCATCAATATAACTACATTTTCTTTGGTTCTCTGTATCATAAAATGTAATCTTGACTCCACGATGATTAGTCAGGAAAGAAGCAAGAGTGACACATTTGCATAATGCATTACATTGATACACTTGGTTCTTCCTAAGAAGTTGTTAAAAAAAAAACCAAAAAACAAACAAACAAACAAAAACTCAATTAAGAAGGTTCCCGTTAGAGGAGCACGGAGTAGGATTGGCAGACAGAACTCTCAAGATGAACAGTAGACTGAGAATCCAAATAGATGTCTTCTTTCTTTAGGTCAAATGTTACAAGAGAGTGACTGGGACAATATCTATGTTTGGACACTTGTTTTAAACACTGATTTCCTATAGCTAAACTTTTCAGCCTGCAGCAATCATTGCAGTCCGTGACTACTATTTCTCTTCTTGTCTAGATTCAATTCTGTCATTATTCTCTTCTTTTATTCATCTAGCTATCCAATAGTATCATTATTTCAGTAACAACCCCTTTAACATACATATTTTTGACACATTCAATTCTGTGTTAATAATTGAGAACTTAGCAATTCATACCGGAATCGTTAAAGCAGACTCAATGAATTTCTCGCATGCCATTGACTCTGCTGCCTGGGCTTCATCACTCTGGCGCTCAATGCAAGAACATACTTTCTACTTCTTGTGTGATTACAAATAGTACCAATCTGCATCACTCTCATTTATCTCATGCCAGTGATTACATTTTATTATTATTTGTGTGACAGAACTCCTCATAGCTGTTATTCTCTATCTTCTACTAGCATGGACTTTCTGTCAAAGTTCTCAATCCTATATTATCAGAGTTTCATAGCCTAGATAACAATATCAGAAAATTTGCTTTTGTCTTATCTAGAATCCATACTCTTACTGTTTAATGAAGCAATAAGATATTAAAGAGCAAGAATGGAAGTCTGAGGCTCACCTAACAGTGGTGTATTGTATCTCCAAGAAATACAAGAATGAATCATCTTTTCTTTGACATATCCATCTATTATTCAGATGTAATATGAAATATAAGTAAAACCATTTTAAAAATATAAAACAGTTGAAGATGAAATGAAAAAAAAATCCCATTACTGTTAAGATATTAAGTTCATTAATGTGGCACCCAACATGAAGGTAACACGTGTTCTGTTCTCACATCTGGATCATCACCATACAGTGAATGTGGATAGAAACCACAGTTTATTTCTCTGTAACTGAACTGGTCTCTAAAGGCCCACCTCTCCACAGATTAATCAGAGATAAAATCAGCAACAAATCTTATTGAGTAGTTTAACCAGCCACTCTAAATTATAGGTGCTGTTTCATTGGTTAAAAGTGTAAAGGCTCATAAATGAGCTAAGAACATGTGGCTAGATAATTCATGAGCCTAAGAGACAACCTACTACTATTATTCCGCTAAGTAGATATAGTCATAAAGTGACTCCCAATGACTAATTGCTACATACATAGATCAATGCATTGCTCAATTTTCATCAGGGAAATTTCTTGCAATAAATGGCCATTAATGCAGAGACCTACAACTAATCGATTTGCAGAAAATAAGAAACATAAAAGTGCTTAGTTCTAAATACATATTTTTTTGTCACAAAGAAATCTATGCAGAAGAGGAGGTAGAAAGATTGCAAGAGTCGGAGAAGGAGGATGGCTTCAATGAAAACGTATTCTAGACAAAACAGGGTAGATTCATGAATGAAGTCAGAAAGATTGTGACAGCAGCCATAAGACCTGCACAAGCTCAGCCCACACCCAAACAAACAAAATTACATGAAGTAGGGAAATGAGTACAAATTTCTACTATCTGAGGTACTAATGGCATTGATAGGTGGTGGGAAAGAGAGAGACAGTTTTGTTTAGTGGTGTGATCCCAGGTATTTTGACCACATCTTAGGTGAGACCCTCTATGCCAGTTGTCACCCAACATAAACTTGACTCAATGGGAGGGGGATTGACAGAGAGAAGTATGGTGAGAAGAAAAGGAAGGAGGAGAGACATAAGGGAGAAGTAGAAGGAGGGAAGGAGAGAGAGAATGAAGGTTTGTAATTGTGTTTGTAGAGAAGTGAAGGAATTAAGAGAGAGCTGAGTATCATCAAATTAGATTGTGTCAAATTCATCACACCAAAGAATAAAGAGACTCCTAGTTAGACATCGTTTTGCTGTTTTTCTCCGTTATCTAATACCTTAGGCTGCTGATGCATCTGGGATCTGACCACTTAGTACCTCTTGGACTCAGTAGTTTTCCATTTCTAAGCGACACTATAGAACTTTCTACAAAGCAGCTGATACCACAGTGGTTCCAAGGCTTCAGATTTGATAGTGACATGCTCTATTCCCAACTCTACTGTGGTATCTGGAAACAGGAGTGGATCAAGGAGTTCAACATGTCAGCGTCTCTCTTTGCTGGACCAAGGTTCCCAGCCAAACCATAATCAGCTTGATAGAAGACAGACTTCCAAGGATCCTCCTCTTAGACTCTCAACTGAGAAGCAAGACTTGGGGAGGATAAGCCTTTCCCCTGAAACATTTCTCATGCTTTTGAATATAGCAATAAAAAGGTAACTATTAATTATACATACTACTTATGCTCATTTGTAATTTCTTCTATCTTCTATTTCAGGCCACTAAGCTCATAGTTAAAAGAGGTAGTTTTTTTTTCTTTTCTTATCCTCTTTTTTCCAAATTTAAACTAAGCCATAATGACAGCCAGAAATATTTTCTCTCTGTTGACAAAACTCTTATGCACAGGAGCCATGAAGCTTTGGCTGCTCATGATAACAAAAGAAATAAATCCATGGAGTTGCTTTTCCAGATGAGTCATCTTTACCTATTAATTCTATTCTTACTTTCAAAAGATGGACTTGTCTTGGTGTTGTCTTTCTCTCTGAATAACTCACAAGACGTTTCCAACATTTCCTCCCCAACCATGTCATTCGACAGCTACAAACCCAAAGATAGATGCCTTCAGCCAAGAGAATGAAGGTCACGTATCTTAAAAGTGGGGAGTCGGGGGATTCACATTAAAATTTAAAACTATTATCCTTGGAGGAAGGATTTAAGCATGAAGTATATAATTTCTTCCTCAAACTTTTAAGATTGAAATTCCCCGTATTGTACTTAACTCCAAAAACACTCTTCTATTTCATGCCCATTATTTAAAACCATCTCCTCTCTCAAATCCTTCCTTAAAATTTGTCTAAAACCTATTTTGTAAAAAGGGGAGCCTGAAGGTCTTTTCTTGAAGACAAGAAAGGAGGGTGAATTTAAATAAAAGACATAATAAGATACATCAGGCACATGGGAAGCAAAAAATTAATAAGCTCACCTCTTTCAAGTAACTTCCCTTACCAGGTTTTTACATTTTAACTCCTTGTTTTATTGTTATCTCTAGAGCAGAAATATTCATGGGTTTTAATGCTTTCCATTTTGAAATACGTCAAACTCATTCCAACCTCTTCTAATAATAGTTAATTTAAAATAAAATACCAGTAAGTGTCACATTGAATTTCCTCCTTACTCAAGTGGAGATGCTAATGCATTTGTAAGACCTTCTCAAGAAATCTGTGAGGACAATGTGGATGAGGTTTTAGGATGATTTAAGCTTATTAGGGAAGCAATGTAGAGTATAATAACTCACATCTCTTCAAAGTCTACTCTTTCTCAGACCACTTTCTAATTTACTGTATTTTGAGACTCGTACAATCTGTTCTGTGTTCACAGATATTTCACATGCATATGCAAAATGAAAGAAGTAGTTTAGGTGGCAAGTAGATCTACTAAACAGTTAAAAACTGTGACAGCCCAAAGTATAGCAAACAAATACAAAATTAAAGACTTCATGCTCTTTGAATTATTAATTTTACTGCGGACAAAGTTATGTTTGTGTAGAAATGTAATTTGTGATATTTGGATTTGTTCTTTTAATTTTTAATAGATGTTTGGTTCAGAAGTGAATGTCTACACCACTCATGTAGCTTATGGCAAATTTTTCAAGTAAGTCCTGTGTTATCACAGCAGGCTGTGCTGCCTCTCAAGGTTACTAATTTTAGGCCATACAAAGTCAAGGATGATTTTCAATTTCAAGTTTGCTAAATCAGTGGCACTGTATAAGAATTACATCTTGCTTTATTGTAATAGAAAGTGTGAACAGGTTGCCTAATGTATTTTATGATACCCTTATTATGCTGTATCCCAGGGCATTTTAACTTAAAAACAGATAAGGTTCTTACAGCATCTGAAAAACTTTAGGAATATCATAGTCTTCCTACACAGTGGTAGATGTCACATGGTGAGGACATAAATGTCCTGTTATTACAGTAGATGCACAAACCATATCTCTAAAAAATGTGTGTGTGTGTGTGTGTGTGTGTGTGTGTGTGTGTGTGTTGAGACTTTGCTTTTCTTCTTGTTAGTGATCTATTTGACACATGGTTTAGATAGAAATCAAAGAATAAAGTGTAGACTTGCTATTTCCCTGGCCTTCTATATTAGAGAAACACCACACTAAAAGTATGCTGCTCTTTTCTGACTTGTGATGCTTTCAGACAAAATAATACAGTTGAGTGTCCAAATACTAGCAGTTACCAGTTTAGTATCATACTGATGCTTCCCAGAAAGGAACATGCAACCTTTTCCAAGGGAACCCAGGGAATCTTGTTTAGTGGGATTAAATTCTCTGCTAAATAAGTATGTGGCTAAAATGATAAAAACAAAACCACTTTTAAAATTTATTTATTTATTTATTCACATTATAGCCCAATATCATCCTTTTCTTTCCTCTCAGCACCCCCTCATGCAAGTCCTGTCCCAATTTTAAAATTATGTATCTATTTTACCACCAGTGTTTGTGACCCTCCAACTCCTATAAAAATATCTCTACTTCAAAAAACATGATAAGTCATTCTTCGTTTCTTATTTTATCCAGGGTTTAAAATCTGGTGCATATGAAGTATGTGCACTTAAAACTCTCCTATTCCATAAATCATTCTGAAAATAGTTGACCATGATAGAAACCTAAATCTGTTGTTTATGCATTCATTTTCTATTGAAGGGACTCAACAATGACATAGTTTTCTCTTTTCTTTTTCTGTTGCTTGTGTTTATTATATGGTAACTGATGATGCAATAGTTAAAATTTATATTGCAAACATATTATCTCATTTCTGCCCATTCATATATTTCCTTTGTGCTTCATGCTGCTGTGCTTGTAGCATTGGAACTGTGACTGACATCCTAGTTTGCCTCTTGTCTCAGAAATCATGAATTTGGCTCCTCATTCTACTGAGAATGTCCTTCCCATATTCCATTGGTCAGGTCTCTGCTCCAGTGCCACCAAGCCAGACAGCACTTCTCAGACCATATTGTTTTTCTCTACTCAGACAGTGTTTATGTTCTTTCATAGCATCTGTTGCCAAGCTATATTTATGTAGTTTTAAAAATATACTTAAAACTCCCACTTTCATTCACATGTAAGTCCCATAATAGCAGGGATTTCTATCCATTGCTGTATCCCACAGGAACGCAGTAGGTCCTTCATATATTACAGCCTACGAATGAGGGCTAACTCTTAAGCACAGATGATTTAGATGTGTGTTTGTCTGTTGTTTTGACAATCATGTAAATATACATGTAAAGATAACTATGACTGAATATGAAACAGATAAGAATTATGAAGAGAAATACTAAATAAATATATGTATATAGTTTGAAATCATTATTAAATCTCATGAAAAATTAAAAAAAAGACTTTCTCCATATTCCAGTTTTACATACCTTCCAGTTATTTTTAATGAAAAATTGTTGGCTGAGGTACAAGAGAGTCTGCTGTGTGTTCAATTCTACTTATTAGGGAAAAAATGTTAAAGCTAATATGTAATGCAGCCGGATAAGACATTTTGGTTTTTGAAATAACCTCATTTATAAATATTCCTTCCAAAAAGTTATTTTAAAAGAGTTCAGAACTCCCCTTTTACAAACGACATAGGAACAAGCACCAGGCTCGAGAACAAATTTCCCCACTTCTGATGTGTAGATGGGACAGGAACCTCAGGGCTACAGACAAAGGTGGCGGCTGTTATTACTGACATGTGATTGGCCTGGCAAACATAGTAATGTCGATTATCTGTCATGTGGAGATTTGGAAGCTTTTATGTTACTGCAGGGTGCTCCTCCTCAGTCCCCTGACATCTCTGGGACATAAACTTAAATCACTTACAGTTTAATGTTACAAGGATCCAGATCAGCCTGGAGAACAACCTTAAAAAAATTCCCATCAATTGCAAGTGCTTCCCCCACAGAATGTTTTTGCTGTGTCTGTGGCAGTTCATAAAAGCTGCTACAAAGTTGTCTGTCTGGGACATTTATTGCAGGGTTTTGTTTCCTGCAGGCTCTTACAAAATGCCTTTTGGTGATCATTAAATGTGATCATTTGACACCTAAGATTTAGGGATATGTTCAAATAGGTTATCATGGGTACTCTCTATTTTTTAAGTATTTTTACATTTGTCAGTTCAAGGTTATTCAGAAAATGCAAATGTTTCAGTAAGATTTATTTCTTACATTTACAAGAAAGTAGTCTGTGCAATGAGCTATTCAGACAAGTGAAGCACACAGGAACTTAGATAATCAATTGCCGATATCAGTAGAAAAGCAGAAAGAAAATTATTGAAAGTCAGAAAAGATGCCCAACATAAATCACCATGTAGTAAGTCACATTAATGTGTGGGTGTGCTTCCTGCCAGCAATTTATATGATGCAATTTGTAAGTTTATCAGCACATGTGTGTGTGTGTATAAAAATACAAATTTATATAGTGAATATATATTCCTAGTCACTATATGCAGTACATGTAACACTCAAAATATTTATGATTTAAATGGTGTTTTAATGGTCATTTTCCTATTAAAATGATACCATATCAACAGAATATAAGTCACTATACCTATTACTGTTCATTCAGATTGACTCTAATATAAGATAGTTATAAATAGGGCAATGGTTATATCCTTGTCTCCAAATATTTTTTCCACCTCTAAGTTTGGCTCCTCTACCTTCTGGAGAGATTCCTAGATAGTGTGTTATTACTTGATCACCAATATCTGTATGTCTATCATACTTGTTGCAATATTACTAAATAACTTTAGAAAGCACGATACTAGCAATCTTCAGAGCAAAATTCTTGGCCATGTTCCATGTAGGTTAATTATTCATTGCAGTGGCTTGTGTATTAATCGATTCATGACGTTGAGCACCTTTCTGTATAATTGGCTCTCATTTATTTGTGTGTGTGACCTTGTGTGACGTGCCCTTTACCATGTTATTACAACTTTCCATAGACTATTCTGTGGGTATATTGCTGTTTCCCTGGATTTCACATTAACAGATAGACGATAATGGAAGTCAAACATGTAGAATGTAGTTCTCAGCCACTTTTGTGATGTCTTCATAGATGATAAATGTTTCCTCAATACCTTCCTACATCATGTTTGTTTTGACCAGTTTTATTAAAGTCTTATTTGGTAGGCCACACTGCTTTCCAACTTCAAATCTTAGCATCTCAGTCTCTTAAGCATTGATATTATAAGTGTGTATCATACTTAAGACATTGTCTGGTTTGATTTCTATTATTTTATAAAGAAACATATATATGAAAATATTTTCACAAGTTATTTATTTATAATTTAATTCAGAAAAATGTAAAGAAAAAAAACCTTCCCATGTTTCCACCTTAGAATATACTTAGATTGCTTTGTGTTGGTAGATGGTATGTAAAGCCTTGGAGTCATGTTTCAAAACAGTTTTTCAGGAAGATTAAAATTTACCATCAGTTTCTCTTGCCTCCTTTGCCAGATATCAGAATTTGATGTGTCAAAAATCTATTTAAGGCTTATCTGGTCTTTCTCACAAGCTTAATTACATCTTCCAGAACTAGAATCTACACTTTAACAACTAAAATTTAAAATATTCACACAGGTATACACTTCTATTCAAGACTTTCTTTTATAATCAGTGAAATCACATCCAAAGTAATATTTAAAATGTTTCCATGATTTTTTTTTAAATAAGTAGACTCTGTTGTCTGATGATACGTTAGGTGCATTCAGTAGGACTGCATTCCTTGCTTTCACTTGCTTTTTTTCAAGAGTTGGAGTTCACTCTTCTTATAAAAGAGTAGATAATATTAATATATTTAGCATAATAATTAAAGAAATATATAATCAGTAGCCTTATGAAATATAAAAAATGCCATCTTTTCTGATTTCCTTGTCCCCATTTCTAAAAAGTACCTTCTTCTTTCCCTTGGACACAAACATAACCTGACTTTTATCTTAATTTCATCTGCTTTGTAATGGTGTAATTATGAGTATTTGAAATATCAAACAACATATTTTAATTTTGATTATTTTAAACCATATATAATTTTTTTATTTTACTTTTAACTCAGTCTTCAATTTAAAAAAAGTTAATGCTTCTGAAAAACAATCTGAAAAGGCAACAAGCCAATATCAATATCAATAATCTACTGATGATTTGTCAGTTCACATAGATGGACTATTGATTATGCTGAAGGTTATGCTTATGAAGAAGGTTTAGGAAATGCATGGGAACTCTATAGTCACTAGACGATTTTGCTATGACTATAAACCTATTTTAAAAGATATGTCTCTGAATAGAAAAACTCTAAACTCTAGATGCAATTAATAAATAAGTTACTAAGTCAGTAATAAATTAATTACCTATAGTAATAAGCAAAATAGAAGTTTGCATCTTAAATACAAGTTCATTAATTCTGAGAACGTTTCTGCTGTGGTGTCCCTCAGAGTTTCAATTCATCCATCCCCTGTTCTTTCTCTCTAGGATTCTTATTCTTTCAACAGTTGACTTTCTAGACAGTCCCTAAGTTATTTACTCCACATTCTTTCTTCTTTCCTTACATTTCTTTCTCTTGTCTTCCCAATGAACCATTACCTTGCTTTATCCCCACCTAATTCCATTATCATTGATTTCCTGTTTCTGCTAATATACAACCTGCTGAGTACATTTACTCTTGCTTTTAGGGCTGATCACTTGGTATTGGGCAACTATTTAGGGAACTCATCCCTGGGAACGACTAATTTTCCCACTCTGAACATTGACTAAATACCTATACCTCTTCATCTAGGTATGGACCCTGGCGAGATTTTCCCCATATCTACCTTGACATGTCAACTTGTGATGTCTTTGTCAGGTCTGTTTTAAATGGCCTTTTTTTTTTTTTTGAGATTTCATGGGTGTAGCTTCCTGGATATATAGAAGATGCAGTCTTGAGACACTTTATTTTAACATAACCAGTGTCAAAAATTCTGACTAAAAGTTCTGACTCAGTCTGGGAAGTGAGTCTAACAAAAGAATAGAAGTGAAAAAACTTCTAGCCAGGTGAATTTAAGGACCCTGAGTATTAAAATCTATTGGTGTTTTTCAGAGCAGGGCATTTCCTCTGAGAACTCGCAGGACTCTTTATGTCTAAACATGACTGCTGGAATTCTTGGGTTCAGTGAGTGGAGGGAACTTAAATTATTACTTAGATTTCTATTTAATACACCTGTTGTTCAAATGTCAGTGCTCTTCTCAACTGTGACTACAGCTGTTACACCTA
Source organism: Rhabdomys pumilio (assembly GCA_030674055.1). Lineage (NCBI taxonomy): Eukaryota > Metazoa > Chordata > Mammalia > Rodentia > Muridae > Rhabdomys > Rhabdomys pumilio. The sequence continues at coordinate 57,532,286 of JANHMN010000012.1, forward strand.
GTTACACTGTGTCAGCCTCCCACAGAGAGAGCTGTGCTGGAGTGCGTGAAGGGGCCATTGGAGGCGGGACGCAGTGTGGGAGGAGCAGTTGCACATTTCCAACCGGCTTCTTCCACGTCAGGCTCTCCCCACACCACTCATCTTTCTCGGGAAGATGACTTGCATCTGGTTTCCTCGGCTTCTTTCCAGATTCCCTCACTGCTACTCGGCTTGTCTCTTGGCAAGGAGCTCCGCGTTCAGATTTTCATGGTCTGCCACATCATTTGCTGTCCGTCACCTTACAGGTTTGGGCCTCAGCCTTTCTGTTATGTTGGGATTTGTGGATGCTGTCCTCCTTGCAGTCAAGCTGAGGAAGAACTAGAGACAAACACGCGTGTTTATTATTTTGTAAATTTAGGAGATCCCTTCCTTGGGTTTTAAAACTAAATTCATGGAGAAGAGCCAAATCCTACCACAAATCTCTCTGTATTCAAATCTCAGACAGAGGAATTAATCTACTAAATATGTACAAATTGTGAAATTGTATACTGTAAGGCTACATCAGATTAAAGGGATACCATGAGATAAATCTAGCTCCTATCATATGTCATCTGACTGACATATAAACATTAGTTCATGCTTCAAAAACAATTGTATAAACAAAATACTAATTTGAATAGGTAGTAGTATTAACAGTTATTATTAAACAAATTCATATATATCTAAACAAATCTTTGAATATATATTAGATAGATTATTAAATTCCTTACCATATTATGTTGATACTATATTTTCTCTAATATATAAAAAGAAAAACGTGAGTCCTTCAAACAGATATGCTTTAAGTAGTTCACATCAAACAATCAGGTGATGTAACCCACAATAATAGTATATTTAAGCCACGGTTAAGTTCATGTTTTTGATTCAACATCTTTTAAACTAGTTTTCTCTAAAATTATCCTAATAAAACCAGAGTGTTGTATATTATGTTGAGAGCTACATGATTTTAGTGAAATTTACCTCAAAGCAAATGTTATTTTGGCAAAGACCTTCATTTTTGCATAGTGGAAAATGTCTAAGTATATAAGTGTACAGTGTATAAGAGAGAAACACTAGATTCTAATCAAGGTGGAAAAGTGAAAGCAATTAAACCAATGAAAATATGAAGGAATATAATAAAGGTAGATGAAATCTTAAAGCTAAGAAAAATGATCTCTTACCATGAAATACCATCAATGTCCATGTTTGAGCTAAATCAGAAACTAAATCAGAAACCGCCCCAAGGTTCTGATATAAACAAAATATAAACAAGAACCCAGTAGCAGCCTTGAAATGGGAGGAATCCGTTGCAGAGTTGATCAGGACCAAGTTCAGAAAGGAAAACATATCTTGAGATTGTCAACTCCAAAAGAAAAACAGAGATGGAACCCATTAGAGAAACCATGATCGAGGAGAAATTTAAAGAAACAAAACTTCTCAATTCACAGAACTGCCTCCGCGAACACTGGAGTACAAGAAGCCCGCTTCAATGGCTGTCTTTTAAATAATCTTACAAACACTGCTGAAAATTTTATAGTGAATATATACTCATAGAACCTCTCTTAACCTTAATGCTGGAAGCAAAAATTAACTGATAATGAAGTCACAATCCTATTTTCTTTAAAAAGGTTCTTTTAGCGTATTGGAGTAGTATTATTTTTACATGTAAAAACACCATTTAGCATTAGTTTTTGGCTTTTAAATCTTTTCAGCCTGCCACAGGCATGCTTACCTTGCTTTTGGTCACTTCCCAGAACCGTGCAAACCTCAAAGGCAAACTTAGCAGATCAGTAGTGACCTTCTGCCTGAGCTGGGACTAAGCCTGTTGGCTTTCTCTGCTTGTCAGGAGTCATCAGGTTTAGTAATGATGGTCAGACGTTTGCAACAGAAAGGAACACTCAAACTTCGTAACCAGTTCATATGATTCAATTCATTGTGGAGAACCCCTCCCCTGCTCCCTGATCACCTTGATTAGGTCATGTATTTGCTTTTAGATTTTTTCTTCCTTCTTTCCTATTGAATTATTCTCTCAGTACCCTATCTAGCCTGACGTACAATTTCTTGTAATGAGTACAGCTTCTTAGATTTTAAAACGCATAACTTTTCAACTTTAATTTAAATGGCCTCGTGCATGCTAGGTAAGTACTCTACCACTGAGTGATAGATACCACTATCTATCTATCTATGATACCACTTGGCCCTATTCTTTATTCTTATGTTGGCTTTGCTACCTGTTTCTGTTTTATCTACAAGGAGCCATGTTCTTCCCATGCTCAGCATGTTCCCTCACTCCTTTAACACCATTTAAGCTGTCACTGACTTCCATCTGTTATCCACAATGTTAAATAGTCTGCCCAAGCAAGAGTACACAAAATAAAAACTACAATGAAAAGTAATTACTGACAAGAGAGTATATACAATTATTTTGTAAATTCTCTGTTGTATAGGTTTTTTTCCTGGTTTGGTTTGGTTTGGTTTGGTTTGGTTTGGTTTGGTTTGGTTTGGTTTGGTTTGGTTTGGTTTGGTTTGGTTTGGTTTTGCCTGCATTTACATGTCACGGAAGTTTGGTTGCTCCTATGCTCCAATTCTGTTCTCATTTTCCTTATATACCTTCTATTTGCATTTTCTTTGGGGGTGAGCATATAATAATTATTTTAAGCTGATCATCAATTATAATCAATCATACCCAAAGCCATATTATTTAACTTCACCCATTCATCAATGTCAAAATCGTATCTTCTTTATTTTATCTATTTTTAGGATTTTATACCTTTCTCTTAGTATCGTGGGAGGAACCCAGGGCCTTGTCTGAGCACTAGCTATATCTCAGACTCTAGACCAGTCATTTAAGAAGCCAGAGAGATGGATGCAGAACGTGGTTTTATTCCTCTACAGGAAGACACTCTGTCTCTGTTTTTGTTTGCTTGTATTTACCCACTCATTCTGCACTGAGTGAAGGCAGACACTGTTCAATGAATACTCCAAACTGTCCTACTTGCTTTAAGACACCCTCGTTGCCTTCAAATGCAGGGATTTAGGCAGAACATAGGTCAGTCCTTAAGGTAACTCCTAAATCCTGTCTGCTGTCCATTCATTCCATGCTTTATTTTCCCTTAAGATGTTTTATTTTATTCTTAAACTTGGTTGATATTGTTGGGTATTCTATATTCTAAACACAGTTCCCCAATGAACTTTAAATTCCTCATCTTATTTCTTGATCTACCAGTGATGTTGGGAAGATGTCAGTCTCTAGACAATCACATTCTAGCAGAGGGATAGCACCAATTCTTCATTGTCTTGTTATTTTATGTGCTATCATTTCTCTCTTTGAAAACATTGTTTTCTTCCTGTGGACTCTCTTCAGTTTGGAGAAAATCATCTTTTCTAAGTAAATTTTTTTTCTTCTCCTTTTTCTTTTCTTGAACTTTATGTTATCTATTGGTTATAAAGTTTATTCTATATAATTATGTTTTCAAAAGTATTCAGACACCTTATGCCATTTCAATGTGGTTTTGCATTTTATATAATATAATTTGATGATATTCTTCCCACAACCAGCTCCTTCCAAGTGCCCCTCCTTATCCCTCAGAATTTATATTGCTCTCTCTTCAAACAAAACAAAACAAAAATTGCACAAAACTCTACACATACCAAAACAAAACCAACCAAACAAACAAACAAAAACCCAAGCATGTAGTCTATTTTGTGTTGATGCTACAGTGAGGTTGATATAACCAGTAATTCTCCATTGAAGAAAAACTGATTTTTCTTCCTGCAGCAATTAACAATTGCAAATCTCTTCTTGGCTAAGGCTGAGACTTTGTGTCTACTTCTGCTTCTCTCTTTTTTCTAAACCATTGGTTTTTTAGGAGATTTTCTTGAGAGAAGTGAAAACAGAAAAAAAAAGTGTGTGGAAATATTGTATGAATTGTGTCATTGGCTATCTGTTCTGATTTTTCTTGCTTTTGCCCTGGTGTTATTGTCCCTCATAGAACTTTCCTTCAGTAGGCTTCTATTTCATTTCCTATTCTGGATAGCTGCAGATAGGTATAAGGTATATCCTTCTCTATTAAACTAACGTATTATCCTATTCTCTGTAATGGGTTTATTTATTTACATTCAATTCACTGAGGTTTGTGAGACAGCATTAGAAAATGTTGACTTACCACCTCCTCATTTACTACATGAGAACACAAAGATGTCAACTGAGTACAGACATTTTCCATGGGAGTTAGTTCTGATAACTGATAGCTTCTTCTTCTTCATGCTCCATAACATCAAAACATCTTCCAATGAACGACCACCCCTTTTCCTCTGCAAACCCTCTCACGTGGCCAATTCATGATTAATAGCTCCTTTCATTGCTTGAGCCTGGGCCTACATCTGACTGTATCACTGGAGAGCATCTTTTGTCTTTCTTCTAGCTCATATGGCATCGGTCTTGGCAGCTTCACTATACTCCTCTGATCATCAAGGCTTCTTGGAACACATGTCCAGATCATCGAATTCATTGTGAGGATTTTGTTTTTATTTTTGAAAATATTTATTTATTTATTTATTTATTTATTTATTTATTTACATCCCAAAGGCTGCCACACTCCAGGTTCTCCCCTCACAGAGTTCCTTCCCCATGCCCTTCCACTTCTCCTCTGAGAGAGTGGGGCCTCCAACCCTGACACATCAAGTATGTGCAAGACTAGGCTCATCTTCTCTCACTGAGACCAGACAAGGTAGCTCCGTTGGAGAATGGATTCCACATTCAGGCAACAGCTTTAGGAACAGCCGTGCCCCAGTTGTTGAGGGGACATACATGAAGACTGAGCTGCATGTCTGCTACATATGTGCTGAGGGTTTTGGTCCAACCCTTGGATGCTCTTCTATAAGTGGTTCAGTCTCCAACAGCTCTCATGGGTCCAGGTTAGTTGAGTCTGTCAGTCTTCCTGTGGAGTTCTTGTCACCTTCAGGGCCTTCAATCCTTCCCCCAACTCTTCCATAAGAACTCAGATGTCCCTCAACTGAAAATGGATACAGAAAATGTGATTCATTTGCACAATAGAACACTATTCAGCTATTAAAAACAAGGACATCATACATTTTTCATGCAAATGAATGGAACTAGAAAATATCCTGAGTGAGGTAACCCGGACCCAAAAGGACATGCATGGTATATACTCACTGATGGTGGATATTAGCCATAAAGAACAGATTAGGAGGATTTTAAAAACAAAAATCATCCAAGGTCAAAGAGAATAGAGATATTTTGAGAATCTAAGGATTCTGACTGGAATGCCAAGACAGTATAAAGTCAAGTGTGCTCTTGATCATTTGAGCTTCAGTTAAAACCCCAAACCCCCTTAAATATTTCTCTAATAATAGTTTGTAGATTTTGCCATGTTTACTAGAGTAGGCAGCTTCTCAAATGACCCACTGTGAGCCTTGCTTCTGAGAATCCATAGCCTATAGCCCATATAGTTCCTGTCTATAAATGTGATCTGGCTATCTTAATCATCTCTAATCGCTGTGATGTGGAAACCTGAAGGAACATCCCTGCTGGTGGTGGTGGCAAGAAGCCTCTCTCTCTCTCTCTCTCTCTCTCTCTCTCTCTCTCTCTCTCTCTCTCTCTCTCTCCCTCCCTCCCTCCCTCCCTCCCTCCCTCCCTCCACCTCCCCCTGCTCCTCCCCTGTCTCTCTCTCGAAAGTTTTTCTCCAACCACATGATTGAGCTCAGGAGCTTCTTCCATTAAGGCCTGAAGATTACATTAAACTCCTATCTGATACTTCAGAGACCCTTAGAGAGAGGAAGTAGTACTTAAGCTGTCTCTAAATTCTTTTTTTGTTGTTGTTTTATTTTATTTTATTTTATTTTTATTGGATATTTTATTTACATTTCAGATGTTATTCCCTTACCCCATTTCCTCTCCCACCCAGTAACCCCCTATCCTAGACCCCCTCCTCATGCTTCTATGAGGATATGCCCACACACACCCCACTCCTACCTCCCGATCCTCAAATTCCCCCACACTAGGCATCCATCTTTCATGGGACCAAGGATCTTCTCTCCCACCTATACCTGACAAGGCCATCCTCCCCTACATATACAGCTGGAGCCATGGGTCCCTCCCTATGTGCTTCCAGGCTGGTGGTTTACACCCTGAGAGCTCTGGTTGGTTAGTATTGTTGCTCTCCCCATGGGGCTGCAAAGCCTTTCAGCTCCTTCAGTCTTCTCTCCTCCATTGGGAACCCCATGATTAGTTCAATGGTTAGCTGTGAGCATCCGCCTCTGTATATGTCAGACTCTGGCAGACCTCTAAGGAGACAGCTATATCAGGCTTCTGTCAACATGCACTTCCTGTCATCCGCATCAGCATCTACCTTTGGTGACTGCTCATGGGATGAATAACCAGGTGGCCAGACGGCCTCCCCTTTCGTTTCTGTCCCACACTTTGTCTCCATATTTGCTCCCTTGAGTATTTTGTTACTCCTTCTAAGAAGGACCAAAGCACCCACACTTTGGTCTTCCTTCTTCATTAGCTTCACGTGGTCTGTGAGTTGCATATTGGGTGTTTTGAGCTTCTGGGCTAATATCCAGTTATCAGTGAGTGAATACCACGTGTGTTTTTTTGTGATTGGGTTACCTCACTCAGGATGATATTTTCCAGTTCCATCCATTTGTCTGTGAATTTCGTGAATTCATTGTTTTTAATAGCTGAGTAATACTCCATTGTGTAAATGTGCCACAGTTTCTGCATCCATTCCTCTGTTTCGTTCCAGCTTCTGGCTATTATAAATAAGGCTGCTCTTAAACAACAGAAAACTATGCAATATTACATCTCTTGAGTAAGTATCTGAGTTTTCAGCCAATGTCATGTAATACTAGATATAAAATACAAAGAAACACAGTACAGTGTAGATAATGTGCTGAAAAAACTAACCTCTTTCTATGAAACGAATCTTAAAAGGTAATTATTTATATATTTGAAATGCAAATTTATTAAAAAAAAAATAGACACAGATCAATCAGAATGCTTTCCAAAGAACTGTCTATTAATTTACCTAATGTTGCCCTTGCTTTTCAACATTAACAATATAGAATGATTGGTTTTATATCGTATATGTTTCAGAAAGCACAAACAAGCATAAGCTACTAATAGAGAAGACAATCGGAAATTAAGTAAGCTGAGTGTTCTCTGATAGAGTCCAGGATGAAATCATGATGGCCTGTTATTTAAGAACACTAAATTGGATACTCAATAAGATGGAGATAATAATTCATCAGAAATAAATTGAACTGTTGGCCATTCTTCTTCAGTAAGAAAAGATTCGTAGTATTTTAGCCCATGTAAGCAATGTTTAATGGGTAGAGAGATAGCTCTGTAGGGAAGAGCACTTGATATTTTTGTAGCGGACTAGAACTCAGCTCTCAGCACCCATATGGGAGAGAGAGGTTTACCACAAACCTTGATACTAGTTCCAGCTGATCCAACTCCCTCTTCTGACCTCCACAGGTACCCTTTCATATGTTCATGCATACATACTGACAAACACAATACACATAAATAAAATAAAATAAAACAAATATTTAAAAAATATTGAAATATATATATATATATATATATATATATATATATATATATATATATTTGTATTCAGGAGTTATTGAGTGGATTATTTTCATTTAAAAACTTGAATAAAATAAATTACACATATGACAGATGTTAGTTTTTTATGATTTCATTTTTTTATAGGGTTAGTAAACAATCAAACAAAATGACAATATGGCAGCTTTGGCCTCCATCAAAAGTGCAGCTATATACATACACTACATCATGGTGTCTGTGGCTCATCACATTTTTGTTTTTAAGCCTAGATGACAGAAGCAAAATTAAAGGTCTATCATGCTACTGAATGTGATCACCCAAGCTAGAAATTTGATTGACAGATGGAATTCATTATGAAGTCAAAACAGGAAGATGAAATGAGTTAATTTTTGCCAGTGTAAATGAACAAATCAAACCAAATCAAAACTATTCACATTTTCTGCATAAACTCCAAAATAGTGTAGAAGGTTCTAAAATTCCTATATTTGACATAATGTAAAGTATTAAATTATTAAACAGAATGCTAAAACCCTTTAGAATCCATTTCAGAAAATCAAAACACTTTCTTAAATAAAATAATAACTAATAACGTGTCTGAGATAGGGGAGCTCATGCGTGAGTGTGGGCGTGCACACTCCATAGCTAGAAGACAACCTCAGACTACCAACACAGTTGGAATGACTGCCAGTTGCAACAATCACTGAGACATTGAAAATAAAAGGTCTGGAACAAGATCAAAAAGAGAAAAGAGGAGTCTGGTGGAATTTAGAAAAACGTCTACTTATACTCCTTTATTTACTGTCTAAACTCACGAATCTGGGATACCTAGGACATAAACCTAAACCATAGACTGTGTGGTCTCCAGTGAATGAATTCCTAGTCTTTACTTAGGTGTTATTAATAATCCCACACAAATACTACTCAATTTTGCTCTCCTTGTCTGTTCTCAACACATCAAACACTGGAGTTTTTCAGATGAGGCAATTTCTTCTGCTAAGACATCTTACAGCTTCCCATGCAAGGTCCTTCAGCATTTTGGGATAAGCTGCTCTCTGCCTGACATACATATCCATTGTATCTCAAATGGAACCATTCCTTGAAAACCAGTTCATTATTCAAATGTCACTGAAGACAGCTCTGGTCAGCCTGTCTGCTCTGGTTTGGACCTTGTTTTACCTCGTGTTTATGGTGACTGAAAGTGTAGTCCTATGATTGGGGCAGTGGGGGATGGGGTGCTGTGCTAGGTTTGGAAGATGAGCCTAAGGCATGAGCTATGTGAATTTGGACGTAACAGTAGAATAGGAGTTAATCTCTCTGACTACCTTTTTCAGTGGTCTAGACTTTTCCATACACATGACTGCTACTGTAATGTGATTGCAGACGGGGAAACTTTCATCAGAACTTGTAAGGTGCTAACATACATTAAATAATCTCAGACGTAATGGTATCTTAAGAAATTTAAGGTTATTCATATGCCATTAACAGCTTATATGTGAACAAAAGTACTTTAAATAAATCTAATCTTTAGAATTTAAAAACGAAAAGAAAATAAAGCTAGACTTAGGTGGAAGAGCTGACCCAAGGACTTGAGTTCACTCAAAAGCCCATAAAATATGTCTTCTAACTCTTCATACATGCCATGGCACATATGTTCAAGCACCATTCACACATATCACACACACACACTCACACACACACACACACACACACACACTTATAATAAATAGAACACAATATCTCAAGTGCATTGTAAATCATCACGTGCATTGTACCTATTGGTAATATAATAAAAGTTAACTCTCTTTGTCCCACAACAGTATTTCTATGTCTTTATTTCATGAAACTCTTCAACAAAATGATATTCCTGTTACAGGCCTCTACTTTAAGTACAGTGTGAAATTGAATATATTACTATATTTTCATGTATACCAAGTATTTTATATTTTATATAAATATTTATTTAAAATAAAACAATTTTATTTTTCCTCAAGTAAATAATTATTTGATCTTAGACATTTTCCTCAGCTTGTCATGTCTGAGAATTTATGGTTATGATGACTGAAAACAGTCCATATCATTCTGATTTTCAATAAAAGATAGACCTTTAGGGACTCTATTTTTTTCAAACTTCCATTGTTACCCATGAAGACATGTTAGGAGCAACTTTTGACCGAAATTTGCAATATAATAAATTGATGTTGCAGACTTAAATTCTCAAATATAAACAGCAGGACAATACATTGAGTATTTAAAAAACTGTTGTCCACAAACTAACATAGAAATACTGAAAATCTTGAACGAACATTGTTTTTCTCTCATCAGGATTCTTGAACAACACTTTGGACATAAAATAAGACTGTGACATAAGTAACTTTAACTTTTCATACAAATTAAGAGTCCATCAAACAGAGAGACAGCTCGTTCTTTGTAGAACACTTTCTTGTATCTCACAGTACACTGGTGTTCCCTGGAAGAGTTTTGGAATTGCTGGGCCACCCTCAACTTCAAACTGAACACACAGTATGCTGGAAAATGAGTAAGAGTTGAAAGTAGGCTGACTCATGAGCTACCCAGGCTTTACACTTGTTTTTCTGGGTTATTTTGACTTTTCTTTTAAATAAAACATGAAGAATAGCAGCACTTAGGTTTCATAATTTGGGGAAATATTTGCTCATTAAATATTATCATGTTCTCTTCTGTATTCACCTCATTCTCTTTGAGGACTGCCTTAGTTGGACTTTTGTTCACAATTGAAAGAAAATACAGTGAAATGCAGTTGGACAAAAAAGAGAATTTATTGGCTCTCATAAAATGACAAGACTGGATTCAAGGCCCAAAAAATATAATTAGGACTTGGTTTCTCTCCATCTCTTTACTCTGCCTGCTGTCATATTGGCTTCAGTCTTGGGCATCACATGGTTTCAAGAGGTTGCCCAGAACTCCAACCTCAGCGATCTCAGGTTTCAGGCTTGGAAAGAATGGGTATCTTTCTCCTGGAAACCACAAAATAAACTTTTCTCTAGTTTGACTAAGTTCAACAGCCAAAATCTTGACCAATGAGTGTGGCTTATAGGATCAGTCTCAAGGGTCTGCTTCAGGCTACTGTGCTCCACAGGAGGAATTTTTCCAGAGATGTCAGAGATGTGAATATCTCACAGCTGAATCATCTTTATGTGTTCAGAATCACACAACAAGAAGTAATTTTTTATTCTTGAAAGACAATGATATTTCAAAAGCATTCTGTTTGAAACCTCAAAATCTCCAAGATCCCTCACCTAATCAATTCTTCCTTCCATCCACTGGATTCTGTTCATGTGTTATTTCTTGAATCCACAGTGTTGCCTAGTGACACCCAAGTATTGATCATCATGGTGCTGTTTTGAGTAAATAGTGGAACATTAAGTGGTGGGGTCTAATGAGAAGCCAATAGTTCTCTGAGGGCATGACCTTAAAGGAGAAAATGAGACCTCAGACACTTGCTTTCAACCATTTGCCACACTGGCTTTCCCACCACATTTCTCAGCTACGATGTGGTCTCTCATCACAGAACAGCAATAAGGCTAACCAAGTGATTGCAGTCTGGAGACACCAAAAACTGTGAAACAAAACAAAGCTTCTCCCTTTCTAACATGATTATCACAAGAATTTGTTTGAGTAATGAAAAACTGTCCTGAATATCCCAAGATATTGTTCTGCTACTTCTTCAAGCCAGTTACAACCATCCATTTCACACCTCCCAAAGCATGACAGATGTCCCAGCACAAACCACACTACGCTGTACACACTTTCTGTATAGTGTGTGTTGCTTTCCTGCTGTGCAGATGACTTGCTTTAAGTCATTATGGTCCAGCATGGAAATGACCAAAGAAGAGTTATTTAATAATGATGTGCTAAAGAAATGAATGAACACCTCAAATGACAGTGAATGACTATGAATCACAGACTAGATTTGCATCCCATTTAGGGATTCAAGGTAGATTGTTTTAGTTGCAGTTAGATGAATAAAGGGTAGAATTTCTATCAGTTTTTGACTCCAGGATTTTTTTAACTATATATAACTATAACTATGACAGTGTTAAAATCATAGATGATCTGGCCTGTCTCTGATTTGTTCTCTGTCTCTCTGTGTGTCTGTGTCCCTGTCCCTGTCCCTGTCCCTGTCCCTGTCCCTGTCTCTGTCTCCATCTCTCTGTCTCTCTGTCTCTGTCCCTATCCCTGTCTTTCTGTCTCTGTCTTGCTCTCTTCATATAAAACTAAATTTTTTGGGATGATTAATTAAAGTGATGTAATGCAGCATCTTTTTTTCATGGGTTTATATATAATCCCAAATGGTGAGCAACTCAGAGAAAGCAGTGGCCACATTTTTATTACAGCAAAATCTCTAGATACAGCACTTTTTCTGACAATTTATTTGACTACAAAGTATCTGGCAGGCTTCAGAGGGGAAAAAAATCATCCAGAGTTTTCAACAGAAGGAACTTCTAAAGGTAGATGAAGCCAACTCATTTCAAGGGGGAAAAAAGTAGATTAGCCAACGGTGAAATCTCTACAGTCCCAGGAAGATTTTTTTTTCTTGCTTGAATTTTGCTGAAGCAAGGTTTTCATCAATTATTCCCATAAAAGCATAAAAGTGCTGTGGATATATGATTCTCTCTCTTAAAGGCAAATATTCTCCTTTAAATATTATTCTAAGATTTATTTAAAAATACATAAGACATATATGATGGTAGTGTCAGTATAATATATGCAAAAATGTACATAAGTGTACAGAATATATTAGCCCTCTCCTAATCTAGCCTACTCTTTCCACTCTGAAAATTACTCCTAATTTCTTTTATATTTTTAGACATATTTTAAACTTCATATACATTATTCTTCAGAAAACCTCTTCATTTTTTTGGGGGCGGGGCAAGTCATTTTTCCTACACTATTGTTTTTTGTTGATCCGAGAATTTCTGTTACTCAATTCCAACACAAAATCTAAGTCTTCAGAGACCCATATACTTTTCTGGGTCTTTCTGACATGAGACACAACCTCAGGCAGCCAGACAAATGCTCTTAGGACTCTGAACTAAAGGTGAGTAAGACAAGAAGTCACGGGTTTGAGGTGGAATCCTCCAGCAGCAGCAGCTGCTGCAGCTGTGACAACATGCTGTCTGCACTCTTTCTGCTGTGTGCTGCAGAGCTTCCCAGTTTCTGATTTCCTCTGGAGCTTCTGTTTCCTTAGGTTTCCAGGAGTTTCTTTCTGTTCCCATTGATAGCAGAAGTCTATAAAGCACACCATGGCTGCTATTAACACTGCAAGGTAGCCGCCTTTCAGTCATTTACTAATATAATTTTCTGTCTTTTTACAACATTTTCCCCAGTGTATTACAGATGTGCCTCTTAGAATTGCAAACTCTTCAAAATGATATAATATTAGATTTTTATAGATCAAATCTCAAAACTTCTTTTAATAGAAATTCTTTTAATCCAAGCAATCAAACTCAATTCACTTTTTTTCCCCATTTTGTCCTTTCCCCATTTTAATGGTCAATATCTTAATCAAATATAAAGTATGAGCTACGATAAGTCAAGCAAATGTATTAAACACTGAAAATTGCTGCTGAAAGAACACCTCACAATGCCTGAAAATGTTAATGAATGTCTCATTCTCTTCCAGCCATGCAGCATAGTGAAGTGAAACAGGGAGGTAAGAAGTCAATATATGCACTTATGATCAAGTACATTTTATGGCTTTGGTTGTGAGTCTAACCTTTGATGGCTGAACCATCTCTCCAGCCAATAGCCAGCCTAAGGAACTTCCCAGAAAAGGGCAAGGAAAGATTATAGGAGCCAGTGGGGTTGAGGACACCACAGAAACACAGCCTACACAATCAACTAACCAGGACCCATAAGGGCTTAAAGAGACTGAAGCAACAATCAGGGAGCTTGTATGGATCTATGCTAGGTCCTCTGTATATATCTTATGACTGCGTATCTTGGTGTTCTTGTGAAACTCCTAACAGTGGGAATGGGGACTGACTCTGACTCTGCCTAGAACCCTTCTCTTCCTACTAGTTTGCCTTGTCCAACCTTGAATGAGGGTTTGTGACTGGTCTTTCTGTCATGTCATATATGAGCCTGGTCTAACATGTTAACCAGTGTTTGCTGATATCCCTAGGAGGCTGGCTTTTTTCTGAAGGGAAATGGAGGATGAGTGTATCTGTGGTGGGGGGACCTTGGAGGAGTGAAGTAAGGAGAAACGACAGTCAGGATGTTATGTATAAGAGAGAGTAAATTAAACAAACATACCAATAAATAAACAATCAATAGAATTTTTAAAAAGTACATTTCCAAAGGATGCTCTTCAGCATATGGTAATAGGAAAATTACCTAAATGTAAGAGATAAACACAGAATATAGCCGATATAAAAGCTTTTCTTTTAGAGGAAATCAGCCACCAGGGAAATACAAACATTTCAAGATTTTATTTTTTAATGAAAATAAATAAATCATATTTATTCATTTATTTTATATATGTGAGTTTGATGTCTCCACACACCAGAAGAGGGCATCAGATCCTATTACAGATGGTTGTGAGCCTCCATGTGGTTGCTGAGAATTGAACTCAGGACCTCTGGAAGAGCAGTCAGTGCTCCTAACCTCTGAGCAATCTTTCCAGCCTTCAAGATTTTAAATAATTATTGAATGCTATTTAAACTCAGATGTGTACTTGCATACATGTAGCAATTTTATGAAGTAGTAGGAGTGTTTTCCTATGAGCTACAAATTGTCTGATTTTGTGTTCTTTGTTTTTTTTATTGGTATGTCTGTATAATGCATTATCTACAACATCCCACTGTCTTTATATAGACAATATATATAAAACTCTCTCCATATATGAAACATATATATATACATATACATATATACATATATTACATATATGAAACATATACATATATATACACATATATACATATATATGCATATATGAAACATATACATATATATATACATATATGTATATATATGTGTGTGTATGTGTGTATATATATATATATATATATATATGTGTGTGTGTGTGTGTGTGTGTGTGTGTGTGTGTGTGTGTGTGTGTGTATGTATATACATACATACATATATATATATATAATCATTCAAGGCTGGATAAGGCAACCCAGTAGGAAGAAAAGGGTTCCAAGCAAGCAAAAGAGTCAACTGTTAGATTTCTACAAGAACGTGTGTGTGTGTGTGTGTGTGTGTGTGTGTGTGAGTGTATGTGTGTGTGTGTGTGTGTGTGTGTAAAGAGAGAGAAAGAGAGAGAGAGGGAGAGAGAGAGAGAGAGAGAGAGAGAGAGAGAGAGAGAGAGAGAGAACACCTTTATAAAACTAAAAATAGAGGAATTGTGGGAAGCATGTTGTTCACCATGCTCCAGAAAGTGATGCTACTCAGTCCCCAGTAGTATAGTCTTCACACCGAAGCCTGATTACAGCCTAGCTTCCTATATTTTCTGTTGTTAGCCTAGCTTTCAATGGCTGAGCCATCTTTCCAGCCTAACTTCCTAAGTGCTTTGACTCTATGGAATTCCCGTCATGCACTGAAATTGCTTATTCTCAGTCTGGTTCTTTGTTTTCTAACAGTTTATTTGTTGAAATAATAAAAATATCTGATAATTAGAGACAAAATTCAACTGACTTTTCAGAATCAGAAACTAAGTTGTAGAATCATCTATCTCTAGCTGTCTCTAGCCACTATTCAATTATTCCACTGAGGTTTTATTTTAATAATAGATACACACACACACACACACACACACACACATTGAAATAAATACATATTTTAGGGTAATTGCAAAAGTAAAATTTCTGGTTCACAATAAAACATATATGCATTAACTTTCAGGTATTTGTCTTCACATTTTGGGGAATTGGGCTACTTAGTATACTTATGATATCCTATTATTACATTAAGATTTCTACTCTTTTGATCTCTTCAATCATTTAAAATGTGTTAGAATATAATGATTTCTTTTACATTGGTTTTTCTCTCTGCTCTTAGGTGCTTTTTCTAATGCCCATGGCAGCTGTTGACCCCTCCTACTCCAGCCACAGGATTCCAGACAACTTTATAGTAAAAAACCAGTCTACACAACCAAAGCCCCTTTCCAAAGTACTTTCTCCTAAACAAAGACCGAACTTACAAATGATGACCAGATCTAAAAATTTGAATTTGAATCACTGCTTAAGTGGGAAAAATGTTTTCACACTTCAACTAGGTAGGCTGAAGGTCAAGTTCCAACACTAGGATTGATGGTGATGATGTCATCAGGAAGCACCAGGGGGCATCACACCAAGCACACTCCCTGGGAAAGTCACTGCCTGTACCCCCTCAATAAATTGATGCTGGGATGGGAAATGTACTATCAGCAATTATTTCCCTACTTTTTATTGTGTCTGCTCTCCTTGGCAACATCTTTTAGAAATGTTCTTGTGTTATTTGTTTTTGAAATAAAGTTAACTGTTAAACTTTTAAAAACACCAAAACAACAACAACAACAACAACAACAACAACAACAAAAATAAAACAAAAAAAAAAACCGCAACAAACAAAAAAACCTGAAGTCTCAGTTTTACTATTAACTATTATTTTCCCTCCAAAGAAGATACATAATTGGAATCAATTTTAGAAAAGGCATATTTATTACATAGGTAGAATTTAAACTGAAAAATAATATTTTAAGTTTTCAATGGTTACTCCAGTCACTAGGTAGAAATGACTAAGAAGTTTTACCTGTAAACACTACCAGTAGACTATTCTGTCTATGATTTGTCAGAAAGATCATTGAAGACATGAAAAGGGTACTAGAAATAATTTTTCCTTTTGGTGAGAATCTTTTGGTGTGGGGGTAGAGGAGATGCTTTATAGGGGAATCAATAGTTCATCTTTTTGCATCATCTAACTACAGGTTAACTATTCTGTTCTAGGTCAAAACTCACATTTATTATTTTTCAGTTCCTAGACTGGAGTTTTAATTTTGTCCTTATTTATAGAAACATAATTTGTTAACTTATGTGCAAGGCTTTGTTATTTTTTAAATGTTACTGTGTGTTTATTAATTTTTATTAGCATATTTTCCCCATCTGTTTTTGAGGAGGTAGAGATATTAAAGGAAATACGTATAGTCTGATTACCATATGGCTAAACATCACTTAGAGTAGGTTTGTAAAACTAAAATTTCTTATTCAAATAAGCAAGTACATTTACAATTTGAATTTCTTCCCAAATAAGATGTTCCTTTGTGCTCTCTTTCTGACAGTGTGCATCTTGCCTCATACTTTAGATTACATCATATATTATAGATTGGAGAAAAAGTCTTCCCTGCTAGCTAATTTTACTTTGTCTCATGAATAATGACATTGAAGCATCCTTGATTTTTATTTGCATTTATGTTTGCTCTGCTGTTGCCTTTTTATGCTCTTTCTGAAAGACCAGCATTGGTTTAAACCTCTTTACTCTCTTTATATGGATGGATGAGTGTGGTGGTTTGAATATGCTTGGCCCATGGGAAGTGACACTATTAGGAGGTGTGGCCTTGTTGGAATAAGTGTGACCTTTTTGGAGGAAGTGTGTCACTGTGTAGTTGGGCTCTGAGGGCTTTTAGGTGCAAGATCCACTCAATTCAGAAGAGACTTTTCCTGGCTGTCTGCGGAAGACAGTCTTCTCCTGGCTGCCATCAGATCAGGATTAGGGTCTTCAGCTTTTCCAGCACCATGTCTGCTGGCAGCACTGCCATGCTTTCCACCATGAGGTTAATGGATTGAACCTTTGAAACTGTAAGCCAGGTTCAATTAAACTCAATTTCCTTCATAGAGTTGCTGTGGTGATGGTGTCTCTTCACAGCATTGTCTTAGTTAGCTAAGACAATGAGTAATATATAATAATGTATGATGGTTATATTATCATGTTCTACACTGCAGGCTAGTGAGCCACACTCTATGCTGGCATATAGTTAGTGAGAAGTGAGCAACAAATCTTGCAATGGTAGTCTCTACCCTAGAAAAAGAAGTTAAGTGATTTTAAAACTATGTCCAAGGTCCTATAGCTCTGAAGTTCAAATATCAAGTGGGTTGTGATCAGCTAGTGCCAAACAACTATCCTGTATTCTGAAGTCAGCCATAAAGCAGATCCAAACTTTCTAAATAGACTGGCAAACTATAACTCTTAAAAATAAATAGGCGTTTTGAATAAAGGCCAAATTTTCTTGATCTCAAAATTATTTAAGACATTTTCCTCCCCAACAGAGAACTTTATTGTCCCAGGAACTGGTAGGGCTCCTTCACCTGTGAGCGTCTTCCCAGCTGCAGCAGAACATGATTTTAAAAGGTTGATAATAGTTACTTGGTGCTATCCAAGAAAAGTTATAGATTAATTATGTATGGCAAAGGGTGTTGTAAATGCAAATTCCAATGTGTACCCATATCTTTATTTGGCAAAAGTAATTGTCAGCCTCACCTAAAATTCTTCAGAGCTCTGAATTCAGTGTAGGGAAATGGACAGCACAGGGTACTAAGAAGACTCGAGCTTCCCAAACAAAAGCTTGAGAATTACTGAATGAAGAAAGCTTTGTTTCCAATGATGCCTTCTCCATAACAGAATTTTTTAGTTTCTCCCGATACATATTTATTGAAGCTGTAGCTTGTAGTGGATATAAAAAGAACATACCAGGTGGTGGGTTATAGTAGTTTCAAAGGACGGGTGAAAGGGGTGGTCCTTTGGTGCTAGGAGCAGACTCCATTGTCATAATTAGCAAATGTTAGCTTGGGAGCCCAAAATTTAAATAGAAAATTATCTTTCTTGCGATGATCCCTGCCCCTGTCTTTTGAAGACATTCGAGTCTGACCATTGGCAGTCATTAGACCATTTATCTCAACCTTTTCAACTGCAAAATCTTTTCGCTACAAAGAATCTACAATATGTCTTTCATGTGTAAAGAAAATTCTTACTCAACCTGTAAAAAACCTAGCAGATGGCACAGTAATTTGTATATCCATGCATGCATACAGGATATGTTCTCAGAGAATGAATCTGATTCATGTTACACCTATTTAAATATTTCATTATATTTAATTTTAATTCATTTATTCATAGTTTTAACCTCTGTAAGTACAACCGTTATTTAAATTAATAGACAGGTAAATGGCATCAACAAAACTGCAGTATTTAATGTTTAAGATAACTGACATGCATGAAGTCATTGTATTAAAATATCGGTTTTCCTATTGTTTTTCACAGATGGTGCCAGTAATTAATATTATGCTATTTTTTTCATCAGGGAGATTTCCTGTTCACAAAATTCACATAGTATAAAATAAACTGCTATATTATACTACCCGATTAGATGTTGTGTAGTTTATATATTTTTAGTTATAATATATTTGTCATGTGTACAATATATAATACCCTCGATGGTCAATATATTATAAAAGTTAATAAATTTAAAAGACAGACAGTGGCACACTCACAAAAATATTAATGGCACAGTTGATCATAGATGTGTAACAAATCTGTTGCAGGCCATCTGGCTTCTGAGAATAATATCACTTTCAAGATACAGAAAGTATCTAGTTGATTAAAGGTATTAGAAATAATATAATATACCTCTTTTAAAAAGTCTTTCTGAAGGGACGTGTCTTTCCTCAGTGTATTCTTTATCATTCCAGAAATGTCAGAGAATCTCAATAGTCAGACTACATATAAGCACATAATATTAAAAATGATTTTGAAACCTGACTCTTTATAACTGAGCCCTCTACTTAGCATAAATCCTCAGTAGGTGACTTATCACATGAGGAAAGAAAACAGTTCTATGGCATCTATGTGAAAAAGCCACTCAACTGGTCTCTCCAACTCACTCCTTGGAGTGAGTGTGTAACTATCTCTTCCTACAAAAAGCATTGAAAGTAGGAAATCAATATGTATAAACATCTTCTATGCCTTTCAGAAAGATCAAAATATGACATAGTAGCTTTAATTTTTAAGGATTTTACTTATTCCTTATTTCTAAAGTCCATAAAATACCGTTAAAAGTATTTAATTCTCAAAACTAGAAATCACTACATAAAGAATATTTCATTAGTAAACCAAGCTTTCAAACAAGGAGATATAAGGAGGGTACCATTTGTTCCTAGTCTTTACCTTCTGAGAGGACTGGTCAGAGTCCCTGTGAGATATCTCCTGCCCAAATTTTTGAAAGTGTTGCCCCTATTTTTTCTCTGCATTGCTACTTGTTTTTGCTATAGAAACTTATCTACTTGTAGACAAAAATTAAATGAAAGCCTTCTTTCATGTTACTGAGTATCACCATTCTAAGTTCAAGCCTTCCTATTTCTGTCCTTCAGTCTAACATGGGGAACCTAACATAGCTTCCCCCTGAAAAGCCCTGGAAACAGGTTAACATCCACTAAAAGCAATGCCTGGGAAGTTACGCAGCTGAGAACACCAAATGTATTGAGCCAGACGGAGCACCACTTTTAAAATTGAGCAGTGTGGTATCCAAACCTCTGCTCTTGAATTCTCAGGCTGTGGTGCATTTCTGTAAGCCAATAGTAAAACACAGCTTGATTTCTGTGTTCATAGACAAGCAATTTTAGTTTCCACATTCACACTGGGTTTAGCTACCCTGAGGGCTCTCACCCTCTTTTCTTAAAATATTCATTTTGTAGTCATCAGGACAAGAATCTAATTTCACTTTCTTTTTCAAACTAAATTCCCTTATAGACTGCTGCATATGAATAATCTAGGAAAATACAGATTATAAAATTTACAATATCAAATATTCTTGTCATGGTGTTTTGTTCTTTTTCATTATTACTAAATTGTGTCCCTGGCTTTCTTTATTTTTGGAAAAAGGTAAAACAAATGTCATTGGTCCCTCAAGTCTTCTAATGTAAGTAAACTATGTGAAATATCTGGTAAAAATCACAACATCCAAAGTATGCATCAACCATAGACCACTTTGTGCAGAAATAAGTAAATGGCTTCAAAATTAACAAACATCCCTCATGAAATGTGGGCATCTCCTTGAATAATTAAAAATATAACTGTTAAGAGATAATTTATTAAAACACTTTCCTAACTTTTTGATTTACATATAAATGTGTATTAAATACCAATTCTATTTATAAATTAATAAAATGACTAGCAATGTCACTTTTAATATCTTACAATTGTCAGTCTTATTTGGTGTTGCAAAAAAAATTTAGCAAATTAAGGAAATTAAGTGACATAAATCCGACGACTGGGATAAGTCCTGATCTGAAGTAAAAATTTAAATTTAGTAATATATTCTTCTAATTAAATTTTTGTGTAAAATATTTTCAGCTTTTGATAATGTATTAATTAATTTTCTGATGATATGATAAAATATCATAATTAAAGAAAGGATTTGTTTCGCTTTAAAGTTCCAAAGTAACAGTCCACAATGTCAGGGGAGGAATGGCAGCCAGAACACAAAGTCGAAAATCCCACCTTCAGCCACACAGAGAGAACAGAGACAGTAGAAGCTGGAAGCAGACTGGGGCTCTACCATCTCAGAGCCTTTCCACAGTGGTACACTTCCGCACAAGCTCTGTATCCCAATGCAACAAGACCAACCTGCAACCAATAATTTAAATCCCTGAGTTCATGGGGGACATTTCTCATTCAGTCATGTACAGTCCTCTCCTCATTGACTTAAAAAGAGATAAAACACATTTTAATCATCTTTAATTTTTTCCATAGTTCTTAACAGTTTTTATACTATTCAATAATCCAAAAACCAAAATCTCCTTTGATATTCAAGACAATCAATTTTTTACCTTTACTTTTCTCCTATAAAAAGTAAAACAGTAAATTACATACTTTCAAGATACATTGGTAGAGACTCTACATTCCCATTCCAAAAGAAAGGAATGCAAACAGATTGTGAAAATATGGGACCAAAGCAAGATCAAAATCCAGCAGGCAAATATAAAATCCTCTAGATCCGTATTTGGTGACCGGTACTTGGTTTCATAGTGCTTGGATGGCCACACCTCATCAGCTTTGCTGCCTGTAACATGCATGTCCCTCCTGGGCTGTTTCTATATATTGTTTGCAGTTCTTAAAGATGTCTCACAACTCTGGAATTTCCAAAATTCTGTGGTTTCTACTGCAGCCCCAGCTTCACTTAAACAGTTTCATGTAAAGGCCTCCCTGTCACACTTTTTCTGTCGTCAGTGACTCCCTGAAATGATGGATGTAAAACAATCCATATTTCTTAGGCCTCTGAAGCCAGTTCTATGGACACAACACTACCAATTTCAATGGGCAACTTGAGACAGCATGTCCCCCTTGAATCATATTAGCATGAGATTTTGGTGGTTGAAGAAATTGCTTTCCAGGAGCAAGAAACTACAGAAGTTTTCTCCTTGTACAAACTGGAAGCCCATGTGGATCCTGCATACATGGCACATTTCCCAAGGTTTCAATACAGAGTAAGAGGTCTCTTCTTAATGATATTTATCTCCTTAACGTTTTCATCTTCTTAAGGTGAAGCACATGTCTTAGCTATAAAGTTAAGCCTCATAGTATACTTTTTCTTTCCAAACTTTATATTCTATATTTCATTCTGCCCTAATTATTCCTTTTCCTTGTGAACCTGCATAAAGGGACTCAGTAATAATCATGTTATACTGCTTCAGCAATAACAATGGTATATTAGCTTGTAATTTCCTCTGCCAAAGAAATTAACCAATTCCACTTTAACTGAGCTTCTAGAATGTTTTGGAACACTGGCAAAAGGCAAGGAAATTCCTTGCCAAAATATCTCACCAATGGCCTGTATCCTAGCTGCTTACCCAGTCTGTTAGAGCCATCAGTATAGCTGTTTTCAGTATTATTCATCATACTACTGTTTTCTAGACTCCTTCTAGACTTGTCCACTAAGCTGTGCATTCAAACTTCCACACTCTTCCACATTCCTCCAAAAACCAGTACAAAATGGGTTCTTCACAACAACCACCCAACTCTCTGATACCACCTGGTTGTAGGTGCTTTGTGCTGCTATAAAATATTATGGTTAAAAGCAACTTTCACCAATACTATGGTGGAAGAAAAGGTTCATTTTGACTTATTGTTCCTGAAGGATAAGTGGCAAGGAGACACCTTATAAATTTCAATTACAGGACATTTGTTCTGCATAGCTTAAAGGCGTTGGTTTGGGATATGTCAACAGAGTACAAGATAATTAAGTGCTAAAAAGGATGGATAAATGAAAGAAGGGGAGAAAAGAGGGAGGAGGGAGGAAGAGGGAAGATGAAAGAGATGATAGCCGATAGAATAGAGTATGCAAAACGTGGATACAAAGGATGATCAGATACCTTGTTTCTCACATAATAAGAATCCCATCAATAAATGCACAATATGTGTAATTTCTATCCAAATCTAGCTTTATAAATTATTATTCATACTTGTCGTAGATTTTTTCTCACTGATCTCAACTTGCCTTTTCACTAAAGACTTTATATTAAAAATCCTGACACTCTGCCTTGTGTTTGATCTCTCCTTAACCTAAGTTAGAAGAGAAAACCATAAAACAGAATTTGCCCTTCACAAATTTATTATAATCAAAATGACTTGGTTCAAAGAGTCCTTCCAAGAAATAGCAGATTTTAATGATCAGATTATTTACATTGAGATAATGGCTACATCCAAATTAAACTTTTTATTCAGATGCTGAGTAATGTAATGGTTCTGCCATTTCTCTTGACATTTTAATTTTTTCTAAGACCTCCAGCCCGACTTTATGTCCAGTTGTATCATCTACTTCTATTAAGGACTCTCCCAGCTTGAGGTAGTGTAGTAGCATCATGGACAGTTCTTCTGGGATCTTCACTCACCCTGAGTTTCTAAGTATTGCCCTCATCCTTCACCCATTCTTTTTGAGGAACCAATAGCCAGGGACTGATTGATTGGAGTTACAGAAGTCTCACTGTGGGCTTCAAGAGAGCGCCAGCACTGTACAACAAACAGCCTTTCTGCGTCAGCTAAGTTCAGACTTTTAAAGACATCTTACCCTTGTCTATTTTGGGCCCATTAATCCAGTATGGAATATTTTATGAATGAGTAAGTTCAGAAGTTACTGTTGTCAGTATTTGTTCTCAAATAATTCTAACAAATATTCATGATGAATTCATAAAGTTCAAGCAAGGCTTTAAAGAAAATATCTAACATTGACACTTTCAAATAGTTTTCTAAAAAAATGATCTTTTGTCAATCTCATCTACAGTGCTCATATCTGTAAAATATTAATAATGGACTACTCATACTCACAACCGTGAAAAAGAGATACTTAAATGGATTCCACAACAGCACGTGCTTTTAACTACCACTGAAATTTTGTTTTATTTTTTAAATGTGTTATTTTTAAATCAAATCTATGTCTATGTGCTTGTGTGTGGATATATGCACAGTATTATAGGTGCCAGTGGGGGTCAGAGAAGGGCGTAGAATCCCCTAGAGGTGGAATTACAGGTGATAAAAAGTCATCTGACATGTATGTTTGATGAGTGTGTTCCCAAACATACTCACAGATGGAGGCAGAAGAACCAGCCCATTCCATCAGTCAAACTTGCTTTCTTCACCTTTCACATCTCAGGTACCACCTCTCTCCTCTCCTCTCCTCTCCTCTCCTCTCCTCTCCTCTCC
>JANHMN010000012.1:57556620-57605401 GCA_030674055.1 Rhabdomys pumilio
TCTCCTCTCCTCTCCTCTCCTCTCCTCTCCTCTCCTCTCCTCTTGTCATGGTTTGAATATGCTAGAAAAGAAAAATATAAAATACATGGTTTGGGTATTAAAGAGTACCAGGAAATGAAATGGACCTGAATCCTTTGTTTAAGGATATTAAAGTGAATTAAGGAAGTAGTGATCTTGGGACCAGACCCCACCCACATAAATTTAGGAGCAGCAATGGTAGTACACGCCTTTCATCCCAGGAGACAGCCATGCAGATCTCTGAGTTCAAGGTCAGCCTGGGACAAATCAAGTTTTATATCCAGGCTTAGTGGTACACACCTTTAATCCCAGCACTTAGGAGACAGGTATGAGTTCAAAATCAGTCTACAGGGCAAGTTCCAGGACACCTAAGCTTAGGCACTGAAGGAGTTGGAAAACAGAAAGCTGGTGATAATGTAGTATAACAAGGGGGCCAAGTTACAGCCCCAGGAAGCAGCAGAATTCAGCAGCTTTGGTCATTTGGCTCTGGCTTTATAGTCAAGAGGAGAAGGAAACTATCAGGACAATTGATGCTGGTTAGCTGGAGCTAAGAAATTAGTGGTGATTAAGAAGAGACCAGCATCACTGAGGTGAAATCTCCTGGGAAGTATCTTCTGAGAGCACAAAGAAACTGTGTTCCAGAGACAGCCAAGGTTGTACCTCATGCTGCAGCTGTACTTGGTAATGTGTAAGAGTCACCTAGGTAGTACTGGTTTTGAAGGAGTCATGAAGAGAAGCTGAGGCTAAACTGAGGCTTGGCACTGTGAGAGACCACGGAAGGCTATTGGTGAAGGTGGAGCTTCAGTTGAAGTTGATGGCCCAGGACTGAAGGGGTCATACAAGGATTTGAGGTTTGGCACCATGAAGAGAGCCTATGAGAGGGTGTTGATGAAGCCTAGTTGCAGTGAAAGAGCCCAGTGTATTGGAGATGCCAGTACCATGGGATGACCACCAAGAACAGCAGCAACAGTAGGGTGGATCAACCTGAACTTAGAGTACTACAAAGGGCAGAGCTGAAGAAGTGACGCCAGCCCTTCGGAGAAGCCCAGAAGATCATGTGTGGATCCCAGACATTGAAACAAGAAGCTGTAAACATTGATGTTGCCTTAGAGACCCCAAGATGTTTGAGATGCCAGAACCGTGGGCTGTCTGCTGAGAAAAGCTGCTAACGGGGAGTGGAACCAACCCGGGAAAAAGAAGTTTGCTGCAGCCAACAAAGATGAAAAGGGAGTTGGAGATCTGAAGACCACTTTGACATCAGACATGGAGATACAGAGCTTGGAGTTTGCCCAGCTGTTTGGTTTTGTTTGTTTGTTTGTTTGTTTGTTTGTTTTATCTTGCTTTGGGGATTACAGTTCAGTGATTGGATGAATCTCAGAAGAGACCTGAAACTTTGGACTTTTAACATTGTTATAGACTATTGGGTCTTTTAAAGTTGAACTTAATGTACTTTTTTATTTTGCTACGGCTAGATATGTCCCCCATAGACTCATGTGTTTGAACAAGCCTCTAGGGACCAGGGAGTGGAATGTCATGGTTTGAATATACTTGGCCCAGGGAGTGGCACTATTTGGAGGTATTGCCCTGTTGTAGGTGTGTCACTGTGGGTGTGGGCTTTAAGACCTTCATCCTAGCTGCCTGGAAGTCAAGTCTTCCACTAGCAGCCTTCAGATGAATGTGCAGAGCTCTCAGCTCTGCCTGCATCATGCCTCCCTAGATGTTGCCCTTCTCCCACCTTGATGATGATGGACTGAACCTCTGAACCTGTAAGCCAGCCTGATTAAATGTTGTCCTTTATAAGTCTTGCCTTGGTCATGGTGTCTGTTCACAGCAGTAAAACCCTAAGACACCTCTTGTCATCTCTAGCCTCTTCTTCTCTTCTCTTCCCTCCCCTACTTTCCTCTTCTCTCCTCTCCTTTCCTCTCCCCTCCCTTCCCCTTCTTTCCTCTTCTGTGCTGTCTTCTCCTCTGCTCTCTTCCCCTTCTCTCTTGTCTTCTCTCTTCACCTCTCTTCTTCTCCCCTCCCCTCTCTTCTGCTCTCCTTCTCTCTCTTCTTCTCTTTCTCCTCTCCTCTGCTCTCCTCTCCTCCCCACTCCTCTGTTTTTCTCTCCTCTGCTCTCCTTTTAGCCCCTCCCATCTTCACTTTCACTCTCTCAATCACACTATTACCCACTTTCCCTTGTTCACACCCCTCTACTTTTCCTTTGTTCTTTTTCCTCCATCCTTCCCCTCTATTCCCCTCTCCTTTGGTGTTGTGCTTCTCATTCAAGGAGGTTAACTAAAATAAAGAACACTAGAGGCCTGTGTTAAGCTGCTACCACTAGTGTTCCCTCCAAGCTGAACATGGACAGAGTTACATGAGATGCTCTCTATCTTCCCAATTTTAAAAGTGACAGGTCTGCTAATGTACTATTGTCACAGAGAAACAACAGCATAGGACAGAGGAGCAGGAGCTCTTGGCAGTAGGTAGAAGGGGACAGATTCAGTGCAGCAGGAGCTACAGCCTGCTTTGATAGAGGGCATCCAGACAACATGGATGACATGCATCAACACAACAAAGGAGCTGCTCCTTCCGAGGGAGTTTTAAATGGTGATCAGGGCTGGACAAACTTTTAAACAATGTGCATGACACCAACCTTAAGTAAAATCCAAAGGGGTAAGGGAAATAAGAAACTCCAAATCACCGGTTAGTGTCTTTTCAGTTGTATGATTACAAGAACCAGAACAAAAGAAGCTAACCAACTGGAGAATAGGAAAGCCAAACTGAAGAAGTTTGCCTCCCTCCAAAATCCCATCCTCTTGAGGCTTTCGATCAGCCTAAGAGTAGAGAAGAGAACTCTGAATTAGAAATTTATAAATAGACTTGGACTAAATTATAATAACCAGGAATAGTCAGAAAGTTATGAACTCTGACTAAGATGTCATTAAAGACACAAAACCAGGCAATTCCACAGAGCACATGCAAAAGCAGTTATTTTAAAAGAACCAAACCATTTTATATCCTACTGAGTTCAAAATCTTCAATAACTAGCTATATATCAGTAGGTAATTGGACCTGTGAATTATTTAAATTGAGTAAAACTGAAAAAATATTAAGATCAATGTATGTGAACCTGTACTAAAGGCTGCCAGTGCAGGAAGGGAGTCTATTTAGGGGCAAAAGGGGTGGGGCTCAATACCAAAACAAATTCAATGTAATTGAGATTTATCTTCACTTGCTAGCTGAGAGATCCAAGCAAATTTCATACATTCAGTGTGGTTCATGTGGACTAGAGTACAAGATCTACACAGATTCAAGGAAGATGTGGTCCCAGCACTGGCAGGTGAAAGCAGACACAGAATCCCACCCTAAATAAAGCTATTTGTGATTGATACCCACGGGCAAAAAGACGATCATTTTCCCTCAACAGAATATCCCTGGATGTATCAATCATACCCTGGACAGGCTCTAAGCCCAGCAGTAGTTGACCAACACATTTTACTTTTAGATTTTTTATTTGCATTTTGAGAATCTTTTGGTATTGTTTTATTTGTCTTGGTTGTTTGATATTCATTTTTGTTTTTTTTTTTTTTTATTTGAGTGAGTGAGCATAAAGGTGGGAAGCGGAAAGGGTATGGGAGATTTTGAAGAGGGGAAAACATGACCTAAATATGTGGTGTGAAAGGAATTTGAATAAAAAGCACCTGATGATTTGGAATTGGAGAGAATGTCTCTAAGTTTGCTGTGACAAATAAATGAAGCAATAAATAGAAAACACAATTTGTAACATGTGACATATATTCAAGAATAGATCTTATGATGTGTGCAAGAATGGAGTCAAAGGTCTTGGATTCTCGTACAAGGTTAAGAACTATTTAGTTCTTCAGTGGTGGGCACTGCACTGAGCTAATCATCTTTATAATGATGTTTTACAATTCAAACTGGAATTTGCCACTAGTTCCTTGTTTTTTTCTGAACTTAAAATACATTAACATGTTATATGTGTTTAATTTTAAAGTCAAACAAATATATATCAAGAAGGATTCACTACTGGAAAATTAGACCCTTTCTAAATCAGTAATATATAATAATTAAAGTTAATTTGTTGTTGAAATATCTTATATCCCACCAGATTTTCAAATATATAACAGTTCCCAGTGCAGCTTAGTAAGGGGCTGACTTTGCATCCTCTGATGGACTTGTCTGCTCATTTATCTCAGCTTTTACTCACATGAACATAGAATAACCTAGCTTTGCTTTACTTTGTCTCCCAAACTACTGAGACTCACCCCAGTCTGTGGACTTGACCAATGAAAAGTATATTTTTCTCCCTCATTTCTGGTTTTCTACTCCATAGTGAATCCTTTTCACCCAAAGAGCAGGCTTGTGTTCTCTATTCTCCAAAGGCACACTGATCAATTAGAATTCACCAAGCCCTAGCCCTAGAAGGCTATACTCTGGCTGCATCTTCTCTATTGTTGTTGTTGTTGCCATTGCTGTTGCTGTTTGTTGTTGTTTTGTTTTTTCCCCCAGGTATTATTTTTGTACAATGTGCTGTCTTGAAGTTTAGGAAGAAAGGCACAAATGATTTTTCCAAACTATCATTCTTTAGGAACAGAGGCTGTAGCACCCATGTCTACACTGAGTTGTGAATGGAACTCACTGGGTTCTAGTAATGCAGGGAAAGCCAGAAAGACATGGTAGTTGTCTCTGGCTGGGCTGCAAGGGTAGTGAGGGATAGCATCCCTGTAAACCTTGTCTTTAAAGCAGTGAATGGCAGGGTCTGAGATGTTGATCAGAGGTAGAATACTCAAATAGCATGTCCAAGGCCCAGGGGCTTGATTCTCAGTTGTTGTTGTTGTTGTTGTTGATGATGATGATGATAATGATGATGATGATGAAGACGACAATGATGTACATAGCAGCCTTGCAGTAACCATTATAATTCAACTAAATTACCCTTAAAAGTACATACTACCAAGCTGAAGCTGTTTTCAGAATCTTCTTTCAACTTCTTATAAACCATGAAGAAAAAAAACATAAAAATATAGTTACATACAGCCATTGTATACATATACATACATAAATTATACATTATGTAATACACATTATATGTATATAGTATACATACAAGATACATATATTATATGTACATACATACATATATACATACATACATGTGCATGAAAGTATAAGTGAAGATATATAGGGGTCAAAGGGGACTAATGGGAGGGGATGGGTGAGAAAAGAGAAGACTTGGAAACATGAAGAAAATATGTCCAATAAACAGCATGTACTTGTGTAAAAACTTTTTTAAAAAAGCAAATATTTTATTTTTTGATGTATTTATTTTATGTGTATGAGTGTTTTACCCGTGTGATTATGAACTACATGGATGCCTGGTACCCATGGAGGTCAGAAAGGAGCATAGAATTTCATGGAACTACAGTTACAGATTGGTTGTGAGCCACCATATAGATGCTAAGAATCAAACCCAAATCTTCTGCCAGAACAAGTTCTAACCGCTGAGCCTTCTAGCCAGCCTGGAAATAAGTAAGAAAGTTTCTAACCATGCAATGACACCAAGGAAAGGAAAACCTTGGGACAGAACTGCCAAGAAGAAACTGCACATGACTTAGAAAACACTGCACTATGCCACTCACTGAAAACAAATACATCCTTAAAAACAACTTCCCACAAGACCTATTAAAACCTAGGTGTCTATTAAAATAGTTGTCAAACATGCTCCTTCAATTATCAGGATTTGGTTTTTCTCTTTAGATGGGTTACAGCAATTTCTACATAGGAATAGTCTATAATTCTGAGTCACAATAAACTTTAATACTGTTATTTCTTTGTAGTTGTCAGTATAGAGTGACAGGGAAATCTGAAGTTTTGATTATTCATACATTATGTTAATGAACATTTAGATGTGAGAGGGAGGAAGGTGGGTAAGTGCTCTCTGTAGGCAAATACCTACATTTTACTTTTTAACTAATCTGACTGTGGACATGTATAAAGAAACACTAACAAAGACATGCTACATAGAAGAATTCATCTTGAAGAGCAATTAGAGAAGTGTGACTCCTTTGTCATAGACAACAGATATAATGCAGGGAAAGGTCAGGAGTAAGGAAAAACTTCTTTAGAAAAACATAACAGAAACATTCTAAGCAAGCCATTTGTATTCGGGATCTTATCTTTCAATGTACAAGGTGCACGTAGCAAATAAATGTAAAAAACTATATGGCAAAAGTATTAGAAAGCATTATTTCTAACGATGAGATCCCTGGAAAGGATCCCTTTATTAATGGCTTATTCTTTAAGCCATGAGACTAAGAATATGTAAACTTTTTGAAGGGGACTAAGTAGTCATCCTCATACTTCCATGTTTCTCATATCAGATGACAGTAAATACATGCTTCACATTTATTAATCAAAGTTAAAACACAATGCACAGAACAGTAGTGGAAGGTGAGAAATAATTCTTGAAAGAAGGTAAAACCGCAGACAAAATAAAGCAAAGTAGGGTATCATTAACAAATACATAGCTATATCAGACTGTATTAACTAAAAATGGCTACAGATACAGATCTAGAGTCAGGGTTAGAGAGATTGCTCAGGAGGTAAAGTCATTTGTGGCTAAATATGTCTGCCTGAATTCTATCAGTGGAATAGAAACAAAGACAGAACTTCTGAAAGTTGCCCTCTAACCTCCACATACATTCCACAGTGCCACACATGTGCACACATAATACATGAATACACTAAAAGAGAACCCTTAAAAGAAATAAAAAAGAAATGTATCTAGTCTCGAGTCTTTCCCTCAATCTCATAATCTAGAAAGAAGAGGGTGGGGTTAGTCACAGGCAAGATTGACCCTGCAGTGTCATACTGTCTTTGTGTGCTTAGCGTCTCATTCATGCTTTATCTGTGCTTCACCCAGTTTCCATTACCAATTAATATTGTTACGTATTCTTCCTTTCCCTTCATTATTGAGGGATTACTTATATGTATTCCAATGAACAGAACACTTCAGCTTTTACCTTGTTCTTCTTGTCAAGATGTCCAGTATTGGAGACCATTTGAGAGAGAGAGAGAGAGAGAGAGAGAGAGAGAGAGAGAGAGAGAGAGAGAGAGACTAGGTCATGTGGAAAGGCCACATGTCACTACACCAAGCAAAATACCAGGTAAAGTATGAACAGATATGTAATATGAACTATGAAACATAGTGAGATATAAGCCTGAAAATGGCCTTACCCATTCACCTTCCAGTGAGGCCTAGTTCTGTGATTATGAAATGCTGTCATATATCCTTCGACAAAACACAGAGATGCACACATGGTTGGCACCATTGTTTTTAGCCACTAAGCCTCAAAAGAGTTTGTTACATGGTAGTAAATGACTAGGACAATCATAAGAAACATTAGACTGGTCAAGAGAGCATGGCATTCCCTGACCCAGATGATAATGCCATCACATTTTTAAAACTACTGTGCAATTTATAAAAATTTTGTATTTTGTGTAAGTCATTGTACTGGAACAGTATATATTTGACATGGAGATCATATGCAGAGAAACCAAGGCACCTGCATCTGCCATGTTTCACTGCCAGTTAAAAGAATAAGGAGTCAATAAGAGTAAAAAAGATATCTATTCTATAAGCACACACAGTATTATTCTATCTCCATTTTGAGTAATACCATTCAATTACATTTTCCTAATTATTTTTGCACAGTTATTCCTTATGCAACCAAGTGCTACACAATGTATGTTTGATCAACCTGTCACAAATGGTGCTTGGGTAGTCAGCTGCATGGGTGTTTATGTCTAAGAGTGAGACTCTCCCAATACTATAGTATAATAGCTGGCCTCAAAAGAAAAAATTCACCCCAGTCTGAGTTAGTGTCTTTCCTAGTGTGGAGAAAAGGAGTGGTCTCTAATTGATTCATCGTTTGTGTTAATGTCTAAGGCTCTCACTAGGCTTTTCCCATGTTATCTAGAAAAATATTGATAGACAATAGAAACTGGACAGTGAAGTACAGTCAGGACATGTAAAGGAAGCTAAGTCCAAAAAGATGGCACATGGGACCACAGAGCCTCTCCTGCCTGTGTCTAACCTCATCACCGTTTTCCCAGGTAGACAGTCAAATATTCCATTTTTATATGATTCCACTTACTTTTAAGCAACAAATCCAAATGGGCCTTAAAAGAAACTGTTTGATCCATCTGAATCATCTTTGCTAGTATATAGAGTAAAAATATGAAGAGACCTTTGTCAAGTTTTCCAAATGTCAAAATACCTGGGGACATAAAGAAGTCAGATAGTGGTTCTCCCAAAGCCAGTCTATAAAAAGGGAGATCACATCACAATACTGGAAAAATTCTAATAAAAGAAATGTTAACTTATAAATCTCAAACATGAAAAGTCCAAGAGAATTGAAGCCATATTTTTAAAATTAAAAGAAAATGGGCTCTCTGCTTTGATGCTGAATGTGTTGCCATCTGTCTTGCTAGAACATGATAGTTTCATTTCTCTGAATTAGTTAAACATAAAAAATACACTGCAAAATAATATTTTAAAGGAAATAAAGATTTTAGACCCTAGACAGCGATAGACACACCATAACAAATGTTTTTCCTTGCAGAAATTTTAATGATAAATGGATTCTCTAGTTAAAAGAATATTTTGTGTTGAAACTAGAACAAGAGCAATCAACACAAAGAGTTGTATTTGTGACTAAAGATTGCTTAAGAGAATTATAATCCAGACTTTCAAATATGCCAAGGGTGATGCTAATGATCATAGGAATGAGAGGCTGATCTTTGTCCACAGACTAACTCAACAGCCAGGAAATCAGTCCATTTCACAAAACAAAAAAACATATAAAGGTGATAGGAAGTTAATGTTATTACTTTGGATTTTTATCACCATAAAGGTCATCTTTCAAACCGTGGAAAGTAAATGAGATACAGTTGCAGAAACTGGAGGCTAAGGTAGATAAATCTACAGGGAGATAATGTGAAGTGGAGGTGTAGTTGCTGGTCCAGGAAAAGAAATAAACCCCAGCACTAATAATCACTGTGGATTGTACAACAGGAGGCAAGTCAGAATTCTTTAGACCATTACAGTAGTTTGGAATAAAACTCAACAATTTGCTGTGCACTTAACATGCATGAGGCACCAGAGTGGATTACCAGAATTTGCTATCAAATAAACAGACCAAAAAAATCCAACAACAACAACAAATAAAACAACATAAAATTCTGCTTAAAAATTTCAAGCTGTAGAATTAGACACTAGCAACCTGGGTATTTATTCGAATCGTGTATTTCATGATTTAGTATTAAATTAATTCAAAATCATCTAGTGACAAAAGCAATATGGGTGTTATGGCACATGACTATAATCTCAGCACCCAAGAGGCAGAGAGAGGTGGATCACCCTGAGTTTGAAATCAGCCTGGACTTAATAGGGAGTCCAGATAAACATGGATATGTAGTGAAACCCTGTGTAGATACATAGATAGATAGATAGATAGATAGATAGATAGATAGATAGATAGATAGATAGATAGATAATGGATGGATGGATGTGTAGATGATAGATAGAACACAATATCATTCAATTCTGGCAGAGGTTCATCAACAATAAATTCCAGCAAAGGAATTTCTGTTTATATGTAAACATCATAGAAAGAAGATAAAAGTGTATGTATCTCAACTCTCTGACTTTCTTATCATAGGATGTATATGCATAGATATAAAAACAGATGAATTGGACACACCATTGGGCACACAATATGAAATTTTTCATACAAACTGGTATGAAACAAAATGTCCCCACATTTGTTATTGCGTTGGTAGTTGGATGTGCCCTTTGACTACCTTTACAGTCATAAAAGCTATAAAAGAGATTGCAGTGTGTTTCCCATGGTTTTCTTCTTCTTTCATGGAGTAACTGCAGTCACAGATTAGAAACGCTAGTGCTCTGAGATGAGCCTTTCAGGGGACTTAATCTGTAAGTTTAGTAAGAAAACATACATGACAAGGCAGTAAACTTTCAACTCTGTGCCATCATACACTTTGAAGGATGTTAGGTACATCAGCTCGAATTCTTCTCACTAATTCACGATGGCTGCACTATGAGTCTCACTTGCTTCTGTTAGAACAAGTGAGTTTTAAAACTGTATCAATAGAGCAGTTGATATTTAGCTATTTGTTCATTTTGAGTTCCTTTGACTACTAGAGAAGATGAAAACATAGAATCAGTGGTATGCTATGGTCACCGAACTGTCCCACCATGCAAGCAACATAAGGAATTTAGTTGATCAAGAATGAACATTGCAAGGAGTGCTAGGGCATTCAAGAAGCTGAGGCAGGAGGATCATGACTTTGAGACCAGCCTGGGCTGATCTCAAATAAAATGAAACAAAACAATACATTAGTGAACAAAAACTCAAATATCAATCAACATGCAAATCACCATAGGAAATTGATACACAGGGCCAGAGATGCAAATTTCTCTTGAAATTGCCTGGCATCAGGCCAGCTATGGACTTGAGAGCTGGACAGCACTTTCAGAAAGAATGCTGTCTTACTGAACCTACTGCACAGACCAGAAATATAAGTGGAAAGAGAAAAACAATTTGCCAGTAACACGTAAGTGGGCCCAGCAGCCCAGCACTAGATTCCTAGTCACTAATTCCAAACTTCAATATAAACCAATAATTGAAAACAAATATCAACTAATGTAAGAGAAAATGCATATATGGGGGAAATTGAAGATAAAGGTAGAAAGAGCTAACATAAGTCTGTGAAGTGAGCCGGGCGGTGGTGGCGCACGCCTTTAATCCCAGCACTTGGGAGGCAGAGGCAGGCGGATTTCTGAGTTCGAGGCCAGCCTGGTCTACAGAGTGAGTTCCAGGACAGCCAAGGTTACGCAGAGAAACCCTGTCTCAAAAAACCAAAAAAAAAAAAAAAAAAAAAAAAAGGCTGTAAAGTGACATTTCAGATTTAGCATTCCAAAGAATATGGCTTTTTACTAAAATCATTTCGTATAAAGATTCATTGTTGGTAAGAAATACAAATTCAAAAGAAAAAACTACCATATAATGCAAATTTATCCACCCTCAGCAAAAGCACTTCTCTCTAAGACTATAACCTAAGAATATATTTTATGTATTGACCAGTTTATCCAAGTTTGCAATGTGTAACTAAGTGATACTCACAAGATTATTTTGTGTCCATAAAAATAAAGTTGTGGGGCTGGAGAGATGGCTCAGCGGTTAAGAGCACTGACTGCTTTTCCAGAGGTCCTGAGTTCAATTCCCAGCAACCACGTGGTGGCTCACATCTGTAATGGAATCTGATGCCCTCTTCTAGTGTGTCAGAAGACAACAACAGTGTACTCACATACATAAAATAAATAAATAAATCTTTTTTCAAAATGGGGTTGGAGTTGAGGATGTTTACTTTCCTAATGATTGAAAGATTTACATTTTACGTTATAGTTGTTTAGTTTTAAATTATATTTATTACATTATTATTTTATTAATTTAATAACAATTTATTGGATTAGTGTTTACATAAGGAAAATTCTTGTCCATATTCATACATTCCCAGTGTGCTATGACAGCTTTCAGTAAATGATAGCCTGTGGTTATGGGACAGAATTCCCTTCCAACCCTGCTGTGTGTGTGCAGACTTTCTGACAACTCTCTTTTGGCCTTTGTCTCAACTCCACTCCATAACCAAATGTGATAATCATGTCTCTAAACTGTAGATCTTCTGATCTCTCTCTGTTTCTTTGTCTTTCTCTGTCTCTTTCTCCTTCCCTCCTTCTCTCCCTCCCTGACTCCCCTCCTTTCTCCTCTCTCTCTGTCTCTCTCTGTCTTTTTCTCTAACCATTTGTTTGCCTCTGTTCCCTTACTGCCTTACTGAAGTTTCCAGCATATGTTCAAGTTCTAGACGAACAAATGAAGAATCACATTCTTACATTTGCCTTCTTTCTTGAAAGTCTGACTCTGTGATGTGGCTCTTTCTTTTCTATAAACTTTAAAATGGATCTTTCTGGAGAGCATTCACTATATAATTTCTGATAGCCACAATCATGCTTTTAGTCCTCCCAATAAAGAATGGGTATTTGTGTTTTTGTTTTTCAGATTTCATGTTCACAATGATAATTCATGTTCACAGGGATGATTTTAGATATACAAGGGGCACATCCAAATGCCAGAAAGTTACCTACCTTTACCAGTATGATTCAACAAAATTATAGATGGTTAGAATGAAATACTATAAGAATACAAAGTCTACAACATGTACGATCAGCCAACATTAAAAAGTCAGGATTTGAATTTTCATGAGACTGAGAAGTTATCACATTGTCTTCATTGTAATTAAATTACAAGTTTTATACTATCTTTACAGGGATTTATACATAGTAGACACTCATTAAATAAGTTTATTTGTATTATAATTATTTTAATATAATAAACATTTTAAATTGAGAATCTATCTTGTGGAGATTTTTATGTTTTTAAGATAATAATAGTTTTAGATAAGGTCATAAGACCAGAAGGTTTCTGTGAAAGGAATCAATGTTTATAATAAACTGAAGCAATAAAAACTTAATAGTAGTAAGAGATATAATCAGTCATAAAAAACCTATAATCCAAGAACTGAGAAGAATATCAGCAGAGCCCCCCTCTCCCTCCCCTTTCCCTCTACCTCTCTCCCTTGTTTTCTCTCCCTCTTCTCTCCCTGTCTCTCTTCCTCTTTCTCTCCTTTCATGTGTGTGTGTGTGTGTGTGTGAGAGAAAGAGAGAGAGAGAAAGAGAAAGAGAGAGAGAGAGAGAGAGAGAGAGAGAGAGAGAGAGAGATGCACGCGGATCAGGGAGTGTTCAAAAATGAAAGTGGATGTGTGCATGGATGGAAACCAAAGGTCAACTTTGGATGTAATTACTTGGGAGCCAACAGATTGCTTTTTGAGAAAGTATTTCTCATTGGATGACAGGACATTCCAAGTCTAGCTGACTGACAAATCCAAGTGTCTTCATTTGGTTGGATTTTATGCACAGGTCACTATGCCAACTCTTTTCTCTCAATACACTTGAGTCTCAGGGACCTCTTTGCAGTGCTTGCAAGCCATTAATAAGTATTACAATGGTTCATGCCTTTAAGTGTAGTGCTCAAAAGA
Source organism: Rhabdomys pumilio (assembly GCA_030674055.1). NCBI lineage: Eukaryota > Metazoa > Chordata > Mammalia > Rodentia > Muridae > Rhabdomys > Rhabdomys pumilio. Next base: position 57,569,818 of record JANHMN010000012.1, read on the forward strand.
CAGAGGCAGGTGGATCTCTGAGTTTGAGGCTAGCCTGGTCTACATAGCCTGTTCCAAACAGCCAGGGCTACACAGAGAAACCTTGTCTTAAAATAAAAAAACCAACAAAGTGAAAGATTTACAGAAAATATAGAGAAGTTATGTTAGAAGATTATGATAGCTAAGTATGTAAAAAGTTATAAACGCAATTTTATCTTTATCTAATGTTTGAATTAGAGATATTGAATACATTTAAGAGGTACATGTGTTCACACACTTACATGTACCTTAATATCTCTTCATCACCCAACTTTCTTCTTCTGTCGTTTGTTTATATAAAATGATGCAACGGTGCTGACTTTATGGTTGTGCTTATACCTCTGGGACTATGCACATCACAAAGGATTGTGACAATTCTTTGAAATAGTCATTATTTTCTTTATTATAATTGGTAAGGAGGCTAAGGTCCCTTATTAATGCCATAACAAGGCTAAGTGTTAAGTCAGTGTAAGGAACAGTAGCTGTTCTTGCTTTAATCTGCTTCTTTGATAGCTTTGAAGAAAATACCTAAACTTATTTCAATTAACAAAGACTATGGTTAATATCTTAAAAGCTGAAGATTACTGTCAAGGGAGATATTTGTGACAGGGAATCATGTTAGTTTAAATATCATTCTCCACATACTGAATGTCTGGGAAGTGTCCTTCCTTTTGTTTTAACTCATCACAGCACTTGGTACCCTCTGAAGACATGTAACTTAACTATTGTAAGCTTTTGATACCTATGACACCCGTGGCACACGCACAGTCCTGACTACCTAATATCACTTCATCATGTGGCTTAGTTCTTCACAATCACCAATTTAGAAAACACCTGGTCAATTCATAGAACTGAAAACTAGATTCATAGAAAATACTAATGGGGGTCAAAAGAATGTGTTTTCTTAGAGTAACCAAACTGTTGAGGCCTCATAGAAAAGTGATGTTGAGGAAAAGCTTCTTCACAGATTTTGGCAGTAGAGCACAAAATTTCCACATCCCTTTAGCACCCAAGGCAATGTGAAAATAAACAGAAGACAAACAGGTGACTTCCTTCAGATTGATAGATGCCAATATTGGGTGACCTGAAATGATATCTTATAAGGGAGCTAGACTGGGGAAAAATTATATTGAGGAGTTTAGCCTCGGACTCAAAACTCAAAAGATGAAAGGCTGTTTGAATCATAAGATGACATATGGTCGTATGATAACATAAGAAGCACCGTTTGAAAAGAAATTAGAATTGTGTTCATATATATATATATATATATATATATATATATATATATATATATATTGTACTTCCTCCAGCAGTAAGTAAGAAAAAAATTTGGAGTTATAGTAAAAAACAAACACACAATAAAAGAGGATAAACAAAGAAACATTGACTATTACACGTTTGAGGATACCCACAGTAACTCTATATTTGTAAGGAAGGTGTCCTTGGTACATGTGACCATAGGAACAAGCATAAAGAGGCTTAAGTCTTAGAATTTAGTGGTAGTGGATAGAAAAAATCCAACTTGGAGGTTGTAAATACTTCCATATAACACAATCACAGGGACAAGAGGAGGAAGAGAGGGTAAGAGTCCATCCATCACACACAAGTAGAGAGCTGTCACTCATTTCTCTAATGCCCAAACAGGGAACTAGTCAGTAATGTTTGACACCAAGGAAATCATTTGTAACAGGGCTTTTTACTTTCTAATTCATCTTTAAATTTAAATGAAAGGGAAATACTCCTGCTCAGTTGTTTCTATTACCAGTCAGTTGATTATGAATCCATGTCAGTGTCTTGGGTTTCCCGTGAAACTGATCATTCATACTGTATTTACAGTCAGTCCTCCTTAGTGAATCTCTGCTGTTTGATTTCACCTGTCACTCGGCACAGAATGTCTCAAAACCATTTCCATCACTCTCCCAGCTCTGATCTGCATGTGTGGCAATAATTAGGAATGTGATTCCTCAAGTTCATTTAAAATAGCCAGTGAATACAGAGTATAAGAAATGGCACCATAACTCAGGTATCACAAGAAAAATTGTGTTGAACTGTATAAACTTGATTATTACAATGGTTGCTTATATATGGAAAAACTACAATGATTTCAGAGCAGTGACATGGAAGTTAATTTTATGAGCACATATAAATTCCAAATTGATTTAACTACCTTATATGGAATAGCCAAATAAGAGCTTCATGTATTCCGTGGCACGTTCTTGAGTTTTAAATCACATTTTCTTTTCTCTTTCAGCTCAGAAACCTCAGACCTTTCCTCTTGTTTAGTCTTAAGTCCTTTTAATTCATGCCTATAAATAAAGGATAGCACCATGAGGTCAGAGATGTTGTTGCTTATGATTGAAATGGTTTTGCTATATCTGCTTTAAGAAAAATCATTTTTCATTTCATTTTCAAAATTGCCTTAAAATGTTTAGCTGACTGTACAAAATTACTCAGTGGGCAGCTAACAGTTTACTGTTTTCAAGCTGTATGTAGTTTAAGAATTGGGCATGAGTTTATAGATAAACTGTTAATTTAAACATATAAGTATTTATAGCAAGCACTCGATTATTTTTCTGAATATAAGATCATATTTATCTTAAATATTTTTCTATCCCTTTATAAGTTTTCAGTTACTTCTGAGAAAAGAAGTACAAATTAATACTTTAAACCACTCTCTGATAGTATAAACTTTGGATCCTGATGCCAGTGTTTTCTGTTATGATGGACTATGACTTCGAAATTGAAACGAATGTCTTCACAGAGAACCACTGTTCAGTGTCTCATTTTATTTTGTTTTACATATAAATGTGTATTTCAGCTAAATTGGTATTTTAAAATGTTTAGTATGTTTGAGCTTTGATAGTCTACCTAATTTAAATGTGCAGATCTATTTTGAATATTCAAATTCACCCTTTCTCATCTAGCATGGGTTCCTCCTGTCAGCCTTCTGTGCAGACCAGCCTTGGCTGCAGCCTGGTAAGCCTCTGTCCTCAGGACGAAAGTATAGCTTAAGCTCAAGAAGAGTATGAAGGAGACTCAGTCTTGGCAAGACTCCATCCCAGGAGCTGGCACATTAGCATACACTCTGTTTCAGGATTAAACATAAACATTAATATCTAAGCAAGACTTACAGATTTCATGTGGAAATTGCAGGGCACCTGGACCCAGAAGTTTTTCTATTTGTGATACTGTTCACTTTGTAAAATGACTCCAACTACTGCTCCTTTTCCATGTCACAGGAAAATTTCAAACTGTAATGATTTGTAAGTTAAAAGGAGAAGGAATTGAGTCTCTGAAAAAGTAAAACTTTATCGTAAGGCTAAGAAAATATCCAAGACCATAACTACTAAGAACTTATTACAATTATTATGTTGCTATTGTCATTACATGAACACTATTTGAATGAGAAAAATCAAACAAAACGAATATTTCATTTGTAGATAGACTTGAAAATAAATTACTAACCTTGACGTCCATCAGCATACAAAATCCTACGAAGCCAATGACAGAGTTCATTGTTTAAAGACTACTTGGGAACGATTAAGGAAAGAATGATGTAATCTGTGATAAAGATAGATATAATATTCTCTACTGGAAGGCTTTCCTATCATGTCATATCAAAGTCTAGCAAAACGTTGAAAGTTAGAAATGTTATCAAGCATTAACAGGCATTTAAAGAACGGCTCTTGAATATTTCTAGCATAAAAAAGTATTTCATGTGATGTAAATGAATGGTAATTTTCTGACTTTAAAAGAGAGCCATGCCAGTACATTTCAGCGTTCTGGACCCAATTCTGCAAACATGGAGACGCTTTCAATTTTCTCTGCCTGCCTTCCCGCCTTAGATGGCTGAGATTGCAGCGAAATTAATCCATTTAAAAATCTGCGGCTTAAACTTAAGGATTTTCAGTTTTTCTCCTCTTCTCTCTCTCTTTTTTTTTTCTTAGAATATCAATAAGTTCCAATTGAAGAGCGGATTCTTTTGCAATTCAGGCATGTGCCGGCGATAACGGGCGACTTGGCAAGAAGAGAGGCAGAGATGGATTAATTATGCAGAGAACATGGAAATTCTGCTTATCATCGGCTAGCAAAGGAGCCCGGCTCACATAATCAGCAAACGAAGGGAGAGGGAAAAAATAACAATGCAATGGCACCTTCCAGCCCATCATCAGGGTTTTTTCTACCCCCCTTGTAATTAAAAAATAACATACACTTATAGCCCTATCTCCTGTGCAGGCAAGGAGTGGATGTCCACAAAATAATTGCACTGGATATTAGAGCTGGCACCATGGACTGTCCAGCCTTGCCTGCTCACCCACTTTCTCTGTTGGCTTCTCAAGGCACTTTGCTTCTGAGCACAGTCCAATCAGGCGATGTCTCCGATGACACTCTAGTTCAGTTTCCAAAAATCCCAAATTGGTACCTTATCATGATCCACACAAATATGCATACATGTATGGTAAATATTTGCAGGGCTGACTCTGGAGAAATCCTTGGAACTGATCACCTGCAGACTACCTGGTCAGTTTCTCTCTTCTTCTTTCTCTCTCTCTCTCTCTTTCTTTCTTCCTTCCTTCCTTCCTTCCTTCCTTCCTTCTTTTCTCTCCTTTCCTCTTTTTTTCCTGATGAAACATGTCCAAATAGTCTTCATTTTGCAAAGTGGCTGGATTAAATTGGTGAGCTGAGCAATGGTCATTTTCTCTTCTACAATGGTGCCACTTATTTACAACTTTGTCTTCTAACCCCCTTGGCAATTTATTTTATACATTTAGGTATGTACCGCTAAAGATTTTAATGTCTATGATTTCAAATCTGAAGACAGAATTCTTTATTGTCTCTGTGAGAAATGACAGATCAAAGCTTTCTATGTCCCCAAATGCCAAAAGACATGACAACAAACGTAGTTTATTGCTTTAAAGAAAATCACATTAAAGCTTACATATGTACCCAGGTGTTTCTCAATTTAGAATATTAACAGGCATGTTAAATAATAATACTTAGGAGTGAAAGCTGTTGAGCTAGGTTCCCTGTTGCAATTATGACCAAATCATTTGACCTAATTAAGGACACAGCTTCAAGAACAGTGGGCCTTCCTTCCTGCAAAGTTTTAAGATACAAGAAGAGGATGATAAAAAATAAACCTACAAAGACAATATATATACGCAGCATACGAAGGAAAGCTGTTTCTCTGAAGTGCAATAAACTGGAATTGGAATGCTGGCAGGCTCTAGAAATGTAATTTATTCAGAGTTCCGCCAAAGCAGGGAACCAGTATGGGGCGCAGTTTCCACGCTTGTGGGAATGTTTTAAGTGACAGTAATAGACTGATTTTTAAAGCTAATTACTTCCATATCTGTGCATATGGCACTCATACACATATGCAAGACATATGAGTCCTATAGAAAACAAAGAGCTGGGCAAGTAAATATTTGGAGGTATTTGTGATTACTAACTGCGAGTTTCCATAGTGGGAATTAAAGACAAAAGACAAGGAAAGGTGCACCAGCAACGTTGAAGGTTAAATGTAAAGAGCCCAGGTACAAAGAAACCCCGAGTGAAGAGAGAACAATAAAAGGAAGACTACAGAGAAACTTAGGATGGTGGCAGTTGAAACTGCTCAGTTGTATTTCAGCTTGCATTTTGATGCACAAGTACGTGTGAGTTAAATATGCACATAGCAAAAAAATGTAGAGAAAGTAGTGTCCGTATATGGTCCTGCACTAAAAAAAATGTCAAAATTTAAAGAGAGAACTCAGTTCACAGAGCAGAATCTAACTGACCAGGAACTGTGGTACAAACATACCAGCTGCAGACAGGCAATAGGAATAGTCTGACAACCCATTATCACTGAATTTCTACCAGCTTTCTATCATCCTTTTCCTGCTGATTCTTTCAGTATCTTTTCAAGCAGCATCTTCTTAAAGCTGCAGATAGGTTTATTTGTTTTTAAACCTTTTTACTACTAAAAACTCTTAAGGCATATGCAAAAGTAAATGCATGGTATGGTCCACTCCATTGTTTTCATTTCTCATTTTCGTAATTACCAATATATGGCACTTCGTGTTTACACACATCTCTTGTATATGCCCACATTTCCATACCCCAGACTTTAGATTTGTTTCTAATGATAATCAATAACTGTATGTTTACGTTTGCCAAATGAATTCTTGGTGTGATAAAATCTACCCAGTTACATGCTTCTAGATACATGGTATTCAGTAACCAATGAATGGCAATAAGTAGATGCTGGTAATATTGATAATACTTGGAGAAATAAAGTGAAATATACAAAAAGTGATCGTGAGGTATATGAAGTTGAATATTTCTTGCAAAATTGTAAAATTGCTTGGATCAGGAGAAATGGCTACTCTTCTGAGATTGAAACTGTATAAGGCTAGCACAAGTGAGTCAGATGCTAACAATAAACTTTCTCGGTTTGCTAGAAGAGCTGAGCATCCTTCAGGTTACTACTCAGAGCACTGGCTTTGCAGTTCATGCTCATATTGGGTGACATGATTTTTAACACTGACTGCACAATAGAAATATCAGCGACCTCTCAAAATCACCTACCCCTGAGCTCCATCCTAGACAAAAGTCAAGCAAATATCGTATATCCTCTATTTTCCTGTCACAAGTAGGGATATAAAGGACAACAGTATGACATGCAGAGGTGGCTCAGTTAACACCATTTATAAAAGCACATATTTCCTCCCAAAATATGCATGTGTGTGTGTGTGTGTACATAGAGAGAAAAGATAGTTGGACAAAGATACAGACACACAGATGGAGGTAGAAATGGAAGAGGTGTATTTTCCACATTCTGGGTGACTTTAACACACACCTAGAGTTGAGGGCTGAACTTTCTAAGCTTACTCATTGACCCTCGAATAAATTAATTTGAAATCTACTTAGAGCTCCAGATCTTCTCAAGACTAAGGAAGTCATTAGTGCTATCCAGACTGTAGAGCTGGAACCTCGTACATGCTCTATTCGATGGCTAGAGTGTCTAACACACAGATAAAGACAGCACTTGGAAATATTTTCATTGCCTGAAAGGGTATAGTGAACAGGAGCTAGGAAGACAAAGGACTTTGTGCCCACCTGTAACCACAGCTGCTTTCTCTGCCTCACATCCTCTTACCGAAATCTTAACAATGTATAAGCTTTCTAAAGGTTTTCTCAAAGTCTGAGCTCAGCATGCTATAGACACAGCACACCTTTGTAATCTTTTATATTTTCTGAAAACATGTCCTAACATCTTTTACAAGGGAAAAGAGATAATAGAATTCTCAGTAACTGTAACTGTAAATGGATTTGTAATCTACCCATGATTAAAATTATTTTCATCGTGAAGTAGAATTCTCGTTAGTGTTGCAGTTTTAATATTATCAACTCCAAAGTGCCTCGGTGATTGATAATACAGACAGGGAAACCTTATATTATAGTAATTAAATTTAAAATGAATCTGCCGCCCTTATACGTCTCAGTATGATACCTAGTTATTTGAAAAACATTTTTTGTGTGTCTCCTAATGCAAGATAACACTTGGACCTTCTCTCAGATTGTTCTGGGTCAAGTTGCTGTTGAGTCAGTGTCCACAGAGAGCAAGTCTTGGTGACTGTCTCTCCCATAAAGCACCTGGCTGCTTCACAAGTGAGCTACAACCTAGGAGAAACTCCTGCTTGAGCTGGAGAACTTTCCACTACAATTTTCATATTAAAATGTGCCTCATCCTCGAGTCTCAGAGGCTCCCTCTGGGAAACATCCAGCGGGCCAAGAACAGCTATCTGACTCTCTGACTCTGAGGATAAGTATTTGGTCTTCTGATCAGAGACAAGATGCCATACATAGCATTTCTTTACTGAACTGATAGTCCCTTGAAGGAAGTATGTCCCTTCATAAATTCAATTAATTGAGCTAGCCTCCGTGTCCGGTGTTGTCCCTTAAATCCCTATTTAAGATTTTTACAGGAACAAGTACTTCTCAACCACAGAAGGGACTTCTTCCTCTCTTCATCTCACACTCCCCCTACCTTGCAAGATCTTTTGTTGACAAGGTTTCTCTTTCAGGAATACCATATCCCACCCTTTCCTCATATACATTTTGGGAGAAAAAAAAATAGTAGGAAGAAATTCTTCCATACTTGGCTCATTTGCAGATTTCAGCAGGCCTGCAGAGAGCACACCTGTTGTGCTGTCTGGATTTCCTTGTCTGATCATAGGCTTCTGAGAAAGAGTGGGGGCTTCTGAGAAAGAGTGTGGGGGGAAAGATCTCTATCACGCACTCTTCACCGGACAATGAATTCTCTCCACCATTTGAATGTATCTGTGGAATGCCTGAGTGATTCATTACAGCAGATTCTGAAGTATGACAATGGGCCGCAGAAATGACTGATGCTATCGTCTTCCTGATTTCATTTCCCTGATCCTCTTCATCCCTTGGCCTGTGTACCTCGATTAATTAGAAACCAGGGATTTTCACTCATCAGCTGATGGGTTTCATGCTCCACTCTGTCACAAATCTGCTGCCTTCACTATCTCTCTTACAGCCGCTGGCTGCTTTAAAAACTACCCCCCTTCCTTTCTTTTTTTTCTTTTTCTTTTTCTATTTTTTCTTCTTTTTGAACACAGTGCTTTGTCACCACAGGTTTAGTTCTTTTAGAGATTCAGACAATTTAAAAAAAAAAAGGAGATTGAAATTAAAGAAGAAAAGATTCAAAATCTCTGATTAAGTTAATCCTCATCCAAATGATACTTATGATACTTACTCAAAAATGAACTTCTTGAAGAGATAAAGCAGTAACGAGTCACATCTCTACACTTTCTGGCTTCTCTTTTTTTCCAACATACAGTAATCTAAGTAGCTGGGAAGAGTGGAAGTATATACAAATATGATTAGTGGGTGTGAATACAAAAGTGTTTGAGTCTATTTGGGGATACCTACATTATATGTTTAAACACATTCACATTCAGATTCAAGCTACAGAATCTATGTTATAAGGGTTTTCTGGAATAAATCATTAAACTATTACTGTTTGAAAAGAAAAAGTCTAGAAATAAAATATGCTTACCCCCCCTTACTTACCAAAATTAGCCAAGGGATTATCTAATCCTTAAGGAACTAGATCATTAAGTAGGGTTTGAGATACAAGATGATTTGTAGACAAATTCTTCCTCTGAAATATGAATAATATTTATTAATAAATATTAAATATGAATAATAATAATTTTATATTATTATAATATAAATAATATTCAGAGGTAAAATGAAAATGTAAAAAATAATTTAGTTGCAAATTCCATATACATATACATGTATATTCACAAACACACAAATACACAGACAGACACACACACACACACACACACACACACACACAGAGCATACACACCATATACAGAAAATATTCAGTGCCTCTACCTCAGGATTTCTTCCTGAAGTATTTTTTCAGTAGCAACTCAGACAATATAAGTTTTTAAATCAAGCACAGACTATTTCTTCAGTATCCCATGAATACACTAGCTTTGAGGAGGTAATATTGTGAGTGATGTTCATGGTTTTACAGGTTTTTATCCCATCAGTGAAAGACAGGGAATGTTGTTAGATTCAGGTTTCTATACAATTTAGAAGTTAAAATATAAAGGAAAAAAAATAAGACTCAATTGTCATTACAGGATCCATTTTCTGCCATGCTTGCCAGGAAAGCTGCAAGAATGCTGCTAGTTAGCAGGTGCTCATGAGAGCCCTGGGTAGAGTTGAGGGCTGCTTCACGTGTAAGACTATTCTAGAAAAAGCCACTGTTCAACCTTGTGATTTTTATCTTCTTTGGTTGAAGGTAAAAAAAAAAAATCAGTCAGGAAAAACTAATAAGACTATGATCTAAAACAACAAGAGTCGACACACTCAGTTGTATCGTCAAGTTACTGTTGCTTCTTGATTTCCATATATGTGGGAATCAAAATGACCAGTTCTCTTGGTTACAACTCTGCTCAACATAGACTTTCCAGAAAGTTATTTTTCTCCTTGCCACTGAACTAATCTAAAAAAAAAAGAAAAAAAGAATAACTCAGACTTAAAGTTAAGTGGATGTCAATGTATCCAGATACATTTCTTTCCCTGATATATTTTAAAAGCCTTAATAATATGGAGCATGGACAAAAGAAGGAGAGCAGGAAATCACCACATTAGTTTATAGGGACATGAAGAAAAATCTGTAGCTCCTTTGAATTCACTAAAACCTTCTATACAACGAGGACTTGGTCCACAGAATCAACTAAACAGGGTTGATATGGGCTCCCAGAGACTGAAACATGAGGCCTGCATGGATCTGCACCAGGTCTTCTGTGTGTATGTTGTGGCTGATAGGTTGGTGGGTTTGTAGGACTCATAATAGTAGGAGCCTGTGTATCTAAGACTCGTTCACTTGATCTTGGGACTCTTTTCCTCCTAGTGAGTTGTTTTGTCCAGCCTCAGTGTGAGGGCTTTTGCCTTGCCTTATTGTATCTTGTTTTGCCCAATTTAGCTGTCATCTCTTAGAGGTCTGCTCTTTTCTGAAGGAAAATGGAGGGAGTAGATTTCTGGAGAAGGCAGGTATGGGAAGCTGGGAGGAGTGCAGGGAGGAATACTGTGGTGGTGATATACTCTATAAGAAAAGAATCTATTTTCAACTAAAAAAGAACCTTCTATTAAATCATCAGTGGCATTGAGTGTGCTCTGAGGGTGAAAATTATACTATCTCCAGGAATCTCCACTAGAACTTAGGAAATGGGAAAAATAATAATTATTATTATATAAATTAATGTTGTTGGTAGGAAGCTACCTGTGACTTTTATCTTACCTTTAAAATGGGCAAAACACTATCATCTTCCAAACTGTGTTTCCAATGAACCCTCCAAAGCACACTTTCCCTAAGCCGAGGTGCGGAAGTGGTATAGGAACATTTGCAAAGTATTTTTTCTTAAACAACAACACAGTGTGCTGATAATCTGAAGGATCAAGCCCATCTGGAAGTTTCCCTAATTTTCTGGGTCTTTCCCTCACAATATCAATGTCATGGCAGAGCCACATGCTCCCGAGTACCAACTGGTGCCAGGCACACGCACTAATAGTCAGGATGAGTAAGGTGAAGTAACCCCGTGTTCTAAGTCTGGGGACCCCAGCATTACTTCTAAATGAGCCTTAACTTTAGACATCTCACAGTGTCTATCTGTGGCAATCCAGGGGACTCACCAACTTAGATGATATATGTTAGTCATCTGTTGGATGAGTAGAAACCTGTTCAGTCACTAGATTGGAACAGTGCTCTGCATGAATACCTCTTCAAAGAGATTTCCGCAGTCTATACTTTGATGTCTTACTAGCCTGAGAATCTGAGAGGTATTTCTTGCTTTTAATATAATTAGTTAGAGGTGAAGAAACTTAAGCATTCTCAGAGTAATTACAAAGACTGATTTCACCAACCTTTTTTTGCCTAAGAACCAAATGTAAAGTGAAACAAGAGATTTCCTCAAGTGATAATTTCTGGTGGAAACAGGAGAGCTTCTGTGTTTTTCTCTTCCCACACCTACCTAGGTAAATGACTGGCAACATAAGGGACTTGGGTATTGCCATTTTCCAATGGAGTCTGCATCTCCTGCTTGAACTCCTTGTCACTTTCCTCAAGTGAGCAATTTGCTCTGGAAATATACGCACATTCAACACCTCAATCATAGCACTTGTGAAAAGAAACATACTGACGTTTTGTTTGTTTATTTAATTAGGCATAACAGGCAAAAGATCTTAACACTCTTAAGTAAAGATGATAAAAGTAGTTCCTTAATTTATCCTATGATTATGCTGTTTTAAGAATATTTTCATAATCTGTCATCCAGTAGAAACATACATTTAATTATGTGGGAAGATTACAGGGTTAAAGAAGTCACCTTGTAGGACATCTACATTCTTGACTTGGATTTTGAAGCTACGCAAATTTGGATTCCCCATGCCTTTTAACTCTTGCCTCACAGTGGCTCTCTCTTGAACAGCTACATTGAGGTGCCTTTGTCTTTTTATATATAATAGAATAGCTAAGTGCATCTGATCTCTGCTGTTATACTTGCTTAAAACCAGACAACTGCCTTCAAATCGATTTGATCTCTGCCTCTGACTTCATCTTTGCTCATTGGGACCATGCTTGGGTTTAGGCTACTCTGGTATTGCCGCTGGGCTACTCTTGTCTTTCTAGAGATTCTTTTGCAGTGTTCACTCATTCTCCAAACCTCAGTGTTTCTAATGCTTTTATAACAGATTCTTCTAAACATGTATTAATTAAACATTTATTTGGAGAGCCACTCCAAGTTCTGTCAGACAAACTGAGTCTGAGACTCCCGAAGCTTGCTGACTTTGCTAAGTTTAGCCACTTCCATTGTGTTATATTGAATACTACCTTTCAATGTGCATTCACTTACAGTCCATGTTGGTTATGTGCAACTAGAAGTGAAGATACAGGACTTTCTCATTTGGTACCTCTAGGCACTTAGCTCACTACAAAATATAGGAAATGTTTAATAAACTTGCCTGTCTTGTCTATCAGTTGAATTTTTTTCTCAGTCCTGAGGATGTGTTTAGAACTTTACTAAAAATAAATTCAAAACTGAAACCTGAGGATGACCCTTCTATTAATTATCATATTCACCCCCATGTTTCTGTGCTGTGTGTTTGCTGTAACTTGGAAAGTGGATTGCTGCCAGCATCTGGATTTTCCGCCTTTGGTAACCCTCATTAATCTTTGTGATTATGGTCACCATTTACTAGAAGCTTCTGAAATTACACCACAATTACTAGGAATATTAATTGGCAACTAGATTTTTTTTTGGTACATCCTATTCCTTTGTTTATTGTAAAGGTTTTATAATAACAGAATTACTTTGAGGGCAATGGCATTTTCTCAGGAAAGTACCAAAATGAGGAGCAAATAAATGTATATATTTAATCAAAAAGAAATGGATATAGATATAGATATAGATGTAGATGTAGATGTATATATATGTATATATCCATTTCTTTTTGAGATATATATATATATATATATATATATATATATATCCAGTATATAATATACATATATATTCTTTTAAAAAATTCTATGCTTAGATTCATAACTTTAACAAATTTCTGTTCTCTAGGAAAAAAAAGAGAAACTTGTGACCGTTCAAATATGTGGTAGCAATTCTTCAGCGCATTCCTAAAGAGCATCATGTCCTGACTCACACAACCCAGGAATGTAGAGATCTAAGAAGAGGGCACTGCAGGTAGCATCCAGCAGTGATGAAAGGACAGGCACATATTTTCTTTCATTTTCTTAACTCCAGCCAGTGGCAAGCCACTCTTGCAGCTTTTATTTACCTTCTGTCAGGCCTGACGAGAACATTATGTTCTTAAGACTGTTCTGAAGGTTGTTCAAAGACAGAAAATACTCATAAGTAATGATAAGGATTATAATGACAAAATATTTACCTTTATCTTTTATATTTCTCAGAATGTTCTTGAGAGATATGAAAGAGAAAGAAAACACACATTTCACTCCCTCAGAATAGGATTTTAGATTATTGTTTAATTTGTTTACACATTTCTGAAACTTCTATATTCTTGACCAAAATATGATAGAAAAAATACATTCTTTAAAAATATATTTTTAAATGAAAAGATATGACAAACATTGGTTCATTTTTTTCACTGGAGATGAGAAAAAGCATCAGTTCTAAAGGTGTGGGCTGTAGGCATATCTCTGCTTGCAGCTCCTATCTAATCAAAGGCACGAAAAGGGTTTCATTCTTGAAGTTATCACAAACCCTTCTGAACTCCCCAATCAGATCTAAGGGTAGTTATGTGTAGTGTAGTCTTAAGGTGGAGAGAAGCAGAATTAAATTAAGACATAGGAGAGTTGTTTCATGGACAAAGCTGAATCTGGCAGGAAACACATAAGATGTAAGTACAATAATTTAGTTATCCCTAGTGCACTGTAGAAAAAAGACTGAAATCTAGAATGAATAGGCTGGACTCATGACCAGATATGAACATTACTTACATTGTAGTTCTTTGAAATCTATTTTAAAAATAGATTTTTTTTTCATGAGAGAGGAGGAGGCAAAGGAAGAACATGCAGTTGTTGACAATCACTAATTACAGGACAGTTTTCCTGAGAACAGGCCAGTTAGATGCATAATATGTCACCTGCATTGGCGTGGTGCCTGGTACAATCTGGACTTTCCATACATATTTATTTTTAATGGATTAGTAAAACAAAAGTCACTTACTTGTTGGTAACAGATGACCTAGGACCACACGCTAAATGTCTCAGTAGAAATTAGAATGTAGTTGGTTATGAGATACCCCAAGAGCAGAAAGTAGAAAGGCAATGCCCTGAATATCACTTGGCAGAAGGTTCTAGGCACTGGGGCAACAACGCAAAGAAATATGGCAAAGAAGAGCAGGCACTTGGTTACTTGGAGGGTGCTGGGATATGAGGAAGTATAAAGAAAATAATAATCAAATCAGCAATCAAACATCATGTTTATCAACAAGGGAGAAAGGCTATTTTTTTAAGGTAATGCAAGGCTGGGGTCAGGCTCTCAGGACTCACAGATGAAAGTTTGACTATCCTAGATTATATTAATTATGATTAGGACTCAGAAGAAGAGTTAAACATTTCCTTGGTTTTTTACTCTATTTTCTGAAGTTAGCAGCTTTTTGTGTATTTCCATGGAGATATCTTTTATCCTTAGAAAGGATTAGTGTGGCTGGGGCAATAAAAATAAAAGAGTGCTGGCTGCTCTTCCAGAGGACCTGAGTTTTATTCCCAGTGTACACATGGTGACTTACAACAATCTGTAACTCCAGTTCCAGGAGATCAAGAAAACCATGGACACCCTAAACACAAGTAATCCACAGAAAAGCAAGTAGGCAGAACACCCATCCACAGGAAGCAAATTTTTTAAAAATTTACAAGGAAAAAAAAATTTTTTTTAAGTGGAAGACATTACAGTGGATATTTAAGATAGTGTCATCCAAAAAAAAAAAAAAAGGAAAAAATAAGAGTTTTGAGAAACATCCTAGACTGTAAACATTCAAAACCACTGATGCAACTGTTATCAGATAACACCACTCTATTCACATTCAACATCAGTGAGAGAAATAAATTAACCTATTCAACACCCTGCATGACTGCACAAAACACAGTATTGTTTAGCAGAGTGATGTGAAATATGAAGACTGTGTCTTAGTGTGTAATTCAGTATTTACTGAGAAGATTATTACACTTTTATTTAACTAACATTACTACAGAATGATACCTGTTCATGATATGATATTTAAATAGTGTAAAACTGAAAATAGAATGTGGTTTTCCTCATTTGTCTCATATCATTTAAAGAACATTTAAAGGGTATCTTATATATTTTAATAAATAAACCACACACATATATGAATGTTCATTGTATGGACATGAGCAGAATCATGATACAATTCATGTTCAAAATTTTGTTTCCTGTGGATAATCTTTAAATTTTACTGTACAGAGATGCAGAATGATTTATCAAAGTCCCCTATATGATTTGTTGGCCTGTGTGACATTCCTTTAGCGTGCTATCTTTATTTCCTTCTGTTATTATGGCTAAGAATAGGTTTCTAAAGAGACATAAAAGGATATCAATACTGTTGGATACTATAATAAACCCGTGATGTTTTGTTTATATTTAACTTTACTATTTAAATTAGCAAAATATCCCATTACGCAACATTAACAAATATGTTAATGCCTTTCAAGTATAAACATAGAACATTAATCACACAGCTATGACTAATTAATAAACATGACCTCCTTATCGGGTAACAACCAATAAGAGAGTTTGAACTCCATCTTACAACTGCAGAAAAGAACTCAGGGGAAAACAGGCAGTAAAAAGGCAACATCTTCTCTTGAGAATCCAAATCATTTGTAGTTGAAAACAGTACTGAGCTGTGCAGGTTAATGCTCTTTCTAAGTCAAAGGAAAACAATGGCTTTCAAATACATCTTAAAGTATTTGTGTCTCGTAGTGTTTGGATGTTTGAGCAAATCCTAGATACTGTATGATATGAGAGAAGCCTTATTTGTACATGGACAAGAGACAAACGGATTCAAAGAGAGCTTGAGTCACTATCTCTGTTGCATTTACCAAAATGAGATATAGAAACACCAAGCTTTAGCTAAGTAGCTAATGAGGCAAAGTAGCCCCATCAGGTCCGCAGAAGATCCTGTCATTCAATAGGCCTAGCTTAGTAGCTTTTCCCATTGAGTGTCTGAGTAGAAAGAACAGCAAGAGTTTGTTTAGAAGTGTACAGCATCAGAGGTCTTGGCAGTGATGCCAATTCCTTGAAGTAGCAGCAATTTGAAGTAACAGGAAACACAGATTCCTCAACTGGCCATGTATGTCTTCGGCTGTAAACTGGGCTCTCACAGTGCTGACAAGTATTTGAAGGAAGCGGGTCAATTTCTATCTCTTTCCATAAACAAAAATGCCCCCAAAGACTGGCAGTAGATTGTGATGAAGAGGAAACTAGAGTTCTACGTTTGGAATGGTAGAGACACAGTGAGTTTTGTTACTGGTTATGAAGATACTTACCAACCTCAGTGGACTTGGAATCTTAGAAATTACATCTATATGCCTTCCAGACAGGATTAACTGAGGGGTAAAATCCATCTTGAATATGGATGGAGCCATCCCATTGGCTGAGAGCCTAGGAGAGTGACAAAAACAAACAAACATCAGGAAAAAAGAAAATCACAGAAGGTTCATTATCCATCACTGTCTTCTCCCTGGTATGATGGTAATAAGCAGATCGTTCTCCTGCTCCTTTAGAGATAAGCTGTTACATCTACCAGCACCCCCAACACAGCGTGATGTGATAAGCTATACCTTCAATCCACAAGCTGCAATCAACACTTCTTAATTTGTGAGAGCACTGCCATAGAAACTAGCCATGTTATACCTAGGCCTTCTGAACTAGTTTGTTGATGATATAAAACAGTGTGATGCTGCTGGCTTAGGATGCTTAATAGTCCACTTTAGTGGGAGGTGTAGTGACCATGGCTGAGGTAGATGTGAAGATAGAGAAGGCCAGCTCATGAGGTGTCATCAGAATTCCTGGACTCCAAGCCACTCATGTTCTATCTTGGCATGAATCAGGCAATATTCTCTACTGAGTCTAAACACTTGAGTGGAACTGTGTTCAAATGTGGTGGAATCATTCACTTGTGAAGAAGTTTCATGACAACACACCATTCAGGCTTTTGCATGGTTATTGATCATTTCCTTCATCCAGATTTACAGGGAGATGAAGAAAAAAATAGAGTAGAAATATATGTAAAACATGTGGTTTGGCAAATAAAAATTGTAACCATAAGTGTGAAATTTTACAAGAAAATAAATATGAGGTCTACTAAGTTGAGTCCTGGAAAGCTGAGGACAAAGTGGCAGTACTGGCTAAAGAGATCAGAAGACACCTGAGTTTTTACCTCACCCAGGAAAAGAGGAAAACTATAACAAAGCAAATGTATGTAACAGTGGCTGAGTTAGATCATGAAGTAATTTTTTATAAGGCTTCACTGTTAAGAGGTTGTGCTACCCACATGGTACTGATTTTCCAGAGATGAAAGGAGACCAAGAGAATCATGGAGTATGGTTTCCTAGCTTTAGCTGAAACTAGGCAGTATGTGGTAAGGTCAGCATTCCCTACAAGCAATCCCTACATTACAGGTCCCTGCGTGGTACTGTGACAGCTGAAGGCTAAGTTGCAATGGAGATACCAGGATGCTAGAGATGCCAGAGAAAGGGAACCTTCACTGAGGAATTCTACATGCACAGAGTGGAGTTGACTCAATGAGGACATATGTGTCCCATACACAGTGGAGATGAGATGAAGGTTGAGACTCCACAGACCATTAGAAAGCCAGCTGATTCCATCGGGAGTCAAGAATACTTGACATGGTTTTGCAGGATTTGGTGTTTTCCCTGTTATACTCTGATCTTGCTTTGTCTTGATCCTGCCTTAGGATACCTCCATCACCCTTTTGGAAAAGAGATTTACTTTATTCCATTGTATATTGGATGCTTGTAACATTTTTTATGTTATAGAGGACCACAGTTAAGCCATTACCTTTTGTTTCAGAAGAAATTTTGGACATTTAAAGATTGTTGTTGGGAATATTAAGGACAACTGGGGAGTTTTGAAGTTGGACTAAATGTACTTTGCTTTATGAGTTGACCATGAGTTTGTGGGCAGAAGAAGAAGAAGGTATGAATTTAAAGTGATATGTTTAGACATTCATTTGGTAAGAGGTGGAGGTCTGAGAGTTAAAATTGATTGTTGAGTTCACAATATATAAATTCAAAAAAGATGAAACTCTTTGTTGTGCCCTTGAGGGTTAATCTAATTAGATTACATTAGCCTCCACTCGTGTTTATAAGGGCTTATCTTCATTAGTGAGAGCCATTTTAATTATGGGTGGTATCATTCCATGAGCTGGGGTCCCAGACTAAAAGCAAATGAGAAAGTTAACTGGTCATACACATTCATCACTCTTGCTTCTTAACCAGCTACTTTAGGCCTTTGCCTTTGCCTTTGCCACCGTGACTTCCATATCATGATAGAATAGTCCTTTGACCTGCAAACCAGTATAAACCCCTTATCCTTTAAGTTGCTTGTGTGATATTATTTTCTCACTGCAGCAGGATCAGTAACTAAGATTCTCATGCCTTGTAAGTGAGATCAGTAAACTCACTGCTTCACCAAGTTAGACTCTGATGAACTTGTTTTTTTGATACATCACTGAGACCCTATCTGAGGTACTCTATTTGAAGAGATGTTCATTAAATCTCCCTGGGAAAAAGTCACACTACAAGACACAATAGAGTGCATGCCAACAAGATATTCGTCCGCTAAGCTACGTGACCAACCCCTGGGCACCTGTTATTAACTATGACAACATAATAACATTGGCCTTTTCATTTAGTCCAGTGGCAGAGGGTAGGTGTAAGAGCAGATAAGACAGAATGTGTTTCAACGGTCAGAATCCAGGTCCAAAGAAATGTGTCATTAGAAATTGTATTTACTTATAAAGGACATTGGTGATGCTGTTGAAGATGACAGAAGGGCAAATGGCAGCCCCAAGTTATTGGATAATACCTAAAATAAAATTCATCATAACAAGACAGCTTGCCACTAGTAAAAACTATCAGGATGGACCAGATAACTGATTGATTAATAATCATTCATTATATCTCTATAGTAGGTTTGCACCGATGTGTGTTCACACACTTACTCCCATAAGCATTTAGCTTTTTCTTATGCTACCTGACTGCCTTTCTTAGGATTCATTTTTATTTGTTTTATTGCTTCGTGGAACTAGCATCTTGATGAGGCAAGGGTCTCTTTGATCTCTTGTGCCCTCAGCTATCCTTCTGATTCTGCCTGAAGTTTCTCAATCTAAGTAGATTCAGACAGCCCTCTAATCAAGCAGTAACAAATTCAAATATAATTATGACAAATGCAGGGTCTGGAAACCCTGCCTGGTAATTGACATGGAAAGAGACTTCGAGCTTCTCACAGAATCAAGCCTATTGTAATGGGGCAGACTTCATAACACCAACTCTGTAATTGTCCACTTCAATTCAGAGCTGAGAAATGGATTGCACACTCAGAATTTACTTTTGGTAAAATTTGTTTTAACTCACTCTACCAAAACTTACAGAAAACTAACTTCTCCAGCTTGCCAGATATATAAAAAATATATCAGATGCTATACTACAGAGTTTTTATCTTGTAGAGAAAAATCATAACTTGCAGTTATGCAAAAAGACACACCCTTCCAGGTTCCAGTATGGCGTTGTCCTGGCAGTGTATCCCCAAGCAAAGCTTATTGTCATCATCATCATCATCACCACCATTATTTTCTGTGAGCAGACAAAGCTACATATAGGTCAACTCTTAAAAGCATGGAAACTCAATTCCTCACAATAAAAGGACAACCTGTTTAAAGATTATACTAGAAGGTATGTTGCGAGCAGATCATACAAAGATCTTTGTATGATACAATTGCTTTCATAACACACCACCACAGTGCACCAGCACTCTGCTTCACTGACTGTATAAACTCCATACTGGGACCTGCTAACAGTGTTCCTACAGATCCAAGACAGTTGTGGTTTCGTACAGTAAAACATTAGAGAAACAGGACATTTTCTTTGCTGGTATTGTATAGAAACATTAGCTTGTTTTCTTTAACTGTTACCACATTTATTGCACAGCCAGTCTCAGAAAATGGACTGAATCCTTCCTCACAACTCCCACATAATATACAAGCTTGTTTCCAACGAGCAGAGAAAATTGACTAAGATCCACGAGTAGATGACAGATGGACTCTGTCGCATTGCCAAAGACATGAAATTGCAGGTGACACCTGATATATGATAATAAAGAGCACCCATCCAGTAATCAGCCCTGGCCTTTATGTGTGTGATGTCATCAGCATGCAGGTGGCTTACCTGAGATTCTGAATAAAAGGCTGAGCATTGTCAGGGGGCTCACGTGGGGCTACTTTTATCTCCCCATCTGTGTGATCTCCAGGGTGATGAGTTTGGACTATGGCCATTTTCAACTCAATTTTGGTTTCCAAAGTTATCAGAAAGTTGTGTGGAGTTCTTTTTTGTTTTCCTGCTCTGTTCTTTGTCTTAAAAGAACAATATGAAGCCACTCAGTTGGGTGCCTTACACAACTGTAATCGCAATTAGTAGGACTAAATTTACATTATTTACAACAGATATTGACAAGAAATGCGAGAAATTAAATGCTATCAATGCTGCACTTCGATTATCCATGGTGGTTGAGATTGTCAATTACCAACTTCATTCATGGTTTAAATAGAATATATGTTTCACAAAATATGTTTGCACATTTTAAATTCCCCCCAAAAATGTGGTAATTTTGTAGTCTATTTGGGGAGGAATGTCAGCCTATTATATGCTTTTACATAGTTTATATACTTGTCTTTTAAAAAATGTAAGAAATATATTTAATTTGGAGGCTTCATAGTAAAGTCACTACCACCCAAGTTGAAAACAGAAAGAATTAAGGAATAAAATTAACCTCAAGACTTAGAACATGTCTGAATTATACTCAACTTGCTGAATAGCTTGATCTTAATGTAAAATGACTATTATACTGGGAGCAGCTGAAGCACCAGGCTCGAGTGCTTTGGAATCTGAAGACCATGCACTGTTTTAAATTCATGAGTCCTAGCTAGTTGGTCTGTTTCATCCAGGTCTCTTCATATATAAAAGGAGAAATACAGGCACAATGTTGAGTACTAAAGTTTAAACAACTATAAATAATAGGGGCAAAGTTAAACTCAGCCCTCACTAATTTTTAAATAAATCTTTTTTTTTATTTTGTTACATCCTGACAGAAGCCCCTCCCCAACCTCCCTCTTTTGCTCCCCCACATTTACTCCGCCTCCTTTTTCTCTATAGAAAAGTGTAGGAAACCCATACATATAAACCAGTCATGGCGACTTTGAGCTTATTGTTAGGGTGTTTTCTATATTTTAATTAGAAATAGCTGAGAGGAGTTAACAGACAACAGTCCAGGTTAGCTTACATGGATAGTTGGATTTCAAAACATCAGAAGTTCATAGAATTGATATTACAAATATTTCTATATTAATGTTCATTTTCATTAGAGACCTGTCTGCTCCTGACAGCTTTCTGTCTTGGATTCTAAGAAGAAATTGAGCATCCTTGGAGTTACTCCAGTTGTATGGAGACAGCCACTAGGCAAGAATTGCCTCTTTCCATCTACAGACAAATTACTGTCCAGAAAAGGACACACTTGCAGGATAGTCGACTGTTTATATCTGCCTAGACAGAGTAATCAGCCCTTAATAATTCTGCATTACTAAGGTCTGTCAAATAATTCTGAGCCAGAAGGCTGAAGATTTGATGCTCCAACGTTCAGTAGTATAGGGGCTGTCCAGGTGTTCAGCGGTCTCTATAAATTGGTTAAATTTTAGAAGCTATGCTTAGTGCTTCCAATAATTTCAGTTAACTCAGTCATTCTGGATTTCTGATGGGTTGAAGACCTATAGTCTCATAGCCAATCCTGGCTATTTATTATGAGAGAAAAGATCTGAGTGGATGGTTCTCAGCTGACATTCATTCTAAAGCCAAGAAAAAAGCCAGGTTCAAAACTAAGTGTTTTAGTTAGGAGAGACTACAGAGATTCTGGTTAGTCAACAAAATGATGGACTGGGTATTAGGACTATCTTGTACCTCACTGGTACAAATAGGAATAATTATGCTTTAATTGTATTTTGAAAGAAAAGTTTTACTTTAACAGGAAGGGTGATATGTAGGAGGAGCTAAGGGGGAAGGAGTACGGAGAGGAAGAGATGGAGAAAGGAGAGGAGAAGATGAAGGAGAGGAGAAGCTAGGTGATAAGAGAGAGAAAGAGAGAAAAAGAGAGGGGAGACATGGAGGCAGATGTTCACGTGTCTCCACCAGTCAAAGATAGTTAATATATCTAGGTTGGGTAATGGGTTACACTTCTGATTGAACATTACCATACTTATAAAGCCTTTGATTAACATTTTTTAAAAAATTGTATAAAAGCAAAAAGGAAAAGGGGGAATGGGGTAGGGATTTTCTAGGGAGGGGAAATGGGGAAAGGGGATGGCATCTGAAATGTAAATAAAATATCCAATAAGAAAAATATTAACAAAAATTAAACCAGACATGGCATATCAAGTTTTAGTAAGACTAGGTACCTCCTCTTTTATTAAAGCTAAATGAGGCAACTCAGAGGAGAAAAGGATCCCAAAGGCATGCAACAGAGTCAGAGACAGTCCCTGATTCCACTCTTAAGAGTTCCACAAGAACACCAAGCTCTAAACTGTAATCTATGTGCAAAGGGCCTAAGATAGTCCAATAAGCAGACTTGCTGGTTGGCTCTTCAGTCTTGGTGAGCCCCTATAACCCCAGGTTAGTTGATTCTGTAGGCCTTCTTGTGGTGTCCTTGACCCCTCTGGCTCCTGTAGTCTTTACTCACCCTCTTACGCAGGTGAACAATGTCCAAGTAGAACAGGGTTTTGTTTTTTTATATATTGGGTTGCAATTCCTCTTTCTAAGATATGATTGGGTCTTCTGGAGAGTCTAAGACAGTAAAGGCAATGTTTGCCTTAGTCTTGTAGCATCACCCTGCCTGTGTTCCTCAAATTTTCTGTCACTACACATCTGAGATCAGTAGCTAAGAACATATATTTTGTCTTTCATATTTGGAGGTTTAAGTCCAAGGTCGGGTGGCAGAGGATGAAATGGCACATCATGCAGGGAACATATGATAAAATGTAATCATGACTGGGAAACAAAAGAGAAAGCGAACAAGTTAGACTCTACAAGGGCACATCTCTATAACTTAAAGATACTCTGTTAAAAGTTTCCCCTCTCATCAGTAATAACACTCTGGAGATAAAGCCTCTAAGACTTGAGCCTTGGAAGAGCATACAGTATCCAAGCTGGTATGATTGCTCATATCCTAAGTGCGGTTCCTCCTGATCACCTATGATCAGGATCACTAAGCAAAGAGACAGCTTGCTGTGGATTGGAAAGAACTATCATGAATTACATGATTTATATAGTACCAATTACATTGTTTGTTACTGGATCTATCGTTTTACATCTCATTTGGAGACACGTTACTAAGAAGATTAGTAAAACATTTGTAACTCAAGGTATCACACAATACCAACTCTAGCATTTGAGAATTTCTCAGTCATGATATACAGCCTGTAGTAGAATTTCCTGTGGCTGAAAACAAGGAAGTCAACTTCTGGGCTGAGTATCTAATCAGAAAATGATCTGTAATTTTAGAATTGTCACCGTTGCAACATTTTGTCTGTGATTAAACATTTAGTACTTATATGTATTATAATATTGTCTTAGGGTTTCTAATGATGGGATAATGCACCATGACCAAAAAGAAAAATGGGGAGGAAAGGGTTTATTCAGAGTACACTTCCACATTGCTGTTCATCACTAAAGAAAGTCAGGACAGGATCTTAAACAGAATCCTAAGAGCAAGAGCTGATACAGAGGTCGTGGAGAGGTGCTCTTACTGGCTTAGTGGCATGTACACCAAATACTCTATAATAGTTCTAAAACATACATTTAAATTTTTTAGACAATTTCAATCACATACATGTGTCCTTCATGACCATTCATAAGGAGCAGTGAAGTTAAATTTAAAATATTAATTTATCTATTAAATGTAATAATTTTCAAGTTTTCTTTAGGATATGTAATGTTTAACTCAGGAGAGAGTCTCAGTAATTTCTTTATGCTGCCATAGATGGAGTGGCTTTTGTACTGACAGTATTTAGTATTTGAGGTGTTGCTTGTCATTTTAACTCACAAGTCATTATCAATTGTGAGCTTTTTATTTATTTGTTTATCTGTTTCTGTAATAGCAATGAATTAAAAAATTCAATGATGAGAAGAAGTCAATAGACTTCGTTTCAGAGGACAGTGACAAGAAATGTCAAGTTCAATAATAAAAGTAAAGAGAATCATTCACTAATAGTATAGGATTAATCTGGCTTTGTTGAGGCCATTTTGAAACAGGATCTCACTATACAGGCCAGAATTGCCAGAAATACACTCACTTATGCAGCCCAGATTGTCCTTAAACTAGCAATCTACCTTGCTTACTGAATACTAAAGTGGCATTATTAGTTGCCACATCAGGCTTAAAAATATTTCAATTATTAAACTAAAAATGAATAGATACATTGTGTGTTGTATCTTATGCGCTGTACATTTGTAGAGATCAGTTTATGGGAACTGAATCTTCATTCCCTCATGTAGGTTCTGGGGACTGAACTCAGACCACTGGATTTGGCAGCAAGCAGAATCAGCTGCTGAGCTAACTCATTAGACCATGGTAATTTAATCATTGTTTCATAACTTTATTAGAAGCAATATGTTAGTGTATTTTATTTTTAGATTTGACTCTTCTCGTGTTTAATAAATCTGGCAAAACTAAAGATATGAATATTTTTTGAATATCGTGAGATTCCAGGATTGCCCCTTGATAGACTTCAAGTTATACACTAATGGCAAGTTTGTAAATGAATTTTTATACATGTACCATTTGGGCTTATTGGACTCATTACTGGAAATTAAACATTTTGAAGACTGATGGGACTTTTTTCCTAGAGTCTATCTGAAACCTATAAATGAGCATGGATAAATTCAGAAAAAGCACATAAAACATCTTAGGATGGGCAATTCCCAGATGAACGAGACTATCTATTTTAAAAAAATCAATTTTATCAAAATCAAGGTAAAATACTAGCATTTCTGCCAGTAATAAGTAGAATTGTGCTTGTGTTTAGCTGGCAATAAAACTTTCAAGAACACCAAAGATGTAAGAACATTAAGAGGGGGGTCTTTCGTGTAGATTTCTATA
This sequence comes from Rhabdomys pumilio, assembly GCA_030674055.1. Classification (NCBI taxonomy): domain Eukaryota; kingdom Metazoa; phylum Chordata; class Mammalia; order Rodentia; family Muridae; genus Rhabdomys; species Rhabdomys pumilio. The sequence continues at coordinate 57,595,371 of JANHMN010000012.1, forward strand.
CATATGTAGTTCTTCAACCCAGAGCAATATGATAAATCTGTGAATATGGCCAATTCAATCTCATGGTGACCAAGGAAACCCTTTATAACAATGCCTGTGGAGACAAGGCATAACATCATGTCAGCAACCACATGATATGACTGCCTATCTTTGTAACTTTTTTCACAAGTAAACTCTTAAGAACTTTCTAATGATTTTACTTGTCAGTTGGACAAATCACATAATTGTCCCTAAATACAAATCAGCATGCTTCCTGCAGACTACCTTGGCTCTGGCTTAGTGCATTCCCCAGTATGAGAAGACTAGGCTTCCTGGTGTGAGATTGTGTTTGGTATAAATTTGATTAGATCATCTGGTCTAATTCCTACCACGGGTATCCCTTAGAAGTATCTGTTTCCCAGCGTGAATTTCCAGAAGGGAGGAGCTAGTAGTATTTTATATTAAATCATACCTATTTAATATAAAATAGAACCAATAACCACATTATTTATTGTTTATTCTTAAGTTATATCAATTTCAAATCATTTGTTGAAATGAGAAAGTAAAAACTGCTGTAAATAGATTTATTAATTTGAAAACAAAATGTTCAACCAACTAGTTCCTGAATTTTAAACAAATGTAAATTGAAATAAAATAAACTATTTTGGAATAAATTAGCTACTTTAGAAAATGTCTAGGAAAACAAATGTGTATACTTTTGCTACATATTTGGCATCTGAATTAGATGTATTATTTTTAAACTCATTTTGTCACATATTTCTGTTGGAACATCAAATCTGGCAAATGAGAAGGGAAATATTTCTAGAAAAACATGAAAATAAATTACGTGGTCTTATTGTCCCTTACTCGTTTTATATTTGGATGTGATACAAAATCATATAAGAATATCTTCCTTTCCACATGAGAACTGCGTGAGCCCTTCTGTCTTTTATTAACACCCTCCATATCTCTTTGTTCTGCAGATGACTCCTCAAAACTCACATCCTCCATAAATCCATCTCAGATTGATCAGAAAGAGATTAATGATTTCTCCTGGACCCAATTTATCTCAGCCTTGAAGTCTCAGCTCCACTCCCCCTGGTCTTCAACCCTCGCAAAAATTTTACGCTTGATTTCTTTCCAACTTGCAAATGATTAGAACAAAATATGCTTTTTTCTGTCCCTCTATGTATCTACTAGTAGCATTATAATTGTACTGTGAAAATTCTTTCTCCATCTTTTTTTTTCAATTCCATCAAAATATGGACTTTATCAAAATATTTGAAAAACAGAAATCTTTAGACAGCATTTGATCGACTTTATGTGACGAAACTCTATGAGTTTATTTACAAGACAAAAATATCCTTGCTGTGAATTAGGAACTCATTGAACTGTAGAGATACATAACTTAATGATACACACTCAATGCCCTTAAGATGTTGGATTTAAGGATATCAGATAGAGTATGTAGTCAATTGTGTATCAGCTTTTATTAGATAATGTTACAGTTACAAACATCCCTAACTCTTACTATCCAGCTTTTCTTAGCACATTAAATATATATATCAGGTGGCTATGAATTCATCATGGATTTACCCTACATATTTTGCCACTGAAAAATCTATAATAAAAAAGAAGCCTCTACGTCAGACATGTCATTTTTATATGAAAGAATACATGTGAAGTGGGAATTTCTGGTTTCATTGGAGACTCGGTTGTGTCATGTGTCAGTTTCTGGGAACTGTCTTATGAAAGACGTTTTGCTGAAGCAGACACATGAGATAATGTTTTGCTGAGAACAGATGTGGAGTTTTTCTAGAAGCTGCCTGGTGAAAGATCTTGTGATGTTTGGAAAGGGAATAAGTAGAACTCAACAGACAGTGGACGGTGCTCTTGCATTTGTTCACAGTGTAACTTTTTGCTGTTTTTCATTGGGCTTTCCTGAGGATTGTCTTTGCTGAAGACAGTCTTGCATTGAGTCACCTTTTTGATCATCACTTGTCATGACTTCATAGAGAGAAATGCACTAAAGAACTTCTCTGGTATTCCGGCTGCTTCTTGCTGCTTCCACGGACTCCTGCAAATCAGCGGAGCCTCATGGATTCTTTTGAGTTGAGCCACTGCTGCTGATTCATGTTTGGTGTTTCTCTAGTGGAATGGACTTCTGACAATGAAGATTGGAATTGCTCCAGAAAACTATTTCTAAACAGGTTCGCAACCCCTGTTTCCCATTAACCATTCTTTTTCTCTAACTGGTAGGTAGTGGGCTCGAAGGGAGGCCACTAAGGAACCATAATTAAAGTAGGTTTAGAAAACGTCTAAGTCATCCTCCCCTACATATACAGCTGGAGCCATGGGTCCCTCCCTGTGTGCTCCCAGGCTGGTGGTTTAGACCCTGGGAACTCTGGTTGGTTGGTATTGTTGCTCTCCCCATTGGGCTACAAACTCTTTCAGCTCCTTCAGTCTTCTCTCACACTCCTCCATTGAGAACCCCATGATCAGCTCAATGGTTAGCTGGGAGCATCCACCTCTGCATATTTCAGGCTCTGATAGACCCCTAAGGAGACAGCTATATCAGGCTCCTGTCAGCATGCACTTTCTGGCATCCACATCAGCATCTACCTTTGGTGACTGCATAAGGGATGGATACCCAGGTGCAACAGTCTCTGGACAGCCCCTCCTTCAGTTTCTGTCCCATGCTTTGTCTCCATATTTGCTTCCATGAGTATTTTGTTACCCCTTCTAAGAAGAACAGAAGCACTCACACTTTTATCTTCCTTGTTCATGAGCTTCATGTGGTCTGTGAGTTGTATCTTAGATATTGCAAGCTTTTGGGCTAATATCCAGTTATCAGTGAGTATATACCATGTGTGTTCTTTTGTGATTGGGTTACCTAACTAAGAATGATATTTTCTAGTTCCATCCATTTACCTAAGAATTTCTCAAATTCATTATTTTTAATAGCTGAGTAATATTCTATTGTGTAAATGTACCATAATTTTTGTATCCATTCCTCTGTTGAAAGACATCTGGGTTGTTCCCAGCTTCTAGATATTGTAAATAAGCTGCTATGAACATAGTGGAGCATATGTCCTTGTTATATGTTGGAACATCTTCTGGGTATATGCTGGATCCTCAGGTAATGCTATGTCCAGTTTTCTGAGAAACTGCCAGGCTGATTTCCAGAGTGGTTGTACAAGGTTGCAATCCTACCAGCAATGGAGGAGTGTTCCTCTTTCTCCACATCTTCGCCAGCATCTGTTATCACCTGAGTTTTTGATCTTGGCCATTCTGACTGGTGTGAGGTGGAATCTCAGGGTTGTTTTGATTTGCATTTTCCAGATGACTAAGAATATGATATTGTCAGGCATAGGTGAGTGAGAAAGTCCTTGGTCCAGTGAAGGCTGGACACCCTAGTTTGGGTGAACTCGTGGGTGGGGAGGTGGGAGTAGGAGACTGGGTGGGAGCATATCCTTATAGAAGCAAGAAGAGGGGGAATGGAATAGGGAGTTCTTGGGTAGGGGGGAAATGGAGAAAGGGGATTACATCTGATGTGTAAATAAAATATCCAATAAAAAATTTAAAAAGAAAAACAAAAAAAAGAAAAGAAAAAATCTAAGTCTACATACAAATGATTCCCAAGGTTTCTCTGTCACATATATCATGATAGGGACATCCATTCAAATTTAATTAAACAAAGTATGTCATGTGCCCAACATGAATGTCAGAAAAGTAAGAAAATATGGTGATCCCATAGAAATGGGCTGTAAGTGATAGGGCAATAGGAAGAAAGAGATCTCTTGTAGGATGAATTTACAAAGTGAAAAGTAGTCTAAGAACCTGAATTTGATCTCCAGAAAGCTTGCGGAAATGCCAGGCTTGCTGGTGTGCACTTGTGATTGTAATGCTAGAAGATAGGGACAGGATATTTGGTACTTCTTAACTGGCCAGATTGGTCTGATTGATAAGCCCAATGCCAAGGATAAGCACTGTTTCAAAGGAGGTAATGGATATTCCTGAGGATAACACTCAAAATTGTCCTCCAGTTCCCAAACACACATACATATGTGTCCATGAACACCCCTACACATGAACATGCATACACATACACAAATATAGATTATGCTTAAAATTAGAAATAAAAGCACAGTTTATAATTAATTATGTACAAAAATATGTGAGCATAGGTGAAGTTTGTTCTGGAACATAGAAATAGGGTGATATTAATAAAACACTTGGAGGTAATAAGAAGAAAAATGTAAATGAATACATGAACTGATTTTGCATGTTGAATAAATATCAGTGTTATAAGATAGAAATTATATTCTCATATACTAGACACAGGTAAAAATATATATTCAGACTGGCATGAAGGAATAAATTATTAAACAATCGAGAAATCAAGAAACAGAGTGTTGGTGCTTAAGTATAAAACAAAATTAGAACCAAATTACACGTCATGCCATTTCTCCCCCAGGCATTGATTTATCTGATTATATAGTCTTCATTTACTCAATTAAGATGAAATTCATATATAAATAAAAATTTCAAGATGTGTATTTTCCCAAATCTCAAATTAAAAGAAAAACATAATTATACATCTATTTCTGCTGGAACACTGAATCTTGAAAATAAGACATGAAATATTTGTATTAAACTACTAGAATAAATTATGGTATTTTATTTTTCTTACTCTTCATATTTTGAGGTAAAATATAATTATTAAAAATGTTTCCGCCGGGCGGTGGTGGTGCATGCCTTTAATCCCAGCACTTGGGAGGCAGAGGCAGGCGGATTTCTGAGTTCGAGGCCAGCCTGGTCTACAGAGTGAGTTCCAGGACAGCCAGGGCTACACAGAGAAACCCTGTCTCGAAAAACCAAAAAAAAAAAAAATGTTTGCAATTGACAGGGGTGAGGAGGTTTGGGGCATCTCCAGGATGAGACAGAGACCTGAGATAAGGGAGATACCCAAGAATCAATGGTGGAGACCTTAGCTGTGACTCACTACACTGAGATATGGAACCTGAAGAGGTCACACCCCCCCCCATAGCCAGGCAGAAACTCTAGTAGAGAGATAGAGATACTAACCACCTGCAAAACATGCGACCCAAAATTTATCCTGTTTAGAAGAAATGCAGGCACTGAGGATGGAGCAGTGACTAAGGGAATGGCCAACCAATAACCAATTCAACTTGAGACCCACCCCATGGGCAAGCACCAATCCCTGAGACTATTAATGATACTCTGTTATGACAGGGGCATGCTGTCCTTTGAGAGGTCCCACCCAGGAGCTGACTCAGACCAATACAGACACCCACTGGAACTTAGGGACTCTTATGGAATTATAGGAGGAAGAACTGTGGACTCTGAAGGGGAAAAGGAACTCTACAGAAAGAAGAACACAGTCAACTAACCTGGACCCTTGGATCTCTCAGAGTCTGAACCACCAACCAAAGAGCATACTTGGGCTGGAGCTAGGCCTCCTTGTATATATGTAGCAACTGTACAGCTTTGTCTTCAGGTGGGTCCCAAAAAAACTGGAACAGGGACTATCCCAAAAGCTGTTGGCTGTACGTGAGGTATGTTCTTCTAGCTGTGATGCCTTGTCTGGCCTCAGTTGGAGAGGCCACACCTTGCCTCACAGACTTGAATTTCCAGGGTGGGGGGGATACCCAGGGAGCCCCACCCCATTCAGAGAAGAAGGAGAGGGAGAATGGGGAAAGGACTATGGGATGTGACTGGCAGGGGGCGGTGATAAGGATGTAAAGTAATTAAGTAAAAAAAAATTAAATTAAAAATTTAAAAATATTTTCACTTCCTATTGTGTGATTAGTAATTTAAAAAGTAAAATACAAATTGGAAAATAATTGTTTTAAACTGAAAAATGGATTTTCAGACAAAATGTATGAGAAAAATATTCATTAACAATTCATTTTCTCATATTACTGACCTAAATTTTTCAGTGTTTACTTTTTTACATTGTACAAATCTTCTATTATTTATTCTAAGTAGTGAGTATATTTACTATGTATTTTTCTTATCCAAATGAGATATTAGCATCAAATTGAATTTAGCAATAGAACTCAAGATTGATTAGAGGTAACACGCAATTCTGAAATAACAATGAGCTAAAATAGCAAAAATTTGTTTTAAGTCACCATTGTAAAACAGTTTCCTCTGAAGCTGAAATAGTCCATCCTGCAGGGAAGTTTTCTTAATCAAGAAGATAACTTGAAATGGTTTTCAGAAGTTCTTGAAGCTGACCAGATTCTTTAGTCCTCTACCTGTCAGAGTAAACAATAAAAGCTGAGAGTCCCACTTGGATGGTTGAGCTAAGCTGCAAAGAAGACTCTTAAAGAAAAGCTACTGAAAAGACTCTGAGAGCAGACCATCTGCCTAGAGGAAGCAGGAACCACCCATGCTGCTTGAGTTTTAGAACAGCTGAGGAACCTGGAAAGGGTAAACTCCAACCTTGTGAGCTGCCTGCAGGCTGTACTGTGTGCTCCAGGTTCCCAGCTCTGTGAGCTGTCACCCATCCTGGTGTAGACTTTTGTGATGTAGCTTTCTTTGAGTTATTTCTGCTCCTGTATGTAAACCTTCACCCCAATAATGCTTATTGGTTCACCAAGTTGGACTTTTGTAGGACTTTTTGTTGTTGTTTTTGGACTTTCTTTTTTTTTTTTTTTTTTTTGGAGTTTGTTCTGTTTTGGGTTCCCTGTCTTGAGTGAGTATACGTGTAAGCATCTTCCCAGAAAAATGTTTTATCACACAAGAGTCATCCAAAGTCACCTTGAATTTCAGGTAATTCTCCTGAATACGTATGCTCACAATTTGGTTCAGCATTTTCAGTGGCTTACCCTTCCAAACCCTCTTATGGACAATATTTCACTATCACTTGTGCAGGATAAAGAATAAACTGGAGCCTGGACAGTCAGGCATTTGTGATTTTACACAGAAGTGACTGTCCAATGCTAATAGAAAACATCCAATGTAGCATCTGATATGGCTATATCTCATAAAGCATCTGAAACAGCGCAGATACTCACCAATATCTTCCTCATTTGCTGTAGTGCCTTCATTTTGCAAAAAGCAAACACACAAGCAGCAAACATGGATAAGACACCTTAAAGTCCCACCAAAAAAACGGACATTTTTATTGCACGTGCTCCTTATGAATTCTCATGCTACATTTGAATGTCTCCACGAGCTTAAACGTGACAAACAATATTCTTCAGACTTTATAAATAGCTAATAATGGTAATCATTATGGTCATCATCATAAAAATCAGCAGAAGTTCTTGCTTGTATAACTTACTTCTTTTCTGGAAATCAAGGTTTAAGAAAACATTTTATTTAAGTAATTAAATATCATAGATTTATTCACATGCAATTAAGAAGTCTCTACATTTTGTTCTAACTTTTTTGAATGCTCTAAATTTTCTCTTTCAGTAATTATAAACATCAGACTCACTGGCTAAAAATTTATTCTTTTTTGTGTTTCATCTATCATTGGCCAAAGGAATTAAAAATGGAGCCCGGTTCAGCATAAAATGTGAATTTAGTTACATGAGCCTTTTTTTAAAGCGCAGTGGTAGGTAAAGAGCATTCATACCCATTGAATATCTTATCTCAGTGTTTCAATAAGGTAGAATGATGGTCTTGCAAGAGAGATTATTCAATATGCTCTATAGATTTTATTTTTAGGTTGAAAAAGTAACCTGTAATATGGCAAGGATAATGCTTTCTATATACCCCTGGAGCCAGTCAATAGTTCTATATATAAAAAAAAAAGTAGGGAATGCATTACCCCTTTCTTGCCAAAATGACTATTATGATTTTTTTTAAATCTTGAATTGAGAATAGATTTAGTTTGCATATTTTAATATTCACCCAAATTGTCTATTTTGGATATTTAAAATAAGGATAGGATTAGTGCATATGAAACAAGTTCATTCTCTGTTGTAAAATTGTTAAATAAGCTCCAGGGATAGTAACTGTCTTTCTTTGCATCAGAATATCTAGGAGATATGAAGCAGGAAACAGCATGCAAAGTTTTCTTACAAATGAAAATACCATTTTTATTTTAAAATTAAAGAAGTTAAAATTATTAAAAATAAAATTGCTAACATTAAGAATTTCTAATTGGAATTGTTCCATAAGTATTGATCTTGATTATTCTTGACAGTGTTTTCTGAAGTAAAAGTATTCATATCAATATATTGGATGATATCCAAAATAAATAAGAAAAACAAAACAGACAGAATTTTTATTATTGGAATTATTTGTGAAAAAAATTAACAAACCTTTGGAGTGATCATTTAAAGAAGTTTGACAATTAATAGGAGATTTTGGAATCATATTTAAGCACAATGTTTGATACAATGCACAGAACACGGATTGAAATAAACAATGGAATTGGAGGTATTAAGTTTCTTACCACGATTGAGAGTTGATTTAATTAACTAACATGACACAACATGAAAACATTAAAACACCGGATCCTAATATTTTTAATAAAAACATATTCAAAACAACTGCCATAGACCAAGAAATTCATTAACTGTCCTCTTTGAATCATTGAGCTGTCTGCACTTGATCCTTCGTTGCATGCTAAACAGTTACCAGTCATGATTTCTGATCTTTCTGACAATCCTAGAAGGTAACTTTACTATCATCAGTGACGACTAGTATTAACTGAGGCTAAGAAATATGAATTGCCATTCCCAACCAGGCTTCTGAGTCTAGTATCATTAAACTTTTTAAAATATCATAATGTATGACAGATGACTGAATGCTAAGGACAAACTCGTTAGGGTGAGTCATTTTAGGCATGCTATGGAGTCGCTGTCATTCATTCTACTATTCTTCTCTATAGGAATCTTACACATAAATCATATCATTATTTTTTTGTCAATACTGCTTTTTAGTATAATTCAAAACCTTGCTATATTTTATTTGAATTTTTAATTCAGTAAACACCATGTTTAGCATTTTATTCCATGTTACATACTGGGAATTAAAAGGTAGCAAGATACTCTAAGATTCCTTTTTAATTTGTTATACTTTGTCCATCAGGTTTTTTATTAGTTCTTTGAGAATTTACTATTTTAATCATATCGCTCCTTTTCCAGTTCTTCTAGGACCCATCCTCTTTCCTATCCACCCAAGCCTATGTTCTTTCTATATGCCTATCAGGTCCTATTTGTACTGCCTATATACTCTTGGATATGTGACTAACTTAATTTTCCTTCCAAGACATGTCCACTGGTATAGTAGTGGCATGAATACCATAGGACTAAATGAGTACATTCTTACTAGATTTAATTCTATCCCCACCCCAGAATTACCCTCATATCTGGCACTGTTATTAGTCTAAGAGCCTATGACTTGTTTAGTCAGAGTCTTTAAGGGAGATACTACCGCTATTGTGCTGCTAAGTGGATACAAAATTAAATTGTCTCCTAATGATTTCTTTTTATACCTATAGACCAGTGTGTCACTCTTTCCTTGCCTGAGAAACTTCTGTATATAGAAGATGGTAATTAACAGAGTAACCCACAAGAACACAAGGTGAAGTGTAATAGACTGCAGAATCATCAGCTCTGTACAAAATATAGATCCCAGAGTCTTGCTCCAGACTTAGAGAACATTTCAGAAAAGGAGGCAGAACACGGATAAGAGCCTGAAGCAGTGGATGGCTGCAAGGAAATATCTTCTGGACTCAGCAAGGAAGCTGCACATATAACTCACAGTGACTGCAACTTCATGTACAACACAAAAACATAGCATGCAGAGAGGAGCTGGCCACATACAGTCCCACCAGGAGCTGTTGGAACTATTGGAAATTATTAGCTGCTAGGGGAGGGAGGGACAATTTACTCTACAAATGTAACCCCCTGGCAAATAGACCCTGCTATAGTGCTAGGCCATACATTCAACAAAGTATGCATATTTGTATTTGCATATATGCAAAAATATATAAATACAAAGTGCTAAGTCTATTTGTGGTGTGTGTGTGTATGTGTGTGTGTGGTGTGTGTGGGGGGTGTGTG
>JANHMN010000012.1:57613170-57627821 GCA_030674055.1 Rhabdomys pumilio
TTCTTCTTCTTCTTCTTCTTCTTCTTCTTCTTCTTCTTCTTCTTCTTCTTCTTCTTCTTCTTCTTCTTCTTCTTTTCCTTCTCCTTCTCCTTCTCCTTCTTCTTCTTCTCCTTCCTCCTTCTCATCCTTCCCCCTCTTCCTCCTTCTGGGTGGGCCACAAGGGTAGGAGTGGACCCAGAAGGACTAGAAGTAAGTGTGACTGGGGTTCATGAAATTTTCAAATCATCAATAAAAATATTACATTGGGGCAAAAACTTGTGGTTGGGGCTGGAGAGGTAGTTCAGTGGGTAAGAGTTCTTTGATAAATAATGCAGACCTGAATTTGAATACCTAGCACATATATAAAATCTAAAAAAAAAAAAAAAAGACAGTCATGATCATGATTAACTTCAGTGTTATAGAAATAGAGATGAATGGATCCTTGGGGCTTGCTGCACAGTGAGCTCAGGTGAAACTGAGGAGCCTTAGTGTTTATTAAGAGTAAGGCTGGGAAGGATACAGGAGAACACCTGGTATTGTCTTCTGGCCTCTGTGGACCTATGCATGATGTACCCACATGTACATGGTCTTAATTAGGGTTTCCATTGCTGTAAAAAGAAACCACAACCAAGACAACTCTTACAAAGGACAACACTTAATTGGGACTGGCTTACAGGTTCAGAGGCCATTATCATCAAGACAGGAAACATGGCATCTTCCAGGCAGGCATGATCCTGGAGGAGCTGAGAGTTCTACATCTTGTTCTGAAGGCAACCAGGAGAAGACTGACTTCTGCACTGAGCATAGGAGGAGAGCTGTTAAAAAATAGAAAAACTGGACTAAACATGCAGGTAAATCCAATTCTGCCTTCAAAGCATTACATAATACATCAGTGCTTCGCAATATCTGGCCCCAACCCTCATGAACAGCATATACTTCAAACTTGCTACAAACTATTGGACCTTGTGATTTGTGTGTGTGTGTGTGTGTGTGTGTGTGTGTGTGTGTGTGTGTGTGACAGTTGTCAAACTGATAGAATCAAGAACCACCCAGGTGATTGGCCCCTGGACTTGCCTGTGAGGGAGAATGTTGATGGTATTATCTGCCTTATGAACAGTCACCTTAACTGTGAAAAGAAACCTGTCTCTTAGGTAAGAGAACCTAGATTAAATAAAGTTCAGAAGAACTGACCAGCAAATTAGATTCATCCTCTCAGTCTCCTGGTTAATAAGATGTAGCTAACTTCTTCAAGACCCTGATGCTTTGACTTCACCAACATATACTGTGTCTTGGACTATGAGCTAAAATCAACATTTTGTCTATTAATACTAGGATCCAATATTTTGTGTTATCAATAAGCCTCTAGGGCAGTCTTAGCTAAGTGTAAAACCTGCAGAAGTACATTCTACCTCCTCCCTAACTGTGATGTGTTTAATGTTCATAAACATAACATATTTATAAACCGCCATAATGATTTAACTGGTGGGCTCAGAGCTAAGGAAATTCAATAAACAACATCAGTGGATTACATCTTTATGAGAGTAGGAGTCAAGAAACCATGAGAACCCAAACACGGCTTCATGTATCACTCTGCTCACTTATTTCATAGGACTCAAAGCACTTTTCTAAGAGCAAACAGATTTGTCATCTGTAACATCTGGGAAAGCGAAGTGTACATTACTTGATTGATTTGGTTTTACCAGTCAGGTCATGAATGAAAACGTTAACACAAATAAGGAGTCTGCAGAAAATAAATACTCAATTGACTTGGTTGCTTAGATACTTGAGATTTCAATAATTCCGCTGAGTAAGTGATTGGAGGGAAGGGCAGAAGAACTTAATGCATTTAGCTACTAGAAGAGCTGGCAAGATAAGGCACAAGATAATTTCCTTCGATGCAAAAATTAAAATTCCAGTTTCCTTGTTAGGCACGCATGCCTCTGTCCGTCAATCAAAGTAACAGAGTCTGGTCAGCGCACTGAAAAGAACCTATATTAACATAGGGAATTTCATGCTGCAAAAATGGGTTTGGAGCAACCACTGTGGTGTTTCAGAAAATATGAGAGAGGAAACTAGAGCATAGTTTTAGTGGGAACTTGAACTGTCTATTAGGATTGTGCTTACTGATGTGAAAGGTTTGGAAAAACTACTTGGGATATCACATTAAAACAGGAAACAGATGGTGTTTAACTGGCTACGCAGGTGAGGACGCCGGGGCTTCCTCATTTGGCTGAAAGATGCGCAACACAGACAGCAGCCACCAGCTTGTTCTTTAGTCCAAGTCTGAGAAAACATGCTTGTGGATTAACGTCATCGTGTGTGATATGTACTAATTCACTTACATAGACTCTAACATCATAGCAAGACTAGAACTTGGCTAAATTCTGTGACTATGCCTGATTCCTATTATTTCAGTTACTTCTGATTATTAAAAGTCTTCTTTCTGATGTTAATACAGAACACATTGGCTTTTAGACCATAAAAGACAGCACAGATTTTAACCATTTGCAAATCAGGTTAATGTTGTACCAAACTAAAATAATTTATGGAATGTACTAAAACTGCATTGGAAGAAAATTTATGGAGGGTAGTCACACAATAATAAAAAAGGCAAAGATTAATTAACATAAAAATTCTAGCTGTCATATTTCTCTAAGTAGAAATAATTGTAATGTAATTTTAGTTCATTGACTGAACCTCCAACTAGTTGTATATGAAAGAGAAGGGCTATGAAAGTCACCTCTAGCCTAGGAGAAAGACAGGAAGTGATAGCTCCAGATTTATAATTAGAAACATTGAATTTTTTTGTTACACAATTGCACACTCATGCACATGAACGTAGACACAACTTTAATAATAATTTACATTGTTTCAAGAATCAAAATTTGAGAGAAAAATGAAGGCTAAAAGAAAACCTATCCAGGATACCTTTGTAAATTATGAAGCAGATAAAACCTTGAGATTAATTTTTTTAAAGCTAAAAAGTTTAGTTTATTAATTCTCAAAACATCAAATTGTTTGAGGTAAAACAAAATCTTTTAAGAAACTATAACTAAAACGTTAGATAACTAAAACAAGATCAACCATTTATAACATTTTTTTAAATCCTATATAGGTAAATCTGCTGTATTAGAAAACATTTAAATACTACTTATTTTTCATGTTTAAAGTATAGGACTTTATGATATTAGTAAGTGTCCACAGGAGGGGACAGAATTTCCTTCCCATTATGTCTTTGCATTCTTAGAACATAATTCCTGCTGTACTGTATGTGCTCCGTAAGTGGTGGTATGACATGAAGGAGTTCACAGTGAGGCTTCACTACCCTGGTTCACTAAAGACATGAATGTTTGGAACAGAGAGTGAATGGCATCCTCTTAGTGTAATGGGTGTTGTTCCTCTGAGGCACCTAATGGTTCTATCAAGAGTGGATGCCCTTCCATTTCCTCTGTTGATGCTGAAAGCACAGCTTCTCAAGACCACCAGCACCTAAAAGAACAAAGACATTCTCTGTAGGTAAGACAATTGTTGAAGGCATATGTGGCTCGACCATACTGTGGTGACTTGGCTGACCTGACATAAGTGATTTCTGAGGGAACCTGCAAAAGTGATCCAGAATCTTGGGAGTAAATAACAATTCCTCACCCATGATGCATTAGCTAATAACACATCAATCACCATTTTAGCAACCATGTACTTTGTTACTAATTGTCACTGTTTGATATACATTTCTTAAATCAGAATTGTATGCAATTGCTTAACTTTTAAAAAATATCAAAAAAAGAATGAAAAATAAAATTTGATCCCATATAATTGCAATTAATACATTTATTCATCTCCAAAGTCTTTTAAAAAATTAGCTTATATTTTAATCCCAGATTCTAAAACATATCTTTTAATATAGCTGTCATTTTTAGAGTACTAATAGCAACTGTATTACTATTTATAATGCTTATCTATGATGGTAAATGATTTATAATATAATAAAGTGAAGCTAGCCAAATACCAAAATCTTCCACAAAGTGTTAAAACATTTTGAAAATAAGATGCAGAACTTTTAATTTCCAGAACAAATGAGAATTAAAATTCTAGGTTCTATCACTTTCCTAGTAAACAAAAGCAATGACAATTTGGACTTTAAACTTTTGGAACTCCTTTGAAATAAATCGATTAGCTCTCCATTCTCTCTTTAAAAAAAATTAATAAGAGCATCCCCTACTTACTTAAGAGAAAATACTACTGCAGGTAGCCTGAGTCATGGTGGGAGGCTGAGGAGATCACTTGGTGAGAAAGGCACTTGCCTTGTAGCACGAGGACACCAGGTTTTGTTTTCATTAATGGGTTTAGTCACTTGACATACCAGTCATAGAACCCATCCTTCTCCTCCAGATCCAATGGCAGGCAACAGAGTTAAAGATACCACGCCTCCCGCTCCAGTTGTTAAGGACCTACATGAAGACCAAGCTGCAAATCCACTATAAATGCATATGGGGCCTAGGTCCAGCTCCTGCATGCCCTTTGGTTGGTAGTTCAGTTTCTGTGAGCCCCAGGTTAGACTCTGTAGGTCTTCATCTGGTGAAGACACCAGTTTAAACCCCAGAACTGCTGTACAGTACTTGAAATTTCAGCACTTAGGAGGCAAAGAATGAGATCTTTGAGGCTCAGTGGCTAGCCAGCCTACAATAATCCATGAGCCCTGGGTGAGAGTCTCTGTCTCAGTAAAACAAAGTGGCTGACTCCTAACGAACAACGTGGAAAGTTTACCTCCGACCACTGATACACAGACACACACTCACTCATGCACACACAAACACAATGCCCCCACAACACACATACCATATACAAAGAAATTTAAAGTTAAGTTCCCTCAATGTGTATCCAAAAATTGTAGCATTTGTAACATGCACGATATAGTTCAGGTGATTTGTGATGACATTATTTAGTTGTGGATTTATGTGTAAATTTGAGAAAACTGTATTTTACTGTGTTGAAGGAGCTGAGTGATATTTTACTATTTATTTTTAAGTCACCTACATAGTGATGGTAGAAGTGTCTATTTTTAACTATGGTCCATGGATATGAATAAGACCTTGCAATATAGTATTAACTTAACATTTTGCACAAATTTTTGGACAACCCCCAAAACAAAATAATCTCTCTTAAAAGAATTAACAGTATCATTTGATTATACCATATTCATGAATGTAGGCTCTAGCTAGAGGTCTTGGATCTTGCCTGTTTTTGAGGACTAATAATGTTTTCCTATCTTTCCTAGGTGCCTTACTATGAGATAGCCACATTCAACCACCCACTATAAGCCCTTGCTATTAACACCTACAGTGTTCTGAATGGCACATGCACAACTCAGCTACTGCATGAAGCCTGCATAGCCCATGCTTCTAGTCACTCCCATCTTCCTCTCACACTCTGGATCCTTAGCTGAACTCCGTACTCCTTCCAAGGAGAGTACAACACTCTTCACATTTAGTCCACAGCCTCTCCCCATTTTTTTCCCACTGCTCATCACTAATCTTTGATGCTTAGCTGTATCACACACATGCTGAGAAATCTTTCATGGTCTTTTCAGGTAAAATGCATCCATAGCCTGTGCTTTTGTTGGTAGAATACTCTGCATACTACATACTGGATTGAATTGCCTCTGTCTCATCTCTTTGTTTTCATGGCTACAAGACCACCACGCACTTCTTTATCATAGGATCCTTCAATCAGCTGCTCAAAGGTAAACACATTGGTTATCCTTAACTGGCTGGATCATATGTACTATTCAAAATGAAAACAGGAAGACAAAAATCTCTGTATGGCATCTAAAATGTTCAAAGCAAGGACTTTAAACATTCACTTATTAGTAAAAAAATAAAAATAAATGAATTACTATTGGGATGATCCTTAAGGAAACTCATTGGATATTGAATAGCACACTGGAATCCGGATGGGTCCATGACTCATAGTCATAAAGCTGACTTGTTCTGCTGTCCTAATGCCAATATCAGACGATGACATCAAATAGGAACCTGCGGCCAGCGGTTATACATGTTTTTAAAAAATTAATACAGCAACTATCTCTGAAATGATTCGTAACTTATCACTAAGGACCATCATCCAGACTTTATAAAAAGCACTCTGCAATAAGGCTTTCATCCACAAATGAAGAAATTCAAGATAGCTTTCCACAGCTGACCCACTTTCAGTTTCCTGCTGGCTCTCGAATAGATTACAGAAATACCTGCTTCTGACAGTAGAAAACCATGTAGAAATTAGACATCACAGAAGATACAGATGTTCTGGGACGTGATGATTGCGCTTAAATGTCATCATGTTTGCTATCACAATTGCCTTCTTAAAAGTCTTGCTTTTGTTTGTTTGTTTGTTTTTTCAAAAATTGATCACAAGAAACTGATGTACAAAAAAAAAAAATCCAAATCTCTCAAATATATTAGACTTCTATACGACTTAACCTAATTAACAGGAATATCAGTGTTTGAAAAGCATTAGTGAATGAATGCTAATGTGTTAAGCCACAAACTTGTAAATAAATAAGATACTCAAATGAATCTATCTGGTTGTGGCATCCAAGCACAGGTAGTAGTAAATTGCAGAAAACAACCACACATTAAAATAATAACACAGATTCTACATTAGTCTGCAAATACCCTATGAAGTTAATATGAACGCAATATACCCTTCCTAGCAAGTCTCTGCAGATCAAAACATGTATTTTGAAATCGAGGTGTTCA
Organism: Rhabdomys pumilio; assembly: GCA_030674055.1. NCBI lineage: Eukaryota > Metazoa > Chordata > Mammalia > Rodentia > Muridae > Rhabdomys > Rhabdomys pumilio. Next base: position 57,619,905 of record JANHMN010000012.1, read on the forward strand.
GCAATGAGAAGTGTCATCAAAAGTAGCCCCGAGAATGACCTCACGCCTATACTTCAAAACCCCGCCAGAAAATGTGTTCTTCAAATTGTCGTAAACCATCTATTTGGCATCATTGTCTGCTGATAAACATTTCCCATCAGTTCGCTTGGAGCACACATTATTGACACATTTTCCAGACAGTGAAAGAGAGCCTAAAATAATGTCTCCTAACCTCTTCCTCTAGGCCTTTCTTGAGGAAATAAAATACCACTTTCAAAATTCTTGTAGAATCATCATAGCACTGGTAATTTTAATTCAGCAACAAATTTCTAATAAACAAAACAGTATATAATGAGCAAATGTAGGTTTTTGAAAAAATACTTTCAGCATTAGTTATTTCACTTATTTCCTTTTCCAAGGAAAAGCCACTAAAAAAAAAAAATAGCAATTCTAACAGTAGGTTCAAAAGGAGTACTTTGTCAAGTAGCATTTTTTAAATTGTCTTAATTCTTAAAGATCACATAAATTTCCAACCCACCTCACCACAGATTATCAGCAAACAACTGATCAGTAAATTCATAGAGCTCCCTGTCTTCGGCCTCCATTTGTCAATCAATTTTCCTACTTTGCATTAACCGCAAGCTTTATGGCCAGTGTTTACCATGTCGGAGTATTTACTGATTTAAACAACGTTGTCAATGTTATAACAACCTGATGTCATCAATATTGACTTACCGCACCTTCAAAATATATTTCAATAAATTTTCTTTTCTCTACTGAAAACAAAGCATGATATAAAGTTAATTTAATATAAAATCAAGATAAATCCTCATCCTGTTCTTTATCGTGTGAACTGAACTATATGATGAGCTGGTCACAGGAGACCGGTTCTACGGAGAGTGTGCTGTGTTCTGCGGGTGTAAGAACTGCTTTGTACTATGACCTAAAAGTTGGGGCTACCCTTGGGGCAAAGGGAAGGCATGCATATGCACTATTCTCTGCTGTAGAGGGCAGCTGTCACCTGGACCTGTGGTTCCTTGTCTATCACTAAATAATTTAGAGAGAAATCTAACTCTTTAGTTACTTTCTTGCGTGACTGTCTTAAATTTTGGTAGTAGTTTTAAATATACATAAGGACATGCAGTCAAGTCCTTAATAAGAAATGCTTACCATGGCTTAGTTTGGAATGTAACAAATTGGCCCATAGAGAATAAAAACTCTTATTTCAACCTTTTTTTGATTTCATTGATTCTTTGCTAATTTCACACTGTGCAACCCAGTCTCATTCATGTCCCCATCCCCACATTCACCCTCTTCCTCTCCCTTCTTGTATCTCCAGTTCTATCTGTCTTCATAACGCACAAACCATTCCACTTCTCTTTCTCTCTCATTTGTTCACCACATATGTGCACAGTGTGGTTCCCACTGCAGGCAGGACACCACACGGCAAGCAGACCTCAGCGTAACCTCCTCTGCCCACACCATGTGGCTTTGCAAGCAAGTCGCTGAGTGTCTTTCCCTGCCAGTGTAGCCATGTGGGCATGGTGGCTGGCAGGTCTCTGGATGTCTTCTTCCTCCCATGCTGCGCTGTACAGCCACAGTTCCAGCAATGAAATGAAGGTCTTTCTAGATCAACATCTGCATCAATAGCCACTAGAACTGTTGGAACATTTACCTCCAAGCATTATACCAATAAGCCTTAGGATTCCCATTCTGTATACTTCCAGGCATGTTAAAGTCAGTCTCATTCCAACTGTTTCTCATAGTGAAGCTATCCCAGTGGCTAAGACTGTGCATCAGATAGATCTTTGTGAGTACCGGTAGAAAGGGGATATGAGTGTTCTGTTAATGTGCATGTATGTGTACATGTGTGTGGAGGTCAGGTATTGTCAGATGTCTTTCTCTGGCTCTCTGCACATTATTTTCTGAAACAGAGTATTGACTGAACCTAGAGTTCACCAATTGACTAGCATGGATGACCAATAAGCTCCAGGGATCTCCCTGTTCCTACCTCCCCAGTGCTAAGATTAAAGATGCATACCAACTCACTGATAGATATTTTTATGTTGGATGTTGGGAATCAGCGATCAGATCTTCATATACTTGGAAAGCACTTTACCAACTGAGCCATCCTCAGGCTCCTAGGATATCTTAATATAAGTATGAATTTCATTTGCTAGATAAGCAATCACGAACATTTTCCTATCACAACACTGGCATTTCCTAACAACTTCCATATTTGAAAAATGGGGGTGAAATGACACCTTTGAAGAATCACTCTTCCATTGATCTTGAAACCTAGGAAGTACTCACGGTTTTATTATTATGTTCTAATTCAACAGTCTATATAGCAAATATTCAGTGTGTTGTTTATTATGGTTTCATTGGGTCATAAGTTTCAACTCATAAGTTGGAGAGCAGGTTTATATCATGAACACTTGACAGAAACTGAGATTGTAATAATGAACAACACATTAAACTCACTGTAAACTTTCAGTTCCACTGAGAGGAACAGAAGCAAAAATCAATTTTAATGCTGAGTACCAGTGATGAAGCACTGAGAGCTATGGACACATGTAAAAGGAACAGATACACCAGAGTTGATGTGTATGGCGTGGAAGGGTTACTATGGAGACAAGTAGGATTGAAGAATGAGAAGACCTCAAACAGGTACACACTAGAAGTCGGGGCCAGAAGAGATAGTAGAAAGCCACATGGCTGGGGCATGAGTATGGGAGAAAAGAGTCAATCAAGGGTTGTGACCTTAGGTATTCCTTTTCCAATAATTTTGAATAAAGTGTTGATATTGTTTGAAAATCTTCTAGGTATGTACAGCATTAAGGCATTACTTATATTAAAACCAAATCTATGACAATTTATCAAATAAACAAACAAAACCAGTTCTAAAATAGTACTTTCAAAATTTAGGAGGGAAAGGGGAATTGGATGGAGTTTTTTGGAGGAGTAACTGGGAAGGGGGATATCATTTGAGAAAAAAACTTAAAAGAAAACAGATTTGTGATGTCACCTATTTCTTTGGATCATTGCTTTCAATGCACAAGCAACTAAGTGTTCGTGGTCACATTCAGAAACTCTTTTTTTTTTCCTATCCCAAGTATTTTATTTTCATGTCGTCTTTTAACAACAAAACTTCATTTGTCTGCTTGGCTGCCTACACATAGGTGGTCATGAATGAATGGGCACAACTTAGCAATGGCAATACCCCTGCAGAAAAAGACACTACCTCCTCTTAAATGAGTTGTTCCTTTAGATATGTGGTAGGAGATAGATCAAAATGTATTGATATGATGACTGATGATCAATTTCCTCATAAAAATCAGCTAAAAGGCTGACTAATTTTAGTAAACCTAGTCAGTATTAAAACCATGATAGCACATATAGGCAGATACAACATAACTGTTTGGATTTCAATAAATTCTGAAATTACTCATGTACTTGCATTCACATTTATTTTTTTCTTATGTATTTATTTTAATTATCTTTAATCATTTTTTTTTACAATCCAGCCCTTATCCCCCTCTCAGTCTGCCCTCCATCAGTTCCTCATCTCATTCCTCTTCCCCCCACCTGTCTTCAAGAGGATGTCCCCACCCCCACGTACCACCACCCTCCCACATCTCCCCACTCCTTGGGGCCTTAAGTTTCTCAAGGGTTAGGTGCCTCTTCTCTCACCAAGGCCAGACCAGGCAGAAACTCTTTAAGAATGAGTTATAGTAATGGATCCTCAAGACAAAGGAGACAATCAGGATCCCAGCCAGGGTTGTCATCTATGCTTTTAAATCCTATTATGGTTGTGTCCAGCATATACATTTTCATTTATATCCCAAGGTACATCTTTTGGAAATAAAATGCCAATACTACAAAGCAACGTTGCTAAATAATAATGACCTCATCATTAATGTATGGAATACAGTTACTCTGTACCCCCAATACATTCAAGAAAACTAGCAGAAAGAAATTCACAGTTTAAAACTGACCATGTATTTAAATATTATCTGTTTAGATTTTGTGTCTGTCTCTCAGAACATAAACCCGAGAACAAAGCTACAGGAATCATTTATCCTTAGCCAGTACTCATGAGTTGACCACAGGACACAAAATTCCTGGGAGAGATGTTCCATTTTGGTGAGTAGCAAAAGTTTTCTCCAAGTGTATTTCTCTAGGGTCCCCACTGCGTTGTAGTTTTTGGTATGAATATTTGCTCTTGTGAATAACAGTAGGCCTTTTTCATATAAGTTATCTCCCTTCTCCCATCTATGAGCCTCATTTAGATTTGAAGCAGTATGCTGTAAGATTCATCTTTCATCTGGAAAGAAATTTATTTAACTATATTTTATATTCACTTTTATTTTTCCTAGAAATGAGAAGGGAGCCCTTGAGCTGTCATCTGCAGTACTCCAGGCCTTTATGACCAGCCCTAATCCCCCATGTGCCTCAGCATTCTAAACCTTGTACCCAGATACTGCAGGCTCTTGACTGCCCTTCAGAGAATTGAAAATAAAGATGCTGGCATTCTGTAGAAAGACGTATTTTTTCCACATCTGTAGCCTATGTTTTGATGGAGGTGATGATAAACTCAAAAACAAGACCCAATCAAATTATCAGTGAGCCTGAATAATCTTTGTACCTGGAATCGCATCAATAGACGGAGCTTGGATATTTCAGCTAATCGTCTGCATAACCACCTATGCAAAAATAAAGAAAGAATAAAAATAAAGAAATTCTACGTTCTGTAGGATTTCTGAAAAAGAAAGAAGAAATGCTTACACATTTATTTCTGATGTCTAAATAAAATTTACTCAAAGGGAATTATTATGCAAATATCTTAGCTTTACTATTCAATCAGTAAATAACAACACAAGTGACCAGAATGGAACAAAAGCTCCAGTTCCTATTGCTCAAAACCTGCAAGCAAGCAAATCCCCCAAGAAAGAAAGGTAAAAATATCAGAGGGAAGCTCGAAATATCTCCCAAGAATCTACAAGGTGTCTAGAAGTGAATATCATTTTCTCACCAATAATCTGCACTTTAATCTTACATGAAACAATTTTTCACAAAAAAAGTCCCTGTTCCCTTGTATTTGATAGAGAAAGAGAATTAGAAATAGGCCCAATTTCTTTAGAAAAGTAGATGGCTCCAGCTTTCAGTTGGCCTTTCTCATAACCCCCCATACAAGAAGACAGATAATAAATATAATGATTTATACGGAAAGAAGGAGCAGTGGGGATAATGGCAAACAGTGCTGGCTTTTATTATGTTACCATAGTAAATAATGGCAGGGCCATTCACACCGGCACACGTGAAGTGGTAGCAGAGATGCCGTTATAATTCCTGGTTTTCAGAAGTTTATAATTTGGTCCTGACAATACACTCCAGGCTGAAACCAGCCTTTTATTTTTATTTGTTTATATTTAGCAAAAGGCTGGTTTTCCCTGATTGCCACACTATTAGTAGATAATCAGTTAGGGGTTAAACTGCATTTCAACTCTATTTTTCTGTGTATACTTTGCATATGAATATTTGCAACAACTTCTATAACACACACATTAACACGCACATTAACACACACTAATCTGAATTTCTAAAGTCTGAAGATTGTAATAACTTGGGACTGATGCTAACTTGCTGACTTACACAGATTTAGTCTTTTGATAAACAAACAAATAGAAGAAAAGAAAAAAGAGAAATGCTTTATGAGAGAATAATTAGGGAGTTAAGAGCAATAATTAGGACACTGTAGGACTCACTTGGGCCTAGGAAAATAAAAGTCTGAATCCATGTGGTACCTAGTGAAAACCACAGTTCTCCCTGTGCTAAATTTGATTGTAACTGATGAGTTCTGCCTTTTTCACCCTTTGTTGTCTATATATAGGAAATAAAGCTTACCCTATAGCTCTAATTTGTGTGTACAAAGATAAGTGTTTATAAATTATTTTTATACTATGTCCACTTAGCAGAGTAACAGTCATAGGTTCTCCTGCAGGGCCAATGATTTTCTCATAGACTGTTTATTGGCCAGGTTTATAGTACTGGGTATTAGTCCTCGTCTGTGAGAAAGACATTAAATCCAACCAGAAACCTGATGTCTACTCCTGTCATGTTCATGCCACTAGTAATGCAAAGGGCATGCATTTCCAAAATGGTGGCCAGTGTAGCTTGCAGCTTTCACCCCCAGGGAGCAGCACTGATGAGTTTTCTCTCCCAGTAGCCTGTTTTCTATGACACTCGCCAGCAGTATGAAAGTTAGCCTGTAGGGAGGAAACATCCAGGTCAATATCAACTTGATTCTTCCAGGTGCCTTGGATCTTGAACAATATGCTTTTTATGAAATTTTGTATTGCTAGGAGACTCTTTGAGATTCCTCCACCAATTTCTTAAAGTAAGGTATTTCACAGGGTTTTGTTATTGTTCTTTTTTTTTAACTGTAATTTTATTTTTTCTTTATTCTTCTTTATTATCATTTTAAAATTTGTATTAACTTTAATTAAATGAGTATGGGTGTTCTGCCTGCTTGTATGTCTGTGCACCATGTGTGAACCAGTTGACTGTTGGGGGCCAGAAGAGGGCACTGATCTCCTGGGAATGAAGTTTTCAGATGCTTTGAGCTGGGTGCTGAGAATTAAACCCAGAGACTCTGGGAAACCAGCTACTGCATGTAACCACGGAACAATATCTGTAGCCCTATCTCTTGGGTTTTTAAGCCAGCTAAGGAAGAAGACATTTTGTCTGTATTTTACATAAGAACATGGTGAATTAAAACTATAGTATTCTATAAGAATGTATTCATTTTTTACCTTAACAATAGTATATTTTGCATCTCTCAAAACTACATTTTTCTTTTGTGACTACAAAATTCCAGCAGGACAAGTTTGGTGGAAAATCGTCATTTCTGCCTTCATCGTATCAATACCAAGTCCTGGGAAGACTCATGGATAAATTAGTGGACATGGTGGAATCATTTAGACACATCCCAAGTGAAGTTTTAAATTCAGGGGTAACAAAGAGATTAAGTAAAGAAAGTATCAAAGCCCAAGCAGAGAATGATCAGAAAGAAACATATCTTTAAAACAGCCATTAAATCTCAGTGTTTCTCAGGAGATTCAGGGTGAAACAGTGGTGCATCAGAACACCCAGCATCAAAGCAAAAAAAACTCACATGACATCTTGGTGTCCCAGTGTTTCCATTATAAACTATGATTTTTATTCATTATTTTATCAATAATACTTATTAATTGCATTATTTTTTTTCTTTACACAGAGCAAATAATGATAAAGAATTGCTTTGGTAACCTTTCAAATCACTATACAAACTGTCACAAATTGGAAAGCTTACAAACACCAAAAATTGTTTCTCACTTCTTCTGCAGTCTAGAAGATTCAAGACCAAGATCAGGGTGCAGGCAAATCCTGGGACTTCTTAGCACCCACTTCCTCACAGACAGCCTTTGTTTGCTGTGACCTCTCGTGTAGGAAGCTCCACAGTGCCTCTTGTTCTTCTTTGGTGAAGGTACTAATTTCACCCATGAGGGCTCTGCTCACAGGACTCACTTTCCCAAAGCCCTGCTGCTTAAGACCTTCATGTTGAAGGTTAGAATTTCAGCATACAAATTCTAATGACATATAAATATTCAAACTCTTGAAGGAAAGAAAGGTATTTGCTTAAAATTGTCCAAGCGAAGGAACAGAGCTGGCATGAAGTTTGCAGCCCCCATCAGAATCCGGAGACCCAAATCTTCCTGTTTCTGCACACGACTCCAGCGCGTGGCTCCTGCACACTGTATCTGCACACTGCTCCTGTAAACTGTTCCTGTAAACTGTTCCTGCACACTGTTTCTGCACACTGCTCCTGCACACACTGCTCCTGCACACTGCTCCTGCACACTGCTCCTGCACATGGCTCCTGCACACTGCTCCTGC
>JANHMN010000012.1:57627831-57646244 GCA_030674055.1 Rhabdomys pumilio
GCTCCTGCACACTGCTCCTGCACATGGCTCCTGCACACTGCTCCTGCACACACTATTCCTGCACACTGTTTCTGCACATGGCTTCTGCACACTGTATCTGCACACACTGCTCCTGCACATGGCTCCTGCACACTGCCTCGTACATTCCTTTTTCTGTCATAAGACCCCAGGATAAACAGAACTGATCCTTGGACTTTATTGTTTCAAAAGATTGGAGATAAAAGTGAAAAATGTCGTAAGGTGAGGCACCCTAGGACCTGGAGGTTTGTTTGAGTCCAAGAGGCTCAAACAAGGTTCTTTCTCAAGGTCATTCTGAAGGTCAGGACCTTCTTGTGTGCGGGAACAGAGCGCAGGAGCAGTGTGCAGGAGCCATGTGCAGGAGCAGTGTGCAGGAGCCATGTGCAGGAGCACTGTGCAGGAGGTCAGAGGGAATCTTAGATCAGTGCTCAGCAGCCGACAATCTCTAGCAATAAGGAGGCAAAACTGCCCATTAGAGAGAGAGGGAAAAAAGAAAACATAGCTTCACTAATCTATCTCTCAAAAAAAATGGTTATTGGTGACTTTGCAGCTTGGAGGTGTTTTAGCCTCACTAATGCCATGATACTAGTAAGCACGATACTAGTAGAGCACTAATGATTTAGTTAGGAAATGCATTCCTACAGAATATCCAAAGGTGGTTATGAATATATACCTGCCACTGTCTTGATTGTGCCATGTGGTATTATGATTCTTTGAACATCACTGCTAAGATGTGATGTGTTTTTAAAACGATCATTAAAATAGCATAATTACCATCAATTGTTCAAAGCAAGGAAATGCTATTTATTATATGATACATGAATCAGGCACACGAATGTGCTTTTCTTGTTCAATTTGTGTTGATTTAAGTTTTTATTATATGGCTAGGATATTGATTAAGCACTTTGGTAAGTGCCCTCCAAAACGGAAAAAAAAATTACTATGTTACTCTTTTATATCACAAATTCTAATATGAGATATTTTTGCCAGAATTCTGTGAACACCAATCGTATAACATAAACCATGGAAAAGGTCCAGGCTGTGCTGACATGTTTTATGAATGCCAAGTGATGCCAGATTGGAGGTGTACATCTGTGGGGGTTGGCCAGTCATCCTTCTGCCGTCTGTGTATCTGTATGCTTAAATGAATTAGCTAATATAAAAACAGAGCACAAACAAGTTCAGTGTCACAGAACTTTCTTTATAGCACACAGAATATTCACATCTGAGTGAAGAAGTAGAGAATCCTGTCCGAGTTCTGTAACTTGGGATAGAGGACAGTACAAAGTGGAAAGGTCTGAGAGTCTGATGCTTGGCTGTTCCCCTTTTCACCCTTTTTAGTGCATTCTGTTCTAGCAGTGGTAGTGTCTCTGTGAACTAGAATGGAGAACACAGATCTTTTACAGTACTGGAGAAACCATTCAGTATCTGAAAGGCATTCAGTGACCACTTAATTCCTAACTCTTTGGGGGAAACCCAAGCCAGAAGGGTTCAATCCTCATTTCTGGATCCTCATCTCTCAATTATTTTTTATACAACAAACACTGTAACCAGCTACCAAGAAAGCCTCCCGCTCTGACCTACAAAAAGAATCAGTTAGCAATGGAACATTCCTGTCTGAGGCTTTGCATCCACTGTGCGTCCATCTACAGCATTTCAGGTCTCCAGCTCACATGGAAGTCTCTTCTAGACAAGATTCACCTTGCATTTAACTCCTATTGGATAAACCATAACATGTTTTCTAATATATTGGTTGACTTTAACTTTCATTATGTTTTTTTTCTTGATTCGTAAATATCATTTTGTTTGAGAGGTTACTTCTGTCTGGATTCATCGTGTGTGTGTGTGTGTGTGTGTGTGTGTGTGTGTGTGTGTGTGTGCACGTGTGCGTGCTTGTGCACATGCACTCGCATGCACGCACATGTGCGAGCTCACACGCTCACACAAGCGTGTGTGCCTGTGTGACAACTAGGAGCATGAATAAAGGGAAACAATGAATGATCTCTTGAGAGAAACTATGCATACAATATACAGTAGATATAATTAGTGTTAATTTCAATGGTGGGATTTTTTAAGTTGGAGAATAAACAATAAAACTTTTATTTTTAGCTAACAGTTTGTGAGCTAATTTAGTCCTTGATTTCCTTCCAAGTATGATAGTTTAAATTTGCCCCAGATGGACTTTCTCTTCTGTTCAAATTGCTGGACAGCAACATAACAGGCATTTGTAACAAAGTCTGCAGAAGTGGGCTGGCGCTCCTACTCTTCCAAATACATTGGTCTGTTTGTAAGAAGAGTGGCCCACATAAATCACCATGAATTAAAGAGGTACACACCCGTCCCAATCCAAACATCAGGAAGAAGCGGTTGCCCAGTAGATAAGGACATAAACAAGTTCGGAGAACCGCTTGAGCTTCTCCAGCAGGTCCATATTTTTGGAATGCAGCCCTCGCTGTTTAACGTGCTGCACTCCCTCTAATCTTGACTGACTCACAGTCTTGTGATAGTGAGATAAGCTAGGTAGGCAAATTTTTATAGAGTTGCAATTACTGAAATTGTCATTACGCTGCTCACTGTAAAATAAATATAGATAGAAGTGAAATTATGCGCCGGCTAGAAGTAGAAAGTGTTTTGCTTCTGTTTGCTAAATTAATCTCTTCCTAAATGGCTGCAGGCCAGGTAGGTTAGCATTTGTGGTTTCAAAGGTTTTCAGCGCTTGCAATGAGCCATGAAATTACTGCATGCTGCTGAAAATGGCAGCTGATGAAAGGAGAAGAGTGAATCCCAAAGGCAGAAAGACAGGAGGAAGCAAAATTACAGGCAGAAAGTCTGATTTTTGATGTTGCTCATTGTGAAATGTACACCCAAACTTTTAATAAAACATAAAACATTAATAAACCTGCTAACAATTCCTCACAATTGCTTTTGAAGTCTGAGTATAATTTCTGAATACTTATTAAAACAGGCAGCAAGTGGCTCAGAGGTCGGTGAGCAGGCTCCTGTCTGCGGGATAGGCTCTGTGGGAAGGCTCGCTGCTTAGGACTTTTGAAATAAGATTTTTTTTATTGATGATTTTAATTGAATTACACAAAGGATTGATTTTCTGTTAAGGAAAGTACCCAGGTCCCTTTAGTTTCTATTAGGATTAGCTAATCTCAGTTTTGATACATTTCCTGGCATGCTCACAACCAAAGCTGCTATCTTGTTTTGAAACATTTGAACATCCTTAGAATAAGGAGATATCTATGTCTTCATTCACAGTTTTGAAAGCCCTCTAGGCCAGAGGGCTGTGTCCTAAGTGCCCTTACCCTTTTCTCTGGAAGAATGTGAATCAGTTTGATTTTGAGAAACCACAAACACCATACCTTGCTACAGACAGGCAGGCTATTCATGTCAAAAGGAGACATTCTCTGGCTCCCTAGGCTTTGCCTCGTGAGGATCCATTTCAAATTGAAGGTTGTAACAGTTCTTAAATATATTTATAAAGGTGTTTCCCATCTTGTAATGAAAATCAGTCTTCAAAGCCTTCAGACACTTCATAGCCAAGAGAGATTCCTGAGACATGCAGGGATCCTCTTTAGAATTCCACAATTTCTGGATATTAGACATACTGTGCAACTGGAGTTCATTTAAAATAAAATAATCTTGCTACCACTAAGGAATGCAAAGCACACACACACGTGCACACACACATGTGTGCACACACACACACACCCTTTCTTAGAGATTCTAAGCACTCACAGAATTTTATAGATTAATCACTAGGAAGACAGAATTGTAAAGATCTTCGGATTAAGTTCAGTTATAGGAGGCATAAGTAATCTAATGATTACTATGCGGGCCTGATCAAATAGTTATTGTCCCTGATTAGTTTTTACTTCTGGTGAGGGAGGAAATGTTCTGAACTGAAAAGTCAGTGCATCTTATGTGAAGCGTTCTTTGATCTGAGCCACAAAACCTTCAATAATGAGGGGCCAGCAAACTAGGTAATTATTCACAGTTTAAAAACAAAACTGTATGTAGGAGATGCAGGTACTTTAGTTCTCTCTGTGTCCATATGTCACCACCCATAAAATTTTCATTTTAATTCTTAGTGTACCCTCTTTTTTTTCTCTTTAAAACAGCAGACACATTATATGACTTCAGATTAACATGATTTGTTGAAAAATGCATTTGATTTGGAACTGGGCAAAAACAACTTGGCCACCTTGCCTTTAGTCACGTGGTAAAGAGCACTGCCACACTGTGTCTTAGTGTTTTAGTTTAGTTTCATCTCCCCTGACCCCCATGTGCTCTGCAAATGTGTGTGTGTGTGTGTGTGTGTGTGTGTGTGTGTGTGTGTGTGTGCCTGCCTGTATGTCTGGATGTGTGTGTGTATGCATGTCTGCTTGTGTGTGTATATATGTGTGCATGCCTGCCTGTGTGTATGAGTGCATGCCTGCCTGTGTGTGTGTGTGTGTGAATTGTGTGTGTGTATGCATATCTGCCTGTGTGTACATGTGTATATGTGTGTATGCCTGCTTGTGTGTGTGTACATGCCTGCCTGTGTATATGTGTATGTATGTATCCCTGCCTATGTAAGTATGTGTGTGTATGTGTGCGTGCCTGTCTGTGTGATCCAAATAATCAAAGAAACAGATGAAGATGAATAGGTAAATAAGATGAATGTGCACAGATTTTTTTATATAGACCTCTTTTACAATTGTGAGAGAGTATTTCAAAATGAAATTCGAGATAGCATTAGTTTTCAAATACTACTGAGGAAAGCAACCAAGAAATCTGCAAAAATTTTTGAAAGCTGAGGGCACAGACTAAGTTGACGAGTGCAACAAAGCTTCTTGCAAAGAAAAGCAGCCACAGCGCCTTCTGCCTGAATTGTTTGCTGATTTCTAGAAGTCTCTCTTTCCCTTCTGGACTTCTGTTTCCATGTCTACAAATTGTGAGTTGAGCTACAACTGTCAACTATTCAGATCAAGTTGTTATAATTCCCAGTTTAGTCTAATCTATGTTGATACCAAAACCTCAGTAAAAAGAAAGATGGGCGAGGGAATAAATAAAAGATTGAAAACAAAGTAAAATACAGTTATATGCCTTACTCCTTACTGAAGCCACCAGGAAATTTGATCCACAGTCAAATTTCAAATTTAAGATCTTTGGAACTAAAGGATGCTAACCACAGTGACACTGATAGGATTGTTTGAAACATAAATAATTTTCCATGGATGGTACGTTACTAGTCTCAAAAAATTAAACTAAAACTTTAAAAATAATCCAAAGTTGATATCTAACTAACTTTCTTAAAAATTTTAAACCTATTGTAAATTAAGAAAATTCTTGGAGAAAACGAGATCCCATGAATACTTAATCAAAATTAAAACTGTGAATGTGAAAACTATTTGTATTTGTGTTGAATTTTTTTCTGTCTAAATTTAGTATTTTTTCCATTCACCAGAAAATATTCATTGACTGCCTACTCTGTTCTTAGCAGAAACAAAAGGATCAATACCATGGCTCACTGAATTCATATTTTAATAAGCCTGAACATATGATAAGGACTGTGAGTCTTTCTGCTTCTCATTATTGCTGCCCATGTGCTGAAGAAGAACTAAAGGACCAGAGAAAAAGCACTATAATATTTGTGTATAAATTCAAGAAGAAATAGTACCATGATTGGTTACTGATTTCTGCTATAGAGCAAACAGACATGTACTGAAATAAATGCCACACTTTTATTTCTTCTATTTTTAAGAAATTACTATGGGCCTATAGCTGCCAGATTCATAACTATTGCCCAAGGAAAATTTCAGGGCTAGTGACATATAGTATCTTCACCTACTTTGGAGGCATGATTGGTGATTTGAAATAGAGGGGAAAACCTCACTTATTAAGAATAAATAGTTTGAAAACCACTACTTCCAGCTCATAGTAAAATTATGGAGCTGTCTAAGGATTACCAAGTGCTAACATCACAAGAGCAAATACAGGAGTGACGTGATGTGCCTCCTGATGGAATAACACAGTCTCAGCTCTCAAGCTATTCTGCATATAAGAAATATAACTTCAATCTGATAATATATTTATATGTAATATCAATTTATGGCAATGCAGAGAACAGAAGACTATTACAAACCAGACTATGGTGATTCAACCAGTAACATACGGCCTGTGGGACACTGGGGAAGGAACCATTTGATTTCTTCTACAAACAAATTAAGACACTAGGAGAGAGAAGAAGAATGTCAAGGCTAGTCAACTATTAAAAACAAGAAATTTTCTCACACACAAAAGTTTGGACATTATGCAGATTTTCCTTTCAACAAACTATTAATGAGAAAAAAAACAAAGAAATACCTGTGAGACAATTAGAAAATTGAATGCTAACTAGGAGGTATTCAGTACTAATTACTGATATTTATTTTAGCACAACAACAGTAATAATGTGGATGTATTTTCAAAGATCCTTTTTATCTACATGAATATAGCAAAATCATTACTATAGTATTATATATCTAGAATTCTCTCAAAGGAATTCAGAAGTAAGAGACATAACAGATACGGATGAAGCAAAACTATTACAAGCTGAGAATTGTTCATTTGAGAACTGAACAACCTGAGGTCAGCGTTGTTCTTCCATATGATTCGAAAAGCTTTACATTTTAGACAGTATAGTGTTTAATTATCGGGATATAAAGAATTTGAGTGATATCATTGACATGACCATACATGTAAACATTTTTAAATCTTGTACCTTAAAAGGAATTATTTATTTATATCTATGAAACATTTAAAAAAAAACCTTAATTACTTCAAGACCACAAAAGAATATTAATAAGTTCAAAGTTGGGAATTATTTAATTAATAATATTCATGGAAAATACTACAAGAAATTAACAGCATTGAGAACAATGTCAAGTTTTCCAAGTAATTTGCATATTTGATGATTCAGTGTGATTGTGTCTGAAAGCAGCCCTTTAGAAATTCCTTCTATATTTCATAGTGAATTCAAGCCCAAAATAATAACTAAAACAATTGTTAAAATTGATAGAAACAGAGGAGTGCCTCCAACAATGTAACAGAAATAAGAATTAATTAAAACACGTACCTGGTATAAGACCTTAGTGAATACAATAATTTAATATCTTACAAAAGATGCTTAAAAATAGTAGAAAATATATTCAGTTAAGATATTGAGGAATATCTTATTAACTATTTAGAAAAGTATAAAAGTATGTATAAAAGTATAATAGTATGTATAAAAGTACATACATTTTTAAAGTACATGTATATTCATGTAGTTATGTGAGTATCTATGTGTGAACAGGTAGATACACATTTGTGCCTTGCTGTGTAGAGTTCCAGAGGTCAAGCTCATGAAATGGTTCAGCTGCTACCTACCATGGTTTCTGAGACAATGTCTCTCACAGACCTGGGACTCGCCAAGTATCCTAGGCTGGCTGGCCAATGAAGTCCTAGAATCTACCTGTCTCCATCTTCTTGGGCTGAGATTACAAGCATATGTAATCACTTCAGTTTTTTTACATGGGTTCTGGAAATTGGACTAAGGTCCTCATGTTTGCAAGGTCATCATTTTCCTGAGCCTAGACATGTTATGGTGTCTGAGCATTCTCAAGTTAGCTATATATATAAACAGGTAATAGCATCCTGAGTCCTATGTAATCACACTCCCTCAATCGAGACACATGGTTAGAAGTCACATGTCTTTCTGCAACCAAGAATGCAGCATTACATTTCACTTCCAGATCATCTTCTCCGACATAGAATACTGAAAGACTGAAAGGTTTGTAGCTTTAGAAGCTACGGCATAATGGGTTACTAGAAAGGTACAATTCAATATTTATATCATACAATACTATCAGAAACAGATTAATGTCTAAAAGTTTCCTCGGGCTTAATAAATAAACATTATATATCTACTAAATTCTAGAAAAATATGGAAGATATGCAACTGGAAACTACAATTGGTAGCTATTTTTAAAACATGGTTAAGTTTCACTAGCAAGTATAAAAATACAGAAAAAAAATAAAACGGTTACTAGTTTCAACATGGAATTTGAATGCTATCATGGCTGTAATGAGAATGGCCCCTGGCTTTTCCACTATCAGTGTGAATACAAATTAGTAAAAGTAACCAATGCATTCATTTTCTGGAGAGTAATTTAAACAAAATCTGTTACAAAGCTTTAAAACAGCATATGTTATTCGATGCAGATTTCATTTCTTGGTTTATACTCCAGAGAAATAATCAAAACTAAGTACCAAGTTTCCTGCATAAAGCACTTTTTCTGCATCCCCTTTTGAACAGTGAAAATTGGGAAGCAGAGAATGTTAAATAATTAAGTTGGCAGAAAAAAAAAACATTGTCAATCACTACAATCTGAGAGCAGAGAAAGTGCCTAAATGCTTTCTGTCCATCCTGATTTAGTATCATAGTAATGCCAGAGGTAGGTCCAACTATATCATCTGATTCATGAAAAGCAGTGAGACAGCGGTCAAACAGCTGATAATTTGCCAACCTAAACTAGGAAATGAGCACTCTGCTCTCACAAATAGTACCTTTCCTTACTGCATTATCACAGCATTTGCTGAGTCTTTCAATACTCCAGAGCAATGCTAACGTTTTCTACGGCATTGTTTAATACAAATGGGGAAGTCTCTCATATCACACATCAGAAAGCCAGAGAACACAGTCAGTCACTCAGCATGGATTACAGAGCTAACAGGCAAAATTTCCAAAGTCACTTAATGTATATAAAACCTGTTTATGTGTAGGGTTGGCAAGATGGTTCAATGGGTAGGGACACTTGCCCACAGACCTTATGACCTGAGTACCCCCAGATCCCACAAGATGGCAGGAGAGAATCAACACCCAAGCTCTGTCCTCTAACCTTCACATGTGTGTGTGGCATGTCTGCACCTGCATTCACAATACACACATAAAATAAAGAGAGTATTTTTGTTAATTTTTTCACTACTAAACTATAAGGTTTGGAGGAAACTAACACTGTAGGGAAGTAGAGCAGTTAAAACATTTTAAAGTTTGATATTCTCTCTTAAAATTATGAATGTACATCAGTGAGCAATTCCAAGTTTAGGATTTGATCCCAGAGATTTAATCTACTCCGTTACAAAGATCTTTGATACAAAAATGCTTTGTGCACAGATTAACAAGTACTCCCTACACACCTCTGTACACACCTCTGTAGTCTACACATAACCACTGCATATGTGTTATAGTTTTAAACAAGCACTCACTCACCACAGAGAATGCCTACTTTGGTGACAAAGGAAAGATGGAGATGAGGTATGACCACTTAATCAGCACTGTTTCCAAAAGTGAAGAGAAGATAGATGTGAGCATTTTAGTCTTTTTGTTGATTTCTTTGCATTTTTTAAAATTTATGTTATAAACTGTGTTTTAATCTTATATGTGAAAACAAAACCATGAGATGTTACCTGATTAGTGTTTATCGAGTTTTGCAAAACAAAATACAAATTTATACACAAAAATAGAAAAGGTGATTCAGATGAAAAGACAGAAACCATAAAATGTTTATCTTTCTCTGTCTTTCCAAGACTTCTGTAAGGGAGGTCAGAAAAGAATGCAATGAAACCCCGAGGTTAGGAATAAGACAGACATCTTGTTTACTACTAGGCTAAATTCTGCTTTTGAGGAAATCAGGACTCTAGTATCTATCCAGTTGGACAAAGTAGGCATGGCAACAGATCCGACTGATTCAGTTGTACAGCCCTTAACCACCTGTTTTCAAAGTGGGAAATAGAATGGAAAGCTGTCAGCTGTGAGTAACTTGAAACTGTTGTCAAGAAGTTCACACTGCATTTCTCCCATGAGTGATGATGAAAGAAAACTGGAACAGATACGTTTTGCTAAAATATTGTCTTTCCTGGATGGTACTGAAATTCTACGTAAATGACAACGCGCCTTCATTTACTGGGTCCCAGGAAGCCTACCTTGAACAGCTGAATACAAATAGACTACCTGCTATATAAACAACAATCTTTGTACTGGTTTATTTGTTGGTTTTATCAGTCTATGCTTCTTTGAGGTTTCTTTCTTTCATTGTCTATCATTTTGTGTGGTGTATATGCATGGACATGTGTGGACATATGGGATGACACGTCACTGTGTGTGGTGGACATGCATGGACATACATGTGCATATGGAGAGGTGGAATGACGTGTCTATGGAGCTGATCCTTTCCTTCTGCTATTAGATGGGGGTCAAACTCAAGTCTTACTGAGCCACCCTGTTGTCAAGGAGTTTGTAGTTTTGTTGCTGCAAATCACTTATGAAACAGATATGAGAGAGGAAAGGCAGCTTAAGATGTCTCCTAGAGCATGGTGAGATGACAAAGAAGATAAAGCTGCCTGTCACTATGTCACACCTCTTAGCCCAGCTCCAGGACTCTCACAATGGAAGAAGAGATCCTACTCTCATACATTGTCTTCTGAATGGCTATGGCAAGACAGTGCCAGTGTGTGTGTGTGTGTGTGCGTGTGCATGTGTGTGTTTGTGTGTGTGTAATAAAGATAAATCAAAATTTCATAGAGAAAATGGATCAACCCTTCTTCCTGATTTCCCCCTCTGTTAAAAGTAATTTTAATTCTCCTGATGTAACTGTCCTCTCAGAGGCTTACTGCTGAATATCTTCATCCTTTCTAGATCTCTCTGAACTCTGTCTGGCAGTTTCAATTCGGTTGTCCTGGTCCAAACTCCTCTCCAAACTGCTTGATTTAACTGGCTTCTCTCAGCTTTTCACTGAAATGCTCTGCCTGTCCTCACACTAACTCTAGCAATTTGTTCTAACCTTCTAGCTGTTTTTTATTCTCTGGCTTGAACTGTTTCTGCTGCACAAACTAAATACAACTGAACTCAATTTCGGCATACCGCCTCCTGCACCGACGGACACTGAACCGAACTGACGCCCACTCACTGACCAAACTGATTGACTCTCTCTCCCTGCATTGCTCTTGAATAGCTTTCCTTTCTTGTGTGTTCCCATGAGAGTTGGGTGTATCCTTTCTCTGACTCACTCCGTCAAATCTTTCTTTGATTCATCTCTTTGTCTACCCTTCTACAAACTACTTGTACTTACACTGTTTGCTTAGAATCCCTCCTAACCCCTACAATACATGAGAAAGCTTGTCTTCCCTCCTTATCTCAGCCTCAACCTCTGGGAGAAAACTCCTGGCTGACAAGTCATCACCCCTTGCCTTCATGTTTCCAGAACCCATCCAAGAATACCTGCCCAGAGACTCAGCTTTTGACCATAATTGGGCACAATCCCAGCTCCTAGCTAAAATGTCATCACCATTCACCTAAGATCTATAAAATCTCTTGCCTCAGCCCAGGTCACAACTTCCCTTGTGAACCCAATGAGGAGAATAACCTAATAAACATGCATGTATCTGCTTTTAATTTAGTCTTTCTTTTCTAGCTGAATATTTGTAGGAGGGAGAGACAAAGAGAGAGAGAAAATGAGAACTACTTTTCTTTTGAGATTCTTATTTTAAAATATGTCTTTATAGATTCAGTAGCACCTAATTATTTAGGTGCTGTCACTTATTTTAGTTACATTTAAACACTGAATATCTATCAGTTTTAAAAGAAAAATGCAGTCTTGTCATCTGCTACAATATGGTTGAATAACATTGACTTTAATTATCTCACAACATTTATAAGTTAGATGGACTTCTTTTCTTGGCTTGGCATATGCTGTACCATTTTCTTTTAAAAATAAATATATTTAAACACAATCACTTGGGTAACTTGTTTAACAAAAAAAAAAAATCTCTGAAGCTGTAATGTAACTAACCTCAGTCTGAGGACATTAAGTATAAGTCATGAAGAACTTTAGCATAAAGCAGCACATACTTCCTGTGCTAGGCACTCATTGACTACACAACAATACTTGTATGAGTGTGACTGACTTAATAATTAGGGCAGCTGTATCATGCTTACAAATAATGGAAATATACTAGTAAATTCAATGTGAAAGAAAATTTGAGCCTAAAATAATCTTCCTATAAGAAGCAAAGAAAACAGTGATTTCAAGACCCTCACCCCATCTTCCTACTCTTGTGTAACAGTTTCCTCTGATACTGAAACATTCCATCCTACAGGGAAGCTGCTTAAGAAAAAAGATAAACAACTCAAAATAGCTTCAGGAAGTCCCTGAAACTGAGCAGATTCACTAAGCCCCTCCCTACCAAATTAAATAGAGCTAAGGTGCAACGAAGAGTCTCAACCAATCCAAACTATGAAGAAGACTCTGAGACAAGACCAGCTGATGGGAGAAGTGGAAAACAGCCAAGCCATCTAGAAAAGGTTTAGACCAACTAGCCTATTTGTTATCAACATATTCTCTTTGGAAAAAATACTCTCCAGTCTGTTGAGCTGGGGATAGGATATGATGTATGCTCCAGATTTTTCATTTATTTTTGTTGTCTGTTACCCATCTCAGGGTGGGCTTTGGTAATACAGCTATGCAGTAGCCTTTTCTACTCCTATAAGTAACCCCTCACTCATAATTTTTTTAAGTAACTCTAATAAGCTCACTGGTTTGTCAAGTTGGACTTTAGTAGTTTCTTAGTTAAGGTTTCCATTTCTGTGAAGAGACACCATGACCCAGGCAGCTCTTAAAATGAACAACATTTTATTTGTACTGGCTTACAGGTTCTGAGGTTCAGTCCATTATCATCATGGCAGGAAGCATATCAGCTTCTAGGCAGGCGTGTACAGAAGAAGCTGAGAGTTCTACATCTTCATCTAAAAGAAGCCAGAAACAGATTCTCTTCAAGGCAGCTAGAAAAAGTGTCTCAAAGCCCACTCCACAGTGACACACTTTCACCAACAAGGCCACACTCTACTCCAACAAGGCCACACCTACTAATAGGGGGACTCCCTGGACCAGGCATATTAAAACCACCAGAGATGGTATCTGTACTTTGCTCTCTCATGAAATTGCTACTGTGGTGAGTAGATATGTGTTGCATTTCCCCAAGGAAAATATTTTGTCACACGATAACTACTTCAGTCCACTCAAAGGGAAAGAAAAATATACAGGTGAATCCTATACCAAAATACAGTTCTAAACTAGAAAGCCACAATCATTATTTATACCAAACAGCCAGCCAGATGACTCAGTGGCTCCTGCCACCAAGCCTGAGACGCTGAGTTCAATGCCCAAGACCCTCATGATGGAAGGAAATAACCATCCCCCCCATTAGTCTCTAACCTCTACAAGACACTACATGTGCAACACCCATAGATAGATAGATAGATAGATAGATAGATAGATAGATAGATAGATAGATAGATGACAGGTAGATGATAGGTAGAGAGATAGATAGATAATGCAGTAATTTTTGCTTGTTTGTTTTGAATGAGCAGTTTAATATTAAACCTGCAACTGGAAAATAATATTCTCCAAGGTTAAATTCATCTCATCACTTTGAAACATGTTCTCATATAGGATAAGCTAGTATTCTATAGATTGTTGATTAGGAAGATTCCAGTATCCCAGAATGTGAGAGGACTGTATTTTAGCACAGTTCATGTAATATAGATCAATGAATCTTAGAGAAAGATGTCAACTTTTAAATTACTATTAAACAAACCTGTGAATATCAGGAAAAAAGTTGTGCTTCACTGTGGGTTGGAGTTGAGGACCTCAGTCTTCAGTGTGATGATGTAATTAATGAACAAGTCCCATAAGCACAATCATGCTCTGAATGGCCTACATCCTCTTCTGAATGAATCAACATAGAGTTCTCTGTGTAGCTAGTGTGTGAATGGAATTCTCAGTCACTGCCACCCACTTTGTACTGAATATAGGTTGACTTGCAATAGTTTCTTTCAATATTCATAAGTTCTTTCAACATGACAGCAACTCAGTTCATCTCATTTCATAGAACATAGATGTCTGTATTTTCTTTCAGATATAACTTATGAATATTTGTAGTTTACCTTTAACTATAGTTTCTCTCTTCTATCTTCATTTACAGCAAAGCTTTTCTAGTATGTTGCTCTGAAGGTACTATCTCTATTTTCCCACTGATAATCACCACTTTATATAAATTGGTTTTTGCTCTAATGGCTTTTAGATTTCTCAGCCAAATAATCATCATGGGTTTGTCCTTAATTGCCTTAAAACAACAGTTGATACAATTAATACTTCTTCATAAGCTTTTCTTTCATGACTTCTGTTTCTTCTAGCTTTCTTTGTGTCCCACTAGCCATGCCTCTGTAGTTTTAGCTGACATTTTCTGATTGTTTCTCTCTACCCCTCCAAAATATCCAGGTGTTCTAACCTCACAACCTAATTTGTCTATATTTAGAGTAAGGAACTAATTAATTAATATGAAGTAAAGGAATAAGGATAGGATCCCAATAGGATGCCAATCTGATTTTCGTCTCTTTCAGAAGACACATCACAGAGGATATATGGAAAGACCTACTACTGAGAAAGACTCCATGTAAAAGCTGGAAACAGAAACTGCTGGATCTTTAGTCTTAGACCTTCCAGACCCCTAGACAAAAAGAAAAAAATGTATTTGTCTTAATCCACTCACCTCATGTTTTATAAATACAACCCTAAATAGCAACAATATCTCCCCCCAAAAGTCTTCCTTGATTTATGTTCCACCAATTATCTCTCCACCTAGGCTTCCCTGCTTAAGAAACAGCTACATCATCTACTTTGATCACGATGCAGTTCTTGATTTTCTACTATCCCTTCCATTTCACTTATAACAGTTCACGTCTTGTGGAGTCTACTAACAAAGATACTTTATATCTACATAGGCATGCCATCTCTACATTTGCTGTCCAGTCCATCATCTTTTTTTCTTTTTTGTATTGAATAATTTTTATTTACATTTTAAATGTTATCCCCTTTCCCAGTTCCCCCAGAAACCCAGTATCCCATCCCTCTTCCCTCTACTTCCATGAGGGTATTCCACACCCATCCACCCACTCCTGGGTAACTGCACACACTTTTCAAGCTTCTCTGCCTCCATCCTCTACTTCTTATATACTATTCTACATAAAGAATTTTGAGACCTTTCTCATATTATATGAATCAACTGATATCGTGTTTCTGCTTAGAAACTTCCAGTGATGATCCATTCCACCAGTAATAAATCAAAGTAATTAAGGCTTATTTATGAGGCCCTATAAGAAAAATCTCATTCCTATTTTTCATTTCTAGCTCACCCAGTACCATCTTTTCTAATTCCTATGTCATCTAGATCACAGTAGATGTCTTTGTTCCTCATGCTCAGGTTGCTATTAACTTGGCATGGCAGCTATACCACTTTAGAATCCTCTGCTAAATCTTAACTTTCCTGAGAGTGTAGGTCATCATTCTACTTGTCTATCCTTTCTTCTGCTCTGTTTCCAGGTAGGCATGTTTAGAGCACAGTTCTGCTTCTTTGCATATCTCCCTTCACTGGTCATTTTTACTTGGTTAATCCCTTGTATATCTCTGTTCACCCCCTCTAGAGCATCAGCTCCATAGGAGCAGGATTTTATTTTGAATATCATTTTAGCTTTCACATCTTAATCTATTTTCCTCCCTCTATGTAAATGATTAAATTGATCTACTACTCCTTAAAAAAAATTTATAACTTTATCAGTATGACATCTAGATAAGGTATATTTTCAAAAGATTTTTAATAATTCTCTCCTTTATTTGAAATTATCTCTCAATGGAGTAAGACAACCCTAAGAAATAGATTAATAGTGGAGAGGGTATGTAATTTTAGAGACAGTGATACGAGTTGCCACCATAAAGTGTGAACTTTACCACTAACTAAATTAAGCATAGTTACCCTGAAAAGTCTCTACTATAAATTATTTATAAGACTAGTTTCCACTTTTATTTCTTGATTCTTTAAAGTATTTCATTGTAATTATAAATAGATTGGTATAAAGGAATGGCCGGTAAAGGCAAAGCATCTAAAGATTCAAGTGAGAAACTAATTTGCCTCATCAACTTATCATAGTAAAAGCCACTTGCGGTTGTATGGTGTTCAGGTGTGAAGAACTGTCCAGTAAGCTAACACTGCTTTCATGGTTGAGCATTTATTATGTATAGGTGTTAATATAAAAATGTACTGAACTAGTAATACTTTTCTTCAAATCCGTGTTTTAAGTATATTATTGTCAAAAAGAGGAGATTATCTTATGTCACATTCACCATTAATATGTACTGATTGCCTGATTCAAATTGTGCTGGGGCATGAGAGTGGCAGAATCCTACTTTCTAGCCTATGGTAGGCTGAAACTGTCTATGTACATGCTGGCCTCAACTTAGGACCTTTCTATCTCAGTATACCAAGTGCTGAGATTAATAACATGCATCACCTGGCCAAACTATGTTCTTAATATCAATGAACAAGTAAAATTAAGTATTGATTCTCTTAAAGGACTTTCTTTCAATGAAGATACATAATAATACCTTGTGTGATAAAATATTAAAATAGTAACTTTACTTCAACATCTACAATTAGGAATTTTGCATTCTTCTCCATATTATGCCCTATAGAGAATGCAAAGTAAAGAAATAAGTTGCCCCTCAGTATTGTGGTAATGAGTCAAATCTAAGCTATTGTCAAAATTTCAGGATTCGTTTAAGTGGTATAACTAATCTTCTTGATGAAAAAGAAATGGTCAAGATCACAATCCCAAAATAATGGGTTTGTACATATAATAAACAAGAACAATTATGCATGCTTAAAGTTTATTGTTTATTAAAAACAACAACCTTCAAGTATAATCTTGCTTCACCTTTCAAGATATGGAAATGAGAGATAAGTAAAGAATGTGTAAACACAATCAATGGAACTGGCTTTCGTATCTCATTGGTCACACGTTTAGGATTCTGAAGGACTGAGAGTACAGTTCAGTGGTGGAGAACTTGAGCTAATATGTGTGCAGCCATAGTTGAGCCCCCACCATAGCAAAGCCAAAATATTGCCCCAATCTGCCCTCCAAGGTGGCTAAGGGTTCTCAGATTATTCTCATCCTGTTGTCATAATCACAAAGTTAAATTCTCCAAATCAAATTTTTACAATCACTGCCACACAAAGCTGGATGTCTGTGCACTTGGCTCTAGGTGGGGATGATACAAAAGTTTAAGTTGTCAGCACATGTGGTATGTATCATTGTGCAAACTAAATGCATATTGATATTAATGGAACAACCTTAGTGTTGGTAAGGAAATGTCCTTGAGTACTCTTGAAAAAGTCAGAGCAGTGAGACAGATTCTCAAACAGAAGGAACAAGTCAAACTGAACAGCATTATCCTTCTAGGACCAATCCCTGCAGTGATCATTTTGCAAATACTGAAACACTTTCAAGGATTTCAAAAAGACATAAAGATATTTTGTGAGAATGGAGTATGTGTGTGCATGTGCGTGCACATGTGCACACTCAAGCACACACACACACACACACACACACACACAGAGACACACACACACAGAGAGACACACACAAATCCACCTTCTTATGAGAAGACAAGAAGCCCAACTTGGAATTTCAAATTAACTTTTTGTATGATGCATTATTTAATAAATGTTAGCATTAATTTTTAAAAGGTTTAATTTGCATACCATTACTGGGCCAAATGGTTGATGAGAATCACAATTAAAGAAAGATGCACCATTCATTTGCTAAGAAGAAAAATTCCACAAAGTCAAATCTTCATCATTAAGCTGAATAAAGGCAGCCCATAACTGCCCAAAAGGTAGAAGTCTCTGACAGCTGCAATTTAACTCTTATGATTATTTAAATCAACCTCCTTTATGTATGACCCTAAGCAAAAGAAAAGTTCAGTGTCCCCTCAAAGATCAGAGTAAGTTTTCTTCCTTAATATTTTGAACTTTAAAATGGGAAAAATCATTAAGAAAGGAAATCAAACTAGGGGGTTGGGATTGGGGATAGTGATGTAATTTGGGAAAATTTGTTGTCTCTTAACAGTACATGATGGACATGAAGCACTCTTACAAATGGGAAGACAGTTCTCTCATGTGTTAAGTAACATTAGTTCCAACATGATTTCAGTTGCATTTATTTCAAAGAAGTTACACATCTGAGAAAGAGAGGTGAGGGTAGCCCACGAGTCTCTTGCCATGGAGTTCACCGTTTATATTGATACCAAATTGTATCAATATAAATTCTTGGTTTTTTTTTTTCAGTTTTTAAATTTTTATTATTATTTGTGTGACAAGAGAAAACAAATGAGAGAGGAAAGAAAGGAGAAAAGAGATGGAGGAAGGAAGAGAGAGATTATGTGTGTGTTTTGTGTGTGTGTGTGTGTGTGTGTGTGTGTGTGTGTGTGTGTGTGTGT
>JANHMN010000012.1:57646254-57675411 GCA_030674055.1 Rhabdomys pumilio
GTGTGTGTGTGTGTGTGTGTGTGTGTGTGTGTGTGTGTGTGTGTGTGCGCGAGCGCACGGAACATGCTCACAGAAGTCAGAACAACTTTCTGTAGTCACGTTTCTCCTACAATTTGTTTCTGGATTAGGCTGAGGTCTGATGGCTTGTGCAGCAAGTACTGTGACTTGCTGAGCTGAGTTCAGGGCCCTTGATTTTATTTTTAACAGAGAAGTTTTAGGTTTAGATTTTGCTTTCATATCAAAACAATCATAAATGTTTTAGATAGTCACCTGGTCAATCTTGTTCACCCTGCTTTCTTTTCCTTTCATGTCTAAAATTGTACCTACAGACATCAAAATCAGTGAAAATACCAACCTAATAACTTTAATGATTTTCTTGTTCAACTCGCCACTATGTTTTGAATTTGCCATATGACACATGATAGAATATGATTTTTTCTCTATTACCAAGTTACTATAATACAAGAGGAAATATTAATTGTATTTGTACTTTAATTCAGGTCAATGAATTTATCTTTTGCTTAGCCAAGAATATCAAAGTTATATGTAAACATTCTAAATCAAAATAATTGTTAATTAACTTTCAACTCCCAGTATAGCCCACTGTAT
Organism: Rhabdomys pumilio; assembly: GCA_030674055.1. Taxonomy (NCBI): domain Eukaryota; kingdom Metazoa; phylum Chordata; class Mammalia; order Rodentia; family Muridae; genus Rhabdomys; species Rhabdomys pumilio. Next base: position 57,646,864 of record JANHMN010000012.1, read on the forward strand.
TTTTTTTAAGCAAAAGATATCAGCAATATTGTGATTTTTGTAATCTGGAAAGAAACAAAAGTTTCAATAATAGTATGTTCAGAAACTGTACACATTTGAAGCTAATTTTTTCAATCAAAGGAGATATCCTAAATAACCCATTTGAATTTAAGATCTGTATTTTATCCATTGGTAATCTCACTTTTCCAAAAGTAGTTGTAGAGTAAATAGATGTCTGTAAGAAGGGAAGTAATGTTTGGGGAATTTTGCATCCTACTCATAAAGATCTAATTCTTCAATGGGAAGTTGCTTTTCCCAGAATAACGCTCCTCACACAGACTAATATACAAATAATAGTCCTGTGTCCACAAGAGCCATTGGTCCTCCCTACAATACTCAGAGCATCAGTCACTAACATTAATTCTGTGGACAAAATAACCCATGTAACAAGTAACTTATGTGCAAGTAAATTTTGAAGTTATTGTTTCTAACTTGCCAGTGGGAATTATTTAACCAGTTTGAGTTTAAAACTGTCTCAGTCGATTTAAAATAGCATGTAGCTCGTTTCTAAGGTAACTCCCATGCAGGCCAAGGATTGCTCTTGTGGGTTGCTTTACAGTTAACAGAGTGCTAAATATGAAATCAATTCCGTCAACAATGAGAGTAGAACAGATTCCCACGTTACTGATCTCCATGTCATTTCTCCACCCTATAAACTTCTGAGTCTGCAGTCATGATAGCAGGTCAGGGATTTGACCAAAACATCGCACTGCACTTTACGGATGGGATGGGACTATTTTAAATTCAATCTACTGTCACTCACATAGGTTTTTATTACTTTTAACTTCTGTAGTTGTGTTTGTTTGTTTGTTTGTTTGTTTGTTTGAGAAAGGAACTTGCTAAATCTCTCAGACTGGCCTGAAATTCTGTAGCCAAGGCCTCTTCCATCTTCTGATTAGTATCTTACATCAGCCTCCAGCTGAGTTTTAGGAATACAGAAATGAGACATTAATACTTGGTAGATGAGTGAGATTAGAGGTGTCTACTACTGAAGAGAAAATATGTATGACAAATATGAAATAAATTATTTTTATCTTACTAAAAGAGTGGGAAAAAAGACAGTTCCTTTCATTCACAAAATTAAATTAAAAAGTAGAAAAGTAGCTGGGCAGTGGTGGCGCATGCTTTAATCCCAGCACTTGGGAGGCAGAGGCAGGCGGATTTCTGAGTTCGAGGCCAGTCTGGTCTACAGAGTGAGTTCCGGGACAACCAGGACTACACAGAGAAACCAAAAAAAAAAAAGTAGAAAAGTAGAAGAATACATGTATAGCAAAAGAGTGAAGTTTATACATTCTGAATTGGAGTGCTACAGTTCCATAAAGTGAAGAGAAATGTGCATTCAACCAAGAGTGATGCTATCTTTTGTTTATAGTTTCTAAAACAACTTGATAATACTCTAAAGATAAGAAGACTTTTAGCGTAGGATAATAGAACCTCAAAATAAGGAAGAGAGAAAAAGAATATCAGTCTTATATTGGCATCAAGAACCTGTGTGACTTTGATATATTTCACAGAAGGTCTGAATTCTCTATCTACATAACTAAAGTTTAATCTGTGATTCTTTCTTTAACATGACATGATTATAACAGGACTTATATACACATTCTGAGGAATAAGAAGTCATGGAAATAAGAGTGATGATGATTGTAAATAAAAATGGTATAGGAAAGATAGTTTGTGAGGATATTTATATGGAATCAAAATATGAATTATATTTCTGAAGGTTATCTATAAAACTAACTTCTTCAACAATCATCCAGTGGGGGCAACTGTGCGAAGACTTCACACTCACACAAGAAAACATGTAAGTAACTGAGGTACATAACGAAGATGTGGAGGGCTTTCATTTCGTGTCTCCTGGGAAAGGAGGAGCAGAAATGAGTTTCGAACTTGTACCTTTCAGACTCAAAACATAAAACCTTATACAACATCCTCTCTGCAGAGAAGTTTGCAACACCCATGTATCTTATTCATTAAGATACTTATTTACTAAGTCTTTCATCTATATTGGTGCCTCTCAACCTGTGAGTTACAACCCCTTTGTGGGTTGACTGATATTTTCACAGGAATCGTTTGTCAGATATCCTGCATATCAAATAATTACATTACAACTCATAAAAGTAGCAAAATTACAGTTATGAAGTAGCAACAAAAAGAATTTATGTTTTGGGGGGTCACCACAACATGACACATTGTATTTAAAGATGGCACCATCAGGAAGGTTGAGACCCACTGCTCTAAAACATATTAGTGTTCTGAAAGTTACTTCTCTCTACATCTTGTTATTTAATATTATGTACCAACTGACTAAAGTGTGCCAGTTTTGCAGTATTGTAGTATAGGGTTATGTCTTAAACAGAACCATCTTCAAAATCAGTAGCAGCTGTCTGAACACAGCACAAATCAACTTAAATATCTGACTTCATTGAATCTCCACACATGACCAGGGCTCGATTCCCAGCTCGAGCGCTGAGCATCTGTGAGAAACTGAAGGAACCGTTTGTTCATTTGTGCTTGAGTTTTATTCTGCAGAAAATGTGAACTTTAAAAGTGAGATTCAAAAAGGATTCTGAAAATATTTGAAAGCTTTCTGAAGAAGTTAAAATACTTCCATGGGATGTTGATGGAGAGAACACTGTACAGAACTTGTTGTCTTCCTGACATTTCATTATAGAAGCTTCCGATATAGAAGTGAATAGGTTAAATATTTTTTTTAAAAAAAAATGTCGATAAACCAGAATTAATGTGAGAAAATTAGCATCTTTCTAAGCTGTGGCTGGGATGGTAATTGATATAAAAATCTGGCAACGTCTTTTGAAATTGTGAACTGTGTCTAGCCTTTGATCCATCACTTCTCCTGTAGAAATTTTCCCTAAGGGAATATTTACAACGTTTTCAAAGGATAGAAGCTGGTTCTTTTTTTTAATAGCAAAGTATAAAGGAAATGGCAAACATGCATATTAAAATTACAGGCTATCCATATAACAGAAAACAATGTAGTGTATAAGAGGGAGATCTTATAAGTGCTGCAATAGGAAAATGCCCAGGGAATGTCATGTATGTTAAATGAACAGGAGAAGTCAACATAAAGCAGGACATCATAAAGCAGGGTGGTTGTTGTTGGTGGTGATGTTATTGGTATCGTTGGTGTTGTATTTGAAGACATATGGCTAAAGGACTAGAAGAACACAACATGAAGTAAGATGCTAAGGGTGGCTGGCTTCATAAAAGAAATAGGTGATGCTGAATGAGACAGAGTTAGAAGGACACTTACTTATCTTGTGTGTACTGTGTGTCTTTATAGTTTTTCTTTTTAAATTAGGTACATGTGTACTTTCTAGAAATATGGTATTATTAAGAACTTAATAGTATTAAGTAAATACACAGATGGTAAATAAAGATTAGTGCTGTGGTAGGAGATGAGACAAAGAAAACAATCATTCATTTATATTATAAAACAAGTCACAAATTTTAACACTCTACATTTAAATTTTATTTTATTTAAGTGTATGTGTGTATGAGGGAGAGAGAGAGAGAGAGAGAGAGAGAGAGAGAGAGAGAGAGAGAGAGAGAGAAAGAGAGAGAGAAGGAGAGAGAAAGAGAGAGTTGCCAGGGAGACCAGAGGTGTCAGATCCCCTAAAGCTGTAGTTACAGGCAGTTGTGTGAGCTGCCTGACAAGGGCGGTCCTCTAGCAGAGTGGTACATGTTCTTAACCATTAAGTCCCACATGTCACATTTTCTATCATGCTCAGTGGTAAATAAAGTAGTGCAAATGAATATTCATAAAGTATCAGAGGACATCTAAAAATCACTGAGGATGCTTTGAAGCTGTGTGTCTTTTAAATGAAGAAATTCATATTCCTGCTATTCACACAGGTATTTTTCTAGACTGTGCTTCGTATTCAAAGGAATATTAATATAAAGGTATCATTTTATTTCCTAATGATCTTTATCCCTTTATTTTCAGTCTCAGACATTCACACAACAATTCATTTACTCATTAGCCATCATTCATTGAGAAGTCCATCCCCATACCAATCACTGCATCTATTCTAATGCAGGCTTACAGACATTTTGGGACAATAGAATCTATTATCTTCACTCAGACACTTTTGCTGACCAAGTCTTTTTATTAAGTAGTCAGGTCTAAACACCTAGTAAGTGTTTTCTATCTGTTGGCAACTTCGACTTTCTCAAACTGTTGAGTCACAAACTAACTCCTCTATCATTTCTATGTTACTTTTTATGTTATGACATCGAAATGGATGAACAGATCTGATGCTGAAGCCAACAGTATCTTTGTACTTTGTTCATTCCATGTCCAATGGGAGTCATCATTCCTTGTCTTGAACACAGTATTCACCAACCCATGTGACTCCTTGTTTTACAATATTAGAATGTTAGACCATCTATCTGAAGGAATAGCTTATTAAATAAATACAGTTATTTATTTAATAAATACAAAACTGTATTTATTTATTTATTTAATAAATACAGAACTGTATTTATTTATTTATTAAATAAATACAGTTCATGCAATGAGTCTGACGATACAGATCTGTCCCAAGTGATTTGACAGGTGAGACATTTATATTCCAGACTTTGAGTATTTGTAGAGTCAGAAAGCATCCAGTGAGGCTAATTCTTAACTTCAAAGAAGAGTTCTAGGAAGAAAATGACTGTGTCTACCTCAGTTATCTCTGTGTCTCTAGGGTATGGTATGCTGCCTAGCATAGAGAAGACATGAAATGAACATTTGTTAACTGACAGAATAAATACATAGTAGACAGTAGAAAGTCAGTACAGGTAGCACTCCATCTTGCAAGGTGTGGTTGGCAAAGCAACCAACCTTGCACGGATGTGCTCACCAGCATGCAGGTGGAACAGCACATAGCACATTCTGAGAGTATCACAAGATTCTTTGTGACCAGAGCACAGTTGATGGAGAACCCAAACAATACTAATCATACTTCCTATGCACAGAATTTGGCTGTTTGTGGTGAAAGCAATGGAAAGCCTCTGATCTATTTCAAATAGAAGAGAAACACTTGTATTTCAACTCCAGAGCTGTCTCATTCATTGACAGACAGTAGAAAAATGAAGCTACAGAGGAAAAGGTTAGGATTTAGATTAGGGAGGAAGAAAAGATAAAGACTGAATTTGAGATAACAACTAAAAAAAACTTTTTAAAAGAAATATAAGAGATATTATTCAACTGGTAATGGTGATGGTGATGACCATACCAGAGTTTAGTCAAGAGACAGAAACCTAAAGTGAGCAGTCACTTGGTAGCACTGTTACGGAGAGAGTTAATTCAAGTAAACCCTCGTCTCCTGGTTCATTAGTACAACTTTTGTTACCTCCTTTTGTGATCCACTTGTGGAAAATGTGATTTAGATTTTATCTGGAGATATTTCTTTTCTGGAGCTTTAGTTTTACATTTTCTTTCTGAAAGTGGGGACTCTTTAGTATCTCTCCTGTTTTATGCCTAAAGTTCTTTGTGTGGAAAAGTCGGCCATTCCTAAGAGGCAATGTATCATTTGGCCAGGTGATTTTTGAGATTATGTATTTGTCTTTGGTTTCAGCAGTGTTCTTATAAACTATGTATGAATTAATCTTTTGTTGGTTTATCTATTGCTATTAATGTTAATTTATTTACTTTGGGTTTTACAGCCTTTCTTAAATCTTTGGCTTAGAATTCTTTCATTCGTTTTGAAACCTCCTCAGCAACATTCTTTAAATTACTGTGTTTGCCTTGTTTATCTTCACTTAGTTCTATGTCTGTTAAGACATTTTTTCCATGTTCCAAGTACCTTTGTTTTTTTTCTTTATTTTCCCAGACATTACTACCTTCCTGCTCTAGCTAGATAAGTCTTATCATCTGATAGAATGATCTTTTAAGTCTCTTCTGTGTTTCAAAATGTACTATTCAACTCTTAATTTTTCTGCTGGTTTATTTGTTTGGTTTTTATTTATTGCTGATGTTTCAGTTTTAGAACTTTTGTATGATTCTTATTCATATGATTTCATTATTGATTTTTATTTCCTTGAAAAATGCTTCTTTGATGTCAATCTTTCTAGAATGCCTAGAATGTAGTAAGCATGACATTAAGAGCTCTATTTGATTGGCAGCTAGATTACAAGTAAATTTGATTCAAACATAGTTTTTACCTTTTGTTTTCTCTAATATATTACCAAACATGCTCCATAATTTTTAAATGAATACTAGGAATTGCATATGGAAACTAACAAAAATTATTTAGGGTTGTTACTTTGTCTCAGAAATGACACAATTTATTTCTTGCTGAAGGCAGATCTGAATCTAATCTTAAATTGATCTGCTTGAAAAATGACCTTTAAACTTCCATGAGTACTGGTCTGAGCCCACTAATTTGAACTTAATTAGAAGTCAGGTATACGTATCAATGTGTCTTCTCAGACACTGAGGACCAAACTTTTGTTTATGAATATCAGAGACATTAGAAATGTCTAAATGGCTTCCCAGCCTAACTTATGCTCAACCTTTCTAACACTTGAATGGCACCACATAACTTGCAAATGGACAAATCTCTTGAAAGGAAACCACTGCAATGTACTCTTCTTTGGAATGTTGGCTTCTCAAGCCACATGCTGAATTCTAAATTTTGTCATCTAAACCCTGTGGAGATTCTGAATATGCTTTCAGTACACCTACCCTCAGAGACTACAATCCCTTTGGCTTTTCCCAGTTGGGAGTCAGCAAATACTTTTGGTGGTATAATGCCTTATCTCATTTGGCTTTCTTTCCCTCTGGGACTCAAGACCCTCAAGAACTGACAGCCTTCATTTATCTCATTTCCAAGCCAATATTTAAATAACTTTAGCCAGCTTCTCTTACTGGTCTGTATGGCATGATTAATTCACAGCCCAAGGCTTGGAAAGTAAGTAGTCTTTAATTGAAAAATGTCAAAAAAAAAAAAAAAGGATGTTGTAGAGGGGACAAGGATGCAAGATGTAAGGGAGTTATCCATGGGGTTGGAACTGAAGAGGCCAGGCCTGAAAGCTTCTGGGAAAAGGGAATGGTAAGGGGGACTTCAGTAAAGAAAAAGCAAGGTGTGGATGAGAATTTAGGAAAGTCCAAAAAGGAAGAGACTGCCTTTGGGTGAAAGTCCAGACTTAAGAAACAGGTGACGTGAAGTCATTATCTGACTCCAAGAATGTCTCTCATACTGACTCTGTCCTGTCCCATTGCTAGACACCACTGGCAACCATGGATAGCCCCATCTAGGCACAATTCCTCCCTTTCCCTTAGAGCCTCTCTTCTACTGTGGAATTTTTGATTGCCATTCTGGCTGGGTTGGCACCAGTGTGACTTCTTCTCAGCCAAGCCACTGAGGATATGGATGGTTTGCTAATGTCAGATGATTTGCAAAGCTCTGTTTCTCATGCTCTGTTTGAAAACTCCCAGTGTGTTTGTATTCTGAATTTGATGCTATCATCTCAGAGGAAGCTGGCCCTGCCTGTCTGCCTATGCTTATGGTCAATCACTCCCACCTACTCCTCTTCCTTTTCTCTAGCTCTGTGAGGATCAGTAGTGTGACTTCTGCTCATATCAGTGCCACCACCACTTACGTGGAGTCTTGCAACTGACATAAACCTCATCCAAAGTGCCACTTTATTGCAGTCTATCTTGTGCATGCCATCAGGCATTTCTTTATAAATTTGACTGTATTGCTTCCTTGGTCAAAACCTTTGCTAGCTTCTCACTATCTAAGGTATAATGCAAAATCAGTTTTCGAAGACACAAAAACTGTAATAGACACTGTGACAACTTTTTTCAAAAAAGCTTTGTATATGAAAATATATGGAAGATAGTCAAATCTGTTTTGGATGTGGTCATAATTTTAAATGTCTTCCCATGAAAATAAAAAAAATTAATAAATACAAATGAGCCAAGATTAAGAACTGGAGGCCATAAAAAGAGCAGTGAAATAACCTAAAATATAAGGATAAATTGCAGAAAACATGCAATTGACAAATAAATCTAATAGATGCCTCTGAGAGGGGAAAACCAATAAAATGGAGGCAATTGCAAAAGGTTAATTTGATATAAATGAGAAAGCAGAAGCAATATAACAAATCATGCACGGCATACTTAAAATTAGACTATAAAGTTCAAATATGCTTAACTCAATTTTTATAAAGCAGAACATCTTACAAAAATCAAAGTATTCCTAATAGATAACACAAGTTACCAAAATTAATTCAATAATCTAGGAGAACTAAAGAAAGTTGTCAAATATTCACAAGAAGTTACATGACTCAGATTGCCTCCAAAGACAGGTATACAAAAATACCCAAAGCTTGCATGCACACAATAAGAAGAAAAATCTCAGAATTTACTTCTAATCTAACTATAATTCTAAGACAAGAAAAGTTACAGCAAAGACAAAAACAAGAGATCAATTTTACTTCTGAAAGTTAAAGTAAAACTCACAACTTACAAATTATACATAAGCAAGCCTAATTTTTACTAGTCTTCCATGAATGGTTTAACATTAAAAATCTATCAATAAAATTAGATATAGCCAAAGAAGAAAATAAAAGTTTCTGCATAATCAAGTAGGTATGTGTCAGAAGATGCTGTTTCTAAAAACTTCAAATCAGAGGTGAGGAGAAAGTTAAGTGTAAGGGCCGTTGAAGCAGCTTAGCAAGTGATGGCACTGGCTGCTTCCTCAGGCCTGAGTTCATTCCCTGAAACCAAATGGTGGAAGAAGAGAACCAACTTCCACAAGCTGACATCTGATCTCCCCATGCACACTGTAATGCCCCTGTCTGCCCACTGCAAACACATGCACACATATGCTCTACATCCCCCCTCTCTCTGTCTCTCTATATATGTCTCTCTGTGTCTCTGTCTCTCCCTATGTCTCTCTCTCACCCACCCCCCCCCACACACACACACACACACACATATGTATACACACATATTTTAAATATTAAATGCAGTGAAGACATTTCATTTCAACCAACAACCCTGCCTTTTATCTAATATGAAGCAATGAATATATATTAACGGTAAAGTCAGGAAAAATCAAATGTCTTTCTAATTCCACTACTGCTTACATGATTTGAGAACTAGATTCCAGTTAATGCTTTCATGCCAGAAAATGAAGGTATAAGTTTAAAATGACAAGTTTATCTTTATAAAGTATGGGCACCATTTATACAAAATCCACACCTTTTCAGCATAAAATCAAGTAGATTTGACAACTTGTACCGTTATGTCCCTGTACCATGTCTCTGATTGTTATGGATCCTGTTTTATGTTTTATTATGTAACCTTTTTGTAGCTTGCTGAAGTCTATTGTAGATAGAATATGATGGTCTAAAGCTTCTTCTTGTAATCGCCTTGGTTTTAGCAATACAGCAAAACTTGCCTCATGATGATTTTTGATATTTCTGAAGGAATTTGTGTGTTTTCTCCATTGTGTTTTCCTTGAATGTTTGATAGAGTTCACCAGTAAAGACTCTCATCCTCAGTGGGCAGGCTTTTAAGACAAACTTCAGTTCACTTGAAAGATACTGAAACATTCAAGAGAATGTGGCATAAGCAACCATTCTCTACCATGTTTTTAAAAGACTAAATCAATACCTCTGCCTTTTCATCAGAGCCTCCAGCAGTGGTGAACAGTGTTCTCTTTTCCTTTGTACTAGTCTCTGGTTCCTGCTGCTAAGTGTCTGGTTCCTGCTGCTAAGTGTCTTGGAACTAGTTGGGTATTCTCAAAGATTGCTTCTCAGATATCTGAGGGTTTGTCCACAGGATTCTTACTCTAGCTTAGTTCCAGCATTATGCCAATACCTTACTAGAATTGTAGCTGGGCATCATGTATTTTGACAATCCAAGCCCTCATCCATTCTAGAAGTTACTCTGTCTTCGGCTCTGCCATTGTATTTCCTTGACTGGAAACATTTTCTGTCAATGTAAAATTTCAGTGTGCAAAATAATATTTATCCAAAATCAAAAGAATCTTGCATTAAGAATTCAGTTTGTCTTCTCATATGTTTGGATTCCTTCCTGACAATGTTCTGCAAAACTCGGCTTGTTGACCTCATTGAGCTGTGTATCTTTTTTCTTAACTGACCAGCCTCTAGTTTATTTCCTCTCCACAGTGCAGTCTGGGAACTGTCTTGAAGCAGCAACATTGTACACTTTATGTAAATTATTCTGTCTATGTCCCTTCTCTTAGGGGGTCACTGCTCTGTGATAACCTTCCTCAGTATCTGAAGTTATTTTAAATATATTTATGCATCTTGTTATGTGTAAGTGGGTAAAAAGGATCACTGACATCTCATCTTGGGCAGAAGCAAACATCCCCAAACTAAGAATAGTTTTAAAATAAACTTGGGTGTGCACATATATTGTCCAATTACTTTGCAGGTTGAGACACGAGGACCAAAAGTCTAAGGCAAGGCTACATAGTATGTTCTTGGTGAGTGGGAGCAGACAAGAGAGAAATATCATTTACAGGAGCTGCGATTATTTAATGGAAAAGCTGGCAACGGTAAAAATATGTTAGTTCTAATACAGGAATGCATTCTGAAACTAATTATATAAAAAATGAAACTCAAATGTATAACTTATAATTGAAAAGGTACAGTTTACCATGCATGCAAAAGAAGGATACATAACAAGTAAGCTGAAGAAATGGGAAGATAGCTACAAATCTTATTTCATGCTTAAAACAACAAAATTAAATGACAACCTCAAGTGACAGAAAAGTGTCACAGGATAATAATTTGTGCTCATTATATAAAACAGATTTGAAAAATAAAAAGTGTGTTTTATTTGCTATACACATTGTAAAACAATTACACATATTAATAATAGTGAAATACTAATAATATGGACATAAATATGTGAAAAAGTAGATTCTTTCAACACTGTTACCATTATTATTTTAGCTGCAACAAATACTATTAATACATAATTATTAGCCGAGATGCAAGACATTAAAATGGAAGTTATAAGCATTTGGAAAGCAAATAAAAGTATCATAATTTACAAATAACAGATGGCAAACTGTTTAACTATGAAAGAAAAATCAACGAAAATTCAGTAAAGGGTATCAGCTATAGTATAAAGCATGTAAAAAATTAATTAAGCAAGTTTGAAAACATTGGCTGTTTGCTTCAATTTAATATCAAGCTAACAAAAACATATTACTTGGAAATAAACACATAAATGTTAGAATTATAAATAAAGACAAGGAGATATTCTTAGAAAAATAAAATCACTAATCATTTCTAGAAGGAGGAACAGGGTTATGATAAGGAAAGCACATAAACAGATGTTTACCACTGAAAATGGTAAATGTAGTTACATCATAGACTGGGTATGGTGATACATGCCTTTAATCCCAGCACCATGGAGGTAAAATCAAATAAATCTCTGTAAATGTAAGTTCAGTCTAGGTAGTCAGGACAATACAGGAAGACTGTATCCCAGGAAGAGGTTGAGAAAAATGGAGAGGGGGGAGAGGGGATCTAGAGGGGGTGGGGGAAGGAGGTGGTGCAGAGATGGGAATTTGGGAAGAGAAAGGAAGAGGAAGGAAGAAGAGGGGAAAAGGGAAGGAGGAAGGGAGGGACAGCTGGGGTAGGTGAGGTCAGGGTTACATATTGACCTCAGTAGGGGCTGTCTCAGTGCATGCTACAAAAATACTATGGGGTTTGCATTTTGCTAACACTTTCATGACATTTGAAATACATTTCTCCTTTTAACTACAGATATACCTATATATGTGTATGTATATGTATATGTATATGTATATGTATATGTATATGTATATGTATATGTTGTATGTTGTATGTTGTATGTTGTATGATGTATGATGTATATGTATATGATGTATATGTATACGTATAGATAGATACATATATATATACATATATAGATACATATATATGTGTGTGTGTGTATATATATATATATATATAGAGAGAGAGAGAGAGAGGGAGAGAGGGGGGGGGAGGAGAGGTGCCTTTACCACATCACCATATATAAAACACAATAAGGATAAATTGTTGATGTTCTGAGTTTCTCAGGTTGATGAGAGAGAGAGAGAGAGAGAGAGAGAGAGAGAGAGAGAGAGAGAGAGAACAAGATGTTATGGCCTTGCTGACAGCAAGGAGAGTCAATCTCTGTGAACTGAATGTCAAAAAGCAGCACAGAAGCATATTTATTGATTGTTCTACAAAAGTTCATTTTGGGGGGGGGGGATAAAACAAGTTCCTTATACCAAAGCCTCTAATCTAACTAATCTGTATGACTTGTGAAACATCCCTCCCTCACAACGTGAGTCCTTATTGTGTAGTATTTAAAGTATTCAATAAAGCAAGACATTCCAGTTGTGGCAGGACTGTCTTGTGACCACAGTCATGCAATAATTGTAAAGCTTCCTCAGAAAAAAAAACTCTATATGTAACAGAAAAATAATCATTCTTTTCTGTAACAATTTCTTCAAGGTCAAAGTACTTCTAGAAGAAAACTCTGTCATTCTAATGTTTATGATGGATGTAAGGATTTTGTTAAAATTTCTAGTACAATAAACATGCAAAATATAGTCACAAATATATAAATATTTCATAGGATTCATAAAGCTACTTTAGGCTACACAGAGAAGAACTGTTTCTATGAGAAACCACAGCAGTGTTATGGTGAAGATTCTCACTGAATCAATGTCTCTTTCAATCTTTCTTAAAATATTAAGTATTAGATGGTGAAAAAAATAAAAACAACCTCAAAGTTTGTAATAGGGACATAATCTTTCTACTAGACTTTACTTTAAATATTACTGACAGAAGATATCAGGTAATTTTAAATGCGTGAAAAAATAATGTCACAAACTGATGGAGGAGAAAAGGTTTTAGTATTAGAAAATTTAGTAAAAAATTCAAATTGAGTCAATACTATTTTCTAGATTAAAGTAAAGAGTAGAAAAAATTTTAGAGATTCAATAATTTTGTTTTTTAATGTATGTATCAAATCTTGTTTTTTGATTCTCAACATTTTTTCATTAGATATTTTATTTATTTACATTTCAGATACCACCCCATTTTCCCATTTCCCCTCCCTAGAAAGCCCCATCCTATCCCCCTCCTCCTTTTTGCTTTTATACCATTTTAATTACATGCATGTATTAAGGTCAGTTCTAGGTTGAGGAAGTAGCAATACAATAGATTGGAGAAAAATACTTAGCAAGAAATTTTATATGTTTTCTTCATAAATATCTATAATTCAAGCTCAACAAAACTCCATAATCAAATGTAAAAGTGAGAATACAATCATGAGATACTCAATACATTTATGTATCTAGTACTTGAAGAAAAGATAAACTCCCAGAAAAAAATGGGCTAAGAAAAGCAAATGTTGACTTACAATTAAAGAAATAAAAATAGAGGTCAATAAATACCAAATACAAGACATCCTACTAAATCTAAAATTTAATATTCAAAATATCCCTTATCTACCATAGTGCTAAAGATTTAAAACATTACCTTCAATACTGATACAGTGTATACAAAAAGATGTTTATATGCACTTTATATGGACAAAGGTTTATTGGCATTTACAAGAGACAATTTCAGTATATAAACACACTCTTTATAAAAATAATAGTGTGTGGGTGTATGTGTGTGTGTATATGTGTGTGTGCAGCCATGCATGTGAGTGCATGAGTGTGTGTGTGTGTCTGTGTACACACATGCAACTAAGAAGGCCAGAATAGGTGACATGCCCAGGAGCTGGAGTTAGAGGCCATTCTGAGTAGCTCCCTGTGGGTGCTGAGAATCAAACATGGTTCTTCTACAAGTACAGAGTAGGCTCTTCACTGCTGAACCATCTCTTCAGACCTATATAAGGCCTTTTATCCGGAAATGCTAATTCAGAGATGCATATTAGGAAAATAGACAATTATGTTCAGTAGCATATGTAAGAGTGCCTGTCAATGGTGTTATATAATGCTAAATACATGACAGCATGGTGAGTGTCATGTGAATATGAGTGACTTGTGAAGGCACCTCAGACCATGGTGGTAGTCATGGTCCATGCTGCTGCAGAGAATTATCTTGGGGTCTGTGGCCCTGCTGAAGCTGGGGACCATATTGATTTCTGCCATGGTCCATAACATCACCAGAGACCATACTGAGGTCTGTGTCACATGAGACACCGGAAGCAAAGTGAGTGTGCTGGCACCAGAAGCCATGTCGACTTCCACAGTCCCTGCTCCTGCTGACAGAAAAAGCAAGGAAGCTACATTTACAGTGATATTTATCACTGCAGACTCACAGTTGAGAGAGAAGGACATGGAAGGCTTCTGTGACTATCCTCTATTCAGAGCTACCCACACCCAAAAAACGTTACAGAAAAACACTGCAGAGAACTCTGTGATAAGACTGATGATGTCATCACAGTGACTTCTGATGAGGATGGCAACTGCAAATTTGACCGTGTTCCACTGAGTATATGGATAACACAAATTAGACTTGTTTTCTGTTTATTTTTCTTCCATTTTGGAGGGGGAAAAGTGAGAAGGGTGGGTGGCAGACCTGGGAGGAGTGGGAGTTAGTATAATGGGGTCCATGTTATGTAATTCCCAAATAATCAATAAAAATATTACATAATACAAACAAGAGATACAGCATGGGTGTTCAATACTAGAAAGCTTGGGAAAGTACTAGAAAGTGTATAATTTAATTTTTAGGAGAAACTTTATTTATTTATTCCATGACAAGTGTACTGAAGGCTAGGCATTGAGATTTTTAACCTAATTATCTCTGTATGACAGATACATACATGATAGTCTTCTTCCTGGTAAATGTCTGTTATAGAGAATATTAAGGGAAAACAAAAGTCGACAAAAGAGACTTTGTATCTATGGAATGGGCACTTACAATCAATATTGGATAGGGAAATAGGTGGATACAATGTTCACATTGCTTATGAAATTACAAATAACTTTTAGAAAATAAAATCTTTATGCCTATCAAAATTTTGATCATGAAAATTTGCCAGTTATAATTAACGGATGTTGTTTAGTTACTAATTTAAGAGTAATTTTATGGAGTTGTCTATAGCCACTAAAAGTGATCGTGTATGAAGACAAACACCTGTAGCTCCAGCCCTAGGGAGGTGCAGGCAGGAGGACAAGGAGCTCACGAGTGACCTCCACAGCACTGACAGTCCAGTCTCCATAAAGTTCTTCCATTAAAATCAAAACCCAAGATGATGCATGTTTATCCTTAGCAACATGAATGAACGCACACGTAAGAAAAGCCTTTGCAAAACAGTAACGTTATGGAATCGGATTTTAATTAGATATGTGCCTATCTCCCAATGTGTTAGCCCTAATCATGTCCAGGTGGCAGACACAGAAGTGTAATTTAATTTTTGATGCTTCTACTCTGAGATGACTAATTGTGACAAAATTTACAGATGCATGTGGAAATCATACCTAGCATCTGTAACCCAATTCACACTGCCCAGTTAAGGGTGGTGGCCTTGAGATTTGATTGGCATCCAACTCACAGGCTATAACCGATAGAACAAGGCATTCAGTAATGCTCAGTTTTAAGAAAGAAAATTCAAAATGTCATGGGAGGAGTGGGAGTCTGGTGTCTTCCACTCTGCCTCTTAGATACTCAGCCTCCAGGTTATTTGTGGTCACTATTGAACTAAAGATTCGTCAGGTTTCCTAGCTAGCCATCCAACTCCTCCTCAAAGATGCAGAGCCAGCATTCAGTATTGAACATAATCCCATCTTATCAGTCAGCCACTCATGATTGAATAAATTGCTGGACAGTGCTATGCAAGTGTTTTGTCTGTTTCCTAACCTGAGGTAGACTCTCATTCATCTTGAGTTATGGAAAGCTAAGTACCCAAAAATGTACTGAGTCTATATTTCAAGGATTCAAATATTCATATGTCCCTGGAGAAAAAAAAAATCCCGATCCAACTGCTTGTACTTTATTTGTGGAGTCGCTGATGTGATTTGAAAAATCAAGCAGGTTTCAGCATCTACTCCATCTTGAAGTACTGTAGTGTGTACAGTTAGATATTGGAGCCAGCTTTCTCCGGGATGTTTATATTGGTTCTTCTCACAAGAATCCTTTTCCATCCTTCTACTGGCATGAGCACCTGGCTTACTCTAGCTGCTTCCGTGAACCCTTCCTACTAAACAGAATACGCTTAATTCCATGACCCTACACTTCTCTGCTCCTGCTCTGTGTTAGAACATTTTTTTCCATAGTCACATCTTCTCACAGCCTGGCATAGAGCTTCACCAACATTTATTTTGCCAACAGGGGAAGATAACAATAAAGATAATTACATACTATGAGAAATAATGTGGACACAAAAAGGGAGAGTTGAGGAGGATACTACTGGGTTGTATTATTGAACACACACATACATACCACACCACACCACACACACACACACACACACACACACACACATGCATGCATGCACATGGTGGGAGGCAATGTCTTATATTGCACACTCCCCTGTTTTCTTTCTAAATAATGACTGTAATATACACTGGTTTTCAAGACTTAACAGTCATTTCTGTTAAATCATATAATTAAAAGAATAGAGAACAAGACAAACCCAAACCACAGTAAGTTTGTACTTTCAGGCTTCTGCATTCATTGTTTGGACAAGGTTTCTACTTTAATAAGAATGAGAATAATAAGGTTAGGTCCAGGGAGACAATATATTTAGGTGAAGTCTGGAGAATCATTTAATGAGGAGACAGGGGAGGAAGAGACAGAACTATGTTGATTTTGTTTATTTTTTTATGATTTTGGCAAACATTCTGGCAGTAATACTAGTAACATCATTTCTATGAAAGAACTTCATGCTTGTGGCCCACATCAGTTTGTATAGGAACCTTAGAGGGTAAGTAGGTCCTGGCAGCAAACACTTGTGTATTCATTACCATAGCAACAGCTAAGGGAGGCCTCTAAACTATGTGTTACCCAGGAATACTGCCTCTGGCCATGGTAGCAGCAACTCTAATGCACAGGGGAAATCGCTGATGTTACTCTTTTAATTTGCAAAGTAAGTTTCTCTGGATGATGGTGATGAGATTTAAAATAACCAGTTCTAAGCAGAAAAAAAAATGCAAATAAGAAAAAGTAAAACCAAGCATAGCTTTTCTCTTTAGTCATCTCTGAAAAAACAGCTCTCTCAGAAAGCATCTACAAAAGGTGATACCACAGTGTTAAGAACTGACTTAATATATCATCTGATCTGAACCGAATTTCGTGTATTTGGTTTTTAATTTAGTACCACTAATGACTAAAATGTAAACGCAATGGGGTTAGTAAATATAATAAATGTATTTTTTCCAGCCAATAAATAAGTATTATTATTGGGGATAAGAAAACATACAGTAAGCAAAAAGAGAGTAACCTTTACCACGCAGAGGAGGAAAACATAGAAAACTCGAACCTCATAGGCACAGAATTTTAAAAAAATTCTGCAGGATAAGAGATGTTTTAGATGGCTTAGCTTATTTTTACTTATATAAAGTAGAATATGTAATTTTGAAATGTTTTACCATGTAAAAATAGTTTACACACTATTACTGTATTATAGATTTTCATTTTAACCACAAGATACGTATTATGCTCAAACTAAAAGAAAATACGAGTATTTACATTCATAAGATAAAAAAAATCAAAAGACTAAACAAAGTCAATTGTGCCAATCATTACATTGAAATTTTATTGATAAAAATTTCTTAAGTGCTCAATTTAATTAACAGGCAAAGTACTATGCTAATTAATTACAGAAACAAAGTGTTCCTCAATAAAAATGTAATTATATGGTAGATATTTTTCCATTACTATAATGAAATGCCTGGAAAAATTAGTTTATAAAAAGAAATGGTTTATTTTTGCTCATTATGTGGGTCATTTTGGTCCATGGTGCATTGGCCCATTGCTTGGACATGGGTGAGGAGGTATATTCTGGAAGAAGTGATTTACAGGACAAAGATGTCAACCTCATCAGCCAGGAAGCAAAGCAGCAAGAGTAAAAGGTTGAAATCCGCAAATCCTCTCCATGCATCCTTCCAATGACTAAGAAACATGCCATTTGGCCTAACACAATAGAGATATGACCATATCATAAGATTTTTTTCCTAAAATTGAAGTCTTTAATACATTGAGAGGTATTCAAGGCCCAGCATCCAGCAAGCGGCTCCTTTGTGGTACCACATGGCTGTTGCTTATTCATTATTATAAATGAATGAAAACATATGGGATGGAGCCTCTAATGATGTCATCAAAATCCACTCAGTGCTTATTTGTGGTAGATTTAAAGGGCTAAATTCAGAGGTTGATTGATTATCCGGTATTCCTAATACATGCACATGAACAGCCTCAGGCAAGACTATTGGCTGCTCATGTTTTCTCTTTACATCTTCAGAATCTATGGGGACAACTGGCAGCCCTACTCTCTGTCATAAAAATGATACTTGATTAGAGCTGGCACAGAGAGCAACCTGGTTCCCACCAGGAGGAAGCAAAACTCCTGGGATTTTTCCTAGCCATTTAAGCTAACTAGTTTTCTAGCTAGTGATCTGGGACATTGTTTAGATCTCAAAGATCTCAGGTGGTTTGAATTGTTTCCATTTTATGAACCAACATTCTAGGTATGGAAAGCAGAAGGTATCAGAGAAAGAGAGAAGGAACATGGTTGCGGTAGCCACATATCTATGTTATATGTGTACGGGTGAGATGAAAACAACTCTGAAATTATAAATGCTGAAATTCTTTCTTTTCGGAAATCCATACAACTTCTGATCTGTTCTGGAAACCATCCTTCTCCTTGGCTTTCACAGATTCTTCTGCATAGCTCCTGAACAGGAGATAGCTTTTCCAAAACTAACAGACACTCAAACACCAGAGACACCCCCACACTTATTTGCTTAGACATTTTGCTATTTTAATTAGAGTTATAGAAATATTGGTACTGTGAAAAGTCCTGAAATGTGAAGATCTCTTTGTATGCAGTTGCTCTATCAGATGTCTGAAAATGGTACTTCTGTGCTAAAATGAACATCAATTTTGTTCCCTTCTTTCTGATTTCTTTAGTATTCTAGTGAGTTTTGAAAGCTCAAATAAACCTATAGTTCTGTACCTTAGAAATTAAACAGCAAAATACTGGAAGGAACTAGGCAGAACTGGGATATGAGACACCCTGGATCTCCCATTAAGCCTGCAGAGACTACTTACTATATGTACAGGAAGTAATAAGTAACTGCAGGCCCCTTCCAGATTAAATATATGGGAGAAAAGATAACCATCTCTCTCCAAACAACTAATGAGTATATCAAGTACCTAGTCCATACAAAAACATAAGGTTGATATGTGGTTCTGGTGCCATACAGCCAAAAAAAAAAAATTACAGCTTATGGTATAAGTATGTGTAACAGCTACCCAAAACTTGAAATATCTTACAATCTTCATGGAGCATGGAAAAAAGATTAGGACAAAAATATTCCCTATAGAGAGATATACAACATTAAAAATATTCCTTCTTGAAGAGGAACTTTATCATGGACTACTCTTCCATGGAATCTGAGTTTGGTTCCCAGAAACTGGGTCCATCAGCTCACAATTGCCTATGATGCCAATTCCAGAGGAATCCGGTGCCTCTGGCTTCCATAGTCACCCACACTCCTGTACACATATATGCATAGACTTATACCTCCCACATATACATAATTAAAAAATGGCAATTTAAAAATATTCCTCCTCAGAAGAATTGTTGGCCCTGAAGGATATAGGAACTCCACAGGAAGACCAACAGAGTCAACTTACCTGAACTCTTGGAGCTCTTAGAGTCTGAATCATCAACCAAAGAACATACACAGGCTGCACCTAGGCCTCCCCACACATAGCAGATGTGAAGCTTGGTCTTCATGTGAGTCCCAAACAACTGGAGCAGGGGCTATCCCAAAAGCTGTTGCTTGTAGTGGAATGTGTTCTTCTAGCTGTGATGCCTTGTCTGGCCTCAATGGAAGAGGAAGCACCTCACCTCACAAATACTTGAAGTGCCAGGGTGGGGGAATACCCAGGGGGGCTGTCCTACCAGCTCAGAGAAGAAAGGGAGGGGAATGGAGGAAGGATTTTGAGAGGAGGTGACCAGGAGGGGGGAAGTGAGCAGGATGTAAAGTGAATATGTAAAGAATAAAATAAAATTTAAAAGTTTTCGTGTATATATATGCTACCTACAAAAGTCTAAGATGTATCAGAGAGGTTTACAAAGATGGACAATTTTGAGGAACAATTTCCTGCCTAAAATAGTTTAGAAGGGTTGGAGGCATCTGAAGAAAGTAAGAATTGGAGAGAGTGGAGATAAAACAGTAGAGAAAAATCAACTTACTGACACCTGGTGTGGAAAAAGAAGATTAAGATAAAGATAAGGAATTTGAGCCAAGCAAACCTGGAATCGATCGAGAAATGTCAACAGTAAAAGGTCCCTGATAACAATGTGCCGAAAATTCCAGGAAGCAGAGTGCTTAGCAGAATGTATTGCTGAAGACTATGTCGCTGACAGCATTGCTCCAGGCAACCAGGGAGAGAGAAGTCAATAGTACCCTTTCCCAACTATGAACCATCTGAGATACAGAAATGACTGGTCTCAAAACATATGTTCACTGGTATAATAGTGACACACCTCTTCTATAACTGACCACTTTCTGATTGGACATAAAGCCCGCTCTACAAAATGAAACTCATGCCCAATATTGGAGCCAATAATGGGAGCAAAAACCCATCACTAACTAAACAAAAGCCCCAAGAAGAACCTAAAACTATTGTTCCACTGAGTGGATAAAATTGCCCCCTAAGTTTTTAATCTTCATATCCATGGATTGGTTCATTTCTCATCCCCATTAGTATGCAGAATAAACTGATCAATATAAATACCCACTAAGGGTCAGTCTGCAGAGAATAAGTGAATGCGAAATCTGTCCTGGTAAGTGAGACATCTGTGGTACACCCCTTTCCACAAAGTTTTGGGGATCATCATAGAAGAGGGGAGAAAAATATGCTAATAGCCAGAGGTAGCGCACATGTTCAGTGGAAAAGTATTTGCTGGACAAGTTGTGGCTACTGCATACATGAACTCAGTGTCTGTGGCCATATAAATAAGACGTGCACAAGATCAGGCCAACCAAAACTCCAGGCAAAGATGAGGAGGGGCTTGTGGAATTCCACCTCTAGCCAAGAAGATATTGGCTTCTGAGAAAGGACAGTTACTTTTCTTCAGGGAGGTGGTTCCTGAGAGGCTCCATGCTCCAGGTGATGGTGCTGCACCCATCATACACAGGCAACACTAAGTAGATTCTGTGGCTTAAACAAACAACCAAAAGAACACATGAAGGTATGAAGAGAAATGATAGAGAGATAGAACAGAAAGTGGAGAAGATGAATTAGATTAAAACACGTGATATGCATGTATGAACATTTTCAAGAAATAAAAAAGAAGAATTGACTCCTAGTTTCTGGAAATTGGCATTTTAATGTCAAAAAGTCACTTTATTGTATACACTCAGTTCACCATGTCACAGGAGAAGACAAAGTATTCCTTACTGATGAAAAGAATATCCTATTGATATATGTGGGTATAGCACACACATAAGAGATTAATGTATGCCACACTGTGCCATAAAAAATAAAAAGGCATCTATATTCTAGTTAGAAAATTATACCTAAAACCAAATATAAAAAATCCATTTTTCAGTGTGTTTTTTTTCTCAAAAGATTCTTTCCAAAACAATATTTCATTGTACCTGATTATTTAAGGAGATCTTATATAAATTAAGTCTCAGGTTATAAGTGAAATATCAATTAACATAAGAATCAATTTAATGGTAATTTAAATAGCTAACTGTTATAATTTTTGCATAATGATGTGGCCTCTGGGCTTGAAGTCCTAATCATGTCTAATTAATTTAAAGGATGTTACTTTTTATTATCATTGAAATTTCTGACAGGTGATAAAACATTTAGGGTTGCCATCACAAACTTTTTACATCAGCATTACTGTAAGTTGACAAGCCATTGATCATCCCTTTGAGAATGGACGTTTAGGGGAAAAAAAGAAAAAGAAAAAAATCTTAAATACACTTTTAAAGTATTACATAGAACTGCCATTTCACCACCAAAATGAAAGTAATTCTATTCACTAAAATAATAAAAGAGTTGGCATTTCATTTTCGAGATCTCAATAGCTATAATCAACCTTCATGGGGAATAATCAATTTCAATTTAGGGAAAATAATCTTTACAACCTCTTGAGTTTCAATAGTATCTATACCACCAAAAACATGAATACACTTCCCACCGCTGATATCTGAGAAAGCTTGATCTTTGGGTGTTCTGATAGCAAATAAATGTAACTGCAAAAGGATTAGCTAGAGGCTCTCTCGGCTCTTTAAAAATAAAACATTAAAACATACACTATTTAACGCACTTGCAAAAATATAAAATAATGTGAAAAATTATTCTTTGGAGATTACAGATTCTATGCCTGTACAGAAACCAAACCAAAAGCACAGGAAGTTAAGACAGATAAGTAGAAAGCAGACACAGGGTAACATGCAGTCCAAGCAATGACGGAAAGTGGAAGACTCCAGCCAGCATGACCCCAAGATCTGCACTACAGTTCTGTTCTTTTAAAAAGGAAGAAAAGAATTATTTTACAAATCCCCAGGAGGGATTTTATGTAAGATAAGTGCAGTCAGAAAACAGAGTGAGCAAGAAGTAGCTCTAATCTGAAGGTCAGCCTGCCAGGCAGCATTTGTTAGGATGAGGATACAGCCTGGAAGGAAGGAGAGATGAAGGCAGCTCACAAAGAGGCAGCACATGAAAGCAGTTGGGGATCGGGGTTTGTGTTCTGGCTATGGAGCTTTAGGCAGGTTATTCAACCTTTTTGTTCCAGTTACCTGCTCTGTAGGATAGGAATGATGACAAAACCTACTCAGGTGTTACACGCACTTAAATGACTTATTATACATAAAGTACCTCAGCACAACCCTGGACACATGATAAGATATAATTACATAATATATAATAATACTGTAACAATATATAATACGGTGCTTTCTATGTTTATGTGCTAGGCTAGTCCATTTAGTATAGGCCCAAACTTCTTGAGTTCTCACTTGAAATCTACACAGTAGAGCTATGCTTTCAAACTATCAAGGAAATACTTATTTAAACTTGTTAAATAAATTCTACATAGATATTAATTCTGTTGTGGTACTTGAAGAAAAGTTCAAAGGTGGTAAATCAAAATCCTGGACAGAATATCAGAGATCCATATGTCTTCTACCACTTATGATAGCAAGCTTTGAGAGACACTGAAACACATCCATATGTGTGCTCACATGCGTGTGCGCGCACGCACACACACACACACACACACACACGAGAGAGAGAGAGAGAGAAAGAGAGAGAGAGAGGGAGAGGGAGAGGGATGAAGAGTGGGATGGAGGACGGGAGGGAAAAAACAGAAGAAGAGAGGGAAGGAGGGACAGAGGGAGAGAGAAGGGGTGGGAGAGAGAGAGAAAGAGAGAAGGAGAGGAGAGAGAGCAAGAGACAGACAAAGAGAGAAACAGAGAGAGAGAGAGGCAGAGAGAGAGAGAGAGAGGGAGAGAGAGAGAGAGAGAGAGAGAGAGAGAGAGAGAGAGAGAGAGAGAGACTTTAGGGTGAACCAAAGCAAACTTTCAAGACCATGGTCACTCCTTCTTCATTCATTAGATAGGAATGACATCATCATCCACCTGTGGTGTGGTGCTGTAAGAAACTGCCATAGGGTAAGTAATATATAAAGAGCAACACTTGATTTCTCCTCAGTGCTGGGTCTTCAAAGTCACCATCAAGGTTTGTATAGCTTCGGAGGTTGGTGACAGCACTGTCTCTCTTGAAATGACGGTGCTGTGTTGTATCTTCATATGACAGGGGATGGAGATGTGATAAGGGCTTGACTTGTCCGCCCCACACTTTTACAGTGTACTAATAATTCATTCGGAGTGAGAGTTCTCATGACTTTCATTCCTAAACAACCCCCATTCATTAATACCATCACAACGGGGGGAAGATTTGTGGGGCATTCAGATTATAGCCACAATACCACCTAATTCATATAGCTTCCATTTGCTTTGTGGACATCAGAATCAAATACAGAGTATTGTGCATCCCTTACAATTAATACCATGAGTGCAGTGTTTTCTGGTGTTCAAGCTGTCTTTTAACTATGAGTGCTGTAAAGCCAATCAAGTTATGGGGCTGGAAAGATAGCATGACAACTCAGATCACCTTGTGATTTTACAGAGTGCATGGCTTCAATTCCCAGCACCCCTTGATGGTTCCCAAATATCTATAACACCAGTTCCATGGGATCTGACACCCCAGGACCCGATGTGTCCCTAGGCGCTAGTCATTCACACAGTGCACAGATTTACATGCAAGAAAAACAATCACAGACATTTAAAAAAAAGACATATTTTAAAAATAAAAATAATGATAATACAAGTTATGCATTTCCAATGAGCAGTAGCATAGGGTAAACACTTCTCTTCCAAAATGGATCTATTGGGGCACAGTACAGAAAGACTGGGCTGAAGCAACACAAAAATCTAGAGAGGAAAACACCAAATTCCACAATACAGCATCCAGGGCTAAGGTGGAATCGTGGCCAGTTCCCCTCAGCTTCATCTTTGCTACCTGCAATAAACATAGCCTCTCACAAAAGTGTAACTCTACCCTGTCACTGCACTTTCCTCACAAATACCTCAGAATCTTGTTGCAGGTTGGGATCCCCTTCTCAGTTGCATGCAGTGGCCTCTCAAGGCCTGATTACATGGAATCCAATGATCCAAATGTTGCCTGGTCTCAGTAGTTTCCTATAACTTTGACTCAACCCTCCATGAGGATCTCACTCTCAAATCTTTTATGCTGCCCAACCAGTACCATCTGGATGCTACCACCAAGTTCCACTGCCAGCTTGAGATACTAAGTGCTCCATCCAAACCCTATAGTTGGACCACTAGTATTCTTATTTCCCTCAGCATTCTGATCTTCCAACCTCCCACTGGAATTAGGCTCAGATGTCGCTGTTCTAAGGACTTTGTGGTCTGCAGCTCCCAGTTCTCCAACGCATTTCTTACTCTAGCTCCAAAAGCCTGTTAGTCACATAGTCAAGTCGGTCACATCCACACCTCACTCTTGGTATTGCTTTTCTACATGTTGCTTTCATGAGTGCTGTAACAAAATATCTAACAAAAGTGGCTTAGGAAAGGAAAGGTTTATTTTGGCTCACAGTTTAAGATCATCATTCATCAAAACAAAAGAAGACAGTGGCAGGTATGTGAAGAAGCTAGGTCACATTATGCCCATAACCAGAAAGCAAAGAAATGAACATTGCTACTCAGGTCTTTTTCTCCTTTTTATTCAATATTAAGCCCATGACTTGGTGCTTTACACATTCATAGTGGGTCTTCTCAATGTTACCAGAAATGTTGGGACCACTTTGTGTTTGCTAGCTGGTGACATTGGGGTCCCCTTTGGGGGTTCTTAGTTTCACTGATAAAATAATTGAAGAACAGACTCAAATGGAAATTTTAGAACAATTAAATAAGAGTTTAAAAATAGACCCTCTGGGTAGTTAAGCTATAAATTGCAACACCCACCTAAAAGGGAACCAAGGAACAAGGGAAAGCTATTTTTTTCTTTTTTTAATTAAGCAGAGATTGTGATCAGACACTTGGTGGACACGCAAATACATGACAGAGATGAGGGCTTTATAGACAAAAGCTTCTTCAGAGCCAGAAGGCCTGAGTATCAGAAAGAGCTTGGATTCTGGGTACTAGAGTCAGAAGAAAGAAAAAGAACAATGGTACCTTTCTAAGTCTTGACAGAGTGAACCTCATGGCAGCTTACAGGGACTGAGTTAGGCAATGGAGATTCCAAAGGAAAGGACATTTTACTTTTCATCCTTCCTTAATTACTCCTTACTTGCTTTATACAGGTCCTTATTTTATGGTAACTGAGGTGGGCAGACTCTGTAAGCCTTCTTTGATGTGCTCACCAGGGCCTTGATGCAGCTGACATCTGTAGGGCCAGAGGGTAGGCTTCTGGGGAACAAAGTCATCAATGGTTTTATCCAGCTGTACAGTCTTTATGCTGCAACCTTCTAGACAAGATGTGGCCTCTGGCCAAATAGAGAAATGCCTCTTATGGGATAACATACATTAAAGGAATAATTATTCCTCCTATAGCTTTAGCATGGCTTGCAATGAGGCTGTCTTCCTAGTCCTGGACTTCCTTCTGGGGAGATGGTTCTCTGGTCAGATGACTGCATTGCCCAACTGCAATGTTAAGTCCCTACCTAGACCAGACATTCTAATCTCTAGACTTGGACTTTTCCCTTAATGTGCCTTTGTTGCTACCCTAAAAGCATCCTTGTTAAACCTCTCTGTAAATGACTTCACAGATATGCCAAGAGATTTTTTCACCTTAGATCTCATTAAATTATCAATCAGGATAAACCATCAAATATCTACAATGAAAAACAGTTGCAATCATGAAGGAAAATGATAAGCAATGGCAACTTAAGTCTTAGACATTTTGGAAGACAACAATTTCCTTTATAGAATAAAAGCTCCTATCACTCCTTTAGATACTATAGGACAAGCTTCATAAGAAGAACACATCAAGGAAGCTTTGCAGAACATGCCCACTTCAGTTACCATAAAATGAGGATCTGTGTAAACCAAGTTAAGGAGTAATTAGGGAAGAATGAAAAAATTCCTTTAGAAACTTGCTTTTTTGGGGAAGCCAATTAAAAATTATAATTAAAAAAGAAAAAGAAAATAATTTGAATTGAAGCACCCTATATGGGTGGATAATGTTGTTTCTCAAGGTCATAGGTTAATAAGTGAAAAGTGCAGCACTTGATAAAGTATATTTCTCTCTGAGTTGTTAGTCACAGAGACAATACAGGACACAGGGAATATTTTGATTGTCCAGTATAAGGAGATTGTGTGTCCCTACTGCTAAAGACACTACACACTTCACAATATGGAAAATTAAGCTAAAATTCAGCTAGGCAATTCTTCCCTATTGACTGACATCTGTAGTGCCAGAAGGTAGCCTGTAGACCGCTGGGGAAGAAAGTCATCAATCTTCTTACCATCTGTGGAGCCTTTATTCTTTAGTACCAATATTCCAGGCAAGATGTAGCCTCTGATAAAACAAAGGAAAGTCACTTAATGGGGTAACCAACTCAAACTGGGTTCTAGTTGAAATCATCCCTAGCAGTATAAGCCTCATAGAAAGCGCATGGTTGGGGAGATAATGGGCTCTCATACAGAACATATATGATGTTTTCTAAATGAGTGAGCTGTTAAACTGATCTCCAGAAATGTGTGATTTTGTCTGTAGATTAGTGCAAGTGCAGCTCTCAGCCTTAGTGAGAGAAGTCTCTTTTTTGCAGAGGTCAACAATGATGCCAGAAACCAACTCCTCTCTCTCTCTCTCTCTCTCTCTCTCTCTCTCTCTCTCTCTCTCTCCTCTCTCCTCTCTCCTCTCTCCTTCTCATATCTGTGTGAGACTATAGGTCTTTCTGGACAAACAAATGTTCTTAGTTGAGTACAGGTTAGCAAAGTGTATAGAAAATCATGGGATGCCATATCTTACAGGAGCATGATATTGAGAAAGGTGCCACAAAATTCATTATTAACTCAGGTTTAATACAGGCATTCAGTAACTATTTATGAACATAAAACATGAAGAAAACATTGGTTAGATTAACAAAATCAAAATGGCCATTATTTTTGCATTGACATACATATTTACAATGCTTAAGAGAAATACATAAACATAAAAATACATATGATAGAATTCTCTGCTATGATGGGACTTCAGCTTAGTAATTTTATTTCCATTCATGAATGACTTATTTCAGAATGCCAAGTAACTTGAAGAGGAATAATGTAGCTGTAGATTTCATACAGTATTTCTGAATTGCTATGGATATTTAACCTCATTCGTATATTGTGAAATTCTTTCCCCAAGTTCACTACAGAGTGAGGATCCAGTGCTCATTCCTAAAAGGACATGTGTATTTGTCCCTTCAAGTCTCAAGCAGCATCATGGGAGATGAGTTGGAAGGATGTTAGACTTTGAGGACAGGAACAAATACTATGAAACACAGTCTTTTGGATATGCCATAACTACTGCATACCAGAACTCATAAAAGCAATGGTAACTTGCCTAAGAAATGTTCATCCAGACCTATCGCTATTCCATCATGGATAGGGGAAGGGTCTGACAAGATGCCACCTCTCCCTGAGGTTCTACAGGCTAGTAATGGTTGCTGGAATATATCACTCTGTGTGTAGCTACAGCTGTGCTGTCTTTCCTTACTAACCTTAATCACATGTAATCACC
>JANHMN010000012.1:57675421-57717327 GCA_030674055.1 Rhabdomys pumilio
AGTTAATTAAAAAGAGAAGGAATTCACAGAGGAGTAGTAATGAAAGAGAATGGGGAGAATACTATATTGTATGTATGATGTATGTTGTATTAGGTGTATGATGTATGTATGTATGTTTGTATGTATATACTTATGGATGGATAGATAGATAGATAGATAGATAGATAGATAGATAGATAGATAGATAGATAGATAGATGAATAGATGGATATTAATTATATTGTATATAAGCATATATGTGTGTGCATGAAATTGTGAAACAATAAATAATTTTAGATTTAGAAGTAATAAATAAATTTAGAAGAAAAATTAGAAGTCAAGTAACAAATCATATAAATAAGAGAAAGAAATATGCATTGAGCAGTGTGAGGTAGTCAAGTTAGAGAATGACTTCCTTGAGTTTAAGTAGGAACAAGTGAATATAAGGTCTAGGCTGAGAATATTTTACTCAGGATAGTGAATGTTTGTCCTGGGGTTCCTAGAAACATCTTCAGGGATGTTGGCAGAACTTTAATGAGCGTTGTTTCAAAATAATTCTAAGTATAGCCTCCCTGATGGCCACTATAACTCAACTACTAACAGGGTATAACCAGACTTGAAGGAAGCAAAGTTAAGGTAGATAGTGAGCAAGACTAACACTTGGTGCTAGGAAATGCCCTGTCTCTACTGCAGCCTCATTGACCTCTCCATCACTTCTGTAATATCTTCAGCATCACTGTGCTGGACATTTTTCTTTATGGCTGCTTGACAGAGAGGTAAAGTTGATGATAAAATGAGTTTCAAGTCTACCATACAAAGCAATTATAAGCCATGCAGAGAAAAGGGCACCTGCTTTGCAAGTGTCCCAGATATGATATGGACCATCAGTGGACTGCCAATCATAAAACTTCTGGCTATAGCATAGGACTTCAAATGTTCTTGTTAAAATAAACTCCAATGTAGTCATTTTCAAAAGTTGCAGCTTATAAAATTTATTCTGGGAATGTATAAAAACCTCCAATGTTTACATCATACCTTGGACTTTTTAAATGTTAAATTTGAAATACTGGTATGTTGAGGGTTTTGTCTTTTACTGTTTATTGTAAGGCAACGTGCTGGCCTCCAAGATTTGGAGTCTGCACACAGCCTTGGGGATCTTGTGGGGTGGCTCCTATAGACAGACAAGTTTCACTTGAATTCTAAAGTGGTAAGTGGTACTTTGCTTTTCCTTTAGTATTCTCGTGAGCTGTGCTCTTTATCCAAGAACTATGACTATTTATTTGCCAAATACTCTGCAGAAGCTCACTACTTCTTGCAGACATAGCCTCCATACTTTAATAACTATTACTGCTTGCTAAGATGAAGAGTCTAGTATCCACTTAACAGGAAGAAGCATGGTGCTTCACAGTCTTAGTAGTTGGTCCAGGTAATATAAATGAAGCTTACTTTGAAAAACACTGATATTAAAAGTCAAATCCCTTTGGAGAGCTTTGGTAGTTGAAGGCTGTTAAGGTAGGAAGGATCAAATTTCTTTGGAAAATGGTTGTTAGTAGATTGCTCATGACCCCGTTAATGGCCATATAACCATGGGCACACAAACAACTTCGAATGGACTCAGTGAGTTATGAAAAGAGGTCACGAGGTTGACAGGGACACATGGGAGGAGTCAGGGTACAGTTGAACAGAAGTATTAAGAAATATATATAGAGAGAGAAACATTTTACAAATATATAATAGAACATGTTCTGTTGCTAGCTATCTCATATGTCATAGTTTTCTTTATCTAGTCTAGTTTGCTCTCTTTCTAGAACCCCACGGTTCAGCGACTCTAAGCTTATTGGTTTGTCTGTTGCCCCCGCCACCCTGAGTATCCTGAGGCAGCTCACTTAACTTCTCTCAGCCTTTCTTCCTCCTCTGTAAAATGGGGATATAATATACATCCTCAGGGTCGTATGACAATTAATTGAAATCATACATCGGATAAGGTCTAGCTCTGGTTTGTCCAAAGGAAAGGTTAAATGCCCATGCATTCATTAATTCTACACCCTGAAGAGGTAAAGAGGCTGGGCAGAGTTAGTTATCCTATACTAAATAAATACTGACAGCAGAGCTACTGCCCGAAGCCAGGAATGACAATCCTATGACACTACAGTGAGCATATTTGCAATATGAAAAAAATGTGTTGGGGGGAGAAATTGCCATACTCTTAGGATTTCACAGGCCACCCATCAAACGCACTAAAGAAAAAAAAATAATCCCTCCAAAAAATAGGATGCCTGATCTCCTTAGCTCCAAGGCAGCTTATTCAAGAGTGAAGTTTTAAGACTGAATAAATAAATTCCCATATTAAACACTAGGTTAAATACAATCTCTGGCCTAAAGGTCCTTGCAATCTAAAGGAAACAGCATACACAGATGGACACTTGGGAAAGCAATTTATAAAGTTATTTTTTAAAGCTTTGTTATTTTCTCAGTAGGTCTAATATTAGTCACTGATAAAAAAGGGGGCAGGGGAAAAATGGCCAGGGGAAGTTTGCTTTCCATTCCTAAAAATCTCAAATACATATTTAGTTTCATCTGACTCTTACTAACTCTATTTTGTTATTGTGTCTACTAGTTGATTGATCTTAATAAATCAGTGTTTCTTGTTAGTAATGGTGGTGGTGGTGGTGGTGGTGGTGGTGGTGGTGGTGGTGGTGGTGACAACTACGACAACAACGACAATGACACAGATGCTGGCAGAGAGCTGAAAATTTTGGAGCAAGCAATATGTGCTTGAAATACATTACAAAATATCCAAAGCCACAGCAGGAAATTAATATTAGCTTTAATTATTTTTTCAGATGAAAAATGCAAAACAAAGGTAGCTTGCACATTTCTTTCTGGTATCATTGAAGGTTAGCATCCTGAGCTCTGCTTCCAGGCACAGCATCTCTAGCAGAAAGGCTTTACTACAAAGTTGCTTTGGGAAAAGCAGCTTCTACTCATCTCATTGAAACATGGAGACCTAATATTAGCCAAAGGCACAGGTCTGTCGGCTAGCCTAATGTGGTATAGCTCCCACCACAGACCACTTGTGATTCTTCCATCACCGCCCCAATAGTTCATCACGTACACAGTCTGATCAGGCAAAGGCAGATAGATCCTCTACACCTTGGGATGGAGTTTAAGTTGAACTGAGGTATTGGTTTGAAGCTGATCGGGAGTAAGTCAAACCAGTGATAATCCATCGTTCTCTTAATAACTAATGAAGAATGATGTGTGACAGTTTAATAATTCTGCAGAGCTATCAAAGGAGCTTAGAGTCTAGCTTGTGTTACTGCATGTTTTGTGCTGCTCTTTGTAAAACTTGTCATTGTGAAAATGACCACTGAACAGATAATCTTTCAAATGAATTAATTTCAGAGCGGTTTTCTCCTACTATTTATGGTATTATGCAGGAAGTACAGGATGGCCATGATGTTTAATATGAGTAGCATGAAATTTGACCAAGAAATACGTTTATGTCATTAGCCATAGCTCATCTGGTAACTTCTCTGCTCATGATTACGACAATGTTCCAAACACATAAGAAAGGAAATGTATTTTTCCAGAGAAAGAACCTCTCAGATTTTTAGTAGCAACATAGGAAAAATTATAAAGAATAAAAATATTTTATCTGTAAAATATAAGCAAACTTTGTCCTGTTAACTAGTGAAAAGGAGATTCTAGGCAGAAGAGGAAAATGCACATGGATTGTGTAATATGATTTGATTGTGAAATCTATCAGTGTGTCTCTCACACATGCATCATACCAGATACACATAGTATTATATTCACCAAAATGTAACTATTAAAAGACAACAGGTTAAAAAATATAAATGAAGTAGTTTCTTTAAAAAGCCAAATATGAAGCTTCCTCCCAAGATGCATACAATAATGCTCGAAGCTAAAAGAAATAACCATTATTCTGGATTATAACAGAAATTCTAAATGAAAGAGCAAAACATTAAAAGAGTCTATGTTTAGAGTGGCACAGGTGAATGCTATGTCTCTTTACTGAGGGAAAATATTTACTATTTATTGCCAGGCACAGCAACAAATAACCTCATTCAGTAGTGAGATCATAGGGGAAAAAAAAACAAAATAACAAAAAAAGGTCCTTAATCTCATATGGCATTTTTAATTAAGATATTTTAATATTTAATTATTGTTATCAAGGTCAAGAAACTATTTTATTTTATAATCCTTGATATGGTTTTCAAGTTTTTAGTTAATCCAATAAAAATAAAGATTGATGAAAAAAATAATCTTGGAACATTTTTAGATGACAGTTTTATCTGCGTGTAAATTCATCAGAAACTAATTAATTTGGTAAATAATGTAGATAGGCAAGATTCTGGAATTAAATGCCAGGAAATGGAAATTTTTCTTGTCTCAGAATTTAAACACTTGCTATTTCTTCTGCCAGGTTGAAACTTCTCTCAAGATACCTAGATAACTAACTTCACCACACTATGCTGGCTTTTCCTGGGGAGATGAAATACATTTCTATTCACCCAGTGTTTTAGTCAGTGTTCTATTGCTGTGAAGAGACACCATGACCACAACAACTCTTATAAGAAAAACATTTAATTGGGGCTTGCTTACAGTTTCAAAGGTTTAGTCCATTACCATCATGGTGGGAAACATGACAGTGTACAAGCAGACATGATGCTGAAGAGGTAACTGAGAGTTCTACATCAGGATCCTCTGGATTCACAGGCAGCAGGAAGACAGACAGCCACTGAGTCTGAACATTTGAAACCCCAAAATAAAACCCCAGTGATACATTTCCACCAACAAGGTCATCTCTCCTAATCTCTGTCAAGTAGTACCACTCTCTAAAGACCAAGCATTCAAATCTATGACCCCTGAGGGCCATTCTTATTCAAACTACCACACCCAGATACAGTGCCAACTACAGATCAAAGAAATTATTCTAGTTAGCTAGTCTAGTTTGGTGAACCAGTGAGTTTATATTAGTCATGTACATGACAAAGGGTGGGGAATTTATTTACAGAACCAAAGGGAGCCCTGTCAATCAAAAGTTCACCCAAAGAGGGTGATACCTTGCTGTGGGTCAGCCCCAACAGTTCTTTCTTGGGTCATCTTGAGGCTATAGAGGGGAAAAAGTTGGTGGGGGCAAGACTTGGTCTTGAGAGGTATTTAGGGTTACTGTTAATAATAAAACATTTACCTATCTTAAGTCTAAGTCACTTTGCTACTGTAGCTGATCTGCCTGAGCTCTTTTGAGGCCAGAAACTGCAGACTCTGGTGTTTAGCACCTCATCATAAAACAGAAGGAGATTGAGTAAGGGATTAATTGCTAGAGCCTTTTCCCTCTAGTCCAGATGCCTCAAGCTTGTCGTGGTAGGGTGAGGTTTAGAACAATAAACTTCTATTGAACAAGGAGAAGAGAATCATGCTCCCAGAAGGAGAAACTTTTACATAAGCAAATATGTATAAACTCACAGAAATTCATATACAGATTCATGCTTACATATTCATGCATCTCCATTCAAACCAATTGGGCCCAATTATATACTTATCTCGTGATTACATACTTACACCATCACATCCATACTTTCATACATGCAAATGGAACAAAAGACCAAGCACCAGTGCAGAAAGAACACATTCATTCTAGATGAAAAATGAGCTCCAATCTTTATTGTATAGACAAAGAAAACCCCTTCTACTGTTTTATTGCTAAATTAATTAAACCCAAATCTGTAAAAAGAAAGTTTTGACCTTTTTAGTAAGACTAAACCTGCCTTGCTATTAAGAAAAGACCTGTTGCATCCCATGATAAGCCTGTCTGCTACTTCTGCCTTTGCAGTTTCTCTTTTTCCTATTTTCTTCTGTGTTCTGCATATTACTGTCTTAATTTTTTTAAGTTGCCTTAAAATTTCTAAGTTATTTCCCTCTGCATTCTTCTTCTAATTTTGCTCTGTTTTTCTGCTCTGATGTAACAATGCTTTTGCTCCCAATGCCTTACTCACAATGCTAATACCCTTACTTCTAAGTTTTTCTTGTGTTCTGTTTTCTATCTTTGTCCTCAGCACTTCTACATCTTTCAGAATACATAATCACATGGTAAAAAGTTCACCACAAGTTTACACATAAATCCAAATCATAAATTGAATAAGACGTTTACAACAGTTAAAGTTTACATACGTATCTATTAAGAGTAATTAATGAGATAAAAATTCATCATCTGTCACTAGCTCTACAGATTCACGGAGAGTTAAAAACCATACTTTTGGTGACTCAGGTATTAGTGAAGTTTTGTATCGATAAACCCAGTCAATATTTTATCTTCTGGCCTTGCACCTATAGCAAATCCTTTATTCCCTTTTTAAAAATCTTTAGTTAATGGTTTTATGAATGGAATCTGCTTTAAATTGTGGATACCTTCTTGCTATCTCAGAAGTAACTCATGATATTTGAAGACTGGCAGAGTTCTCAATATAGTTTTGATTATCAGAGAGGACTTAATAGCAGTCTTATAATAAAACAGCTTAATAATTACTAATATAATTTTAGGAATTCTTATAGAATCATCATTAAGAATTAAGAATTCATCTATTTGTCTATATACCATCACTGTAAGAAGTACGTTTCTGTTGTTCTGCAGAGATCTGGGTGGGCTAATACCTAGCGTAATAATAGCAAGAATTTTTCCTAAAGTGAAAGCGTCTCCTCCTTGCCTAGAGAAGCGAGTCTATCATTAACTTTGACAGTCCATGGTAGAACCATCTCAGGAAGATCACCTGTTAGTTGATGGCTCCTGTCAATACCTCATGAATCTTCTTTCCTTCAGCAATTAGTTTGTTGGTTAAACAACATTGGGAACACATGTAATTTTCTTTTCAGTTCTTGGAAGCTTAGGTAAAATAAGATGCAGGTCCAAGCACTGGCAATATTTGTAATACAAAGAATAGTTTTTAAAGGACAAGGTTCAAAGATACACAAAGACCTGATTGGGAAATACATAATTTTAAAACAATTAAAAGAAAATATTAGATAATACCTTTAAGGAATCATGACAGAAAGAATTAACATATAAAAACAAATATAAAGAATATAGAGAGGGGGCATGGAAGCAGAAGTTCACATGTCTCCACTAGTCAAAGATAGTTTACATAGCTAGGTTGGGTATTGGGTTACACTTCTGATAGAGCATTACCATACTTACAAAGCCCTTGATTAACATTTAAAAAATTGTATAAAAGCCAAATGGAAAAGGGGGGGAATGGGGTAGGGGTTTTCTGGGGAAGGGAAATGGGGAAAGGGATTGGCATCTGAAATGTAAATAAAATATCCAATAAAAAAATCTGAAAAAAAGAATATTATAGTGATAAATTTAATTACATAAAATAGCAAGTATCTGTATAATAAAAGAAATAAACAAAATTAATGCACAAATGACACACTTACAACAAAATGGTTATTCCACTAGCTTTCAAGAAACTAATATTAAAAAGGAAGCTATTGTTCAAACACCTTGCACTGACAGTGGAGCAGTATTTATTTTAATAAGGTTGTTTGGAGAGCGTTTTGACTTATCTAAGAAGGATAACAAATACATAGTAACTATCTTATCCTACTCTGTCTATCTATCTAGCTAGCTAGCTAGCTAGCTATTGATCAATATGCATGCTAATGTTTAAATTATGCACCCATACACAGAAATGTGTATATTGAAAGGCAGGAGGATTATTGTGGCGTGTTTTATACTTAGAAACAGCCTGTCTATTTATCATTAGGCAATTATTCTTGTAACACCTTGTGTTAAATATGATTTAGGTATTAAATAAGTTACATTAATCAGAAGAGTCCAGAAACTCTAACACTCCAGTTTTGCAATGAGTGAACAATAGTATATTGTGACACACACTCATATTCCCACTTGAGACAGGAGCTCAGCTGCACAGGGAGACTATCTGGAGGAGTTAAGCAAACAACAGTATTATCTTGCTTCTAAGTTGATACCAATCATACACAAAGTGTAAAAATTGACATCAGAAAGGAAACATGGCAAGGAAGATAAAATCCAAAGGAGACCCTCACTAAGCCACCAGTGCCTCAGACCTACCTGAGACAATTGCAGCTGCATTTAAAACTCCCTTGTAATTTGCATAATTGTTTTACCTTTCAGTTAATCTTAATCCATCACAACCCAGAAGTTTCTGAATGCTCGGTTCTTAGGAATTGACTCTGAAAATACCTGGACATAGGGCAAACTATGGCAGCCAAATGTAATTATAAATTATATGTGTATTCTTTACTTTTTATTTTTATTTGTATCTATTATTCTCTGTGTATGAATGCTCACATGTTCATGTGCACTCATGTTTATGCACACATATACATA
This sequence comes from Rhabdomys pumilio, assembly GCA_030674055.1. Classification (NCBI taxonomy): domain Eukaryota; kingdom Metazoa; phylum Chordata; class Mammalia; order Rodentia; family Muridae; genus Rhabdomys; species Rhabdomys pumilio. Next base: position 57,683,799 of record JANHMN010000012.1, read on the forward strand.
TGGGTGTAGTTGTTTGGTAGTCACAGGACAACTTTTAGAGTTGAACCTCTCCTACCTTAACATGGCTTCTGGGGACTTGATTCAGCTCATCAAGGCAAGAACATCCACCTGCTAAGCCATCCATCACACCAGCCTGTAATGTAAACTTTAGAGGTTAGAAGGATGTGTTTGCAGTCTCAGAATCCCCAGGATGCATCTGGTTCTTCTTCGTGGGTGAGTAAGTTTGAGATGGCTTTTGCCCTTCCTAAGCCTTTCTTTCCTCATACAATAATGCTGGCATAATATTATTGTTGTATGAGGATAACATTTTTCATCTTATAGAATTGTGCAGTTTAATTTTGGTTATGCTTTGAGACTTCTCCCACAGTGCCTTGCTCAAGGCTGAGAACACAGCGGTGGCTATTGTTATTTTACCAAACGTATTGGAACTGTTGTCCTTATTTGCACCATCATAGCTTGTTTGATTTTTCACATAATGTGAAAAGCTAACGAATATTAAGCAGGTATTTTTAGAGACATCACATATATTGTTGATTTGAGTATGTTCATTTGTGCGTGAGTGTGAGGGGTGGCCTGGATTTCTGATAAGAAGCCTTATTCCTAGTAGTGCATTCTCAGAATCACAAACCATTTGGTCAATCTGTAAAATTTCAGAAGGAGCTACCATACAAGAATAAGGTGACATCACCCTGTTTCTGTGGGTGAGTAGCAAATTAAAGCAGAATAAATCAGAGATCAGAGGAAGAAAGGAATGAGGCAGACCCTCAGAAAATAGAGATGTACCAAACAGACTGAATTCTGTGTTGCTGACGTCAGTTCATTCCTTGATTCAGCTGCAATCTTGTTTTTGAGTTTTTCTTGGTCCCTAAGTTCCAGACATCAGTTCATGCTTCCTTATACTATTTTACTTTATACTATTATACAAAATGCTGCATTTCCATTATGTATCATACAAAGAATTCGGGTTAATATAAAGTGGATGTAGCATAGACAGTTATGGAGCTACAGTCTCCTTTGCCCATAGCTTGCAAGTAATAAAGAGACTTTGCTTACTGCTTAGGAAACTAGACTGGGTGATTAAAAACCATTATTTATTTGCAGAGATATACTAAACACTCATCTCATGAGTTTGAAAGTAATCCCTGCACATCTTGTAAAGTTGAAGCTCAGAGAGGAGAATCAGAAAATAAGAGAGTAAGTGAAGTGTTTGACTGGGCTCATCACCCCGCCCACTTAGGTTGATTTAGACAACATAAGAACATTTATCCAATAAGACAGAGTTCTCTAGATTGAGGGAAAACAAGGTAACATAGAATGACATCGCTTGGCCTAAATACAGTTAAATAATACAAAGAGACAGGATGCAAATGAATATATTTTGTGTGAGGAATAGATACGCTGCTAATTGCGTTCACTTATTATCATAGAAATGACATGTTTTCAGCTTAGTTATATGCCGCCACAGTTAATAATTGAAACACAAACACATGAAACAGTAATTTAGTGGCAGACTTCATAATTACCAAAGTATAGTAAGGGTTTGTTTTGTAAACATACGTGGAACTCCTTTGTACACGGTGTAATTACCACGAATATAAAAATAGGAGAGAAGCCTATGGAAAGGATTCTGCTGAATTCTCAGCAAAACAATGGCTAAAATAAAAGCCATCAGGGGCACTGTAAACCCAAAGTCTTCCTGAAATTTTTTTGCTTGGGAAAAATGAAGTATTTACAAACAGCGTATTTTGAATTATTTGTGCAGTGTAAACTTCCCAAATACAAGATTTGGATATGAATTGCAACTGTCTTGGCCTATAGTACCCTGCTTCTTTTTTAACTTCTATAGTGAAATAACAGGACAGTGCTGTTAAGGCTTTGAATTCTTGTTCTGCGTTCAACTGACGGATCATGGGCAAGGACTTCAGTGACCTTGATGGCCTTATTTATAAAGCAAAATGGGCAACTAGAAGGATTTATTTGGATAATGTACGTCTTTGGGAGGGGGATTTTACATCCGTCCCCATAAACACATTAAGTACTCAGTAAATAGTGGTTATTATGAGACACAGTTTTTACTGTTGGCTACATAGACTTTCTACCATCTAGGTAGACTAGAGAAAGTGAGTTCTTTTGCATAACGATTTTGTAAAGTTCCAGTGCCTTCTACACCCAAAATGACTAGTTTTTCCTGTCCCTGTAAACTCAGTCAGAGACATAAGTTTGTCTCACTAGACTCTATCAAGCTTTTGATCAACCAGAATTTTATTGAATTTTCATAACTTACAAAATGTTATATTTGCTTCTCTTTTATATGTGAAGTAAATAAGATTCAGGAACTAAATGACATAAACAAATACAGTAAATGTTCAAGAATAAAATCAAGTAACCAAAACTCAGACAATTACACATTTCAGGATATTCTCTGTACTGCCTTTAATCACTTCATGGTGTGTCCACATGTGAGACAACTGAAAACCATGTTTATTTTCATATAAAACAGAATGATCTGGCCTAATAATATTTGTTCAGAAAATAGAGGGGAAGGAAAGGAGACAAGGAGACAGAATATACAATTTAGTATTTATAACTACCTACAATAGCTATGGGTCAAACACTGTGCAGTCTATCCTTAAGCCCAGATATTTAGTCCAATAGCATTGCCTCTTGGAAGTCATGAATATAGAGGATAGGGTAGAAACCAGACCAATAACTCCCTAGTCTTTCCTTGCTACAAGAGAACAGTCACAAGGGTACTCTGCTGTCCCTGGCTCAGCTCATGATCTCCTAAACACAAACCTGATAACAGGAAAGTCCAAGTTCCAACAGTCCGTGACCCATAATGTCGGTTATCTCAGAAGGAAAGTGCAGGGAATGGGAAACATCAGGGAAAGGACATGGATGTTCAGCTAATCCAAGCAAAGCATGCTATTATTTTTTTGACAGAGATGAATATTAGCAAAGGAATATTTGGGGAACTTGAAAACTCTTCATTTTCTTTGGTGGGCACATGTACTCATCTGAATGCAAAGAGCACAGAAATCCCTATCTCCCGGCTCTCCGTTTCTGAGCATGCTGAACAAAGAGTGCAGTCAGATGAAACATCAGTTAGCATTTTCTTTCACTGGGAATGTGCTTATTAACTGTTGTTCAAATAGTTTGTAGACATAACAGTCCAGGGAGTGAATGTTGCTTTGTATTTACAAGGTAGCCATTTGTTGTTATTTATAGTTCTTTTAATTTTCACCCTTTTACATTTAAATTTCCTTCTACACATTATGATTAGAATGGGCACCACTTAAGAGAGGGGAAAACTCCCTATAATGTACATTTTTTTCCACAAAGGTTTTCAAGCTTCAGAACAAATCCAAGGGGTGTCCAATTTGTTCTTTTGTCAATCCTATGAACACCTGCAGTTTGTTCACCTCCCCCCAAAAAATCATGGTATCTTTCTGTAAAATGACAGAACAGAGGTCATAATTTTAAACATATGTTGAGATATTGTCCCTTTCATCTGATGGTTAAATTCTCAAAATAAGAAAAGAAAAGGGACTCCGCATTTGTTTAAAGTGTCCACAGCATAGGATTCTCCTCTGATTGCACATTTTCTAATGCAGGTCTTATACTAGTAACGTCAGAATTACCAATCATTATGGACGACTGCATAACGTAGGAGCTAGCATCCAAACTACCAATTATCAGCTTCGTAATCCTGAACATATTGTTTAAATTCATGTTTTTTTCAATTTCCTATTTGTTAACATAAAGCATTTTAAGGTTAAAGCTGCCTGACATTGAATGGAAAGATGTAAGAAGAGCTGTTGTCCCTGTGGCTGCTTTCTCAACAACAGCAACTTTATTTCTCCCAGATACCAACTCAAGCCCAAGACACACATGCAAACACACACACACACACACACACACACACACACACACAGCTCTGAGTAGCAACATTATATACTCAACCACAGGGCTTTTCTATCCAAAATCTTAAAACTATTTCTATACAACAGTGGGATGCATGTGATCAGTTGGTAAAATATGGACACCGGAATGCCTGTGAGCACACATAGCAACAAATCTCATCGCTCGACAAAGTTTTTATCTGAGACATTTAATCGTCTTTCATCTATAATGTCGGTAGACAATAGAGGATGCGGTTGTGAGTGGACCTGCAATGAACTCTGCAGAAGAAGAGATAAGGTGAGAGTAGAGACGCACAGTTAGCATGACATCTTCAAAGTCTCATCAGGTTGGTATCACCAGCAATAGCAATTTACTCAAATGATCATACTCCCTAAAGTACTGGAGTTTAGAAGAGCAGGGTGTAATCATTTCTGAGGGTATTTTCTGTCTTCTCAGGTGACCTCACCAAAAACTCATCATGTTCTATTGGAGGAGAAAGTGTCTCATATTTAATCCAATTAAGGATCGGTCATGGGAACAGCTGGTAGTAGTCACTGCTTCTCTAATTTACCAATATGCATAACAGAAACTAAGAGTTCACATTCTGTAGAAAAGCCAAATCTAGTAAAAGGTAGCATCCTTCCTTGTGAGTGTCTGCACACACCATCCACATCGGAGTCATTTTCATATCTCTTCCTGCTCTTTTAGTCTTCACTTGAACCAAAAAAAGCATTCACTAGTTGGGAGTGGGAACCTCAAATAGTTCATTTGAAATTAACAGTAATATGGAAATTTTGATATTGCCTAATTATTTTCTAAATTTTTTGAGGAATTACATATGGTGTTAGAAGCCAGTTGGATAGAAATATAAATCACCTATCTTTCAAGATAAGCACCTAAGTCCCATATGTCTTTACTTTCAAAGTTCATTGCAAGGCCATATACACGAACAGCTCCCTGTTCTCTTTAGAATTTTGAAGCTACAAAATAGTTTGATGTCTGAGGAGAACATTTAAAACACTAACTTCAGTGTTGTGTTTGTTTATAACAAACAAAATTGAAACAAAATTTTTGACAATTTCTGATCAAAATGGAGAGGGCATAAAAACAAGGACTTTTCAAGGGAAGGAATGGAGGAGTCAGCCTCTAAGATACCTCCAGGATCCTCCTGTCACGTTCATGCATCATCATTCTTCTGGCACATTGCACCTGTGCTACTCTGTGACCAACAGAACAGTCCAGATGGCATGAGTTGTCACCTCAGAGTGTGGGTTAGAATAGTGTGTAACTCCCATCCTTAAAATGACGCCTCCACCACTCTACACACAGACAGACAGACAGACAGACAGACAGACAGACAGACACACATACACACACACACACACACACACACACACACACACACACACCACACACACACACACACACCACTCTCCTTGTCACTTGATTTGAGGAGAGCCAGGTAGAGTCAAATCCTCAAATCGCCCTCTTGACTGCCAGACTCTAACCTGGAACTGCTAGACCTCAGATTCTTGACTGTTAGAAATTCTGCAAAGTGACGAATATTGGCACTTTAAATTATTAGGTTTTGAAAGAATTAATAAACACAGATTGCTAATATAGGACTGGAAATAAAGAGCAAGAAAATGACTGGCAAATGCTAAGAGGAACAGCCAGAAAGGAATCGCTAATTTGAGTTTTGTTTTGTTTTGTTTTGTTTTGTTTTGTTTTGTTTTGTTTTGTTTTTCGAGACAGGGTTTCTCTGTGTAGCCCTGGCTGTCCTGGAACTCACTCTGTAGACCAGGCTGGCCTCGAACTCAGAAATCTGCCTGCCTCTGCCTCTCAAGTGCTGGGATTAAAGGTGTGCACCACCACTATCCGGCCACTTATTTGATATTTGATCCTCTTGTAAGTGTTTGACTTCTAGTCCCGCAGTACTTATTCTGATCTACCCCAAGGTATTTGCCCTGGTTATTTTCTAACACAATGTTTGGTTACACTGGGATAAAAAACTGACTAACTCCCTACTAAGCAGAAGGTGAATATTAGCATACATGCATTTTCCTGTGTATAAACACATATATGAACGTGTCCTTCTCAGCTTTAGAAATGCAAACTGATTTGTCAAAGCAACGTGATTACTTATTTTAAATTCCTCTGCATCACTCCAGCCAACATTATTTTAGATCAATTAGAAATCCTTGTTTGGACACACCTTACGTCTCAGAAATATAAATTCCTTGGAAGATTTGAATAAGGAAAGGTAAGAAATGGTACCAAGACAGACAGAATGCACATATAAATAGAAAACAAGAAAGCTGTCCACTTCAAAGGGAGGGGATAACGAGGCCTGGTGATAAGAATCAGCCATTCCAAGATCAGGGAACCTGACGTGATTACAATCACTGCACACTCAGAGTTTAGCAATATCCTCACAATTTGAATGTGAAAATTAAATAAAATAATTATAAAGTGTTCTTAGTTAAAAGTCTATTCCTTTGTACAAATGAAGAAGAAAGCAAGGTCACAATGTAGAAAATTAACAGAAAATTAACAGAAATAAACAAGTACCCTTCAGTAGCTGAGATAAGATTTAATATCTATTAAGTTAAAAAACGTATTCCCATCTTTAGTAGCTTTTGTTTGGTTAGAGGAAAAAAAAAATTACTCTTTCCATCTTCTTATGGTAATTACTTTAACTTATTCTCTGTGCTCAGCCACACCAGGTCGTCTACAGTGCTAAGATACGGAGTGCAACTCAAGTTTCTCATATTCAAGGTAATCTTGATTTCGCTGCAAAGCCACATCCCAAAAAGGCAGAGGATATTAGCACACAGTTTGCAATATACCTCAGCCTTAGTACAGTACAAAAGGAAGCCCGTGGTTAGAAAGGATCGGGGGTGGAGGCATCATGGAAAATGATAACTTAGACCTCTGAAAAAGAAGTTGAACTTGGAAGGGAAGAGGATTGTAAGCGCGTTTCGGGTTAGCGTAGCTTCGCTTTGCCTTGCCCTTTAGCTTATAAGAGGTAAAATCACTGTGGACTGAAGGTCAGCATCCATATCTTATTACAAAGGCAGGAAGAGCGTCTCCGGAATCGGCAAGCTGTACTCCACTTGCACTGCTTAGATCCACTGCCCTGCCAACAGTGGCACAGTGGCACGTGGTCCCCTTCGTTCATCAGCTCCGATATGCCCTATGTTTTTGCTTCACTTAATTTCGCAGATTACTATATTCTCCTGTAGGTTTCATTATCCTCATACTTCAGGTAAGAAAATTGAGGTGTCTGAGCATCGCGTGACTTGCTCCCAGGTTGCAGAATTTATAGCTTCATGTGAAGAGTCTGACTTTGTGACAGAGCTTCCCTCTGCGAAGACGAATCATATCGGTTCTCTCTTTCAACTGTCTGGATCCATCGCCGGTGCTGCAGAGCACAAAGAAGCAAGACACAAACCCAGTCAACAAGAGGATTTGATGTGGAGAGTCTCCTGCTCAGACACACCACACCCAGCTCTCAGCCCCAAGCTGCCTATGCTAAAATGGCAGCCAGAAGAGCAGCTGGTGAGGGCAGAGAAAAGAAACCACCTGATTCTATGAGCTCGGGAAGAGAGAGAAGCAGCCACTAGCCTCAGGCTTTCTCAGCTACAAACAGAGGCGATGCTGCCACAATTACTGGGGGCAGACGATCTCTTCCATCACCTTCACTCAGGGCCTCCTGGTTCATCACGGTTAAAGTGGGACGAAGACACCATATCGAACACCCTGCGTGCTGGGAGGCAGTGAATGGGGCAGCCTTGCATAATTGGGATTTCCTATAAAAAATGGAACATTTTTCACCATCAAACACTATCTTAAAAATCCTAGGGCAATATTCCAAGGGCTTTGATTCACCCTGAAATGATTTGCCTCTCGGAATGTTTCAATTTCTGGATTTAGCAACTCTGAGCTGTGGTGCAGAAAAAAAAATAATATATTTTGAAAAATCCTTGAAGCTAAGGGGCTCAGAGAAACCAAATAGTCAGCTAGCAATCGCTGTATACTCCATTTCATTTTCTGTTTTAGCATAAGGATTGCTATACGGTAGTTATTCAAACAAAAACAGGGCAAATAACCACACACAAAAACCAGCCGTCTCACACAAATACCTTTTCCATCTATCTTAGTGGGTCTCAGGCTTCCTAAAGCATTAGGAAGCCCTTTAATACAGTTCTTCAGGGGTCATGACCCCCAACCACAAACCGGTGATCCCCAAGCATAAAATTATTTTGTTACTACTTCATAACTGTAATTTTGTTATTGTTATGAATCATAATGTAAATATCGGATGTGTGACTCCTCAAGAGGGTTGTTCAACTCCCCCACAATTGGGTTGAAACCCACAAGTTGAGAACAAATATCCTGTTCTATATACTATATTGTGCCTATATACTGACCCTATATACTGATCTATACTCTATTTAACAGCAAAGGAGGATTCTGCTAACATTGGGTCATGTTCATCTCTAGAATGAGCTATAAGATCAGAATTCTTTCTGTGCACATCAGACTGTTCAGGGCAGGCCCTGGCACACACCGATCACACACCAAATGTTGGCCACCCCTTTTACTACTAAGGCAAAAATATTCCTTTCCTATCTTTTTGCAGCAAAGAAGCAACCATTTTGTTCTGAGAAGGTCACGAAGATGCGTATTCCTTCTCGTTTGGGGTCAGTTCTTAATTCTGTAATTGGCAGTGTGAACCAGCTTTAGCTATTAGTTCATATTCCTTCTTCTAGATTGTCTTCAGTTCATTATGATTATGGTGCTGCCTTGACCAATTACTAATTAGGATTTTTTTTCTTTGTAAAGCATTAAAACTATAATGCTTGTAATATCCAATCTGTGACTCAGTCACAGGAGATGTATTGAAAAATTGTCCTTTGGACTGCTTTGTCTGGCCTTGGTGGGAGAGGATGTACTCAGTTCTGTAGAGACTTGATGCCCCAGGGGCCACTCTCTTAGGGACAAAGGGGATGGGTGAGAGAGGAACAACTCTGAGAGGGGGAACGAAGAGGGGGGAAATCAACATTTGGGATGTAAATAAATAAGATAATTAATTAATGATAAAAATTTCAACTGTCATGACCAACTTAATTCTGCACAAAAATGTAATCCAACAAAGAAAGAAAGAAAGAAAGAAAGAGAGAGAGAGAGAGAAAGAAAGAAAGAAAGAAAGAGAAAGAGAGAGAGAAAGAGAGAGAGAAGGAAGGAAGGAAGGAAGGAAGGAAGGAAGGAAGGAAGGAAGGAAGGAAGGGGAAGAGGAGGAGGAAGAAAGGAAGAGGAGGAAGGAAGGAAGGAAGGAAGGAAGGAAGGAAGGAAAGAAGGAAAGAGAGAGGGTGGGAGAGAGGGAAAGAGGGAGGAAGGAAGGAGGGAGGAAGGAAGGAGGGAGGAAGGAAGGAGGAAGAAAGGAAAGAAGGAGGGAAGGAAAGAAGGAAGGAGGAGGAGGAAGGAAGGAGAGAAGGAAGGAAGGAAAGAAGGAAGGAGGAAAGAAAGGAAGGAAGGGGAGGAGGAGGGAGGGAGGGAGGAAGGAAGGGGGAGGGAGGGGAGGAGGGAGGAAGGGAAGGAAGGAAGAGGAGAAGGAGGGAAGGAAGGAAGAAAGGAAGAAGGAAGGAAGGAAGGAAGGAAGGAAGGAAGGAAGGAAGGAAGGAAGGAAGGAAGGAAGGAAATGCCCCTTTAAAGACCCTTTTTAGTTCACTCATCTAATTAGGCTGGGTGTTGTACTGGCCTTGCTTTAATTCTCTTTCCAATCTTCTCAAGCTACCCCTCCTCTGCCCTAGTTAGAATCTCTACTGCCTTATACCTTAACAAGTATTCTAGCTGCTCACTGACTCTGTCTTTCTTAATCGTGCGTACGGTATTGTCAGTGTCACTTCCTGTGACAATCTGCCAATTGCTCTTCTGAACATATTTCATGAAGAAGCCACTACTTAAAGCAGCATGACCTTCAACTGCACACTTAGATTTAGGTCTCAATCTATATCATTTTTTCCCTTTGAAATTGGTCTTCTGCACTTTAATGTCAGGTGCTGTGTTTGGGAAGGCTGTCTTCTCATCTTCAGCCTCTTCCTCTGAACTCTTCTTAATATACACTTAGTTTCAATTCCATCTTTTTTTTAACCTCTCCCAAATCTTCTCCATGAAAATAGCTCCTACTTTTTTTATAATTGATCTTCCCTAATTCAAGCTCTCATCTCATTTGACTTGTTTTTACAATGTCTACATCATGTTAACAATCATTTAAATTATGTTTAAAACAAAACAAAGCAACAACAACAACAACAAAAGCAGACATCTCGATGCCCAGAGCTGCTAGAGCTATTGCATGCTTTTTCTCCAGAAGTCAGCACATAAATTTGTATTTGTTGTTAGCATGGCTCCTTCTGTCTGTTTTATGAGACAGGGTCTGTCTTTATCGTCCAGACTGGCTTCAGACTTACAATCATCTTCCTTTGGCTTCCCAAAGTGCTAGAATTCCAGGCATGCTTCTAAAGCCTTCTTTCCGAAATTCATAATGACAGAAATAATCTTGTATGAGTGTGATTGAAAGTCACAGTAAAAGGCCCATCGATGCAGAATCCCCATACGATGCTTAATTCCACAGTATAACCTGCTTGTCATCTTCATTACCTCTGTTCCTAGCAACAGGCGCATAATCTGCCAAATCAAAAGCGTCAAGTAACAGAATACACAGCACAACAAATGAATAAATGAACATTTAAACAGAGTAGGAAGCTAAAATGAATCACAGAGAAATGTTGAGATGAATAAGTTGTCTCAGCTTCAAAGTTTAATGGTCTGTCTAAATCAGAAAGTTCTAGTCAAGAAAATGACGCTAAGTGGAGTATTCAGAGGAGTTGTTTTCAAAACATAATTTGTTACATTAGAAAATTCCAAACATCTATTGGTGGCTCAACAAAGAAGGTCTATTTTGGTACTTCCTAGGTAGTAGAAGCTGGGGGCTCTCAGGAAACAAAGGCATTCATCAGGAGGCCAGTTTCAAAAACCAAGACTTGGCATCAAATTACTGAAGGAAGAGGCAGCTTGTCCAGATGCTCTCCTGAGAAAGAAGACCTCTGAGAATAAGTCGGGAACAAGAATAGAATACGCAGCTGTATCAATGCACCATGGACACACCTTCTGGCAACCCTTCCCCAAAAGCACCCAGTGCAGTGCTCAGCCCGAGGAAAGATAAAAATGCTGTTGATTATTTGCCTAGCCCTGTTCTATGTGTCCAAGAAAGGTAGGCAGCCATTGGCCAGGATTCAAAAATGGCTTTCATTGCCTGAAACTGTAGGATTTGTTCCCTGGAGAAACACAGATATCCTACCAACAACTGCCCAAATTGTGCTACGGAGAAGGCAGGAATCGTTTCCTGCATTTCTTTTCATTTTCTTTCCTCTCCTTTACTGAAGCCATTTCGGTTTGGATAAATCGTTATGATTTGGAAGATCAGTAGCAATTTTAAAAGTTCCTTTCCTGGGAGCAGGGTGGTGTTCACTTTGGACATAGCTTTGACATGAGCATTTTCGGGCAGAAAATGCTCAGGAAGAAAAATCACACACAACAAAAAGAAGCCAGGATGGAAAAAGATGAAGATGGACTAATTATTAAGAAAACAAAACATTGCTCTGTCAATTGCACAGGATTCTGTAATGTATGATAAATTCAGCTCTGAAAGTTGACATTTTAAATCCTCTTATTTTCAACTTTTTAAAACTACTTCATGTATAGATTAACAATTATGCTTGAGACTAATAAATAGTCTCCCTCTAAGTTCTCGCCATGGTCCATTCCAAAAAATAATTGTTTTAAAATTTATTTAAGGCAACAACGAGTTGACTGGAACAAAGAATTTTCTTCTCCTGCCCCCTTTTCCTTGGCCTCTTGACACAGATCCAAGGATGCAGTCAGATCATGATTATAATATTTCTGCCGAACAGGATTAGTGCAGTCAGGTCAAAGCAATGGCTGTAAGCACATCCTCAACCTCACATGCTTTCTGTGAGTGCTATGGACATTGAATAAACTCAGTGAGCTAGGCTGTAAATAGCCCTTCCCACCCAGCAGCACTGCAGTGGTCTCTGGGGATCTCTGCCTTACCTCCTGTCCATGGTGGTTACCTAGCTAGGTTTCCTCTTTCTCCATTCAGAAAACAAGCACGGAAAGAACTGGGAAATAATATCTTAATTGCAATCTGCCCAATATTAGACCAGAAGAGACCTCAAAATCAGAACAAGAAGGTTCTTAACCTCTGAAAATGAGAAGTTAGTCTCTGTTACATCAACTGGGATTTTCATTTTTTATGCACTAATAATGTGAATTCCTGCAAAACCAGAGTGTTTAATGTCACATAACACAAATTAAAAGATCACTTTTATCCCAGCGATCTCCATACACACTAAGTGACACAGGTGTTCTGTGACATTGGAAAGGTAGGGAAGGATGCAGTGTGCAGTGAGGGGAGGCTCTGGAGATGGCTTCCTGACAAAAGCGATCTGAGACCCCAATAAAGCTAACTTCACTGTCAGTCAGGAGCCGTTACACTTGATACCTGATGAGACCAGTTGTTGCCAAGGCTCAGCACGGATTAAGCAGAATACAAATCATAATCCACAATGAACCATGAGCAGAGCCTTCAAAAATGCTACACAATTAGGGTTTTTCAAGAACATCTACAGAGGCCTTCTGGCGATGCCACTGAGAATTTTGATATGAGAGATCTATGAGGTATAGTCTAGCTGCCTACACTGTTTCCAGACGGAAGAGAAAAGAAGGCTTTCTGGTAGTTCAGACACTAGGACGTATTAACTCATAAAACAACTTGATTCGTAAAGACAACGGATTACTGAGAAGCCATATATAAGCTACAGGCTATGGATAGACGTATGTAATAGACTGCTCACCTTGGGACTCTTGACAGAGCTGGGTGACAAAAGCCAGAAGGGAGACCAAGACAAAGGGCAAATATGGGCCTGTCCCCCCAAAATAGGCAAGACCAATGGTCACTCTGGTGGTGGCAAGGTCACAATATCAGGGGGAAAAAGGTCAAGGTAGTTCAGGGCGATCTGAAGCAGTTCACGAAACAGGAAGTGAGGTGGATTTGAGCTGTACCTGGAGGAGTCAAACTGAAATAGCAGGATCTGTTTATTCAGCTCAAGTAAGATTACTGATCAGGGAGCTAGGCTTCCAAGTGTGGCTCTAGATGAAGAGAGTCATCAGGACCCCAGGCTGATAGCAGCAGCACAGGGATCAGGAATCTATGCTGGAGACAGTCAAATGAGTTGTATCTTTTGTGTTAACTCAACTCATTTCAAATGGCTGCTGAGATCCAATACCAGTTCTCAGTAAACACCTGCGTGATCACCTAGCAATGTTGGCTGTAGATGCTGGGGGCGAGGGGGATGCAGTGCCTCATGGACATCTAAAACACATGTTGTCCTCTGGTTGGGAAGGTTATAAAACCTTCTTTGGCAGGGGCAGGTTATAAAACCTTGACAAGGATGACCTACAATTTTAAAAACTTTCTCTGATTCTTTTCAAAACAACATTTAGTCAAAGTCTTCTGGGCTGAGGAAGGGAGCTATTAAGAAAAGCCCATTCAAAATGACTGGTGTTGCATCAGAAAAGTTTTAACTCAATGCCAGAAGTTTCCCGGAAAGACAAAAAGTTGTTGGGAGAAAGGGCACAGACTGGCATATGATGTTAAAATATTAATATTGGTAAACATTCATTTGTTTAGATTTAATATAAAGCATAGAAAATAGATTGTAGAAATAGGCAGGAAGCTGTGCCCCTAAGGTAAAATGCAGTTTTATAGTTATGAAAATTTAATTTGACTGCTTTCTCAATAATTGCTCATATTTGTAGCAGCAGCGTGCCAGCAAGATAACGGTCAATCAAACGGACATCACCCTGTAAATGCTCTTAAAAAGCCTGCACTGTGTCTCCTGATGGGAAAATGGCATTGCTTCCAATTGTTAAAAGATGCTCAGCTTGAGAGCAGAATAAGAAATGCGACAGTAGAACATCTCTCTATATTGCCATTTGCCTTTTTCTGAAATGAAATTCCTGTTGGGAGCTCAAACTATTTTTTTCCCTTGTGAAAATGGAAAAATCTATCACATCCCAAACCAAACTAAAAACAGAATATGCAAGATTCTCTTTTGAAAATTCTGTTTGTGACTAGGAAATCTTAGGATATGTTATGAATGTGGGCTGGACAAACATTACTTTCACAGGTGAATGAAGGGCAGAAATAGGTCCCTTGATGTGTGAAAAATCTCCCATCTCCTGGGTGAAGCACAGCAGCAAAGGTTGTCCTCTTGTTCTCTGTCTCGCTCTGAGCCTCCTGAAATTCTTCTCCTTCTTTGTTCTTTCTTGTTGCTTGTTTCCCACACTCTTCATGACCGTTGAGAAAATGCCATTAATAATGGGTACAAAGCATAGTGCTCGCCGCGTGGAGATAAACTGGGGATGACAAAATATCAACTTCCCGCTGCTCAATTGAAAGCCCTATCTGTACAACTGGTAATTACTTTTAATTTAATTAGGACTCCTGGTATTGTTTCTATCTCATAGATTACATTATAACACGCAATGTGTTAAAACAACAAGACAAATTGGGGCTAGAAAACACAGGAAATATTACCTTTTTGTCTATAAATAATACAGTACTTTAACTCTTCCAAAAGCCCCCACGCCCCTTTACTATGGGTTAATTATTATTTTCCATACCCCTTTAGCTTGAGTAAGCAAGAATCATACACAATCTAACGGAAAACTACGTCTCATGGGCTTTTTAAAAGAATTTATTTTAACTCCACACTCTTTTTTCCTCTCTTATATAGAACAAATAAATGATTTATGCCTTTGCACACTAAAATAAAATCCGTACAACTAAAAAGAACAATCGTAAGTACTACAGGGAGAATATGACCTTGCTGTTTCAACATGATGGTATAAAAGGGGCTTGCAAAAGCAACATGTTAGGCAGAAACCCACTGTGCCTTGAGGAACAAGGCAAAGCAGCCTTTTAAAGATATTGGCTGACTCGAAAAGGATATGTGTGATCAATTCCTCTGTGAAAGACTTAATTTGTGGGAGATATTTAATTTGAGTTTCCATATGAAATTCACAAATGTATTGTGAATTGCTAAGTAAATTCTCCAATGATGATCTAAATAAATTATATAATGTAATAAGAGCTGATTACAAGGTCCTTAAGGACCTATCTTCAAACACAGGTAAGTGCATCTCGAAGCTATAGAACAGACAGTAAAAGGATGAGCTGGGGGATGTGGAGGCAGAGACAGAGACAGACAGAGGAGACAGAGATAGAGAGACAGACAAAGAAACAAAAGAGGTAGAGACAGAGAAGACAGAGACAAAGAGACAGACAGATGATAGACAGAGAAAAGATAGATTCCTTGAGTTCAAAGTTCTCAAATGAGCTTAGAATTTTATCCAAACATTAAAGTTGAGTAAATATCAGTTTAAAATATAACCAGAAACTCCCATAATGATGCTTTATTTTTACCCTAGTCAATTACAACTGTTGATTTGTAAGATATGAGGATTTACTGAGTTAACAAGACTCATTCTGAAATGTTTATAGACAAAAGAAAACAAAGATCACTTAAAAAAAATATTGCTCTTTTCTGAGATAGAAGCTCCACAATCATGGGTCATTTTATTTTATTTTTATTTTATTTTATTTTATTGAAAATAGTTCTTTTTCATACAATATATTTTGATTACAGTTTCCCCTCCTCTTCTCTTCCCACTTCCTATCCGCATTCCCTTTCATCTGAATGCCCACTCTTTCTGTCTCTCATTAGAAAATAGAAGGGTGTCTTAATAATAATAATATAATAAAATAAATCAAGAGAAGAATAGAATAAAATACAACAACAAAAGGGGAGGTCAAAGTTAAAGCACAAGATACACATATAGATGCAGAGACACATTCACGCACAGGGATTCCACAAAACCTCAAAACTGGAAGTCACAATATATACACAAAGGACCTATACGATAAAACAAAAATGCCCTGACTTAACACTAGAAGACAAAGAACCTCCAAAGGTGCTGTTGAGTTCACTTTCTGTTGGCCGTATACTGCTGGGCATGTGGCGTACACTTGAGTAGTTATTTCCACAGTGGGACTCCTTTGGAGAAAACCAATTTTTCATTTGCAAGTGTCTATAAATTGGAGATAACTTCCGGGTTAGGGATAGGAGCCTGTATCCATTTCCTACAGCTCAAGGACACCATTTGGTACAGCCCCACACAGACCTTATTCTTGCTGCCACAGTCTCTGCGAGTTTCTAAGTGCACCAGACCTGTTGTGTCTAGAAGGCCTTGATTCCTTGACACTTTCTGTCCTCTCTGTCCCTTATGATCTTTCCACTTCTGCAGAGTTCCCTGAGCCCTAACAGGCAGGGACAAAGACATCCCTTTAAAGACTGACTGACTATTCCAAGGTATTCCATTCTCAACAAATTTTCTGGCTGTAGGTCTCTGTGTTTGTTCCCATCTGTTACAGGAGGAAGCTTTTCACATGATGGCTAAGCATGTGAAATATAGCAGAATGTAGTTAGGAGTCATTTTATTGCTACATTCTTTTATCAATAGTAGCACAAGAGTAGTATTTGGTTTTACCCTGAGTATGTGGCCTATCTAGTCTCATTGGGTATGGGTTCCATCTCATGGAGTGAGCCCTCACTCAAATCAAATATTGGTTGGTTACTTCCACAGCTTTGTGCCACTGTTGCCCCTGCATATCTCGATTTATTGCTTGCTTGGTACCCTTCTCCTTTGGTAGCATCCAGATTACCTTCCTGTACCAATGACACTAGCATGTAGGGGTGAAGGCTCAATGGAGGCAGCAGCTTGACTTCCCTGTTCCATGCATTGTGTAGGTGTCTTCTACAATAGGGTCTTTCTGTCAGTTTGTTGAGAGCCACCAATAGCCTTGACAATAGTCTGGATTGTTTGGGGTTCCCACAGAACCCCTTTGGCCAAAACTCAATTAGGTATAACCAAATCTTTGTACTAGAAGCTTCATTTGATGCCATGAATGGTCCAGTTGGTTGGTTGTCTCCCCCATTATTTGCCAATTTCATTTTGAAAGCCTTCCTGCATGGATATATTTTAGGAAGCCTTTCCCCTATTAGGTTTCCATACTACCCTTCAAATGGCCTTTAATTTTAGCTGTCTCCCCCTGAATTCTCTCCCTCATTCTCCATTACCTCTCCTCTTTTTATCCCCTAGTTCTAGACCACCCCCTCTAGCCATCCAAAACTATCTATTCTATATTTCTTTCCCAGGGAGAGCTATATATCTACCCTAGTCCCATAATCTATACATAACTCTGTTGTTCTAAGGATTTTAGCTTGGTTATCATTGACTTCACACCTAATATTCACACATTCACAAATACATACCATATTTGTCTTTCTAGGTCTGGATTGCCTCACTCAGGGTGATTGTTTTCTAGTTCTATCCATTTATTTATCATTTTCATGATTTCATTTTTAACAGCTATGTAATATAAAAATCTGAAAAGCAGAAGAAGGGCCAAATCACTGGTTTCTCTTTTAAAATTCAGAGTAAACGTCCTCCTATACTATAGTTGCTATCTATGGCACTAACTAGAATTCAAATAAGAAAACTCCTGAGACTTAGTAAAACCCTTCATAAAGTTAAATAACATCTAGTTTTGCTATTTTTTTTTTTGAGGAAGATCAGGGCTATATGTTAAGAGATTTTTAAAAACCACTTTAGGTTACCTGCGTGGCCCAGCTGATTATCATAAATTCTCTGTTTCTAGAGTAATGAATACCTATTTGGCAAATGCATACCTACACCCTAGTCTAGCAGGGACAGCTGTTGCCCTATTTGAAGCCCAAGAAATCAGAACTTGTAGCCAGTTCCTGCAAGACAGAAGACTTCTGGCAAAAATGGCAATGTTCTCTTACAAAAATAGCAAGCCATCATCTGGATAAAGTCAGGAAGGCTGATGACTGCTGCCAAAGCGAGATTTTGTGGTGCTGATGGGAAGTCAATAGTAAATGGGACAGAAATCTCAATAAGGGATTATTTAGATTTTAGGAAGATGTGAAGCATGCTAGATTCCAAATATTTAAAACAATTGCTTAGGCAAGCTGTGATACTTTCTTTAAAAACATTCAAATATTTTTTTGTTAAGAATACAACTGAAAAATGCTGTATGTTAAAATAAAATCATATTTTTAATCAAGGATATTTGATTATGTACATTCTTTTGGGGGATTTTTACAAAGAAGTAGAACTGAAGAGGAAGGAAAGATAGGCAGGAAAGGTGAGATTAAGGATAGATCACATTTATTTACAACAATATAATGTGCTGATTATAAAACCCCACTGATCTGGAGATATAAAATGTAGCACATATTCTTCTAGAGAAAACAATCAGGCTCCGAGCAAATATAAATAAGTAAGGAGAAAAATAAGACTATTAATTCAAAAAAATTATTGTCATAACCTGGAAAGAAGAACTTCAAAGAATGTTATTCTAACAAAATCTCACAACACCTTATGAAACTAAAGCATAACTTTGAAATATATCCAAATTTCTTCTTGCAGGTTTATGTACAAGTCAGGCCAAGTATAAAAATGTAAGTATCATTATATTTCATATTACTACTCGGGAATTCTGGGAGGTTTTCACTTTCCAGGTATTCGGCAATGTAAATAAGATCCCACACTGAGAAATCAAGAATGATATTAAATTTCAAAAAAAAAAAAAAAGCAAAGCAGAGATGCACAAATTCCCCCAACAGAGAAAAATATTACTCCCAAGTCAACACGGCTGGACTGCCATATTTGAATAAACAAACATATCTGGAGAAGGAACTATCCGTTAATAGAGAGTCAGTCTGCAAGAAAAGCATACAAAAGGAGATTCGTAGTGGCAAACATTGGCAGTAGCTGTTCGAGCACTATCCAAGAGAAAGGAAGTTTTTGGATGTCAGTTCATCCTCTCCAGATGGAATAGAAAGCCATCTTTTCCACAGGGATGAATGTGAGGAGTGACATATCAAAGGATCTGGCATCATTACTGGTCCACCATCAGTTACCGTCAGTATCCTAAAATGGATGCAGCTAGATTCTTTATCTTGCTATATTTACATTTCAGTTTCTATAACTCTGCTTTGTCATCTCATTACATAATCTTCTGATACACATTACATATCGTTGTGGATAGAACATGTCATATGTTACAAGTTTCCTTACAAATGATTTTTTTTAGTATACCATTGTTACTTTATGAATCTGAGTTCTCTATAAAGGTGGAAACCACGAAAAGGCGATGTCTGTGGCACAAAGCTGTGAAGCACATGATCTGTTTAAAATTGTGCTGCTCCGTGTAGCTGATCTTAGAATTTGTTACTTAGAAGCTATCAGCACACTCCATCATCCAACACAGATTAAACTCATAGCACTGAAGGACATTTGTAATCATCTAGTGACTTTGTACCGCTATGAAGAAAAAAAACATAGATCGAAATGAAGCACTTCTGATGAGTTCTACTCAGACCAGGCCACTTAGACCGGTTGACAACTCCTTCCTGCACTAACGCATCTATTTTCTAAGCATATGTCCTCCTAGAAAGCACGCACAAAGTACTGATTTACATACATATAATTGTAAAATGTCAGAGTTCCTTCCCACAGAGCTGTAGAAATATCGTGAACTAGGCTATTTGTAGACCCTACTTATAGTTTGATAGTTTCCAAAGGCTTGTTCAATATCCCTAACTCTCTTTTCTAAAGCTAATTAAACACTTACCCAAAGCCTACGACAAGACCAAAAGTGATACTACTGAGCCCTAGAGATAGGAACCTCAGAGTGGTGTCAGGAGTAAAGGCTGATCTAGAGACTGACTCCCATGGCTGCAGTGTCTATACAGAATACTGTCTACAGAACAAAGACAAAGGCAATAAGCAAATCATTGTCATGCCTAGGTCAAATGCTTGGGTTAGATGGGAGATTTTTACAGCAGACAACTCACAGGGAGAGGGTACATTGAAATTTGAGAGGGCAGATGGTACATGGAGATTAACTTGGCTCCAGTTTGCAATCTGACTCCAATGACCAGGACAGAATCTAGTCCTGCTGTGGAAAATGTCAAATTCAGTTCCTAGGTCTATGGCAACTGGTTCTGCTAGGGTGTGTACAAAGAAAGCTACTTTAACATCTTTGGAAGGTCAGAACAATATAGGACCAAGTAAATGTAAGTCTAGTTTCAGAGTGTTTAGTTTCATATTCACCTCCAGGAGTTAGGTATGTTCTAAAGGCAGCGATGAGATTGGTCTTGTAGGCTGCTATTGACTTCAACTGCTGAGGTTATGCTTGATAGTAAAACTGCTCCCAAAGAAAGAGGTTTTAAAAACTAAGTCTTTACTATTGCTCATGAATTCTTACGACTCTGCTGACCTAGATCTAGGTCATCCTGCATTTGGTGTTTAGGAGTCTCCAGTCAGCTGACAAAGGTTAGCTGGAGATGGGCAGTCATAGTGATATTTTTTGTATTGTCTAGCGGCTGATTAGAAAGTTACTGGCACCTAGAGTTTTCATCATTTATAAGCCTAACTTGAGTCTATCTTCCTTTTTTCTATGGCACTGATCTGGGCTCCTAAAGAGCTATCAGGAGTGCTGAAGACTTGCAGAGACCTACATTCAACACTGACACACTTACATTCCTCCATCATTCCACTGCCCAACGCCACACACAGAGTTCAAAGTTAAGCAGTGGAAATGGAGTCCACGCTGGGTTAGCAAAGGCAGCAAAACTGCACAGAGGAAGTCTCCATGTGTACAAAAGTATAGAACTAACTGTGCTGTGCCATGTGACAATCTGCCACGTTTGGACCCGCAGACTCACTTGTTCAAAGGAAGGAGGTGGAGCCTAGGGCATAAGTGGGACCAGGTGGCATAAAAACTTTCTCCACTGTCAGCTATAAAATTGTTTTTCTTTTCCAACGCTGGTCTCAGTTATTGATAAGGGATAAGGATATTACAATGAAAGCTTTTAGATTGTGAGTAAGGAGGAGACTGCCTCACAGTGAGTTCAATATTGAGCAGGAGCTTGAAAAGCAGTTTCCTGTGGCTGCTTCTGTTAATTTAGTATCACTTGGTTCATTACAGTTACTTAGTATTTGCTCTTGTGCATCTAAAGGGAACAGATGTTTGATGGCAGCAGCAACCCTGAAAGGTCTGGGGAAGCCATTTTGCAAACAGATAACTTCCTTTCAATATCACATAGCTTTGAATATTCTCATTCTCTCTCCTTTTCCTTGCCCCTGTTCCTGTCCCCGTCCTTCTCCCTCTCCTTCCCTCTCCCTCTCCTCCCCTCTCCCTCTTCTGCCACCCTCCTTTATGTCCTCCCCCAGGGCTGATAAATTTATCAGTTTCTTCTAATCCTCCTGCTTAGAGATTCTTACCTGAGATAGAATCATTCCTGGTCTTATCCCAGTGAATATTTAAAAATTATGTAGCTTGCCTCAAGAAAGTTGGTTTAGGATGAAGTGCAAGGGTTTATGACATCAAGGAAAGGAGCAAAAAGTTAAGGAATATTCTACTGAACAACCTTCCTCGACCCCTTGATAATGTTTCCTAATTTATCTCTATATGTGTATAAAAAGGATGCTTTCTGTGTACCTTCTCTTTACGAACAACAGTATACTCCTATATAAAGAACATGCTTTTCCCTAAAGAATATCTTTTAATATTTGTTTTCTTTGTCCTATGAAAGCAAATAAACAAAAAGGGCCAATTCCTTATGGTCAAGTTAGGAAAAAAAACTACAGTAATCTTAGAGTTTTAAAAACAGTTTTTACTCCCATTTACATGTGGAATTTTAAAAACTCAAGTCATAAATGCAGAGAATAAGAGAGCACAAAAATACTTGGGACTGAGGAAGTGGCAATGAGGGGTTATTGAGTAAGGTTCTTTAGAGAAAGAAACTAGAAGGAATAGATGGATGTATAGGATTTATGGGGCTGAAGAGATGGCTCAGCAGAAAAGGTACTTCCTGCCAAGTCTGGCAGCCTGACTTCAATCCCTGGGACAAATACGATGGAGAAACCTTTTGCCATAAGTTGTCCTGAAAAGGAAGAAGCAGAGGATGTGAAACCACAACTGGACCCCAAAATGCACAGCAGACTAAATAGCAGTCTAGCAAATAAAAAGCCTGGTGCTAGGTATGGTTAACTCTTTTGAGATGTTGCTCAGAGGGGTCCCATAGATAACCCCACAAACTTTACAGGTTGCTGTCATTGTTCTTGATTACTCTCCAGAACTTGAAGCTAAAACTCTATTACTGAAGATGCAATATACTTGAGTCACAAGACATAAAGAATCGAAGCTAGTGCCAATCTGGAAGTGAGCCATCATACTGCTGGAAAGTTCATGCCTTCAAATCATTAGTATTGTTACCCAGCTGTAAACCCTGAGAACTATAATAATAACTGTCCTGGCAACACGTACTTTCTGATGCATTAGTGGCATGTACTTTGTAGGAGTAACCAACCAATTTTATTGGATTTAAAGCCTGTTCCACAAGAGGGAACCGTTATACTGTTAACTGGGCCCAATCCCACTGCTAGACAGGTCACAGGCCCTAGAGGGAACTTGATATTCTGCTAAACTAGCATAATGTTAAACAATTCCCAAGATCTTCATACTCATACATTAGGGCAGCTCTCAGCCTTCATCAGAGAAGCCAATTTTTGCAGTAGATGGTTATTGATACAGAACTCCACAACTAGTCAACATAGAGAGAACAAAAGACTGTGGTCTAGTCAACTCTAGACGTGAAATCTATGTCACACCCTTTCCCTCGAGGATCACCACAGGCCAAGAATTAGAAAGATAACAGGAGCTGTAACAGAGGTCGTGGATGTTTGCAGTAGCTGTAAGGCAGAACATGTCTATTTCATAAATTCATAGGAGCTCTGACTCCTTGTGTAAGAACTGTAAGGTAGGGCTAGCCCAAGTCCAGCAAGGATGGAGAAGGACTCCCATTCCTGCACTGAAGCTACTGGACGTTGATGGTTACTGACAAAGGCAGAGTCAACTTGTCTCAGAGGTGAGGCCACAGAGAGGCTTCTCATGCTCCAGTTGATGATACTACATCCATGCATGTATAAGCATGTTTTAGAAATAGAACACATGAGACTGGGAGCCGGAGAGGAAATAAGTGGAAAGCATTGAGAGGAATGGGAGCTGAGGGAATAGAGGGGGTTTGATCGACGCATGGAGTAAGCATGTGTAAAATTCTCAAACAGCATTTTTATTTTAAAATTTTTAAAAGTTCAATTAGAAAGAATAAACCATGGATCTACTGCACAATATACTAAGTATAGTTAAGAATGATGGCTACTTGGAAATGGCTAACCAAACAGATCTTCAAAGCTTTCACAAATGTAGGATAATGTGAAGCAATGCTTATATTAATTTATCTTCGTGTGTGTGTGTGTGTGTGTATGTGTGTGTGTGTGTGTGTGTGATACAATTCTATATATCAAAAGACACATATACTTAAATATATGCAATTTTATTGCAACTATATATGTAACTATAAAGTAAATATCTCAGAATGTTTTGATTGTTTCCCGTAATAAGCACAATCAAATGAAGGAAGTATCTCTAAATCATTTGCTAAACAACACATTTTTTTAAAAAAATAGTTTCAGTTTAAAGATGACCAGGGCATTATTTCTTCCCCTTAGAAACTCATAATCTACTAGTGTGGAGGAACTAAAAAGAACCATAAAATTGAATATTTTGTAGCATAATCAAGAAGCAGCCTGTCCAGTCGAATAGAAATGATGAGGACTATTGTTCAGAGCAGTTACAACAATGAAAATAAATTACGTAGCTGAAAAAAAACCCACATGCTCGCTGTTTTACCACACCTTGACAGAGACTTTAGAAGTAGCTTTAAATGTGTGTGTGCTGCTCACTTACTAGCGGAATATCACAAAGAAATAGGTGTGTTCCCAAGTATATCTCAGAAAGTTAACTTGGAGCCTTCCCTAAATGAGTTTTCAGTCCTTGTTTATTTGAGCTTTTGCTAGTCATGGAATAGTCATGAGATTAGAAATGCCATGTCTTGTCACATTTCCCTGGAACAAGTCTCTGCAATGAGGACACATATTACCTGGATAATTCTACACCTCACATTTCTACAAGTACATTTGAAAAGTTAATTAGGAACAATATATACGGTTTGGCAGGTAGTTACTGAAACAGCTCTGTAGTTTCATGAAATATATTAGATTTTGGTACACAAATAATATAATCATTTAATGGGTCAATTTCAATTACACTTTTCCACTTGGCACCTTGGAAATCATTTTCTCGAACATGGAGACATTAGTCTTTTTCATATTCCTATATGTATTTCAGGTTCCTGAGTAGAGCTGGAACTAAATTTAATAAATCTTTTCTTTATTTTCAGCCAAATGCCCTTTATTTGATGGATATTAATGACAAAACAATGTATTGATATCACAAATATTAAAAACAAGACAAAATATTTTGTAGCACAACCACAATATTTAGAAATGATTTTGAGATCCTTCAGAAGGCAATTTGGAACAGAAACAGCTGCCAAGTCATTATTGTTATTATTATTAAATAGTTTGAGATAACACATCTGGAAGGTAAAGTCAAATAAGACCTTAATCACGCTTTATATCAAGTTCTAAATGAGAGTAGAGAAAGTCAGAGCAGATAATGTTTGCTTTGATGCAAAGGTCATCCTCTGCTGTGGATATTACATAATACTTACAGTGACTGACTTTATCAGTGGCCTCTACTGTAAAACAGAACAGTGCCAGTAATAAAGAGACAGAGGATGGGGTTCTATTTTCCCTTTTAATTTTGATCCTTTCAAATCAATTCTAACCTTTCTTGGACCTTGTGGTCAGTCTTAGGAGCAGGGTGCCATTGAGCACAGTCCACTTGCTGCTCTGAGCATGGACAGAGGGTCAGTTCTGAACGAGAGCTCTACTGCCACTTTGTCTTTTTCAGTGTGTCTGCAGAATGAAGCGGTGCTCAATGATCCAGACCTGACCAAAAAAAAAAAGACCCTTCCTCTGCCTTGCCCTCCTGTGTGTGTGTGTGTGTGTGTGTGTGTGTGTGTGTGTGTGTGTGTGCATGTGTGTGTGTGAGAGAGAGAGAGAGAGAAAGAGAAAGAGAGAGAGGGGGAGAGAGAGAAGGAGAAGGAGAGAGGGAGATAGAGAGAGAAGGAGAGGGGGAGAGAGAGAGAGAGGAGAGAGAGAGAGAGAGAGAGGAGACTATTTTTATTCTTAGACACTAGAAGTGTTTTTTTTTTTCTTAAGGATGCTAAAGCCAACCTCAGGAGGCCATTTGGGAGTGACTACTGCTTGGCACCAAGGTAGTGTTTGACACGCTTGCCTTGTTCTACCGAAAGATGCAATAGGCAGACATTGCTCTTACAGACTGCCAACAGACTCAGCTTCTCTATGCACTTTTCAATGCTGTCTACATTCAGCGTTACAGTTCCAGGAGCACTGAAGGATCAGGGGTGACAACGCTTTCAGTAACTGGTTTATTGTCAATAGCAGGGGAATGTTTGTCTTTTCTGAAAGGGATCTAAACACAAAATTAAAAGTTAGAAAATCAGCAAGCATCAGTGTGAAATGTGTGTGTGTGTGTGTGTGTGTGTGTGTGTGTGTGTGTGTAGACAGAGAGAGAGAAAGAGAGAGAGAGAGAGAGAGAGAGGCAAACTTGCAGCTCCTTTATTTCTTCCACAAATATATTCACTAATTTGAGTTCTTAAGCATTTAAGCAAGAATTTATCCTAATCTTCTGAACAAATTTTTGGGAATGAGTTTAGCCCTCAGGATACTAACTGAATCAAGGTGAGGTCAGACTAAGGAATGGAAAAAGGGCTCCTGAACTGTGTCAGACAAAGGCACACAATCAAAAGGCAAGGAAAAGGAGAAAAGTGGTGGAGTGTGCTCTGAAGACGGTAAAAGCAGAAAGGTGGGGGAACCTGTGAGCAGAGCCAGGGAAGGTTACACGTATTTCTCAAGTAGATGTACGATTCAAGAAAATGCTAAGACTGTGTGTATCACCAAGGATGCCAGAATTAAATCTAAACTGCCAAAAGCATTCAAATTCCATTGTGTTTTAACTAGACCAACACAATCCTTTGAGATTATATATATATATATATATATATATATATATATATATGACACACACACATATATATGTATATAGCAATGTGCAGTGCAGGGAGATATATGCACATGTAAGAAGGAGGAAACTGTTATATCCTTCAAATCTCCTCCTGAACTTCCGCAGCACCACCCCCTTCCTATCCCCAATCCAGATATGTGGCTTTCCCTTTTCCTGTTCTTTAAGAAATGATGTCTGAGCAGCCTAGCCAGTCAGCAAGCATTAATGGGTTAAGAGGGTTGGAAACACATTTGATTTCATAGTTGACTGTTTGCATGACTACAGGTTAAGCTGTGATTAGATTTCCATTTACAGCTCCCTCATTTTCAGGCATTTAAAAATAACTCAGCCCTAAAAGTTCTCTCTAAATTGATTGAACTGGAGCTGGCCATTGAGTCGTAGATAACCCTCAACCTCAAAATACACAAACAAAATAGAAAAAAAAAACAATATGAAAGTTGAGGGAGGGCAACCCCTCAACTGGTGAGAGAGAGAAAGAGAGAGAGAGAGAGAGAGAGAGAGAGAGAGAGAGAGAGAGAAAGAGAGAGAGAGACTTTTTTTTATTCAGAAAAAAAGAAAGCCCTGTAGTTTGGGGAATACAAGCAAATAAATTCATGCCAGTTGTATCTAATTATTTTTAATCATGCTATAAAGACCTAAAATAAGATAATACATTCAACTCCTGCACTTGCAAGTGGCTTAGCACCCTCAGCCCACACATATACATGCATTACACATTCCTCTGCTTATAAATAGATAAGAATTCAATGGCTTTATGGTGGTTTTTTCAAAGTGAAAAAAATGGATATTTTACAATGATCTCTGGGGAAAATCCAAACGACTTTAGGAGACCTGATAAAATATCCGTTTTTCAGCCTTAAATTCAAGACTATTCAGGATTATCCCCAATTTGTCAATTTACTTCTGTCGAGCCACCTGTACCTACAAGGTTTCCTGCAGCATTCAGCAGGTAGTGTAGGAGTTCAGCAGGGAGCCCCAGTGGTGGCATCTCATTAGACCTTCAGCACAATACTGGTCTTTTTCTTCCCACCCAGGCTCCTCAGAAGAGGAACTGCTCTCTTGACCCATCCTATGACTTCCAGATTTCAATTTCCTAAAGCACTACAGCCTCTGATTATTGCATGGGGAAGATTTAAAGCACTGCTTTTCCTTGTGCCAAGGAACACAATGATGCTTTCAATAATGTTAAGATCAATGCGTGCTATTACTGCTACCAGGTTGTCCTTTCCTATGTCGGTATCCTGTCATCTGAAAGGTCATTTGTTCAGTGATTTTCCCATTGTAACAGAGGCATGAATATATTTACCAAAATAACACTAGTGAGTTGGTAGCAAACGATAAAAGCAAGACAAGAAGTTGGTAGAGTCAAACTTTAGTCTTTTGGGTTCCACTAACGAAGAGCCGAAGTCAGCAACACTGCAATGCCTTCACCTCGACAAAACATCCTCTCTGTCACTGCAGCATGTCTTGTCTTCCTAACATAAAGACGATAAATTGGATTTGCAGCCCATTCTTCTCTATCATCTTTCAGTTGTGTGATATCCATTTTTTGTAATTGCTGAATTGTTAATGTTCCTAATTGATCTTTCTGTCTTATGGTATTAATTTTTTATTTATGCCATGGTTTATGAGTAAGTTTTCAAAAGCTCAAAATGCTGAAGATCTAAAAAGATTGCAATAAGTGTACATTCTTCCTCAAGATGATGAATCTCAATTAACAGAGATTTAGACTTCACTTCCTCCTTCAAAGGGCTTATTATTGTCTTTTGTGCACGGTGCTTATTTAATTTAATGTGTGCACACATACATATCCACTTTCTATGTGCTACTCTCTGCAAGACCTTTACAAATATTAATCCATTTAATCTTTATAAGAGGTACCGTGATTAGTATCTCAAAAGAGAATGGGTTTGTTCAATAGTACATTGGTGACCGTGTTGGAATATATGTAGAAACATCCTAAACTCAAAGTCAAGCTAGGTCTTAACTGAGGTGTAAAAGTCTTGGCTGCCAACTCGTTGCAATTACCCCTTTACAGGGTAACCAAGTCATGGGCTAGAGCACTTCCCCCTGGTAGTAAAGACAGTGTTACCATTAGGTAATGTGCTTGAGTTACCTTTATCCCACTGGTTTTAAGGAAACGGGATATACACTGGAGTGTCTTGCTCCTGTGTGGTTCTGCTGCCTTTTCCTAGCATTCTGGATAAGGGACAGCAAACCCCTCTGCCATCAGCATCATCCCAATTTTCTGACTTTACTGTCCCCCACTGAGCCTATGAAATTCAGGCTTAAAGCTTATTTATTAGGCAGACACTTCACATAATTCATCTTTTCTTTCTAGTGTTCACTATAGTTCTTGACTCACAGTAGGAGCTCAATAAATATTGATTTGAAATGATGACTAAAATTAGGTGATAATCAAATAAAGGTTATCATCCTTACGCCTACTCTTCTGGTTTTAAAGTGAAATAAATTAATAGGTCTCATTTACTCATCAGAAATTAAATTCTAGAATGTTTAATGAATCAGGATGTATCGTACCTTGCCAAATTCATGTACCATTTTTCCCTGTCTCTGGAATTTTCCTGGTTATTGCTGACATTTTACCTATTATAACATTCCCAACAAAGAAAACAGAGGAGACAATATGCAGTTAATAGCTTTTGAAGTGAATCAATTTATTGTCATAGTAACCAAAATTTACAAAACAGATCAATTAGGGAAAGATATAAATTCAAGCTAAGAAGAGAATGTTCCTAGGGAAAAAAATGAATTATTCTATGCTTCAGAAAACTGACAAAGAGATTCTTTCTGTCTCACATGAATTTCACAGAAAAAAAAAAAAAAAAAAAAAAAAAAAACCTTTCCAGACCTCAAGCGAATACAAGAGCAAAGCAGGACAAAGAGAGGATAGTGACATCCACACACATAGCAATGACTGCCTGACTTCCTGCGCTATCCTTACTCACTCCTTCACCTACAGATTCCTTCTAGTTCCAGAACGTTCCTCCTAGGTTGACGGGAGCCCTGCATCTCTACCCATATGGCACTCAGCATGCACAGTGACCACTGATATATAATCATAGTTTGTTTCTCCCCCCAGCTTGAAAGTGAGTGCCATAACTGCAGAGGCCGGAACTGTTTTTGATCTTACGTACACTGAGGGATCATCACAATATCTGCATCTAAAAAAACGTCCTTTATTCAAAATATTTTTCTTGGAAATATGACAGACAGTATCTTCAGAAATATTCAAATTACATATATTAATCAACTATTATTTTTGTCTGTGTGCTTTGAAACACGTGCTTTTTTGAGGGTAATGTACTAGAATTGAGGAGAAATAATTTTTAAAACAAGCTCAAATACCATGGTCCAGTTGTGTGGCATCAAGATTGGACTGCGAAGTTTTGTCTCTAGATAGAATTTAGATTTCTACAAACAGTCGTGCTCAGGTGTCATAGAAGTTAACAACAACAATCCAATGGCCTCTTCATACTGTTAAAGCAGCCAGAGTGGACTAGGCATTGCAGTGTAGCCCCTGAGAGGAAGAGGCAGAAGTATGGGAAGTTCCAGGTCCTTATGATTCCTTATAATTTTGAAGCCAAAATTTTGGCTTCACTTGGCTAGTGATGTGTCTAAATAAACAAGAAAACAAGGGAAGAAGTGTGGAATGGTGGAGGGAGTGGAAAGGGGAGTAGGAGCAAGAGAAGGATGAATAGCAAAAAATAACTAGTCTTCGGGGTGGTTGGAGCCCCAGGGAGATGTCACCAGGACCCTCTTTTACCAGCAGTCAACAAACTGAGTAAAGTCAGTCATCACCAGTTTCTCGAGACTTTCCTCTTGCCCTTGATAAAAGCGATTGGCATTGACCTTAGAGCATGAATAATTTTATTGTAAGAGACCCCTTGGATCTGGCTTAATTCATAAGAAAGCAAGGGTGCTGCATAGAAACTAATCACTTATCTCACTTGGCGCCATCTATGATGAGATACAAGAGTGTCCAGATGATTTAGTGGGAACGGAGTGACAGACGTGGGTTTCCACAGTGCTCAGACAAGAGGTCAGACTTTTTTTTTTTTTTTTTCAGAAAGAAACGTGAGGTCTGCTTTCATTACCTAACATGTTTAAAGCTCGAAGAATGACTAAGTGTCTTCTCTTCTGGCAGGAAGTCACTTCCTTAGAAGTCTGAGTCATCAACACAGCAGAACCAGACTCAGAACAGTCAGACCCACGACAGTCCTCTCACTGAACAGAGAAATGCGGTTAAGTCGCCCTTCCTCTGCTCTCTCATTCTCACATCCTGCTTTCTTCACATGCTAAGTTCGTGCTGAGTCCTGTCAGCAATTTTGGCCCCTTGTTCACACTCAATAGTAAAAGAAAAGTGGGCCTGATTTTTAGCCCCACCAAGAACACACAGCAAGGAAGAAAGTTCCCAGTGCAATCCAATTGGAATGCTGCTGCCCCTCACTGGAAATCCTAAATGTAGGGTCTGCCCAAAGCACAACAAAACTGGGTTTACAGACTCCTGATTGCTTGGTTGCAGGCATATCCCACCATGCCCACTTTTATGAGGTGGCGGTGATCAAACTTAGACTTCATCTTCATGCATGATAGACAAGGACTCTGCCAACTGAGCTACATCCCAACCCCTACCCCTACCCCTACCCCTCCTTCCTTCTTCTGCCTTTATTCATGGAAAGAAATTCCAGTGTAGTGACTGCACTGACTCCAGCCCCAATTCAGTTCCTGGTGTGCTGGCGAACTTTCACTGCGTTTTCTCTGCATGTATTTCCCTCCACCATCCTTCCCACAGGATAGATTTCTTTGAATTATGACCTAGAACTCTCTCTAGAATTTTGAATATTTACATGTCTTCCCAGTGAAGGAGGTCCTGGAGACTAACTGCAGTGAGACTTGAGATCACACCGTGCATACTTACCCCTCCTAGAGACACTGTATCTAACAGCTAATGATTTACAACCTCAGCATTTTATAAAGTAGATGGAGTCAACTGCTGAGCATCAAGAATAAGATCCTAAGCCAGACATAAAATGTCTGTAATCTCAGCAAGTGGGAGGCCGAGGCAGGAGGATCATGAGTTCTAGGCCAGCCTGGGCTACAGAATGATGAACTGACCCATATCTATAGTCTTGTAAGACGTCCTGATGAACCAACCTAAATAAATTGGTTTTAAATTACACACACTATAACATGAATTATGTCCAATTAAATCCAAACTTGCTTATTTTCAGTCTTAACAGGCGTGCTATCATTTTATTTGGTCACATTCTCTTTGATAGTAATTTTCTCTACTTTTATATAAAGCTTGTCACTTGAAATTTTGGGGCATGCTATCTGATGGCATCTACTCAGACAAGCGGGGAAAACCCGGATACATATTGTTTGCATTTTCTGATTCTTGCATTCATCTTCTGGTTACTGTATTGGGGTGACAGCTTTTCAATCAAAGCCAATTCTCTTCAGCCAAACTTATTGTAGTCTCTCACTTATCCATCAAAATCACATTCAAGACCTGTTAAAGCCCTATCAGAAGATCTTCATTCACTATGTTTTGTGATTTAATAAATGTATTGTAAAATAATAGCAATAAGAAAGAATCCAGTGTTGTGGTAGAAATTCTAAGTTATCATCAATTTTGCTTCTAATGCTCTTAAATCCAGCACTGAATAATCCAATCTAGTGTTTCTTGAAGCTTTGGATCAGGTGTTCGGAATGCAAATATTTCCCTTTAAGATGTGGAATCTAATTTCCTCCCTATTTGAAACTTTAAAAGTCTTCTACCATTTCTTTCACCTTTTCATCATTCTTCTGAGTTTAACCATCACATTTGAATCTCTTAAAATGAAAGTTGCTATTCCTGGGGACTTGTCATTTTATATTCTCTTGGTACACTTTTCATCTGCACGACTTGCTAATCTCCGCTACTCCTGGATTCTTCTATTACTTCTAGTACAAAGAAGATTTCCACCGACAGAGAAAATAGGGTACTATAGTTCTTTTTGTTGATTGGGACAATCTACAGACTGCCCTGTGTAGAAGACCTCATCCCATTCACTGTCATCTCCGATTAGACAGTAGAAACTCCATAATATAACCCAGCTATGATGATGACAGCCTGCAAGGGTGTCTTACACCAAACTCCCGACCTTGCTTCTTGTTCTCAAAGAAGACTTCTCTTGGATTGAGGATTCCATTTGGTGTTCTACATACTGCCCTGTATATTCTACATCACTAAAGCAGGCCTGTCCAAGTTTTCACTTTCTTGGGGGCCAAGAAACATTAAAAGATGATTTTAGTTGTATCATTTTCTCCAGTACCATTGTTTTATAAAGTGACATTTAGAGAAGAATGAAGACTGTCAGTTAAGATGTTGTAGTTAGGAGAATTCTTCTACAACCTTTAAGGCCAGCCTGGGCAAAAACCCACAAACAGAACAAAATAGAAAGTCAAGGCGATAGCTCAATGTTTAAAAACGCTTGCCCAGCAAGCCAACAACCTCAGTTCAGATTCACAGAATTCATGTCAAAAGAATGCTGTGTTGTCACACATCAGGAATCACAGCACTTCTGGGGTGAGATGAGAGATGGAGGCAGAAAAATAGTCTTGAAACTCATGGACCAGCTATTCTAGAAGTCATAGGCACAGTTAGAGAAATAACAAAAGACACTCTGTCTCAGGTAGGAAAAAGGTGGGAAACAACTGTGGAATTTTGTCCCATGACCTTCAGAAGAACTCAGTGGCATTCATATATCAACACACACACATATATACTAAAATAGCCAAGAATATAAATATTTCTGATTTTTAGTAATTTTCATAAAATTCAGCCTTTAAAATTTTTGTTCTAAAATAGGATCTTTATAGTGCTGTTCTGCCATGTTGTTTTGTTTCATTTCTGGTTTAAACACAGAAGTATTTCTTACAAGTGTCTTTTCATTATCACATAGGATTTGCACTCCTAGGTAATTTAATTTAACGTTGTCAACTCTACCCTGACTAGTTGTCAGCTGATGAAGTACAACAGTGTAGAAAATACCAACTTCTTAGAGTAGTTCCTTCTTCTTAGATTTAGAGTATTATGGGACTGTGCTGAACTCCTTTTTACTTTAGATTTTAGTTGTGTTCTGTTTTTTAAATTTGTCATCCTTAAACATTATACACATCACATCTGGCCACTCTCTTATTGTTTTTTCCTAACTGATTTGGTCAGGAATCTTTTGGTCTGAAGTCTTGCAGTTCTAACTGACTAAGAAAAAAAGGGTTGTGTAGGTGCCTGTCTGTGCC
>JANHMN010000012.1:57717337-57765296 GCA_030674055.1 Rhabdomys pumilio
GTGTGTGTGTGTGTGTGTGTGTGTGTGTGTGTGTGTGTGTGTGTGTAGTCAATAGCCCCAAGAAGAATTCTCAACAGGTATTTAAAACAGGTTTTCACAGTGCTATTGGTCTCTGGCTCCAGTTTTCTGCAGCTCCTGGACTTTGACCTTAGATCGCTAAGACACTGTGCCCCTCAAGGTGTCTTCCTCCTTTACCAACACCCAACCCAGTGAGCCGCACTCACTGAGAGAATCTCTTTAAGCTCCAAACCTACACCCTGTTTGTTTCTGCCTCACTTAATGAATGTCAGACATGGCCTCTGATACAGGGTGGGTACTCTCTTTAGCCAACCTTTGAAAGAATGAATGAATTCTTGTCACAACCCATGCTCTAGGCCAGAGGCTTTGTAGGTCTTTTCTTAAAATATATAGCTAAATTAAGACTAAAACAGCAGTTATTTTAAGTTCCACCTTTTTCAATTGCTTTGAACTAAATTGATTTTTTTTCAAGATCCCAATTCTTGGCTGATAGGACTTTGAGTCTTAGTTCTTGGGGCACCTCTCACCCCATGAGTTTGTGTGATGACACATGTTTAACTTCCGCCAGACATTTGTTTGGGAAGGAGACCCTTTCCCCCATGTTTCCTGCAAACCCTGTATGTCCTGGTCCACAGTAAACAACTGAGGACTAGCCAAGGCTTCTGGTCTCAGCCAGCACCATTTCTGTTGAACCTTTAGAGATACTCCTCCCAGAATTGATTCTGTATCTCACAGGCATTCTCTACCCAAAGCTTTTCCTGCCTCTGACCCTTGTCTCTCAGAGGTCTCCATTTCTACCAACCCCAGTCAAGGTATTCCTAAATCTCTGTGCAAAACTGTAATTTCCTTGACAGGTCTGTTCCTGGGATGAATGTGAACAAACAAAGATAATAATATTCTTCCAAAATTAATAGTTTATCCTCTTATTTCATTAGTCCGTGTTATATAATCTCTTCCTCAAAAGGAGGGCAAAAGAAAACTGGGCTATTCTGACCCTTACTCAGTAAGTTCATGGCAGGCATTGTGGTTGTGTCCATCTGGCTCCTGTGTATCCTTCATTTTCTGGGTCAGCACAAAATGTGTTGTGGTCTTTGACTCCAGTTTATTTCTCTTTATATATTCTTCCTGCTCTTACCAGAGGGGACAATAGTAAGTTCATCCAAGTAATTAGTTTGGGAGCAAAAGCCTGAGAATTGTGCTCTCAGCTCAGTATGCATGACAGCACTAGTGGGCTCCTGTAATTTAACCAATGAGCAGTACTCTGACTGGCAGCTTGATTGTTGGGCATTGCCATTTTTTCTCCCAGTCTAGGTGCTAATAAATGCTATCATAAGTTTCATTCTATTCCTCAGATGAAATACAGATATCCTGCAGTGTTCATGCACAGACTGAATACAAGAATCTTTCTGTCAGAAGTATCAAACCTTTAACATAATCTTTGTCCCAAATTAATGGTCACTAACTCCATTAAAAGTTCATCTTGTATGCCTTTAAGTCAAGCTGTGTAGTATATGAAGTCAAGCTATGACATTGAACATATTTTACACAAGAAACATTTCACTCTTTAAAACAATAATCAGAGACCCAATTGTCTACTTAAAAATTTTGACAAGTCTGTAGAGACATGAAATAATAGGTGGTGATCTGGTCAACTAAAGCCAGTGAGAATTATTTAAACCCTGTGCTCAAGCTACCTACTCTGTAGAAATGAGTTGGTCTATATAAGCTCAGGTCCAGTCAGGCATTGCATTGGCTGCAACATGAAAATAAGAGAAAAATTAATGTTTTTCACATTGACAACGAAGCCAGGAATAGTCACAGAGAGCATCTGAGAAGTAATATTGACCTTCCTCCACTTTTTTTCTTCTGGAAAAGGTTAGATTTTTGATACTGTTTTGGTACCTATATCATGTCCTGGATGGAAGCAATTCAGAGAAAAATAGGACAGATAGAGATCCCTTCTAAGGTCAATGTTTAAATTTTCAATTCAGTTTTATTTAATGCAGAGGGGATAACAGGTATCCCTGTTCTTTACTACAGGCTCCAACCAAGTTCTGCGTTCCCCAGCATACTTGTATTTTTTAACATATAGAAATTCTTTGAGGCGAATACCAGCACTGAAATAATACTGTGTACTCAGTGTTTCTATTAAAGTTTTGGTAGCAGCGTTGAGGAAGAAAGAGAGGCTCCAGATGCCGCTGTGAAGATTTAAGTCCTCTGAGATAAGATGGCCTCCTTCATTAACTCATTTCTTCCACCTCCTAGGTTTAGAAAAGTATGAATAGTCTTTAGCCTCATTCTAAAATCCATTTGAAATTACCTTGCATACAGTAAGGCAACTAAATTTGAAGTTTAAAATAAGACAATCCTTGCAGGGAAAATCAGCCACTTATCAGTAGCGTTCCATGCAGCTCATTGGAAATTCAGAATTTGGAACACAAATTTAGAGTATTGAACATGGCATTATTCATTGCCTGGCACGGAGTCACACAAGGCAGTTAGCCAAACAAGCTATCTCTCTACTTACAGGTGAAACAACGGTTTGGAGAATCTTAAAAATTTGAAAACATTCATAAATCAAAATAGGAGGTTTTCTAAGGGGGCGAGGAAACACTCTGCCAAGTTAAACAAACTAAAGAAGAAAACAAGCCCGCTGTTAAAATGGTTTTCATGACAGATGCTTACACTTCTTCAAACAATATCAATTAGTGTCTTTAGAGTAGACTTCCCAAAGATGATATTTCAATCAGCATATTTTCTGGATGTAAAGAGCTTTCCTTCATTGTTTCAGGCTGCAGAAAATAAGACAATAGCTCTCAGGAGCTTTGCAGAATGGTGGGGCTCCTCCCTTAAAGGAACTCATCTCTAACTGCATGAACTGGCCTAAAAGCTAGAGCACCTCCAGAGCCTCTAAGGGAAAATGTCGCCACTTGTCAACAGCAGGATTTCTTAATGTGTGAAGGTTCAGATTCTGTATTCACTTTGTCATTACTCAAAGCAGTTTGAGCTTCTTAGGAGTACCCACTGTTTTCCTTGTCCTGTGGGAACATTCCGTCTTCTCACCTGGTTAAGAGGCTACATAAAGAAGATGCATGAAAAGATATGGAATCCTAAAGGAAAGAATAACAGAAAATGGACTTTTTTGTACGTGAGTTGGCTTCCACACTTGGCTTTATTACCAAAGGCCTAGATAGCAGAGTAAGCCAAAGAAAGGAGGTTAATACTCATTGGAAACAGGGAGTTTCGAAGACCAAGGTGCTGCTGTGGGGAAGACTCCTAGTCTTGGCTCTGGGGAGAAATTTAAATTTGATGTATGAGAATCTCTAGAGTTTCTGGTAAGAGGGTACAGCTGAGGTGCATAGTGGTGTGGGGAGGGGTCCTGGATGAGTCCTGTAGTTCCACAAAAGACATAAATTGTTCAAATCAGTCTTTTAGTTAGCTGTATCCTTGACTATTCCATTATGTAAAAGTCTGGGTTCTTCATAGTACTGGGTTTCACTCCTGTTCGTGTCTATACAAGCAAGCTAAATCATCTGTGTCCAAAATCAGAGTTCTAATTCTGGATCTTCAAGAACTATCCATAAAATGAAATCACAAAGACCCCTCTTAACACGTTCAAGGTTGGAATAAAGGATGCCTCCTCTAAATCATCTAACCAGATGACACTTCAATGTCCTCAGTGGCCACAAAACAGGTCAGCTAAGGAGAAGAGCTGTTAAGCATGTATGTTATGCTTATTTCTTCCGAAGATTTACAAGTTAGCCCTCAGCTCAGCTCCTCCTGTTCACAGCTACTAAGGCAGACTCTTCTTTTTCCTATGTTCAATCCATTTGCTCTTCAACAGTGATAGATGCAAACTGGCTTCCTTAAAATGCTTCATGTGCTCAGTTGACCTTGAAGCTCCTCCAGCCTGATACATCCCAAGTTCCTGCAGGACATTCTGCAGTGCTGACCACAAGACTTACTCTGCTGTCTTTGCTTCCCAGAAAGCAAAGGACTAGGATTTTGAGACTTCACTTGGCTGCAGGCTGGTGAAGACTTGGCAAGGCTGGTAGATCTAGATGTTATTATCCAAGACTTGATCAATGGTTCAGCGGTTAAGAGCACTGGCTGCTCATCCAGAGGACCTAACTTCAATTCCAACCACTTACATATGGTCACAGCCATATGTAACTCCAGTCCTTAGGGATCTGATGCCCTCTTCTGGCCTCCACAGGCAGCAGATATGCTTGTGATACACAGACACACATGTAAGCAAACACATCTACAAAATAAAAATAAATATTAATTTGTTTATTTTTAATATTTATTTAATATTTTTAGTAAATGTCATTATTCTTTGACTACTAAGAATGCTCTTTCACTGTATCTTTAATAGTTTATTTTCTCTCCTATCATTTTCTTCATATAGCTGTGGTAACTCTGCTCTCTTGTTTTTACTCCTCCTTTATTACCTCTCCCTCCTTTTCATATACTCTCCTTTTTTCTCCTACTCTTTCTATCTTCTCACTTTAAAAAAACAATGAGAACTTCTTCTAGAATAACTGTATGGCTTACCTACCCTCTCCTCCTGTATGTTTTGGTTTTGACTTTTCATTTTTTTTTTATTTCCTTCCGAAATATCTTCTCAGTTATATCGCTCATCTTGGCATTGAACTTTTAGTATCTGTTTCCACTTTAAAGAATAAATGCTAAGAGCCCGTTCTCTGCATATGGCACCCTGAATATGATGCATGCCCTGCACTCAGGACCTTCTCTTGCCTCTCCTTAGAATGCCAAATACAGCATCTCTGAAATGTCTGCAGCGTTAATCCAATCTTCTTATTGCCCGTCTCCATCCTTCCGAACCTCCTTTGTTTTGCTGTCTTCTGCCTGAAGGCTTTATCTCTTGGTCCTTTTGGGTTTTTTTTAGCAAGGATTTAAGAACTGGTTGAAGTCATCTGTGCACATGGGTGGGGCTTGTTCAATAGTGAGCTTCAGTAAAAGACTCTTAGTTGAGAAGTTGTTTCTGCTGACTGCCAGGGTTGCAGAAATCCTCACAAGTCTCTAGATCCTTTTTCTCTTGAGTGGCTCCTTTGCTTGAAGAAAAACTCTTTTCTCTCTTGTCTGAAAAAGAGTT
The DNA here is from genome assembly GCA_030674055.1 of Rhabdomys pumilio. Taxonomy (NCBI): domain Eukaryota; kingdom Metazoa; phylum Chordata; class Mammalia; order Rodentia; family Muridae; genus Rhabdomys; species Rhabdomys pumilio. The sequence goes on from JANHMN010000012.1 coordinate 57,722,475, forward strand.
GCTGTTAGTTCGTGCTGTGGAGGTGAAGATAGAGAAAGGGTTAGAGGGTTTTTTTTTTTTTTTCAGCATGAAGCCATCACTTAATCCCCTTGTGTTTATTCGGTACCTCCCCTCCCTCTGCTCTGCCTAATGGCACAGATTCTACATCCTCTGGGGCAATATTCCCAGAAACTAAATCTTCAGTCTTAGGCTGGGATGAAGGAGGAAATATAATGAGTGTTATCATTTGATTTAAAGCTGTAAGCAAGCCAGCACTGAACTCATGCCTCTATTCTTACCTTCAAAACCAGACTACCTCGAATGCCCGACTCCCAGAAGGACATAAAAGGAGTCATACATTGTCCTGTGTTGGCTTTTATACCATTTCTAAGAAAACACAACTCTCAGCTTTTTCTGCTCAGCTTAGTCTGGTCCCTTATCGTTTACTTAGCTGCTTTTGCAACTCTTTCTGGACATGGCTGACCTTCTGTCAACTCCTCTCAAGATCTCTTGTGTTTTGTATTTTTATCTTTCTGTCATTTATTGAAATTCATATAAAAAAACTGAAATAAACAGGAGCGGTCAAATTGCCAGTTTAAATAAAAAATTTTGGATAGTTTGCCAATAAGTCTGACAATGTCATGAGCACAGAGTTAAGAGTTTCATCTCTCATCATGATCCACACTGGACATATGGGAATCCAGCCCTGTGTGCAGTCCTACTGGTCACTGACAACATTGCTACTGCAATGAATAAATATTGTTTCTGTGAGTGCTGGTGAGGGTGTCGATACCACCGTGTTTGTACAGATGCTGTAAAATACTATCATCGCATCAGTCTCAAAGGGTAAACTAAATGGAGTATCTCCTCCCTGGAAATTCTAAATGTAACAACTACCCTGGCTTTTCCATCAGGCATCCCAGGGAAAGAAATGATAAATTACAGAATGTCACAACCTTTATCTGAGATATCTAGGTGCGATAATATGCTGGGTGTAGTTATGCATTTCTATAGTCCCAGCATTCTGATGAAGGCTGAGGCAAGAGGATCAGCACTTGTTTGAGACTACCTTGTTCTTCGCTGTGAGTTTTGGCTCAGTCTGATCTAACAGAATGAGACCCTAAATCAAGATAAAAGAATGCAGCACAGAGCAAATATATCTTGCTTTACTTTACCTTCCTGCCTCCCAAATGTCCTCTTTCAGAACACTCTTTGCTGCCCCCCTCATTCGATTAATTCATCACCAATCACCTTGTTTCAACCTATTAATAATCATGATCTTTATATTAATAATAGCTAGACTTATTGAGTGTCTATGGCAACCATGTACTATGTTTTCACATATATAATCACCTGTCTCTGAATCTCATTAGGTGATGTTCTCATGTGTGCTATGCAGTGCATGATGCACGATCTCATGTACTATTTAAAGCAAATCTATAAGGAAGAAGCCCCAATCTTTTCCACTGTCCATGTGAAAAATACTGAGGAATACTTTGTACAACACTTTGTCAGACGACTTCCCAATATCTCAGGACCACTTGAGTCATTCTCAAATAATGCAAGGGTTAGGACACACAGAGAGCCAGAGGTCTTTGAGGAAACAGCCTGGTTTTGATGTGCTTTGGATTCTTTCCATAAAATGTATGCAGTAATAGCAATTGTTGATAGGATCAAATAAATTAATATCTGTAAAGTACCTTAAAAAGAACTTGCATTAATTAGTAAATGCACACTACTGCTATATGGTCCCATAGCTGCTGGCTCATTTCTTCTATGAACAGGACCTTCTATCTGAATCTGAGTTGTGAACATGTGTTTCAAAATGCATTGGCCTTGTCGAGTAAACGCCCCACTACCACTACTACCACTACCACCAGCAGCAGCAGCACCACACCTTCTCTAGTATGTAAAAACTTTGAAACAAATTGTTTAACAGTTGAGATGATAGCACCACAGAGTCTAGGTCTTGGCCCATAGTCAAACATTCCAAACAGATGACTTCCTAGGCTCTTTTTCCCTTGCAACAGGGTAGGTTGCTGACACCCTACCCTGTTGCAATAATAAATGATAAATGTAGAATCCGGATTTTTGTTTTCACTCACCTTCAGTGGGACTGTGAGCCCAAAGAGGACAAGGATCATGACTGTGCTGCTTAGGGTTTTGTATACTCCCACTTAGAGCAGAATATGAAATATGCTTCCTAAACGTCTGATAAAGTAGTGAACCAATGAAGAATTCGTGTAACCCTTGAATCCCTCTGCATGACTTTCACCACAGGCAAAGAAAAGGGGGGGAGGGTGATAGAGGACTAATCACTCAGCTCCCGGCAGAATAATAGTCACAGTTTACAGTAAAGGCAAATATGAAAATGGGCTCCCTCAGAGGGGCCAACTGCAAAACAGTGTTCATGATTTTCTGAGCCTAGATGAGCTGATAAATTCCTAAGTTTCCATCACCAAATGGGTTAGTGGGAAAGTCGAATGAGATCATGGGCATGTAACCACTCTGTGAGCTTAAAGCTGCCTGTTGTGATGGTTGCTAGGAAAGAACTTTCTCAGGCCATAGCAATCTGAAAGTACAGTTGAGACATTAGTTTAATAAACCTGTCATTCTCTGGGGTGTTTCATGAACTGTTGCCAGCCACACAATCGTAAGTGCCTGTTAGATTCCTTGTGGATGACGAATAAATATAGATTGTGTGAGTCATGAAGCCGACGGGATCGGAGGAAGCAGGAAACTGTCTCCAAGTCCTTAGAAGACAAAGAGAATTGGAAAGCTCAGAAAAGTTTTGGGAACTTCCCAATGCACAGAAGCCAGCATTACAAAAAACCAAACCAAAGTGACCGCTCTGTCTGCTCAGCAAGAGGACAAACGGAAAAATCTCATATCAGTTAAGACAGGAAAAGAGAAAAACAAGTTTCATACTATCTAAAGACAAGTGATCACTTCCTCCACTAACCAGTTTGGTTGGTTTATTAATTCATCTGTTTATTTATTCAACAAATCAAAAAGGTGCATATCATCTACCCTGTGCTGGGCTCTGTGCTTGGCATTGGCAAAACTAAGTGCAATGTACCCACACAGAGCTTGTAGTTGAAGAGACATCAGTAGCCACTCTGTGCCTTTGGCTCTAGGTTGGAACAGCCTACTTTCTTGCTCTAGGCTTGTTTCATTAAAGAAACTATGGTGGTCAACAAAATGTAGTTGCAGGGGTGTGTGTGTGTGTGTGTGTGTGTGTGTGTGTGTGTGTGCAAGTGTGTGTGCACAAAATACATGTGGAGGCCAGAGAACAGCTTCTATCACTTGGGTTCTAGGGACAAAACTCCCGTTGTCAGGCTTGACAGCAAGCACTTTTACCCACTGAGCCATCTTCACTTGTTGCCTTACCAAACACAATATTTCCCAACCCCCATGTTGTCTTGCTGTTTTTCGCTGTGGAAAGAATAAAAATGATAGGGGATCGTTGGCATAAAGATGCGGTAATCTCCGCCCTGACTTCCCATTCTTCCTGCTGACAAGGATACCTAAAGGATTGCTGACTGCAAAGAAAACAGAAACTTTTGTTCTGTCGGCATTTTGAAATGTATTGGTTAAAGCCACTAGCATTTCGCTCATATTAAAAGTAACCTGGGTAAAGAGGAGAAAAGAAGGAAAGTCACAGGAGCGTGGCGTGCGCAGGGAGAGTGAATAATCCCTGTGCTTTGGAGGATGGATGTGGGAGGGAAGGAGATCAACTGGAAAGGTAATTTGGATCTGTGAATGACAGGCACAAAGTTTGAACTCTCAAATAAACAGAGTTCCAGAGAGAGATCAGATATGTGATACATATCTCCTTTAAAGCCAATAGAATGTTTGTACTTCCCATGTGTGCAGTGGTCAGGAAAAATCCTGGGTCTTGGATAACAACTTGTTCATGACTATTAAATAAAAAAAGCCCATGCTCACCTGCCCTTGGAACATCTGGCCCTCCATATTCTTACACACGTACATAAGTACACACGTATACGTTTGTGCACATTCACATGCATAGCCACAAAGCACTCACATTTAGACATGTAGGTACACTGTACACACATAGAAGCGTATGTGTATGCACACATGAAATATAAGTGTGCAGATGTGTGAAGTTGGATGCATATGCACACAAATGTATTTTACACACAAAGCTTTACACTTCACAACATTAGAAATACTGTACTCCCTTATAGAGACAACTAAATAGCTATGTATTGATTTCTCAGATTCAGTCTGCTTTGACAGTGACCTGCACATTGTCATTAGGAGATGGGGAGTGGCACTTTCTTTAACTATAGCACTTGTTTATTCCTACCTGTGTTGTAACACCACTGTGAATCCAACTTTTCTTATTTGCCTCCCGAAACACAATTGGTAACAGAAAGGGTCTTGCTCAAGGGAAAGCAGAAAGCACTTTTCATTTTTAATTTCATTTCCCTTCCCTTTCACCTTGTTCTTAAAACACATTCTTCCACAGAGTCCACAGAGCCCCCTCAGATAAGTTCAGAAGGTCCCCAGAGCTGCCAACAGATCTCCTCCAGCGAAAAACGTATGCGAAAGGCCGGCTGCTACCCAGAGGGATGCGGCAGATGGCAGGGTCATTGTGCCCAGCTCAGATGGCTTACCCAGGTGGAGAGGTATCAGGGAGCTGGAAGCAGAGCTCTGGAAATTATTCCTGGCCTGCTTCACCTTCTCACGCTGATGATCCCACATCCTTCTGATATGTGAATTTTAGAGGCTGGAGAGCCCAGATGCAAGGTTTGATTTCTCCTGGAGAGAACAACTTGGTTTGAGCCCCTGGATACTGTTTCAATGGGGGATATTATGGCTACAGCACTGAGCATTGTTTGCTAGCAGTCACTGGTGCTGAAATCAGTCTAATTTTCTCACCTTCGTATGATGCTGACTTTCAAATGCTTACCTCAGAGCCATCTTTAACTGGCACACATAAGCCAACAACAGCTAGCGCACAGCAAAAGCCCATATGGAATCACACGCTTTGTGTGTGGCTTGAAGTCAAAGCTTTGCAACTGGCCTGCAAGAGGAGCAGCAAGGGAATCATGATCAGATTTAATCAAATGTTATCTGAAGACAAGCAACATTTTCCCTATGAAATATAACATTTTTATGGTGCTTCTCTCCTTCTAAGAGCCACAAAAGAATGAGAAAGACAGTCAGGAGACTCAGATTGGGAAAATTTTGCTGAGGTCACCAAGATCTGACCTTTGTCTTCAGAAAACAGAAATAGTATCATACCCCAACTCAGTATCTTCACAGTCACTTAGGTCAATGTCGGCAGCCATTAGGTGACAACATTGAAGATGTTTACTGCCAGAAGGGAGGAATGCTGTTATTTCCTTTTTATGCTGGTGAGATACTGTCAACCACAGCTTTCCTGTGTCCCATGGTTGTATCTTGTCTCTTTGTCATAAAAGTCACAGTGTCAGAAAAAAAAATAAGTAACCAACTTCTAGTGTTCCAGAATGAAGAGCACTTGCATTAAATTGGCATTTGAAGACTCTGCTCAGCAGCCCTGTGGTGTACTTTCCTTCTCAAAGTTGAGTTGACCTTGAACCTGAGCAATGTTTAAAAGACAAACATGAGGAAATGTTGGCAATGCTTTTTCAAGAGGCTTAATATGACTGAAACTGAATTCTTGGACTTAGAAAATCATGTGTATATTCTTATGTTTATATATTTATATTTTATGCTCAGTTTAGTAGCCTTCCAATATATCAAACCTGCAACTTTGCCTTCAGTGTGGCCATATTTTATCCCAATTGTTTCCAATTCTATCCGTAGGGAGGCATCTAAGAACCTACAAGATACAAACTTTAGAGTCCTACTGGCTAGGCTCTGCAAATCCAAAATAATTTCATAAATCTGAATTTTAATAAACCTTTTGGGTAGCTCTTAAAACCCAACCAGAAAGCAAGAATTGAGCCAAAAGCTAACTTCAATGTCCATGTTTGAAATTTCCTTTCAGGCTATAGACAGGATTGGCCCAGTACTGTATTTTGCTGAAGGTAAATATTATTTTACATGGTGAAAACTGGACAAAAGGATGAATAAAAGGACATTATATAAAGGGAAAGACTGAGTACTTTATGCCAAATTCCCTAGAGACAGAGATGCAGATAGAAATACCTGTGCAAGTGGATTGTGAGAGTCTTATCACAGAGGAGAGGAAGAGAGAGGTGGAGTAGGGAAAACAGGGATCTAGACAGAAACGTGGTTTGGCTTCAGCCTCAGCCCATAGCATGCTTTATAAAAATAGATCACTGTGTGTAATTAGTCCCACTTTGAGGCCAAAGGTAAACTTTTGCATCTCCTGTAAGTCAGTCATTTGGTTCTGCACTACCTCTGAAAGCCAGACTTATGCTTCCAGGCATGTTTCACATGGTTTCCTTCAGCTGAGGACAGTTTGTTCTACAGAAGCAACAACAATTGTAAACTTAGGAAACCAACACTCCCCATGGCAATTAAGGAAAGGATGGGTCGATTCAAACCATGACATCTGGGGTCTACCTTCATCAGCAGCTACAGGGAGGAACTGGAGAAGGCAATAAACAGTTCCCAGCAAAGAACAATGTTCTGCTGTCTGCTATCATAGTCAACAGCATTAACAGAACAAAATGCTAGTGTTTACGTGCTTGTGGTATATCCCACGGAGACATCACACAGTTCTGAATTGTTAGACATCTACAGCTTTACCAGGAGTGCCTGATCTGCTCCCTCCAGAATAGTGTGTCTATGAGACTGAAAGGACTAAGACACAAAGAAAGACAATACGCCACAACAAACCATAGAATCTCAGAGTTAACCAGCTAAGAGTTCATCTCTTCCTAGTGCACAAGTCAAGACACTATTGTGTTGTCTTTAATTCCAGGGAACAAAAAGTGTCCTGTTGGTTAAACTAAAGTATAGTACAAGACTACTGTGGATTAAATCAAAGAAAAAATACTTCTACCATTAATGTAGAATAAAAGCCGGTCCTGGATAAATTAATGCAACTTGCATTTTCTATCAGACTCAACATCACTTAAATTATTCTGTCCAATAAATCTCTTCTGAAACCAAAGATACACTTCAACTTCAGCTTTCCTGTCTACCCATCACTCCATAGGCTTTGTTTGGGAAGGGAATGTGTGGCTAGCAATGAGTCCAAGGTGGTTCCAGTTTCATTACATTTCTACATAGTTCTCACAAACCCTTATAGTTAGTGTTCCTCAAAGCCAATAAGCATTTGACAGTATTTTATTAAACAGTAAAAGTCAGGAATCCCACTATTTCTCCTTCTTAAATCAGGTCCATGACCTGTCAGTATTTTGTAAACCTCACATCATCCTCACTTCCAAACCAATCCTACAACTGTGATGCTCTTTGATCTTCCAGGCCTTTGCTACTTAATACAGTTAAGGCTTTACTCCTGTAAAAAACCAAGGGTTTTTTCTTTACATTTGCTAGTTCACGTGACTTGGGTCTCTAGATTATCCTTGTTCCATTATGTCCATCTTGGAACCATCCATCCCTGCTGGTAAATATAGTATGAAAATATTATAAAAAGCATTTTGTTGTTAGTGTGGGTAAGCATCTATGGCGGCATTTATAGATGAAGTTATATGAGTTTTCTCCTTGCATTTCAGACACGTATGAGCCCTTGGGTTTGTATCAGTGTTTTTAAGTGTACATTGCACTCAGCCGACTTGACATTCTTCCAAGTCTCCCTTCCACTTCTAGCTGAGTCAGGCTTCCCTCTCTGTTCATTTATGTGGATATCCTAAAACTAGATGCTGCCACGAGAGTGAGTCTCTGTAGCTGCTTTGCTGGGTGTCAATACTGCATTTCACTTCTCTAGTACGCTCATTTGTGATTAAATTGTTAGGGTTTCTACTTTTCAAATGCTTTCTGTTGAGTCATATGAACTTTTGCCTTTGTTGACTGTGGAATGTGGCTTGCCCTTTTTGTACACTCCAGCAATCTATTTCCTTAAGCCTGAGATATCACTCTGCATGTCTCCCACAATCCCCTGCCTCTCTTTCTCTCCATCTTGCCCTCCTTTTCTCACTCCATCTTTCCCTGAATATCTGACTGATTCATACAGTATTTTCTTACGACATCCCTTTCACAAAAGGGCTCTTTGATAATTTGGTCCAGGACATTGGCCTCTTGCTTCCTTTCCTTGCTCCTTCATTTCTGAATTGTCAGCAAGTCTAAAATTCATCAGATGCTGTGTGTGCATGTTGTTTCTTATTCTCTTCTTTCTTTTTCATTCTTTCTCTCTTTTTTGTAGAATAAGGCAGCAGCAGACACTTCATCGGGTGCATCCCCCCCCCGCCCCTTTTTCAAGGCCAGTTTAGTAATCTGCCTTCAGAAACCTTAATCCATATCCTCTGTCTGGCGTGTTGGTCTGCAGAACACCTTAGAAATATCACTTCTAATTCTCTTTATCTTATCATCCCTGGGAGGAGAATTTGCAATGTTCATTCTCTCTGCAGAAGAGAAAACTCTCCAAGTTGCAGCTACCACCTGGGTTTCCAGAGAATCATATGCACAGAGACTCTGAATGCTCTAAAGAGAAAGAGCTTAAAGGCCAATAAAAAAATATCTTCTGACAAAGAAGCAGAAGGATTCCATCATTTTCTCTAGAAATTTCCTCATATCCAGTGATACCCTTCTGCTCATGGTTGAATAAAAACACATGCTTATCTAATGAAAGCAGAATTGTTTGAAGAATTATGCAGTGAAACACAAGGTTATTAACAACAACTAATAACAGAGTTCTACCAGCCAAGCTGACATAACATTGTCTCCGCTCCAAGGCCTGCTATCTTCGGACTTGGTAACTTCTACTCTGTGACAGATGTTCACATCTGTAAAATGGGATTATGACTCGTACTTATCTCATAGTATTTGTGAGAATTGCTTTCACTTGATAAGAAGACATTAATAATTGTTCACCCCGTATGAAAAAACAATATAGACATTTTCATTACAGCAAAGAGAAAATAAAATTGTTCCTTTCTACAGAAGGGTATAAGAGGCAAACCATAATGTCATGCATACATAAATCATGTACAAACCTAGAAACAAACAACATTTCAAACACTGGAACCAAGGGATTGACTGTGTTCACGTGAGGCAGCTGCGTGAGTCTAAATGGTGAGAAAAGGTTTCTCCAGAGTCTCAGACTTGCAGTTGCGTCAGAATAACATGAAGGTAGCAGCAAGTCATACATGAGAGGAGATCTGGATGCAGGCATAAGCAAGGCTAGATAGTAATAAACTACTTCACAACACAAACATTTCCCATAAGGGGACACTGCCTAAGTGTTTGATCTGACTATATATCTTCTATTTGGGCATTATTGACTTTCATTTAAAAACCAAAAAATTCCCCAAGATCATCCCCTGTAATGCCCCTCAATCAATTGCTGGCTCTTAAGCTTTCGCAAAGTGGAAGATGATGTTTTCCACATCCATGTTTTATCACCCTCGCGGAGTGGCAGTGGCTGGGTGCCATGTGGATGAATTTGAAGCTGCAAAGCATGTCCCTTCAATTATCTGTTAAATGCCTCTTCTTCGCCCAACCTGCTGACAAAGATGAGAATGCAAACAAATGAGATGAGTTGCAGTGAGGACACAGAAAGCCAAGAGAGTGGAGCATCTAATTGGAGGAGCATGGGAGAATGTTTAAAGTAAGTTTCAGAGCAGCGATAAGGACAAAGATGATGCTATCTCTTGGATAGAAGAAGCTATTAAAATACGCCAGCGTGTCTTCAATCAATCAGAAAGCCTTTTTCCTGAGAATCGTCTTCTGTCCATGTGCCATGAACAAACATAAATATTTTGGACTTTCTGCATCCTTTGCCCTGATAATGGGCCCTTAACTATAAGCTCTCTCCACCTCCAAGAAAGCTAAAAACAATGATAAACATGAAAGACAGACGCGAAGCCCTTTCCAGATGAATTATTGAGTCCCACAAAGAGTTTTTAGTGCTGTTCATTTTCTATGTTAAATTTTTTTTAGAAATGGGAAAATTTTTACATAGTGGACCCATAACTTAAACAAGAACATATAAAAGTTGAACTCAGGTAAAACAAATGACCTCTCTGGAAGGATTTCTTTTGATGTGCATTAAAATTCTAACCATCCTACCATGCACAAATTTTTATTTCATGTTTGGTATTTTAAAAAGTCTTGAAGGAATAATTTTTTAAGATTTAAATATGCAAAGTCATATTTTGACTTTAATTTTTGAAAGGCAACAAGAACAACTGTGTGTGTACAATTTTAAAGAAAATAATTTATCAAAATACAACAGTTTAAAATGCCTATATTAACAGCAACGCTTCTCAAAGAAAGACAAAAGGCTATGAAGTCTTAAAGCTTACAATTAAAATGAATAGTTAAACAGAAGCTTCTTTTACTGTTATAAGAATAAAGTTTCACAAGCTGCTTGTACCCTTCTGCAATTTTAAATAACATTTTCTGGATCCAAACAAGAGATGTGTCAATCATTTGAATCAAAATAAGCCAGACATTCTCTTTTGTGTTAAATAAATAAACTGAAGCAAAATTCTTCTTGGGCAAAGGTGAAATGAAGTTTAAGTGACCATATTCATGAATAAAATTACTATGAAACACAATTAAATACATTTTTGCTTCCATTATAATGACAACTTTTTCATTATACCTATATTTTAATTTATAATTGGAAATTGAAATCCTCATACTCAGATTGATCCCATCCTGAGCCTTCCTTTGAAGTCTGACCTTAGAATTTGTGCAATAATATCAAGTAGATGATAAAATTACAGAGGAAATTGTGTAATAATAACACTGCCGGGGAGATCTTGACTAGCCTGGCCATGATTCTTGTATCTCAATCTGGCCTTGCTTTACATAAGGAAATAATACTCCTATCTATTTAGACCTCATGCAATCAACGTGTTAAAGTACAGATCTGACTTAATTAAATGGCAAGACCCAACAGGAAGACTCCAATCGACATGAAAAATATTCTTGTTTCTCTTTCCAAAATCACATGGACTCCGAGTAACTTAGATTCAGTACCAGCAAGCCAGTGAGTACTGGGTGCTTTATGAGATAATAGCTCGGGGGTTAAAAAGAATTTGGCTGTCATTCACATCTAGAGAAAACTGGTGTTGATGCTCATACCAACCTTATGTGTTCTCATGGCTGTGGTGTATTTCTAAGTACAATATCAGGAGAAATGGGTTTACCTGGATACAATTCCATGGTCTCATTAGAAAGGTGGCCATCAGTACCGTGTCCCCTGACTAAGGATAGTGTCTCTAATCAACTGTGCTCCCATACAACAATGGGACTTGACACTAAACTTCAAGATAATGATGGTCGAGTCAGACTTGATTTATTCTAGGACTTGGTTTAGCCTTCTTTATTGATCTCTACAAAATAAAAATGGCTATGCCTGCTACAGAATTCAGAATAATTACAATCTGGACTTTCCCCCTTCATATTATTTCATTTGTGTAGAAGTTGGGGCTTAAGTGGGGAGGGCAGCAGGCAAGGGGAGACATATCCTTTGAACAGCAGCCTTTGGAAGCAATTCTATGCTTTTAAAAAAAAAGGCAAAGCAAATGCCTCTAGTGTTTGTCTGAAATAAGAAATAAACAAATGCCACGTCGGGTGAATCACATCAGAATCTCAAGACAATTCCAAGACGAACCAACCGGGAGAGTAAATGACCTCTTCATCTGGGTGATAAAGTTTCAGCCAAAATATTCTCTGGGCCCGAGACGTGATTCATTAGAAATATGTGCATGGTGTGGCGCTCCCCTCTCTATCTGGCAGAGTCCGGTCTGCACACTGATAAGAAGCAAATGCAAATGTCCTGATAAGAACTGAATGCAAATATTTATGATATGATATTCCCTGGGAATTATGTGCAGATAAAACAAAGTGTATTATTTTCCTGCTTCTCTTTCAGGTTTGCCAAAATGCCCTTTTTCGCTTTTGGAATTTGCATTTCTTCAAAATTGATTCGGCTTGCGTATTATGTTAAGCTATTTGTTTGCTAAGGATGGTAATTAGTTACTGTAATTACAGCAATGACAGTTGCTAAATTGTTTTTAAAGCATTACAGTGAGCCTGTGCCAGAAGATTGCAGTATTTTTTTGGATTTAAGCAGAGGCTGGAAAAACTCCCACTCTAGGACCAGCTTGGGATTTTCAACTACAAAGCTGCTTTTCCTGATTGAAATTAAAAAAAAAAAATCATTAATTTGCATTGATTGCAGGTGCTAACTTTACATTTAGGTTTAGTCACATATCACAGAAATATTAGTGATAGTGGACCTGGGTATGAAGGAGACACAAGGGGACACACATCGTAAATAAAAGTGAAAGCTGATAGCACAAGAAAAAATGGAATAACTATTACTCGGAGCCTGTTAATTAAACTTTTTGCTTGTTTTTTTAGATAAATTAAAACAATTAAAAATGTTTCTCTGAAAGTCATTCTCAAACTTTCCTCAGTACTCCCTGGGAAAATGAGCAAGCTAGAAAAGAACAATTTTACCCCACTCTATTTTCATCATAGAAAAAAAGAATGTGTGTGTGTGAGAGAGAGAGAGAGTGAGAGAGCGAGAGCGAGAGATTGTTTACACAATACTTTTTTTAGGTTTAACTTAAAAGAAAGTAATGAAGGAAAGATTGGACACACACAACATGTCTGAGAGGGTTCATATAATTTATGTTTTATCACTTGTGTCTCAGGAGTTAAAGGTGGAAGGCTAGCTCTCTGCACCATTGTTTGTCCTAAGAATGTCTTCTCCTTGTGCTTTCTAAAGCTAAGTTTTGTCCCTGGTCACCCAAAGTAAAAAATAATCTCAAGTGTGAATGCATACTTTAAGTTACAGATGTTTATATTTATTTATTCATATTCACAAATGCCGACAAAATAAATTAAAACCGAATGTTCCTCTCTTTTAAATGTTGACCTTCCTCTGCTGGGAGAAAGCTAACTGCGTTAGCAGAAATAAAGCCCAGAGTAGTTAACCCTGAGACCTCCCTCAATTCCAGGCACAGGGATAGGTGTCTGGTACACACACTCTCAAAGACGTGCAAGGTGTTACTATGTTCTTTATTTCATTGGGGGAAACACTGCCTCTGATACATTACAAGACTGCCCAGCCTCCAACACCTGGTAAAACCGGAACATGGGCTTCAAATACAGGCATCCTGCATTCTCAGTTTTTGCTTTTTGCTTAAGAGAATGTAACTTCTTATTCCAATAAGGAGTACTTCCAAAAGTCTTAAATCTGTCCCTTTTAACTGACAGCTGGACTGAAAGCTAAGTCACATCATCACAAAAATGTCCAAAATAAAAATTTTATCTCTTTGTACTCCTGACATTTTAATCTATTTACTAATTATAGATGTAAATATAAATTCCCTAATTATAACTACAATAGTACCAAGACTTAATGAGGAATTTGGCTTTTTATAAAAAGAGTCACTTTAAGGAATTGATTATTTCTACTCAAACAGATTCAATGAATTTTTTAATCACCTGAAACTATAAATTGTATTTAGTACAAAGTGTTCTATATGTATGTGATACATATAAATTTATATAAATATATATAAATACATATAGGATTTGAAAATGAATTTATATGTATCGAATATAGGATTTGAAAATGATCTTATACATTACATACTTAGGTTTTAACCGCATTCTAGACAATGACCTTATGCATAATCCCAATTATATCTCTCTAATGTGGGAAGCAAGTTCTAAAATGTATGAAGTTGCATACAGAGTAACAAATCAATGTGGACTGCACAAACAATATCTCCAAAGAGCACACTCAAATCCTGTTTATGACATCATCCCTGAGAGCCTTCAAGTTGAACTTTATTTCCTCCTGTTCTCTACCCAGGTAACACTATACTTTGACTTCTTATAGCAACTGACACAAAACTCATGATTCCTATGTAAATCTGGCTCACTACCTACACCCCTGACTCCACCAGAAAACTGAAAGCTTTATAAGAAATGAGTTTTCTATCTTCTAGACATAGTACAGATGTTGTTATATAGTTGCCACCTAGAATTTTCTGAGTGAGTCACATTGAACTCGTTCAAAGAACTGTGAAATTCCACTGACTCAAAGAAGAAGCGTTACATTACCCATGTGTCTACAGTACAGCTAGGTCACATCAGGCTATTGAGCTATTGGGCTCAATATTTTGTCTCATCTCAGAAAGTACAGTAGAGGAGCACAACCATCTGGGGCATATTTGTTTTGTTTTTATAGTTTTGTTTTTTCTTATGTGAGGGTTAGAAACTGCTAAATAAAGAGTGAAGACATGTCATGTTTTTTTTTTAAAGCTTAGATCTAATATCCTTTCATTTGACCTATAGTTTGTTGTTTAAAGCAGAAGTCCTCGACCAGCTGGTAGTGGCCTGTTTGGGGTCAAACTACCTTTTCACAGAGATTACCTAAGACTATTCGAAAACACAGATATTTACATTGTGATTCATAACAGTAACAAAATTGTGACATAACAACAAAATAATTTTTACGGTTAGAGGTTCTCCACAACATGAGGAACTGTATTAAAGGGTCACAGCATTGGGAAAGTTGAAAATCACTGGTCTAAAGCAAGTCAAGAGTCAAGCCCAGTAACAAAATGATGAGGAATAGGGGGAGAATCAAATGATTTTTGAGCAATAATACAATCTACCATGAGCAGCAAATGTTTACAAATGACACATAGAAGGTATAACCAAGGATCATTTCTCTTATCTAATAGAACCTAAAACACTTAGTGTAAAACAATCAAATAAACAAAAAAGTGCAAACTTACTTTAATATCAAGACCCCAGGAAAAACTTCATAATTTCTATTGATTTTAGCCAGATAAATCAAATGATAAGAATGTTCTTTACAGGTTCAAACTAGTCATACAAGAAGCTATAGCTTAACATTTTCCCCCTAGTTCTTCTTGGAGAAGTAATAACACACTTTGCCATGCTTGGAGGCCATTGCTCAACTGTTCTTCTGTCTCCTGCTTCTGGACTACACTTCTTACATCTTCCTGCCTACCTCTCACTTGTCACATTGTATCCAACTTTCTAGTTTTTTCCTTAAGACTCTGCCCAAAGCATTTAAAGGCAATAGCTGTATTGGAAATGCTTCTTACAATCTATCAATCAAAACAGGCAAGTAAAATCTTATTTCCTTAGAGGACAAATACTGGCGAATTCCCCAATGAAGAGAAACACATGGGTCCACACCCTACCCCCACATTTCTCTAACCCCCCCCCACACACACACACTCCAATCTGCAAACACATCAGAGTCAATTTAACTAAACTGTATGAGATCAAAGAAGAGCTCTGGAGAGTGTGAAGTCAGGCTTCAAATATCAGCTAAACACAGTTTGGTTGCAGACAGGAAAGCATGCCTCCTGCAGTGAGACATCTCTCTTGTCCAGACTTTCAAAGAGTGTTATTCATTACTAAGTTTATGGTACCCACACTGGGAGCACAGTTCATGACTTCAGAATGTCTGCCCAGTTCATAGGGAAGCTGTCCTGTCAGTACTCTATCAAACAGATTTGGTCTTGCTGAATGTAAACTAGATCGTTAGCCAATCTGAAACTGGGCTTGGTTACAGGATGACTGGAAACATTCATTGGAGAGCCCAGAACTTTTGAAATTCCCACTTGTGTTTCACCATTAGGAAGACAATGTACTTTGAACTATACTGTAAAAATTCATTTACACTTAGTTCATTTAACTTACCTGTTTAACCCAATTCCATGGAGGTAGAGAAAGTCACGGGATATTAATATCAAAGCATGCAAGAAAGATTAAACTTCAGAAGTTTAGGGTAATACAAAATGGGGTGAAAAGAAGTGAGAGGATACCCAACACCTTCCCATGCATTAATAACTCCTGTATTCAAGTACCAGATAGCAAAATGAGGACCCAGCAATATGGCTCAGCCAGTAAAGGCACTTGCCACCAACCTGAAGACCTGAGTTCTTTCCTCCAGATCCACATGACGGAAGGATAGAACTGAATCTAGCAACTTGTCTCAACTTCCACATACATACTATGGCACACAAACACAGATGTGAATGTGTGCATAAACACACACACACACACACACACACACACACACACACACGCACACACACACACACACTGCTGAAGGGAGCAAAAGCAAAGAGTAGATACTAGTTAGGAAACTCTCATAGTAATAGGGAGAGACAGAGAGAGAGAGAGAGAGAGAGAGAGAGAGAGAGAGGGAAATGTATGAATAAATATAATTGTAATTTTTAAATGGGACTATGACAACATTAAGGTATCTGCATTTTATCCCTTACTTGACCCATGAGCATGCTCTGCAGACAGACTTGGCCCAAGCCAGAATTCTAAAGGACTTTTGAAATCGATTATTCTGCATCACTGTAGGCTTTGACTGACTCTCAGAAACATCAGGAAGCAAAGAGAAGCAAGGTGCGATTGCGGAAACCTTTCAATGTTTTAGAAACACAAGAGGCCGATGAAGAGAGAATGGAAAAGGAAACAAACAGACGTAACAAACAAAAACTTAGTCTCTCTTAAACCTAAAAGAAATTAACACAAACAACTAGCATGCTAATGTGACAAATGCTATGAATTATAAAGGAACTTCAGTCCTGCTCAAGTAAAATTTTTTCCATATTGCAGGCTCTATTGCCTTATAGTCACTGAGGTAGAGACAAGAGAAATGTATTCATCTAATAAGATACAAGCCAGCAGTCTGAGGATGAATAAAAATAGGTTCTGAATCATCCGTGCTTTATAAGGCTACTTAAACTAAACCATTGTACACCTTCCTAATTCAAATGATGAAAGTGTCGCTTGCTTTGGATCTCAGCCTATTTAACACTACACTGAATCTGAGAATCTCAGACTAAATGACACACAGGGCAAGGTGGCCTATGCAGTCATACCACTCCTGTTGACACTAAGAAAGAAAAGAATTGAGGTAGCATTTAAGTCAGTGAAAGCATAGTTATATTACCAAGCGAAGGCTACACATGAAAGTTTCCTTGTTATTGAGAGTAAATGTTCGTGAGAATGGACAAGCTTCATGACTTCTCACCAGGGCTAAGGCCTGGACCGCCAAGGCCTCGGGATTCTCAGGGAACCTCCCAGAAAAAGTTACCCAACTCGAGCAGCAAAGCACTTTTATTATGTACAAAAGAAACTAACATTTCTAGAGAAAAAAAAAATATATATATATATATACATCTACTTAAATAAATAATTTTACATCACAATTTTAATATTAACTCAAGTTCAAAGTGCCCTGCCCTGGTAGAATTGCTTAAAATCCCAGACGACATTCATTCTAGATCTTCCTAAAGCATATTCTCCATCATTTCACACTCTGCTCCCTGGTATCCAGCTGACATGGGTCTTTCTGTAGCTGTAAGGTCAGAATCCCTAAACCACATGTAATGGATTGTGCCTCTACGGGGATTTCTCTGCCCCTCCTAACATGTTGTTCAAATGTCATCCACTCAATTTTTCAATACATTCTTTAAAATTATAGTTATATACAAGTCAGGATGTTTCCTATTATAGCTTTATATTCCTTTTCTATTTTACTTCTGCATGTGTATGTATGTGCATGTATGTTTATCTGCTTGTGTGTGTGTTTGAATATTCAACAAAAAAATAACTTATGAACTTCATGTTTGAGTTAGTTTTGAGACACTGTCAATCTGGAAGTAGATCACAAATCATGGTCGCTGAATTAGGTCGAGGCCCAATGGCAAAATGCTTGTGTAACATAAGCAAGTCCCTGGGTTTCACCCATGACCTGCAAAACAATTTAAACACACACACACACACACACACACACACACACCAAAAGAAAAAGAAAAATGTAATTTTTGTTCTTGGAGCTTTGAAAGTCTAATGAAAGATCTGTGTGGCAAAATTTATATTTTAAATTCTAATAAGGCTTGTGGAGGAAGAGCTGGATTCTAAAACCAATAACAACAACAAAAATATGCTTAGCAAGTTTAGTGATATCCAGGACACGGGAGATGGAGGTTGAAATGTTGTGGGTTTGAGGCTACCCTGGGGTATATTGAAAGAGGATGTTTCAAAAAGAAAGGTCTGCATAGTGACATGTGGAGTCTCTCCTGAGACATACAGAATAACTACAGCATAAGGAAATGTGGGAAGAAGGGTATAGTCTGGGTTCAGTGCATGAAATAAATACACTTAGGAACTTCACCTATCTCAGCTACCCTCAAAGATAATGAGTGCAGACTTAGTGCATGGTGTTAAGCAGGTGATGGGCACAGTGGTACCTGCCTTGGGAATCAGCTGTGGACACTGCTGTGGGCACAATGGTGAGGGAGCAAAAGCAGACGGTGGATCCCAGTTAGGAAGCTCTCTCACGGCAATGGAGAAGAAAAAGTGTCAGTAGAGCTGAGGCAGAAAAGGATAGCAGGGCAGGTATGCAATGTCTTTTCTTCAAGTCTCCAAGCTGTGCTGTTTTCAAATGAAAAAAAAAAGGGTTTGGGAGGAAGCAAGAAATGGAGACAGGTGAAGAATACTGAGACAGAAAAAAGTAAAGAAAGACGATGATACTGCTCTTATTGGCTCCCACGTGCCAGAGTGTGGAAGTTGTCACTCTCATTCTTGCTCTGAGAAAAAGTTGTGTAAACTGAAAATCAGGGATTTTTACTTGGAACCATTACTAATTGAGGTCTTGGGGCAAACGTCTCTGCTTCCAGACACAGAGGACAGGTGCTTTCAGACAGCCGCAGCCAAAAACTGTTTTCCTGAAGCGGCAGATTCTAAGCCACACACTAGCAGAAACACTTAAATGGCCATTTTAATCAACTGCAGGAGTCTGAATATTAATTAGAAGGAAAGATAGCAGGTTCTGTGGCCTGCTGATGCAGGGGTTACAACGGGGCCTGCTGATGCCTGGGGCGGGGGTGGGGGAGGTGTACCACATGGCTTGCTGATGCAGGGGGACACTTTAGATCTTTTTGGCTAGGAGTATCCACAGAATGTCTTCTCCACCCCAGACTCATTTCATTTAGAATATGGACACGCTTTTATTGCCTTTTGATGATTACAAAAAATCATATCTGTTTGTGATAAAAATTGAAATGATAACAAAAATTCCTTTCATTGCCCCTGCATGTGCCACACCCGGTGAGTCCGCGGCACACTGGAAGGCTGTTCGTGGAACCAGAACGGAATCCACCACTAATGGAGATCGTAGTAGTTTTCTGTGGTTATTACTGGAGACATTCAACAACAAAAGTTCTCAAAAAGAACATCAAGGAGAGACAACTAATAGTTCTGGGATGTTGATGGAGAAACTCATTCTTGAGAAGTATATGAAGTCGCTTCTCCATAGCCAAAGTCAGCGCCATCAGAACCCCGTCTCACCTGAGCAAAGAATAGCTGTCATCCCAGCTGAGCGAAGGAACAGTAGCTCGTGCTCCTTATCTGCCTCACACAAAGATGGGATTAAACCATCACAACCAGTCTGGACCTTAAGAAATCAGATTGCAAGAACCGTAGATAGGAATGGAAGGCATCTCTAAGAGGTTGAGATGACACTCATGGACCTGGGACACCTACTCAGCATGCTGTCTACCAGGCCTCAGTCCTCAGCATTAGAGCAAAGGTGTGAGCTAGGTAACATGAGTAACCCTACCAGTCAACTTTCCTATTGAAAGGTAATGATCATTCTATCCAACAATGGCGGAATTCTTAAGATCACATTGAACATTAACCAAAACAGATCCCAAACATACCTATACAGACTAAAAATAATATTATGTAGTGTTATCAAACAACAGTGGGATTAAAATGGAAGCCAGATGCACAAATATAATGGTAAATTCTCTAAGATCTAAAAGTGAAATAAAATATTGCTAAATAATCCATAGGTCAAAAAAATCCTCTGCCTTCTCAGAGGAGAATAGGTGGATAATGGGGGAACACTGGGAGGAGGGGAAGGCTGTGATCAGGATATAAAGTGAGCAAATAAATTAATTAAGAGAGGAAAAGAACAACTAAAAACAAAAAGAAAGACATGCCTAAGCTAAATAAAATTTAAATACAATTATCAGAATTTGTGAATCATGGGAAAACAATGTAGTTAGATGAAAATTCATAGCAATAAGCACATAAGAGATTTAAAATTTCAAAATCAATTACTTATGTTCTTGCTTAGAGATAAAAAAATAAGCATAGAATAAACAAAATAATGAACAATAAATTATAGCAGAAAATGTCAAATTATAATGAAACCAAAAACTAACTCTCTGGGGAGAAAACATAACACTGACAATCCTCCATCTAGGCTACTGAAGAAAAACAGGGATGATTCGAATTCACAACATTCAGAATGAAAAAGGCATCGCTGATCCTGAGACATGAATAGTGAAGGAATACTGCAAACAACTATAAAATTATTCTGCATCCATTAAGACATTAGGCAACTTGGAACAATAACTATCTTAACTATAAAATGTACATGGGGTAAAGAGACATTATGAATATCTACCTAAATGAAAGAATTTAAATTATATTTAATAACTTTATCTGCAACATTTTGTATGTATATAATATTTCTATATGCAATATATAATGGCCTTCTCAAAAGAAGCTACCCAGAAAATTTATCAATGAGTTCTACCAAGTGTCTAAGGAAGATAGCATAGAAATTTTTATAATCTCTTCTGGAAAAATAAAAGCAGAAAAACTTCCAAACTGATTCTGAGGTCAGCCATGTATTGTGAAAACATCAGATAAAGGAAGAACGACTACAAGCCACAGTCGTTCATTAACATTGACACAGAAATCCTCAAAAACTTAGCAAGTCTCACTCCGTCATATATAAAAAGATACTTTCAACCTAAAACAAACAGGCCTATAGAATATAGAATAACTGGACTCCACAAGTAAGTCAGATTTGTCAAAATGTGTAAACCCGCTTTGACATTAGAAAATGAAGCAACATAATCCAACACACACACACACACACACACACACACACACACACACACACACACAAAGAGAGCTAGAGCTAGAAAACCTGAGTACACGGTATCACATGGGGCTGGGTTCATCTTGAATAAGGTTGTGACCTTACACAGGGTCATGGTTTAGAAAGAGGACAGGTCCGCTAGACATGTGGATGATACTAACGTTTGGAATTCCTTCTCGGTGCACATCTCACAGTCTGAGAACGATGAGTTCTTGGCACTGGATCCATTACCTCTGATGAAGGGAAAGGATAACTCAGCGGCAGTCTTGCCAAGCTGACCAAGATGGCCCTGATCAAAAGCAGAGGAGAAACGTCCGTCCAGTGTAACCTCTAATTAATATCATGCAAGTTAAAAATTTGTTATATGAAGTACAATAATATTAGAAATACTACAAACTCATCTTTAAATGAATGGGGTAGAGGAGGAGATCAATATTTCTATTCCATATATCACGTTGTAAGATTACAAATAATGAGATATGTCACAAGACTTAACACATTTAAAAGGACTGAAATAATACCAAGTATGTTACTGATCAGAGTAGTATAAGCAGCAATCAGCAACAGAGAAAAATTGACAAGCCATAAATATTGGCAATTAAACAACAGATTTTTAAATAACACATGGGCCAAAGAAGACATTAAATAAAAAAAAAATTAGAAAGTATTTTCAATTATCTGAAAATAAACTTACACAGGACAAATACTAAAGCAAACTTAAAATATTTACAAATTAGCATCACAAACAATAGCGAACATGTTTGGAGTATTTACTACATACCTGGTTCTTTTCACATCCCGTCTCCTTTCACATGCTTCACATATTTAAAGAATCATTTCTACCCTTTGAATGTTTTAAACACTGAAACACAGGCCACCCCCGAAGGAAGTGATGGAGAAAGGTATTAAGACAGGTTTGCCTGACACCAGACTCTTGTTTCCAATCAATAAAAATGCAGACAAGGTAAAACACTTAAGATTATTACTTAATTTTCTCAATACCCAGTAAATACCTAAACACATAAGAAGGTACTCTTTAATTTTTAAATTCAATTTTCCCAAGTATGAGGCTCTGGTAGTGAAGACATAGGTGAGAATGAGGAAAAAGAGGTACAACAGTTTTCGGAAATATAAAGACACACACACACTCCCACACACAGACACACACTCACACACAGACACACACAGAGTCAGATACACACTCTCACACACAAACACACTCACACACATATACACACACAGACAAACATACACACTTACGTACATACACACAGAGACAGAAACATACACTCTCACACACACATACACACACTCAGAGACATACACATACTCACACACACATACACACAAACACTCATATACATACACACACAGAGAAACAGACACATACACTCACACACATATACACAGACACATTCACACAGACAAACACACACATACCTACACACACAGAGACAGACATACACTCATACACACATACAAACACACAGAGACATATACACACATACACACACACTCACACAGAGAGACACACAGACATACATACTTACACACCCACATTTACATACACACATTCATATAGACACACATGCACACACATATACACACATTCTCACAGATACACGCAGACACAGACACACACACACAAAGACACATATATACACAGACACAGATATACACACTTCCATACTCACATTCACATACACAGAAACACACACACAGACACGGATACACACATTCAACACCCACATTCACGTTCACGAACACACACACACACAAAGACACATGTATACACCACCGAGACACAGATACACACACTTTCACACTCACATTTACATACAGACACACACACACACTACAAATTTCCCAATTTAAAGGGAAACATTTTTCTCAGAGCAGCACCCCTCTGTGGCTTCTGCATCTGCTCCTGCCTCCAGGTTCCTGCCCTGGTTTGAGTTCCTGTCCTGACTTTCTTTCATGGTGAACTGTGATATGGAAATGTATGCCAAATAAACCCTTTTCTCTCTAGCTTTCTTTTTGGTCATATTTCATGTGTGTAGAAAGTTTATCGCCAAAAGCTCCTAAGTGGGTTGCATTCAAAATAATGGGCACCTCACTCAATCCTGATGAGAATGGTTTGTTTGTTTTTAAACAAAGAAACCTTATGCTCAAAAGTTTTGCCTATAGAAATGTCTGTTTCTACATAATAACATCCAGTATATCGGAGTCCTGTCTGCTACTTTGTAGTGTTTGCTACTGGGGCGCCACTGCAACAATTACATTTGTACACTATGAAGAGACAGAGCTGGAGACACAACAATGCAGAGGAACAGCCTGAAGTGAGAAGCCTATGCTGCAGGGGTCTGTGTCAATGACCAGGGTCCTGTGATCACCAAAGGTCATGTGGACCTCCATGGTCTGGGCTGCCACCTCAGGCTATACCCCAGGGCTGTGCAGCACTATCCCGGCCCCTCACCTGGGCAGTTCAGGATAGCTGGCCATAGTAGCATGGACACGGGAAAGCTGGTAGGCTGACCAACTCAGCTTCTACCCAGGTCCAGACCGAGGGCTTTGAGCAGGTCCACTCCATCATCTTCCTCATCTTTGAGCTGCTGGAGTATGTCAAAGGGCGGGTCTTACAGATCCAAAGCCACAGGGTCTCCATGACTCAGAGCAACAGCAGGATATCTAAGACGAGTCCCTGTAAGAGTCCAATATTGATGGTGTGGCAGAAGCCAGAGGCCTTGAACTAGACCAAGGACTCATTGCAGTGAACATTTGCAAGGAAAGCTGTTTTGATGGGGGAGGGGGGTATTGTGTGATGCACTCTGTGACACAAGACAGCTTCCATGCTGAGATGTTTTGGCTTGCTTATTTGTTTCTTTGTTGGGGTGGGGAGGAGGTTACACGTATGGAAGGGCAGATATGGAAAGATTGGGAGATGAGTGGGATTGGGCACATGGTGTGAAATTCATAAAGAATCAACAAAATTTATGAAAAAAAACCAGTAAATGTAGGAAGTTGACTTTTGGGCACAAGCAAGGTGCATGTGATCCCACTCATGAAAGGTTACAGGGACACCAGTTACACATTCTCTACAGGCCCTAGTATGCTGAAATAGCTTTTATCTGATCTACTTTTCCTTTTTGGAGCTCTTTTGTGAGAAGCATATTTTCAGAAAAGTTTTTATAAAGCTCATTTTCAACAGCATTGACAAAGGAAATAAATTTGTTATGGCAAGCATGGACCGTAGAAGGAGAATTCGGTGACAGGTCTATAAATTCAGGCTTCATTTGAATTTTCATAAAATTTACATTATAATTTGAGATTGGATTTACCCAACAGTAAATGAAAAAAAAAATACTCAAACTGTATGTGATATTCTTTGCTTCTTTGCTGATGAATGCAGGTCAGTCATCTCTTGCATGGCATCTTCCCTGAGTTCTAGGGTTGTGTCCCTAGCTGTCCATCAACCATCCCTCTCTCATGTTTCACAAGCATCCGAGCCTCAGTGAGTTTAGTTGGAGTAATTACATTGTCTTCACCTTCAAGCATAACCTTTCTTTAAAGTTTCCCATTTCTACAAATAATCCACCATATGCCGAGCTGCAAGTGTTTCTCATCTCTATGGGCTGGATCTTCTGTTATCTCATATTCTCTTGGTCCCT
This sequence comes from Rhabdomys pumilio, assembly GCA_030674055.1. Lineage (NCBI taxonomy): Eukaryota > Metazoa > Chordata > Mammalia > Rodentia > Muridae > Rhabdomys > Rhabdomys pumilio. Next base: position 57,747,222 of record JANHMN010000012.1, read on the forward strand.
GCTATTATAGTTATGAGTTAAAGCATTATTTTCTTAATTTTTGGTCACATTGATTTCTTCAGAAGTAGAATTAAGGATGAATTTCCAACCATAACATAAGCTCAGTTGTAGGACAACACTGCTCTCTATTACTGATTAGAGAGAAGAGAGAAGAGGAGACAGGAGAGAGAAAGACAAGAGAGAAGGGAACAGGAAGAGGGGGGGAGATAGTGAGCTGCCTTAAAATTCCAATTGACATTTTCATTTCAGTCAATGCCTGTAGATTTTTTGACCTTAGCATTTCTGTATTTATAATAATACCTAATCTCTTGGGTATTTTTTCTGCCAGGGTAATCGAAAGAGTCCCAATTAATGAAAACCAACTTGATTATGATTCAAGGAATCCACTAGTAAATTTCAACTCCATGAGTTTTTCTTCTGCTCTATGAGCTGCATCATGCATAGAGGAGGTCACCGTTGCCCTTGGAAACACTAAATTTCTACAGTTTTTCAGAATTTGCCTTGGTTTCTCCATTTATCTACTAGGAGAGTCATAGCTCTCATCTGGCATCATCAGACATCAGACCCAGGCCAAGGTTCTTGTGACATCAGGTACAGAAAGTGATGGGGTGCCTTGTGCACTGTAATGTTATTCTGCATCCATCAAGGTGAAATTCTGGCACCCTAGCCTTTCGCCACTTTTGTAATCTCCAGGTTAATAGTGTTCCAGTCTGACTTTCATCCCCTAAACCTGGCCTGACTAATAAAGTGTGTGCTAGCATATTCCCAAGTCACTGGGCTCCAGACCGTGAAAATACTTCACTATATAAATTTGATGAATCCCTCAGGTGTAGGGAACACAAAATCAAAACAACATTCTAAAGAAAGCTACCAAACACCTCCATTTCATCTATTTCAACATCAAGCCCACCAGGGTCTTTCTTTCTGTGGATTTATCCAAGGCTTTCTTACCAAAGACTGAGAGTTTCTCGTTCATTTCCTTTTCTTTTCAATCCATCCTACACATTTGTGCTGTGTGTATGTCAGTGTGCCTATGTGTATGCTTAGTTTAGCATGGAATGTACATATGCATCTTTAGACTGATATGTTTCTATCATCAGTAACAAAGCAGATGATACTTTCTTATTCTCTAGGTCCCCCTTTACTTTAAATCCAGCAGTGAATAAGATTACTTCATAACTGATCTCAGCACCTTGGAGATATGACCACTCAGACACCAACATTCTCCCTAACTTTTCTTTTCCTTCCTTTTACCATCCTGCTTTAGGGGGAGTGTGTTTTAGGGTTTTCCTTAGTATGTGTGATAGTGTCATCAATCCATCAGTACAAAATGCCCTTATTCCATTAGTGATAAGAAGACTGTGCTCTATGTGTGGTAGCCCTCCACACGCAATGAAGGGACAGTCACAGCTGTAATCTATTTTCATAATTTTGTTCAATGCTTGGCTTATGAAGATTCCACAGGCTCCCTGAGTCAAGTTTCTTAAAATGTTTTTGGAGATCATTGTCGTAATGATGGCCATGTCTGCAGGTCGGTAAAGCATAACTAACCTGTACTTGTATAGTATTATTGCCAACATATATACTCCATCCCACATGTCAGCTTTTCAATATCAGCCTATAAATTAGTAGAAATCTGTGTTTAGTAAGCCAATCATGTATTTAGTGAGCAGCCAGGCAATATGCTTGCTTATTATACACGATCTTTCCTAAGAAGGTGATTGGTTTCTGCTTTTTTTTTCAAGTCAAATGACCTTTATCTGTGGAATATGTTTTAGCCACAGCTTTGAAAAAATTTGGAGACTCCTACAGATTTCAGATTACTAATCAAAACACATAATTCATCACTCAGTACAAACTTAGCCTATCTTCTTAATGCACCGCTTACTTAAAACAGGAACAGCCGTGGTATACATTAACTCCAAAGGGTTACTGCATCTCTAGAGCAGGGTGGCTGTACACAGTTTATTAACAGTGGGTTGCTGACTCCCAAATGGTGTGTTACTGATTGTAAACCAATTTGACTGCAATCAAGCTGAAGCAGTACTTAAAGAAATGCACATTAAGTAGATGATGGAATTTTCCAGTATGGTTATACAGTACAAATGTAAACACAGAAAAGGCCCCAGTCTGATTCAAGCAAATATCACACTGATTCTCTATACAGGACTTTGATGTGCAGTGAAAACCTAAGGGCCACAATGTAACATTCAAGCTTGATTTCTGAAGTATATATATGTTATATATATATATAAAACATTGGCTGTGTCTTTGGAGATATATATATATCTCCAAAGGTAAGGCACAGTATTCTGTGAAAATCTGCTTCTCTCTACTCTGAAAGTACTCAGTAGTTTGTGATGCTTCAGAGAAATCTTTTAAGTCAAGTAAGTTGCAAGTTGCTTTCAAAGAAAGCCGTCACCCATCCTTTTCTCTATTTGAGTTTTGTTTCCTGGAAGCCTGGATTACTATACTTGGGTTCTGGTTATGCAACTCAGAAGCTTGCCTCTAGGCAGAGCTGATTTCTCCCCACATGGTCTCCACTGAATCATAATAGAAGCCAGTCTGTCTCTAGAACAGCAATAGCTGTGTACCAAGGGGTAATTCAAGAACTGTTGGCAAGAGGAGAGGATTCTGAAGTAAGAGGCTGTGTGCTTCTTACCTCCAGCTCTGTACATTTTATGTACTGGCAGGTAGTGACGGCTTTTCTTTAGTTTAGTTTTGTTTTGTTTTATAAGAATGAAACCTCTGCCATACAAGTTTGCACCTCAGTGCTCTTGTATCCCTATTAACTCCCATTCATATAGAGCCCATAAGGAGGCAGCTAGGAAAGGAAACTCCGTTAACTTCAAGCCATATGTCACCACATCATTTGTTTATTGATACATCTCTGCAATTTCAGTTCCACATTCGTGGCACTTTGGTCTTTTTAAATATATGAATTTTAAAGTGTCTTAGAAGTAGACCCATATTTCCATATATGTTAAATGTAGTGAAAGCGTTTTAATATCATGTTTTGCACTTTATAATCATATTCTCTTTCAAAACTACATAATAAAACCAAAAATTTTTTTAAATCTCCTAACAACATAAAACAGCAGGAGATAAAAGATGTCGGTAAAAAGTATAAGGAACCCATGGTGTGCTGGTTTGAATATCCTTGGCCCAGGAAATGGCTATAAGGTGATGTGGCCCTGTTGGAGTAGATGTGGCTGTGTTAGAGGAAGTGTGTCACTGTGGGGGTGGGCTTTGAGACCCTTGTTCTAGCAGCCTGTAAACTAGTCTTTTCCTCGTAGGCTTTAGAGCAAGATGTAGAACTCTCAGCTCCTTAAAAGTTTTCAGTGAAAATTAGAAATCAAATTATGTGATTTGAGACAATATCTAAGTGAATAAGAAAGAGGAGGAAAAGGAAGAAAAAGATGAGGAAGGGGAAGAGGGAAAGCAGGAGGAAGAAGGAGGAGAAGGAGGAAGAGGAAGAAGAAGAGAGGAGAAGGAAGAAGAGGAAGAGCAGAAAGAGGAGAGGAAGAGGAGGAGGAGGAGAAAGCAGGCATCTATTTCACCCACCCAGGCTATGAAGTTATATATTTTAATCATGAGATTTCAATTTTAGACGATTACTTCTTATAGAATAGGTTAATTCTGGTATTTCTCTTCTGAATGAACTACCTCTGTCTCCCTGATTTGCCCTGGTATGCAGAGATATACCTCTCCAACCTGATCCAAGCACTATCTTCTCAGTGTGGATTATATTGTGAAGTGAACCTAGTCCTGGGGACAAGCATGATGCACCCCTGAATGACAACTATGGATGCTGGCAGGATACTGAGGGTATGCTGGCTTCAATACTCTGTGAGAAGGACACCCATCAAGGACATTGGTCATGTTGATGAATTGTCCTTCTGAAAGATATCCACGCAAACTTAAGCTCCCAGTTGTTTGACCCCATGCCCAAGGCTCTGCCCATGGTAAGGTACAGCCAAAACCCCAACAGCAGGTTATCCTCACTTCACATTCTGCAGAAATAAAAGTGTATTAGGACTCTTTATAGTCACCAGAACTTTCTCTTCCACTCATTTCAAAGGCACTAGTCAAATGTTCTAGGCATTTGGAATGATTTGGGAGAGGCTCCATATATTTTCTGCCTTCTCCCCAGGTGCATAACACTACCAGTCCTTCTGTACGACTCTCCTTGCAACTCCTAAGGCATGTAAAACGCACATTTTATTTTTGTCCTACCAAATCTCCATCCACATAGTGGGAGTGATTTCTACCTGTCACAAGGGGAAGAACATTCATCATGGGACAAAGGTTAAGAGACAACATTCCACTAGTTCTTTTTGCTTTCAGACTTTTTTTTCTTTTCCCACTCTTTCTAAACTCTGGGTCTAATGATTTGGTGTTCTGGGAGGAAGAGATTAGACAATGCATCTGATTAAACTATTATGCTTTCTAAGACTCTTGGTTCTACCCTTGCTTTGTATATTTGGCTAGATTTTCCCAGAGACACGGAGCAGTGCTTATATAAAGACATTTTAAGGACCTGGTACAAAGAGTTATGAGTTTCTCGTAAGTACAAAGTCTTGTGATGAAAAAGAGTACTGAAGGAAACAGTTACTGAGTCTGGAGGAAGCCTGTCGCAAAAGGAGCTGATGTTTTAGAAGTCTAAGGCAGGTTGCTTGTAGAATCTCCTCCCGCCCCAGGAAAGCCAGTCTTTTCTCCATGAAAGCCCCAGTAATTCAATCATTCCCATTACAGGTTACAACTCCCTTCACTCAATTCTACCAGAGAAGAGAAAATCTCATTATAAACAAAAACTTAACAGATCCAGAATATTCAACCAAAATATCATGTACTACAGCCCAGATAAATTAACACTTACAATTAGCCATCGGATTTTGAACTGAGGGCTAACAGCAATTGGTCCTCTTTCATGTTTCAACTCTAATAGCTGTCTCTTGGGACTAATAATAGACCTGTGTCTGAATGAAGAATAAAGTAAAAATCATGATCAGAGAAACTGGGGAGAAAAGAATATCCTCATTAAAGCTCCATGAGCACATAGTTACTTCATACTGGATGCCAAGCATCATTTCCCAGAACTGCATTAAATGATTATCCTGCCATATTTTCACATTTATGTGAATTTTTTTCTTGTTAAATTGTGTTGTCCTCAAATCTAGAATTACCTCAAATACACATTTTTTAACCTAGCATTTACTACCTCACTTAATGAATTTATAGAATGAACCCATCCACATTCTAGATGCTGAGACCCTTATATGGCCAGCATTTATTTAACTTCAATCAAAATTGGGATTTCTAGCTGCACAATACTTTTAGCAATCCAAAACCCTGCCCCAAAGTAATTGGAGACATGAAAAAAACTGCAAGCACTCTAGAGCTGCACTGATTTAGCTGGATACGTAAATCCCAGGCCAAAATAGTCGTTCCTTGTGTGCTTTACTGTCATGTCATGAACATTTGCAGTCTATGTTAATTTCCCCCAGGAAACATTGTCCATCTTTAGACTCACCTGCTTGCACAGAAAGTAGTTCCAAAATATCTGGAGAGTCATAGCAAGGATCCCTCTTGCTCACTTTCTAACTAACTTCTTGAAATTGCATCTTAACTGAAAAGAAAATGTTCTCCACCCAGGACAGATTTTCTTATAGGTCTCTAAAGGACATCTCACACTTGGAGAAGTTTTAGCCCTTTCTTCCATCAATAAGGAGACGTCCGTCTTTTCAGGGCTGTTGGAAGAATGAAATTGTTTTCTCTTTCCTGGAAAGCCACTCAGCCAGGATTAAGTAGCACAATCCAAGGGCTGGAACAGAGAGAGATGTGAGAATCAGAGACAATGGATAAACTGACTTAGCGCTTGAAAGAATGTCTATCACAGGTAATAGCAGATGCTGGCCTGTTCTCAAAGGACAGCTAAAAAAGCCTGAACACTCCCACCCCTACCCAAAACCGAGAAAGTTGTAGAGCACTTCCAGCTAGTCAACATTTGATTATAATTCCTCAAAATCCTTTATTCACAAGATTTAAATACATTCACAAAATTGAAGAAAAAATAGATGTTTATTAATGGTTTGAATAGATTACTAATTTTCAAACATTTCCATTCATGCCTTGTAAAGCTTCACTAATAATGTTATTAAATAAAAATGTTTTTACTATATAGATTGTGTGTCTGAGAAATGAGAAATTTTCAGCTTTCATTGTTGATGTTTTCTATTTCCAAGTATTCCTCATCACTGTGACCAAATATCCAACATAAGGGAAGAGAGGTTTATTTGTCTTCAAAGTTTAGAGAAGAAAGTCCACCTTGGTGCCAAAGGTATGGCTACAGGAGTAGATTTCAGCTAAAACAGTTAAGACATAGACAGCTCATTGCCTACAGCAACAGATCTTAAAACAAAAACGCTGACCAGGCAAGAACAGAGGTGGACAAGTGTCCTCAGAGGCTCAGCCCTAGTGACCCGTATACCAAAGTTTTCACAGACTTCCCAAAACAGTGCCACTATCTGGGAAACAAATGTTTGACAACTAGAACCATGACACCGATAACATTTAAGATTCCAAACATTCCAGCCACTTATATTAATGGTTATCTAGGAAGTGCTTAGGGATTATACACTAAATTATTCTAAAATTCCTCCCAACTTTTTCTGCTATGTTGATGGCTGTAGTTCACTGACATTTCAAATCCTGAATGTTTTTTCTCTTCCTTCACAGTTCAAGTTCAATAGGTATAATTCAAGTTCTTGGAGTTCCAAGCAGTCAGACTATGAACCACAATGATTAAAGACATTTTCTCAAAAAGGAAGCAAACAGCTACCTCTTTAAATGTGTGTTTTTGGGGTGCTCTGTCTTCTACATGAGAGTAAAGCACTAACTAAGCACCAAGGCCTGGTACTCAAGCTGTGGAATTTGTTGATGTTGTTTCTTTTAAAGTGGTTTTCTTGAGATAAATTTAAATCTAACAACATTGTAAAAGAATTTTTCATTCCTATTGAAGGATTTTGACTTTAATAGTTGCATGAGTCATTTACATAATACAATCTAACAAAAGCCCTGACTTCTTTCTCCAAGAAGCAAAGAACATTTTCACGGGTAATGTTTTTCTTTTCAAGGGTATCTTTATATGAATAAAACTCACTTGTTTAGAAAATTAGCTGTGAACACAGAGCATAAAGTGAGTTGTTAAGCCTTTTAGGATTGCTGTATAACATAGAGAAACATTTAAATGACAAATTTCTAAAATGGATTAAACTGATGCTCTCAATATTGACCTGATCACTGGAGTTGTTCACATTGAACTACATCAAGGGAAATGTTTATTTAAGGAGCTCAGATAGATAGACAAATAGATGATATAAATATATGATAGATATGTGATAGATAGCTAGATGATAGATGATAGATAAATGATAATGATGATGATGATGATAGATAATTAGATAGATAAATAGATACATGATAGATAGATAGATAGATAGATAGATAGATAGATAGATAGATAGATGATGAAGACAATGTAGATAGATAGATAGATAGATAGATAGATAGATAGATAGATAGATGATAGATAGATAGATAGATAGATAGATAGATAGATAGATAGATAGATGGAAAATATATACATAGGTGTGTGTGTGTATGTGTGTATGTTATGTGCTCCACCACCTCCTATGTCCTAAAAATGTCAAAAAGCTCTGTCTTCAGTTATTCAGTTTTCTAGAGTAGAAAAAGTGGAAAGATAAGCAATCTCATGAATAACCCTGAGATGTGATTGCATTTGATATATAAAAATAGAGATCTAACCTAATACAGTGCTACTCCTGCTAAAATGAAGAAGTGGCACATTTTAAAGGAGAAACAAAATTTGTCAAAGTTTCATGTATTAAAAGATAATCAAACTGCACCCTGACAAGACACTGTCTAGCATATAACAGAAGCACAATAATGATAAATTATCTAACTAAATAAAACACAGGGTTTTCATGGCAGAAAGATAAAGATGAGAACTTCCATGTAAAGAGAACAATGCTAGCAAAGGGCTAGGAGTCAGGAAATAACAAAATATGCAAACCTATAGAATCCCTCTGAAATGGTAGGATACTGAAGGCATAGACTGTGAATGATTTTTACTTAATCTGAGGACTCATAATTACAAGAATATGTAAAATGGAAAGGCAGAAAAATTCCATTTCTAGATTTGGCAATGTTTTACAATGGTAATACATGTCAGTAAATATGATTGCATAAAAACCAGGTATTTAAAGACTTGGGTGTCATAAGCTATCTGTGCTTCCCAAAGAGTCTCATTGTTCACCTGAAATACTTGTTCATATGTTGAAACTCTTGTCACAGTGCAGGAGCTAATATTTTATAATTGATCAAATAGTTTTGGAGAAATATTCCAAATATGTGGCTTAATAAAAACAATTTAAAGATTTACACTCCACTTAATGCACTTGGCATTAAACTCTTAGGATTTCATGGGAATATAAGAAAACAGGAGGCAACCTAGGTTAATTGTTAGTTATCTCCTGGTTAACTTACATAGCTTAGCAACCAAAGAAAATGAAAGAGGAACTTTTGATAAAAAAAAAAAAAAAGCCGTTTTTTATAGATCCATAAAACGCTTCATTTTTGAGAAAGGAGATATTAACATAGGAACTTTTAAACAAAAGTTTCCACTTGCCTTCATTTGTCATTGACAGCCCAGAAGCAAAAATGTTAGCTATTGTTATTCAATGACGCTAGTGAATAAATGAACCCAGAATAGGAGATCTTTAACATCACCTGAGTGAAAGAAAATATAGAGCCTCCTTTTTCCTTTTGTCCTTCCCTCCTTCTTCTCTTCTTCCTTCCACCTTTCTCCTTTCTTTCTTCTCTCATTCCCTCCTTCTTTCCTTCCTTCCTTCTTCCTTTTCATCCTTCTCCCTTCTCTCTCTCTTCTCTCTGCCTCTCTCTCTTCCCCTCTCCCCATCCCTCCTCCCTCTCTCTTTCCCTTCCCATGTAACCAGTGAGCCTTAAATGCTTGGTCCCCTTCACTAAGCCTCCTGAATACTGGAATTATAGGCAAGTGCTTCCATGCCTACCTTTCACCAAACTTTTTAGAGAAATTTAGTAGATGAAAAACAACTAACGAATGATCCTTGCCTTGGTGCTGAACAATGTAGAATTCATGAAACAAAAGATAAACCAAAAATGTAGGTGCTGTCTACAAAGGCCCATCTATGTTAGATATAATTTAAGGCAAAGAGTAAAGCTCTGATAATTTTCTCAATATTATCAGGATACAAATCTCTCTAAACATGTTTATTATCAGCAGCAGCAGAAGCAGTACCGTGAACTATAACATTATTAGCAACTGCCAGTGCTACCTTAATCTCCCTAGGAAGTTTCTGGAAAAGAGAGCTGAACTTACCACAGAGGATAAGGCAGCAAAATCTGAGCAGTAATTGGCTGTGGCAGATGGAGACAGAAGAAAATGCCCCTTGGCTTTGATACTGGAAGAATCTATCCAGTATTCAAAACACTGGTATGTGATTAATGGGATGGCGGTTAAGACTTCCTCACTGATGTCTGTAGGATCGCGGCTGCTTAGTCTCCAGTCGCAGGATTATTGCCTACTATAAAGCTGATCCTTAGCCTCATCAGGGGAAGAAAGCAAGCCCAAAACATGTTAGCTTTCCTTCTTCCCCTGCTAAAGCAGTTATGTGAAACATGGAACCATGTCCCCTTGTAGTCTAAACATCATATACTTTCTAGGACCACTGAATGGACATTGCAGGTTTCAGCAAGGTCAAAGATTTTCCCATGGAATACTATTCTTAGCATAGTAGATGCCTGATGTGAGATGGCACTTATTGATGGCTCTCTATGGCCTCCTGAGTATCTTCCAAAAGGCAGATTGTATCTATCCTCTGTCCCTTTCAGGTTTCCCCAGAACAACTAGCTATCACTGCACACCAAGCCATGTCCCCACTATCTAATAATCATCCAAAATGGGTTTCCCAGCCTTGGTGGCTTTCTTCTTTAATGAACAATCAGTCATCTAGTACCCCAACCAGCAGCTGATTATTGTGATCATTTTTTGAAATTCACACATTTTATCAACTCTACATTTAAGTTTGTGCCACCAACTATATTTTTGGTTTCATAGCTTTTATGTGTATAATTTTATATCATAACAGTCCTTAATAAGGGAAACCTACTTATTTTTCTAACTTATATGTTCTGCTGGCTATATTGTTTCAACTTTACATTAAACCAGAGTCACTTGGGGAAAGGAAGTCTCATTTGAGACAGTTCTCTCACCAAACTGGCCTGTGGGACATTTTCTTTATGATTAATGTAGGAGGGCCCAGCTCGCTGGGAATGGTACCAACTCTGGGCAAGTATTTCTGAGTTATGTAAGAAAGCAGGATGAGCAACTGGAGGAGAGCAAGCCAATAAGCAATGTTCCTTCCTGGCCTCTGCTTCAACTCCGGCCTCTAGAGTTCTACCTGACTGCGTTCTTGTCCTGACCAGTGCTGGACTGTGGTGTGTGAGGAAGTGTAAGCTGAAATACACCCTTTACTCTCCAAGTTATTTTTGACCAAAGCATTTTATTGCAGTCACAGAAAGCCTGACTAAGACACAATATTGCAGAAGAATTAAAGTGTATGGGATTGTTATGTGAGAAAATGATGAAATAATAACTTTAGGCTATTGAAGCAACAAATTTTTCTTTAACTGGAAGGAAACAACAGGTAAACAAAAATAAAGGTACTTGTGGTTATTTTTTTTAACTGATTATGTTTTCAAACATAAGGGTTTAGAAGTAAGCAAAGCCATTTTTTACAATACAATTTGAAAAATTAAAATTTTTGCATTATATAAAATGCTTCTGTATCTCCAAGTGATGGATGCCCTCCCATGCTTAATTGATCTAACTCCTTCCCCAGGATGACAATATTTCTACTGCCAATTTTCAATTAAACTGTCTCCCCCAGGCTTCTCTGGCCTCTGGGTGCTCATCTCTGAGGAGTCATCTGGAAGCCCTCATCTAAGTCACGATGTCTGTCCTATGCAATGGCAGTTCACACTGGCAAACTGAACCAGACTGCTTAATATACTGGCACAGCCAGAATTCTAGTTCAAAAATGTAAAGTTGGCCACCCTGCCTTTGGATTGTCTCCCTTCGGTGAGAAAAATAATCTTGAGAAGGGTTCTGTTTCAAGGCGACGAGCCTCAAACAGCTCATGAATCTCTCTGGCACAGCTTAAAGAGAAGCGGACATGGAAACGCCATTTCTGCCAAAGTGTTACTTAAATTCTGTCGTGAATTTCAGAACAAATTGGAAAGTGAAGTGTTAAATAGAAATGCTCAGTGCTCGTGCCTAGATCGTGTCCCATGCAACAGAGAAAAGGTACTAAGAATAATTTTCCTTTTGTGAATATTTTCTCTGTCATCAACAGAATCTTTTTCAAGAGAAAGCACAATACTCCATCACGCACTCTTGGATCAACTGTTGTAAAACATTAGCTAAGGTATAGTATTTTCTCTCTAGAAACATGAAGACGTTTATTTAGATATGATATATATTGTACTAACAGTACCATATTGCCATTGATATAAAAATGTAATCACGTCTTGCATTTCTTAATTCTGTTTTAAATGTACTCCTTTTGATCATTTTCATTATATTGCAGATCTCCACAAAGTCGCTTCTCCCTGAAACAAAAATTCTTATGAATCTCTGTTTCAAAGATCTCAGTCTGGTGGCATGCCCTTAAGGCTTAGTTCTAGACTGTGCCACAAAAAGTAAAGGCACGAAGAGTTGTGACTTCAATGTGGTGTGGTCATATAAACCTAATCTGATGATTCTGGACTGTTATGTACCTGAGACCATCTATAACAGTCTAGCTAAAACTTGCTCAGCATTTATTAATTTGCCAGACAGCTGCTTCTAGCCAATACTTACTGAGTGCCTGTATTTACAATTTACCAAGAACATAAGTGAAATATATCCAATGTTTTATTCAGCTTCAAAATGGTATGTAATAATTCCATTTCAGATATTGGGAAACTGGGGCTTGGAAGTTGAGACCTTGGAGAAAAGTCATCCAAGTAACATAATCAGGACTCCAACGTCACTCATGTTCACCAGGATATTACCAGTATGCTTTAGAATAGCGCCACAAGCATGCTGACATGTCAAATAGTGTACCAGATTAATGAATTTATAACTTCTACAGCTCACCATGAAATATGACCTTGTCCTTAAAGGTTATTGGAACATATTTATCTCCATTTTGACATCAACATTATTGTCAATATATTTTTTTAAATTACACTTTTTTAACATGGACCAATAAATGATACACACTAGCAATACAATATCTGAAGCTACATTTTCTTTGCTAAGATGACTGTGACAAAATACCATTGTCCAGGTAGCTTAAACAGTTTATATATATATATGTATATATACATATATATATATATATATATATGTATATATACATATATATATATATATATATATATACATACATACATATACATATACATATACATATACATTTATATATTCTCAAAGTTCTAAAGGACAAAAATCCAAGCTTAAAGTAGTGGTGAATTTCCCCTGAGACTGGCACACTGGTGGGCAGGCCAGTGACCATATTTTCTTTTTATTTTCATGTGTCCTTCTATCTCTGCCTCTGTGTTGTTCTCTTCTGACCAACACCAATCCCTGTGGACCATGGACCACACAAGCCACCTCAAGCACTGAATTAACTCCCAAACAACCCTATCTCCCCAAACAGTCACATTCTGGAGTACTAGGAATTAGAAATTTAGTGTGTAAGTGGTGGGCACAGCTCAGCCCCAACAGGGGTATATCCCCATGGTTATCCCCCAAATAATAGAAAGGTTCCCTTGGTTTGGCACCAAGTGATCCATTCCTTTTCTTGGGGTGGCTTCTTAAACACAACAGTAAGTTATAATGGAAAATTCGAAACTGAAAAGAGCTCACAGAGAAGTAAACTCCTTCTCTCCCAGAAGAAAATAAATAATGGTTAACAGTTAACAGTGTGCAAATAAAATAAAATAAAAGGACATTTTAAGAAACAAAAATAATTTTACTAAATTTAAATAAATTTAAATACTACAGTGTCTAACTTTACTTTTAGCGTGACAAGCTTCTATGAAGGCCTTCATATTTTTCTGTTGGCTTCATTATGAAGTAGAGAAATCTCTTGAGCCCTGGGGGCCAACTCTGTTAACTTTTATCTTCTGAAAGATTCCCAGGACGAGACATCACTTCCGATGTTGCTTTTGGATCAGCTCCTACTACCTATCCTTCAGATAAACAAGAGATAAGTAGCTATGACCCCCCCCCCATGGCAACAGGGCTATTTATTTATATACTTATTTTTGCAGCTGGTAATATGCTGGTCCTCTTCCTGAAATTTGTGCTCGAAGCTCCATGGGCCTCATTATTTGTTAATTCATCTTTGCTTCTCACTTTTAGTAGAATTTGCCAAAGTCTCTGTATTAACCCAAGATTGCAGTGCTTGCTAGAATAAGATGGTAATGGTGAAGGCAGTGTAGTGAGTGTTTCTCGATCCCCAAATCCCAGGTTGCTGCTGATGACAGGAGCCTCTTCAAGGAATCTATGAAAGTCACATAATTTCATTTCCCCCACATTGCACACCATTTTACATCAAATCTCAAAGGGTTTTTAAATGTCAGTGAACTTCAGTTTGAACCTGTTTATTAAACAGAAACAGAGATTGAGGCAAGGGACTGTAGGGTGACATCATTTTCACTTTACAAACATAGATCTTCAGAAAAAAAACCCAACTCCTAGTCACATTAACACGAACCACTTTATATAATAAGCTAGCAGACCATAAAGAATATCTCAAAAGCATAAAAAGTATTTATCTCAATCTTTACCATTACATACAACTGGTTTCTAACAGAAAAGGAAAGAGCTTAAGGGGGTAGGGGTTTGATATTCACAATCATCTGAACCAAACTTGTAAATAACCTTTTGTGGATTGAGAAATACTCACTACACTGTCTTCACCATTACCATCCTGTTCTAGCAAGTGCTGCAATCTTGAGTTAATACAGAGACTTTGTCAAATTCTACTAAAAGTGAGAGGCAAAGATGAATTAACAAATAATGAGGCCCATGGAGCTTCAAGCACAAATTTCAGGAAGAGGACCGACATATTACTCATTAGCTTCAAAAATAAGTATATAAATAAATAGCCCTGTTGCCATGGGGGTGGGGAGGGTCATAGCTACTTATTTCTTGCTTATCTGAAGGATAGGATATGAGAAAGAAACTAGAGTGATCTGAAAGGTGATTTGCAATGGCTGACTAATATGTTAAAGATGGAATGTTAAAAGTGAACGCCATGCAAGATCAAATGGATAAATTTAGTGGAGTAATAAAAAGCACAGAAGGAATCTCAGAAAGGTAAGCAACACAGAACAGCAGCAAAGTTGGAGAATGTTGTTGGAATATTGGAAAGCTAGGACATTGATTCAACACAGCCAAGGAAACAACATATGAACTAGGTCAAGGAGTCAGAACTTACACTGACCATGAGAGAAAAAACAAATGGCAGGGAGAGTGGGTGGGAGAAGGTAAAATGCAAAAGGAAAAAAAATAAGACAAAAGCAAAGAGGAAATCAAGACTCAAAGTATTATGCTTTCTACCAAGGCCTGCCTTCATTCACTATAGCATAATAGAAGAAAACCTACTCACACTGTTGTCTTCTGGGCTCCACATGCACTCCATGGTGTGAGCATGCACACACACACACACACACACACACACACACACACACACAAATTTAAAACTTTAAAGGAACATTCAAGAACTATTTTCTAACTGTTCCATGTCGGTTAAATATATATTTTTAACTAACGACTTTGTCTTTGATTCATAACCTGTATAGAATCACAAGCTTTAAAAAGATTTACATTTATTTATTCTTGTGTATGTGTGTACACATATGCTTATGTTCATTCATAGATTATATGGTGCACACATGGACATCAGACAACACTCGCCAGAGTTGCTTCTTTCCTTCCAAGATGTAGATCCTGAGGAATCAACCTCAGGTGGTCAGACCTGGCAGCCAGGGCCTTTACCTGCTCAGCCATCTCATTTGACTTGAGAATTACGTACTTTGATTTTCCGATATTTGGATCTTTTCAAATAAATTTAATGAGTCTAGGGTCTAAGAACATACCTTTATAGGTTTCCTGATTTCATTATAATACACAGTTTCTTGAGGTGGAATGTAATCTACCTTGGTGAATTGTCCATGTGCATTTTAAAAAATTGAGCATTCTTTTGCCTTTGAACTAGTGCTCTAGAGATGAATGACAGTATAGACACAGAGTAGCAGTGGTGCTTACGGCATCTAAAATTCTCCCTACTTTGTTTCTGTCTCATTTCTCAGTTATTGATACGGTTGCTGCAACACTTAACTGTAATTGTAACGTGGACTCAATCCGCAATCACAGGAAGACAGGTCCCTGGTCCCACCTAGATGGGATTATCTTGACTGCAGTAATTGATGTAGGAAGAGTCACCTCAATCTCAGGTGGGATTGGATCCAGGAATAAAAATCAGAATGTGGGATAAACCTAGCATGCACATATTCATTCCTCTCTTTGGACTGCAGGTATACATAACCAGTTGCTTGAAGCTCTGTAGGATATTCAATGGCTCCCAGTATTTACCAGCACCAGAAAGCTAAACTCATCACCATTTCCCAAGAACGTTATCAGTTTTCATAACCATTGAGTCATTGCTACAGCCATTTTTCTAATGGGGTATGCTTTTTCTGTCTATTCAGAAAATCCAGCATTTTTAAAAGTGAGATTATAATATAATTACATCGTTTCCATAAACTCCTTTCTTCATCCAACCCTCCCATGTACCCACCTGACTCATTTAAATGCTCTCTCTTCCTCTCTCTCTCTCTCTGTCTCTCTCTCTCTGTCTCTCTCTCTCCCTCCCTCCCTCTCTTTCTCTCTCTCTCTCTCTCTCTCTCTGTGTGTGTGTGTGTGTGTGTGTCTTTGTGTCTGTGTATGTCTGTATGTTTCTCTGTAAAAGACAGAGACAGAGACAGAGATAGAGACAGAGAGGCAGAGAGTTCTTAAGTATTTAAATAAATAAAGCCTGCTCAGTCTGTATAATGGCAGTCCCTTTTTCATATTGGATTACCAACTGGTATGTTCTTCCCTCAGGAAGACTATTCCCCCAACACCCGGTGCCCAACTATTCAATTTCCTCAGTTGTCTGTCGCTCTTTGTCTAGGGCCAAGACCTTACGAGCTTTTCCTCATTCTACAGTAGAATATCTGTTGGTATTGTACTAAATTTCATGTGCATAACTTCATATTTTCTAAGAGACACAATCTTGCAGTAAACACCCAAGAAGCCCACCAGGTACAGAACCTACCAAGTACAGAACTATAGTCTTTTAAGTTAGGATAGATGACAATGGTCTTTTTATCGGCAATAATGTTGGACGGGGTATTAGGTCTATCTTGTACCTTACTATTACAAATTGGTAATAGTTGTACTCAATTTATATTTTGAGGGAAAGTTTTTCTTTTCTCTTTTAAAATTCTAGTAGAAAGGGTGATATGTAGCACCCATATCTCCCTTGTATCACCTTTTTCTGCCCATTATATTTGCAGTGCAGCTCCATGATTGGGCAGTAGAAGAGGTCGGTGGAGCTGGCAGTTGTGAGGAAGAAGGAATGAGAGAGGAGAAGGGGAAGGAGAGGAAAGGTGGTGGCAGACATTCATCTCTCTAGCAGTCTTGGGTAGTTATTCTTATCAAAATGTTACATACTGGGATAGCAATTCTAATTGTTAGGGAATCTCGTGTATTGAGAGTTTTCTGACACATAAATCCATTGGATAATCTTTAAACATTAAGAGTCTTATTTCTACGGGATACCGTAAGAATGGCAGTTATTGTTTGCTCTGAGCCGAGAACCATGAGGATGACAGAGTTGGACCAAGAGCCATGCTTAGAGCCATGGACTCCACGAAGCTGAGGCCAATGTCTCATGGGTCCCCGGCTGGCGCCCCTGGCCAGCCAATGCCTCGGTCAGAGCAGGAACTTAGAGTGAGATCTTAGAGTGGGAACATGGCAGAGGCCTGGGAGCTAGTCAAGCTGCGCCACTGTTTTTTCAAATACTTCCCGCTACGGGTGATAGCTCCTGGTCTGCACGGGGTCATATTCTTCAGAAAAGTTTGCTTGATTCCTAGAAAACTAGATGTGCACTTTCCTTTCCTCCAAAATGCCACACCATCTATAAGAACCTGTTTCACACATTTTATTGTATTTTAAGATATTTTAACATTAGATTTTTTTTCTTATTATATTGTATGAAAAATGAGATGGAGGTTGTGTGACTCATTTTTTATCCTTTATATTCTTCGCTGGCCAAGAAAATGTCCGACCCATAGCTACAAAAATATTTATTTTCTGGATGAATAAATCAATGAAACGTCACTGTACGGATGAGTAAGTGTTGACTAAATTGTCATGGAAGAAGAGCAAAGTTTCAACTTTTTTTTTTTCGAAAATAAGTTGTTTTATATATCTTTGTCACATTGTTCATAATTGATAAGTTATAGACTTACCTAGCAACTTGCACGTATGCAAAATAAAAATATTGTGAAAACATCTTTCTTGCACAAGAGAAATTATACAGCACAGAATAACACTGGGAAATTTAGTTCTGATAATCTCAGTTTTAAAAAAAAATGTAACAGAAGCAAACAAACAAAAAACCCTCACTGAACCACACAAAGAAATGATAACATCACATGATACACAACGTTAATAATACACATAACATAAATCCACATTTTAATCCTTCAAATGATACTTTTCACAGGGCTGGAAAGATGACCTATTGGTTAAGAGCACTGACTGCTCTTCTAGAGCTCTCTGGAAGTTCCAGGAGACTCCCTCTTCTGGCCTTGAAGGCACAAGCTACACTAGTGGAACACAGACAAAAAAAA